>JARLTB010000061.1:7585000-8297500 GCA_030141615.1 Unio pictorum
AATCTTAAAACTGTATATTGTTTTAAGTATATAAGCATAAAGGGTTAAATTTGCATTCAAAATATTTTCTACTCATCATCAGAGATGTTAGCATTATCACGAACGTTTATTTGTTAGCGGATAACTGATTCTTTGAAATAACCATTGACTGTGTAAGATATTACAAATCAGTAAGTATATGCTGTATATTTCCGAGTGGGTGGGTGTAAGATCAGAGTATATCTATAAAGTCGCTTTGACCAGTGTTTCGAAAGACGGTATATTATCATTCATAGCAGGTAATACATAAATGTGTCATCTAAGTGCAATACTGGGATTGAATGCAGCCTACATTTCATGAAAATTCTGAGACAGTATATTTCCTTTTCTAGTAATCAAAACACATCCTACATTATGAATGCTGTTCTTTTTCAAATTTGGTTCTGGGTAACTGTGTTTGTGAGTCGAAAGGACGTTCAACGTTTTTATCTGCATAACCGTACTGTGGCGTTGAGGAGAAACTAATGTCATTGTAAGAAACATGAAGCGAATCTATATAAGTGTCTTGGAGCCATATGATATCTTGTCCTGTATATCTTGTCCTGTCTGAATCAATGTACGTTTTCCTGTTTTTATCAAGGACATTGTTTGTCCATGATAACGTTGCGATGAAATTCATTCCCTTGTGTTAAAGCGGTATTGTTTAAAGCATACAATCACAGAGCAGGAATTGAATTTTAAGAAGGTGCTACTGTTTTATAAATCAGATAAATCTTTGCGCATAATTATTGTAACAAAGAAAGACACCCATAATCTCTTACACTCCTCGCATTGGTATTCCTCCTTAGGTCGTATCTACGAGGTTTGGAGGGTTTGTGATGTCTCTGTCTTATCATTTATATGGCAAAGACGTCTTCGCCAGGAGTGTGAAGGGATGTTATATGAGTGCCTTGGCGTCAAAGCAGTTCATTAGCTTTCTTAATCTTCAAAATTGCCTACTTTCGTGGTCATTTGTTTGAGACGTTCGTGATTGATGGACACATTTTTGGGATGGATTATTTTTCCTTGCGTCCAGGCTGCATCTATCAAGCCACACAGTCTTCAAGTAACCATAAGCTATAAGACGGATGCCACCGTAAGGAAGATCAATATTTTTGACATACATCACAAACCATGTCCTCATTGTCAGAAATGAAATTTCACGCCGGTTTTTACATTCAAGAATATTACATTTTATCCACGATCTCAATTTTAGACAAAATTTGACATTGTCAAATCACAATGAACGGACAAGACGACAATGAGCATGTGCAAATTACCGGTGAACGTGATACATCTTTGCACTTCACGATGAACAGCTATGTTATAATCCGATTTTAAAGCAATGGCGATCAGCAACGGATCAGCTATGGTTCATATGACGCCATACTACAGAATATCAGAATATATAAACATCAAATTCGGTTTCTTTCTTTACTTGATATGGTTGCATAAATACGTGTAGTATTGACCCTTATTGTGAATATATATTGACTGTGATACCATTTTGTCTTGTTCCCAGCCACAAAATTAAATGAACTGAGAGAAATTGGAAATACAGCATTCTGCCGTTGGGAAAAAGCATTCTAAACCGATGATTTTTGTTTACAGTTGTTAGTCAGTACACTGCTCTAAATTGCATTGACAAACAAAGTGTTGAAAATATCCGAATTCTTATCGAGATATTGAGCATTCAAAAATATCCTGTAGCAATTATCATGTGATATCGGAAACGTTACAGTCCACACACTCTTTGATTTGTCTGCAGCATTTGACACAATAGACCATGATATATTAGTTCACCATCTCCAGCATGTATTTGGCATTCACAATACAGCTTTACCGTCCCACTTAGTCAACAGGACAAAAGATTGTATCTGCAAATGGAATATACTCTAGCCCAGTTGATCTATGTTGTCGTGTTCCACAGGCGTCTGTTTTGGACCTTTTTTGATTTCTTAGCCGCTATCAAGTGTTATATATAATCATTGAGTGTCTCACTATTGGTACGCTGATGACACCCAACTATACAAATCTAGCCATCCAACTGAAGTTGATGATACCATCCAAGGAGTTGCGAGGTGCAATTCTGGTGTGAAATCATGAATGACATGTAACAAGCTGTTGATAAATGATGATAAAACTGAGGCCTTTCTGATCACAACACAAAGAATGTCTCATTCACATCCTTTACGTCAAGCAATAAATACCAGCAACACCATCATTAAATTCACAGTCAGTACTAAACCTAGGCGTTACTCTTGATAGTACCCTCACATTGCACCAACACGTCACGAACATATGAAAGGCTGCATATATTGAGCTGAGACGCATCAGCTCCATTCGCAAATTTCTTTCAGTTGATGCCACTAAAACACTATTGTAACTCAATTATGTTTGGTTTGTCTCATTATCTACTCCCAAAGCTGCTTGGAGTATCCTTTGAGTACCACGATAAGAGCACACCTACCTTAAACTGGCTATCCATTCATTCCAGAATCAAACTCAAAATGTGTTCTCTGTGCTACGTTTCACTGACGGACTCCAGTCCAACATACCTATATGGCCTCACCCATTTGTACACACCAGCAAGATACTTACGCTCCTTTTCTGACAATCATATACTCATCATTCCCACTATGAAAACAACGTCATATGGACAGTGTTATTTTGCATACCAGAGCAAGAAACATGGGACGAATTGCCCATTGAGATTATACATAACGACACAGTGATCCCTTTCAAGAGTGCTATAAAAAGTGAATCCTCTTCGACTGCAAGAACAAACTTGAGCCCTAATAATGTTTTATACCTTAAATAGTTTCAGCATTTTTATGTTTTCTAATTTCATAGTATTTTTTGGTAGTCATATTATAGATGTTGTAAAGCGATTAGACCTTAAAGATTACGCGCTATACAAAGTCCTCTGTATATATATATATATATATATATATATATATATATATATATATATATATATATATATATATATATATATATATATATATATATATATACTTTGATTGAGGATTATCTGATGTGTTGTTTTGGATTCGTGAATAAGAGGAACTATGTTATCAAATCGTGTTTGTTGAATATTTCAACGAGGAAAGTAATGTCATCTCCAGCCGTATATTGTCTTCAGTGGGATACACGATTTCAACAAATATCACTTTCCAATGAGATTTGACAATGGTTCTCATCTCTGAGAAATCAGTCAGTGTCAAAATGATCATTTCCCGAAAGGTCCAGAAAAGTGATATTGCAGTAGTTAGAAGAGGAATGGTGAATAACTTTGGCTAACCTACCATTCACATTTTTACCTTTAGTACATATCTATATAGGACTGGGTAAAAGAAAACCAGAACAGCTGGGAAAAATTGTCTACAAATGTTTATCTGCTTTTTTCAAAATCAAATTTCTTACTAATTATCCAGTGACACAATAAAACACGTTTAACAGAAAACGAAGATTTGAATTTTAGGTACAAGTTCTCAACATCACACACATGATAGTTGTTTTGGTACGTTTTGGACATATACACTGGGAGACGGAAAGGAAACTGTGGCATGACGATAACGTTTTACATGTTTTATAGTTGATAGTTAGTTAGGCGGCGATTCCACATTTGAACTTAAGATGATATCATTTCAAACTAACTTTTATTTCTTGGTGTCGACCTTTCCAGCTTAAAATGTTCTTCCAATGAGAACGCATTCGATGTGGTACACGTTGTCTTTGTCCTTGGTAACTGGTTGTAATTCTGGCCTTATAAAATTTCATTTTAACACTTATCTGTTCAAACTGAGTAATATACAGCCAGGTGGTTCACGTCCACGTGCATGTCATGCGATAAGAAACAATTCTGTCGTCTGGCAAGGTAAATTTCCTCTGTAAACTGTATGTTTTGTTATCATAAAAGGAACCCAATATCCAGTATTTAACTGGTCTTTTTGTTTTATGGTACTTGACATTGCAAACATTGATCAAGCACATTCACTTCATTTTAAGGTGTCACGTCTCATTGAACTCATAGTAAGCTTTGGCTAGACGTGTAAACATTTCCACATATGTTCTTTCAAAGTTTTCTCAGAACAGTCCACCACACTAGCGTTCATTTCAGGACTTTCACTAGTGCAAAATGGAATGTCTTTCCTTGAATTCTCTTAGGAAAACTTCGTTATGAAAATCTGTCTTTGTCTCTTTGCTATTGAAAAAGGTGTATACCAATTTATTCAAGATATGTTTTAAAGCCCGCAATAACTCTTAACCTGTCTTAGAACTTAAAGGAACTATCTAAGTTGATTTCGAAAAGATGTCACTGACACATAATAAATGTCTGTAACTACAATTGCACCATGCTAAATGGTATACATCCATTAAATTTGCTTGCCAATGATGGTCAGTTTCAGCTCTTAAGCTTCGATGCATGGAGCGTTTTCTCGAACCTGAACATATATTGTTCGTTTAACATTTTTTATACATCATGCAAAAGTAAATCTTTGATTATGGTCGTTTCAAATGCTTGCAAACGTTTATATGTTCTTGCTGTCGTTGCTGTTCTTCCCAACTTCACCCTTTGTAAAGACCTGATGTTAATTTGTGGTCTCTCCATAAGGTCCTATAGTTACAAATGCAATGTCTCTGGTGAAATGTGTATTCTTGATGTTTTCTTCTTCATCGTCTCATCACTCCGTCAACATGATGTCCATGAATCGATCAAAATAAAAGAAGCATAAACTTCAGACAACGGTCCTATTAACATAGTAACTAGTAACAAAACCTTTTTTTTTGAACGAGTGGTTTCAGTTTCTGATACTTTCCTTTTCATCATTTGGCAAAGAACGCGAAGAAGCCTGCCTAATATTTGTTTCTTTTTTCTGAATCACCATCATCATTTCGTTCAACATTCACACACGGTATTAATGATTTATTGAGGTGTTTTCTAAAGGATTTGTTCTCTCATCGTGCCATTGGCTGTGGTAAGTATTGGTCCTTGTATAGACGAATGTTTCTTAAGGTGTGAAATTTATTTCAGAAGGAAAAGAAACGAGATCTAAATGCTTCTAGGTCTATATTGAAAATAGTATCCATTAATGATCTGAAATCGTATCGACTTACTTTTGTGCATTATTGGACTACATATTGCTAGTTCGTGCTTGGATAGATCCATTAAACATTGTTGCACACCTCTTCTGTCTTGTAATTTGTTCTTATGAGAGGTGACTTGTTTTGGCTGAAACCAAAATGTGAGTAATGAAAACAATACAGATCTGACAATGGTGTCCTTTCAGTGTAAACCAGCCCAACTCTTCAAGACTATCAAGCTACATATTATGTTTGTGTATGTTATTGGTCAGTCTTCATATACTACGAAAATATGAATAGCTTCATCACTGAGAAATAATGTTGAGTTTGCGTCCCAACTGAATCTTGACAAACTCTCTATACATGCGTTTACTCTGATGCAAAGGTAAACTTGGAATCATCCCCACATCCAAAGTATTCAAAACGAGCGATTGTCACATTTTGGACGAACTAGACGAAGGTGGAGACATCATGGATACCATCTGGAATGTTCAATACAATTTGTATCTTTATACTACTATTCGTGAAGTTTCCCACCAGAACTAAGACATTGTACCTAGCTTCCTTGTAGACAAATCATGCTCTGGCTAAATAATGTTTAGTATGTCCTTGATATATGTATTCCTCTTAATGGGTGGAATTTACTGACAAAATTTTCGGACCATACGAATAATGTGTCCTTCAAAACTGACACGAGTGAGGGTTAATTGAGTGATTGTCTGTTCTCTGGGTCTATTTGCAAATCTGCTAGTATATTCATTGTAATATATGAAATTAAATGGTCTTTGGCAGTGCAATTACACTTTGTGTAAGTAAAATAGAACCTAAATAAACTTAACAGTTTGTGAGTTATTGTGAGAACAACTTACTATATATTTTCACTGTTGATATTTTAGATCAAGTGAGCTACACGTAAATACCAACAAAACAAAATATGAAAATATTACATTTGGTCTGAAAAGCATATATATATATATATATATATATATATATATATATATATATATATATATATATATATATATATATATATATATATATATATATATATATTTATACACACACAATTGGATGAGAGTGATGACATTAAATAACCATATACAGAAGGTTCCCATAGGCACACACATACATATAGACATACATACATACATATAAATTACATGCTAGAGAAATAGGTCACTATTGCCTAAAATTTTGAAAAATAGGTCACTATTGTCTACCTTTACAGACATTTATGAGTCCGTCGATCGTGCATACACTATTAGGTTTAATACTTTTGCATACAAGATTGTGCGAGATACGCACGATACACACAACTAACCTATAAAATATGGTGTTAAAAGTGACCATATGTTGCCTGTGGGGAGTGTATAAAGCACACTCCAAATAAAAGGTATATTAAGTCTCATGGCTGAATGTACATAAATGTCTGACAAACTAATACGAACGTAACATTTAAACATTTTAACAACACTAGCGTAAGTTTGCTATCTTATCTTGCCAGTGAATCACAGAAAATATAAAGCTGTTATGAGAATATTACCCACTTCATTAAACCTATTTGTTTTATATACGATATCGGCTGTAGTTCATTTAGTTGTATTTTGTTTGATTAGAGCTAACGAGGTTTTCGTTATGTTTGTACTTAATCATATTTTGATAAGGTCCATTGAGTTATTCGGTGTGAATTTTCATACCACATTTTGGTAATTTCTGATTAGGTCGTAAATACCAAGATACTATATATGGAGAAAGGATAAATCTCTTTGAAAATGTTATTGACGCCTTGTATGTGAGGCAGAAAAACTTCAGATGTTTATCTTGTTTGATGGGGATCATTTAGTAGTTTAACTTGCCATAGTATGTGAGGTACGTCACGTGTCTAGTATGTTTGATAAAATAGAAACGAAAACATAACGAACTAAGTTAATAATGCGAATTGATAAATCAATCAACAAATCATCAATCAATTAGAAAGTTTAAACAAGATACACTGATTCACAATGATTCCAAACACGATATATGGAGTTATTTGCAGGATATTTCAAGCATGTCAACTACAGCATTATTATCTTGGAATAAAGGATACATTTTGTGCGACTTTGGTATGAGCACATGGTTCAGATAAGTCTATATTTCAGAGGTTCTGAGGGAGTTTAAGCGCTTTGACATCTTCTCCGATGTTTGGCATAATCTCTTCTCCATTTAGAAGACGGGTGGTAGGGAAAGCCGCATCAGCAAATATGTACAATCTTTAGACAACAGTTTATATTGCAGGTGACTTCGCTCACTCTTTCTAGAACCGTAAACACACACCCCTTCCACCGCCAGACACTCGAAAGCTTGGAAGACACACCACTCTTCCTTTGAGGAAATAAAACATACATGTCATCTCCTGTTTTGATATAGCTTTTGCCATTGCATGACACTTTTGGTAGAGCTTGAGCATCTTAGATTCACTCCTACAACTCCAAAAGCTTTGGAGGTATATTTCGTTCAGGAACACAACATATTGCTGTGTGTGACAATTTCGCTTTTCGCGTTTAAAGGTGCTGCCAAAGCTATTCTAAAACAATCAACCCGAGACAGGTCGCGGCATCTCGTCAATGTACTTAAGCCATTGGCAACATCTGTTGATGCACAGTCGTTCTTCCTCAAGATAACGTCCAAATGTTTTATACACAAGCGCTGCAAAGTTGGCTCAGAACGTTTACCCGTATACTACGTATTACACCCTGGATCAAATTACATTTGCTTTCGATGGGTTCAAATGTTGTATATGTCGACAACACGTGAAAAATTATAGTCTGGTTTTCTCACAACATTATATGTGCTATCATTTCTTTTTATTATCTTGCACGATCCTAACGTGTATACTACTTTTGTCAGGCGTCAAGACGTTATGGAACATTGCAGGCACCCAAAACACGCATGACTACCGGGGGCATGCATCATCACACGGTAATGTATGACAAGCGGTTCTCGTGCGTGAGCTGCTATCAACGATCCTGGAATTGTGACGAAAGATTCGTCAATCAATGCAAACTTTGCATTCGCTTCTTTATTCTCAACACTTTGTTTGGGTCTTTGTCAGGCAGTGTTAGAAATCATTCGTTGTCTATAACTATGTACATTATGCTCCAAAACTAATTAAACAATCAATACGTGCAATGATTACCTCGTCTTTACAGATGATTTGTTTGTAGCCAGGAAGACATTCGCTTAAGACGTGTGTGTGTGTGTGTGTAACTACATGTAGCTTGTTATTAACAACATCATTATCTGATGCCTGCCACTTTGTATATCAGGTCTTAAAGGTGTTTATAGTATTTAAAAATCAAATTCTTGCACAGATTTTGTTTTTTTTTGCAAAGTGGTATGCTCTTTCATTAACTTCAATACCGACATGATGAAGTGTACCTTTAAAAAAAGACCAAACGTAAAAAATATATTGAAACTTTTTCGGGACATAATTTTCTTCACACTGTCGTTGGTAAGAAATGAATTTAATGAGATGGATTTACCAGTCAATATAATTTAATGACGTATAAACCGAATATACTTTAAAGCAACTTCGAAGATCATACATCATAAAGAGCCTTTTCGGTTACACTTCAATGAAAATTAATGATTTATTTGATGTATCATTACATGAAAATCTGGCCTATTTGTATTACACTCTTATTTCAGAGTTATCTTTGTGTGATAAATTTATTTCTCCAAACAGATAATCGAATTTATGCATTGTTCTTTCAACACTGCCTTTTATTAGTCATTCCTCGATGGAGAGCTTACAACGGACATAACAACAATACTTTTAATTTATTATTATGAGTAACATATAGTCAGTTTTGCGAATAGTTCGTTTTGAAAATGATAGTATGTGTCACTCACACTACACATCATATGACGAAGCAGATTATTTAATATATCTCAATGTTGCCAAATTGTGCATCTCATTTCAGATATTTGTATATTCAAAGTTTGCGCAAACAAAATTCTAATGCTATTTGTGAGCTGAATCGATTGAATCAATGTATGAATTATTGATTTATTTTGAGTGGTTTTGCAGGGTAGAAGATATAAGTAAATCAGAAGTCATTCAAAATAAATATCATTTGACGCCTTATTTCAGTCTAGTTACATCGATAAACTGCAGGGTGGAAATATTACTTGTTGCCAATTAATTGATACACTACTATTCAAATTCATAATTTCTCCTTGATCATTATGTATGAATATCACATCTACATGTTTTGCACTCTGGACGATTAAAACGGTTTTGAAATACTTCGTGCGAGAAAGGAATTAGTTACTTTTAAGTAAATTTAATGTCGCTAACCTAAACATTCATTGTGCTGCAGACGTGGATATCATTCGTGATTATGTGGGAACATATTTAAGACGTACGACCTCGCTCTGGTAGACATACATAAAAAAAGATAGTAGTCAAATCAAAATTCACTTAATTATAAATATATACATGCATGCATGCATATGTTCATATATAGAATGCGTTACACACTTGTATGCATACAGATACGGAATGAATCACAGACCCACGGAAAAGTACTGGCTAGCTGTTTGAGATAAACGTGAATATATGAAAGACTCAAACGTACACTACAATTTGTGCCACATATAGTAAACCGTACTTTCGTGGTGTATGTACATCATTTAAAATCTTGGTAAAGCGCGAGAAAAATCAAGCTTTACTGTTGCTATCGCTGACTATTACACATAATGGGCAAAGTTTCGCAACTGATGTATCTGCTCGCGGCATCTAAAAATTCGAGGTTTTAGTGCAAGTTGCATTTAAATGATATGTTAATAAAAGTATCTCCTAATTCAAAGACTGAATGGACGCTGAGTCATTGCATCGCATATAAAAATATTGAATGAGTAAGATTCCCAATTGTAGCGTACAACGTTCAGTTCTACCTTTAAGATCGTTGTGGGTAGAAGCTAACTCTGTATCATCAAAATAAGTATATAGATGAGAATCAGTTATGAAAAAGGCTGTATTAACAATATTTTAAACAAATTGGGCACGAGAAATTACCAACTGAATAACCTTTTTTCAGACATCTGCCCATGAAGCACGAGTTTCCTGCTTTTCAAATCCATGCGATGACAACTTCTGAAGGAAGAGTTTGTTTGGTAGGCAGCCTAATATTATTGATATATACATCATAATAGTTCTAGAGTAAATGGTTCGGTCTAGGATTAAGTGCTAACCTCTCTAATAGTCAAATTATTTATATTGAACAGGTAAACGAATTATGAAATCAAAATGGATGGATATACAAAAAATGCAAAGTAATTAGTAACACGATCATATAAAGCTAATTATGAGACTTTGGCTATGGATGGGGAACACAAACTAGGCGATACATTATTTTTATCTAGTAGTTTTCTTTTATGTATATTGGGATAATCAGGGTTTTTATAGAATGACGTTGGGAAAATGCTTATATCAAAGCTACAACTTATTAATACGGTTATATCAAAGCTACACCTTAATATTACGGTTATCACTCCAGGAAGTTAGTGACATAGCAGGTGCAATAGTTTAGGCGATTATAGATAAATACCAGTTACTTTCTAACGCTGATATTAAATTGGTCCTCAATGATATAACATAAATATACTTTTTTGACATTTTCTCTTTGATATATAGAATGTTCGTCGTTAGGTCGATGGTTATTGTCTTATGAGACATTTACGAAGAGGTCATTAAAGATCGTAAATACAGTAGTAGTGAAGGGGGGCTGCATACGGGCAATGGACAAATACATTACATAAGCCCCTAGAAGCTGTATACGGACGATGGGAATTTAACATTGGGAATACTAGGCCTGTATACGGACAAGGGGAAGTTGGGTTTAATAGGAATGGAACAGGTGAGGTGACGTCCAGGGACTGGACATTGCCAACAATGTGGATTAGGTTTGATCTGAATGAGCACTACTTTAGGTAAAGAAATTTAAAATAAATATATATATATATATATATATATATATATATATATATATATATATATATATATATATATATATATATATATATATATATATATATATATATATATATATATATATATATATATATATATATATATATATTGGTGAACATCAATATATCAATATTTAAAATATTAAACCGATTAAAACAGTTTTTAGGCAAGAGAGAAAATGTTTTCGAGGCAAACATAACAGCAGCAGAGGGAAAGAACCCTACAACTTTTTCCGAGAAAATTGATTGAAGCCTCAAAACAGAAAATAGAGCCTGCCTGCGAATCTCATATTTTAACCAAAAGAAAATAAGTCTCCATTTAGCAAACGGTTACTTTGCGATTTTTTAATCATCCGGGTCGCAACGATGTTGTCATCGCCCCCTCTGCTGCTACAGGTTAACAAAAATCATAAATGATTTTTCACAAGGGTTTTTACGATTTCAACCAAATATTTGATCAAGTCCGATACGATATCGTGTCCGAGGATCATGTAAATTTATTGTTATAAATCCGTGTGGGGTCGACTGAGCATGACTAAAGAAATTTCGAAATTGATTGAAATCCATATCAGAGCACCATGTCTGCCAAATATTTCGTAACGTATGTGTATCAACGCCGTTAAACACAGCAAGAATATTACAGTTATCTCTGATCACTTTTGGAATCTGAGTGTAGCGTTGAGTGACATATATCACGTCGGTGTTTTTATGCCTGCCTCGGGAAAATATTCTAGCTGGGTTTTTTTGATTGTCTAACATCACATCGTCGTATACGACTAAATTGTTAATGCTCCCATCAAGGTCATCCACGGATGGTGCCTCGCCAGTATCAGTTATAAAATCAATGACGTTCTCACCTTTAATTTCTGATGCATTCTCGTTAAAATCCTTTAACACTTCATAGCATCGTTGATCATCTACGCTAGGGGCAATTAAATACAACTTATCCCACTTCATCCATCTCATTATTAAATTGAGCAACAATTTCGTCTTGCCGGATCCAGATGGCCCGATTATAATTGCGCGGATAGAGTTTGGTAGCGCTGCATGATGCTTAACTGGTTCTCTTGTTTTAGTCGCTGAAAAATCAATTATATTCATATCTCTATACATAAATTATGGATCTATATTGTGTGAAGTGTAAAACGCGTACTGGCATAAATGATGTGACGACGATTACAACTAGCAATAACAGATCAGCACTAACTGGTAGATGTGCAACATGTGGTATAAAAAAGTTTAGATTTGTTTCTATGAAATCCGGAGATGTTTTAAAAAAAAAACGAGGAGGTGATATCGCAGCCAAATTGGCAAAACTCCCTGAAACCCCATGGGCAAAGTCCCACGGAGAAAAGCATCTTCCAGGATATAGCTACTGTGGCCCCGGAACACGATTAGATATCAGACTTGATGATCAAAATCAACCCCGATCCGGCGAATATCCGATAAACGCTATTGATAAGGCGTGTCATGCTCATGATGTTGCATATAAAAGTAGCAATTTGCAACACAGGCATCTCGCGGATGTGAAATTAATTCATGCGTTAAATGCTATTCCTGATAAATCTTTCAAAGAAAAATTGGCTTCGTGGTTGGTAAAATCAGCTATGAAAGGCAAATTGATGATGGGTTCTGGTAATTAATAATATAGAATCTATTTATTATTCTCCGAGGGGATACTGGAGGGGTAACGCTGCAATCAATAAACTCGCCAATGCCGCAAAAGTGAAAAAGGCCACTGCGGCTAATTGGTTATCCAAACAGGCTATATGGCAAATTTATCTACCGCGTCCTAAACAAATCAATTTCTCGCATTTTGATGTTACCGGACCCAATGAAGTTCATCAAGCTGATTTATTGTTTTTACCACATGACAACGGTTACAAATACGCGCTAACCGTAGTTGATGTTGCGAGTCGATACAAACAAGCAGAACCGCTAAAAACAAAATCATCACCTGAAGTTGCTTTTGCATTTGAAAAGATTTATCGACGAGGTCTACTACGCTGGCCAAATCTGTTACAAGTTGATCCTGGCAAGGAATTTCAGGGTGTGGTTGCATCTACAATGAAACATCACAATGTCACCATCAGACGGGGGCATACTGCATTACATCGCGATCAGGCAAATGTTGAACGATTTAATCGGACTCTTGCTGAGCGGTTATTTGGATATCAATATGCAAAATAATTCATCCAAGAAAAGCGATCCCGTGAATGGGTCAAAAGGTTACCAGGGGTAGTTGCAGCGCTAAATAACGAGATTACCAGAGCAATCAATATGAAACCTAACAACGCAATAAAAAAAAAGTATATACCACAACCACAGCGGGATAGCGTTTCTCAGCCAATTCTTAGCAATGTCACCGTGAGATATTTATATGAACCAGGAGAACTTGAAGGTGGTAAAAAAGGGCTACTGATCCTATTTGGAGTGTCACTACGCATAGCATATCTACTATAACACGATCAACTGGTAGACCTCCAATCTATAAATTGGATTCAACTGCCTCTCAGCGGGGTTTTACACGCGAACAACTACAAGTGATTCCTGACGATACTCAATTGCCACCGCGTGGTCTTAACAAGCACCGTTGCGTCTGTTGTTCTCAAGACAAGTCAACATCACATTGTTTCTGGCATGACCGAGACTGTTATTTTTTCGGTCTACGGTAAATTGGCGAGGATCTTTATCCGAATAACGCCAACGCATTATACAATTGCAACTCGCGCAGTGATTATTCTGTTGTTGCTTCAAAGTGATTATTAATTCAGCATCAATGTCAAATTCTCGTTGTTTTTTTTGTCTTGTTGTTTATATCCGGAGAGTATTTTATTAATGATGCTAACATCAATATCATCCATTGTGGTGTCATCATCGAAAACAATTCTTCGAAGTTGATTTATTCGCCGTACTCTAGACACTGCAAGATAGACTAAATTTGACCACTCAATGCGATTATCAACTACCCAAACAATTGTATCCGTGATGGTTAATACCTGTGAGTAATGTATCGTCGTTACAATACCCAGTGTCCATGGCGATTTATCAGTACGCAATGCGTCTTCGACAACACTGATATCAACCAGCACAATATCATTTAACACTAGTGTTTGTCTTTCGGGTCCTGACTGAAGTCACACGTCCTGGAATTTCAACTTCAATATTCTGCCGCCGTGTATCATAGGGTCTATAACACAGCGGCACTGGGCGCGTTGGGAATTTTTCTTTGTGAAGCTTAAACAACTTTTTCTGAAGTGTGTCTCTGACTATCTTTCTACTTGCCACTACAAAATCGTTTGGTCTCCATTCTTCACAAAATTCCTCCATGGGAGTTTCAGGAATTATTTCCCTGATTATTTCACATTGGATTCTATCCGGTTGTAATCTAATTAATTTTTTGACCTCACGTAATTGTTCATCAAGTGCCCTATAGTCAGTATCGATTTCTTCATAATAGTCAACAAACCACTTTAACCAATCATGTGGACCCGCGCCGACAAATGGTGGTGGTTGGCCATGATCTCCACACATTATTACCGCTGTATTCTTTTGCAGCAACCAATCAAGAAACATTTTTAATACATCTAACGAAACCGTACATATCTCATCCCAAATAATAACCGCGGGGATGAATTTTTCGCCCATTCGTTCAGGGGTCTATTTGTCGCCGTTGTATCGAGAAAAACTGTGATAAGTGCAAGCTTCAACGTTTCGTTGTTTTATCTCTCGCGCTAATCTATGGGTTGGTGTCAGAACAATCAAATTTTTCCCACGATATAATTCAATCGCCCGAGTCGTTTTTCCTGACCCGCCACAGCCGTTTAAATAAACTGTTTTATATCTACAAATTGGATCAGATATCGGCGGTGCATTAGAACGTTCTGATAAATTATCACCGTGTAAGTAATTACTTTTAATTTCAACGTCTGCTGATTCAGAATAATCACGCAGCATTTTTTAATTCTCCATGATCCCCAACTTTCATCCGAATTAGTGAATTCAGCAACTGCGCAACTGTACTTGCTGTTTATGTAAAATGAATCAATGGCAACTCTAACCGCAGTGTCAGGAAATCTATTTATCATTGAAAATAAATTGATACAAGCATAACCCAGCATAGACGACCTCAAATGTGTATACGGGGGTCTGTAACCGTCGCTGTAAGTAACGACTGTACCCAATTTTGTTCCATCGGACAAGAAAGCATCCTTACGATCAACATATATGTTTTTAGATACTGCATCCGCGATTACAAAGTCATATTCGGTGCTATCTATAATCAACCGTGAAGAATAACTTTTGTAGCCACATCTTTTCCTTCCCTGAGTGACTTTTCCAATTATTCTTCTGCCGAGATCTTTTGCTTCGTTGTTTCGTTGATTAAATACCCGTTTGGACCACTCAATGATATATTTTTCGTCGGCATCAATATGTTTTCTGGATTCCTCAATTATACTATCAAGACGTTCCGGTGTTGGTAACCAGACATTGGTTTGTTTCCGATATGATATAATTGCTTCACAGACCGTCAGCGAAATTAACATTTTTGTATCAATCATGAATCGTAATAGCGCTATTGGCAGCCACTTCTTTTCAGACATGTGTCTACCAATCCAAATATAACAAGCGCGATGAAGTCCTGCTGAGAACTCAAATGATACTACACGAGCGAATCCAGTTAAATCAAAATCAGGCAGCGGCCCATTAATTGCAACACGAGTCATTTCATGTACGGGGTGTCCAAATCGTTTAAAATACTCAGTACACTCTCCATAACCTAGAAAACTCGCTGGATAACAAGCAACCATATCAACTGAAATGATATTATCACTGTCGTATTTGTTATTCCATAAACCGCCATGATTGAATTCTAAACAACTAGCCTCAATGTCTGGCAAGAATTCTACGCGTGTTGGTTTCCATGCGTTTTTGATTCTAGGAAAATGAGCTGCAACCGACGGGATTGTAAAACAGTTTGTCAATAATTGTTCATCATCGGTGGCTTCGCCACTGTTGTTGGCTTCGCCACATGTTAAAAACCCACTAGCTGTTTTTTTCATTTTATTGTGAAATGCTTCAGTGCGGTATAATTCACCGTTTGGTCTTACAAACTGATCAAACGTATCCGTGTCGTTTTCAGTGCCGCGAAGTAACCACACCGACACGGGGTCGTTTTTACTCAAATTCGCAATAGCATCGAATAGATTCTCTTCAACGAGAAAACCATCCATGGAGAAATCTTCTCCCAAGAATTCCGTGGGTATATACTTTATTGTTCTGTGTCGTGGAAATATTGTGACCGCGGACGTCCATGCGTGTTCGTTAGGATCAATAATTTTAATTGGGGCTCCATTTTTTTATATTTTGATTCGTATAAAACTTCTCCGGTTATCGTTGTAACGGTTATTGGAAATCTCAGCGACGTTTCTAATTTTGCTATATCGCTAATAGCTGCTCCGTTCTTCCTAACTGTTAATTCCCAGTCATTTATTTTTTTGCGTCTTAGATCGGTCAATTTATTTCCACGCAACGCATTTGTGAAGTGTTCTATTATTCGTTCTGCTACACAATTGAGTGGCAAAGCCACTGACGAAGTCGCCGGCGACGAGTATTTCATTGGTTTTAGTTTTTGGATATCGGGTTTTTCATTTAACGGATATATCCCATACACAACTGCTGTTTCAGGGTATGCTCGTTCATAGTATGGTTTGTCAATTCCAGTTTACAGACCCGGCTTAGAATCACGGCTAACAACGACTGTTTTCTTGTCTTTGAGAATCGGTTCAAATTTGTCTCGTATAATCCAACCGCCTGATTCTACACGGATAATGAATTTCACTCTAAAAAAATACTTTTTGTTGCCAAGTTGTGATAACATCAACGCTGCGTTGCTGTCGTTCATGGTGGCATCAACAACGCCATCAATTCGAAATATTGACCAGCTATGAGATGCACCGTCGTGCTTGAATTCATTAATACAATCGCGTATTTTATTTATCAAGGTTGTATCCGTTATTACCCGTTTTGGCACATCTTTGAGGGTTCTATCGAGATTAAATTTAACATTTTTGAAAGGCTTAATTGCTGATAATCTCTCGAATTCCTCGGTCATATAATTAAAACAAGTATTTAGATAGAAAAATATAGTATAATGAATCACTGCAAGTGGCTTATGATTGGATCAGCGACTCCGTGTAACAAATCATGCAGAAGCGAATTCTGTGGGTATCATTTACAGAGCGTTCGCAACGGTTCCCTTAGCTCCCTCCCGTGCCTCCGATGTGGGGTTGGGGTAAAGGGGAAATCACAATTATGTCTCAGTTGTGGCGGCAAACGATACAGGGAACTAAAACGCTATTATGACACACGAATAAAAAATACCGTCATTGACCCTAACGATGACAAAGTCATCAAAACCCCTCAAGATTATATCCAGAGGTTTATAATTAAAGCAGATAATAAATTAGATAAGTAGTAGTATTATAAAAATGAGCCAAGATTTCAGACCCCATCCAGTGCTTGTTAATTATGAAGCCTCCAGTGATGGTGTTGTTAGAAATTGCAGACTAAAGAAACCGGTTGGACGGGTACATAATATGGGATATTTGATGTTTGCAGCTGGGAAGAAGAAATATCTCTGTCACATAGCCATTTATGAAGCATTTTACGGATTAATTGAAGACGGTTTTGTGATTGATCACGTTGATGGTTTCCCTCAAAATAACAAATTGGATAACTTACGAGTTGTTACTCAAAGTGAGAATACAAAATTAGGAGGAACCGGCAAACACGCAAAAAAGGCAAAACATGTCAAATCATTTAATACAGAAACCAACGAGGAGAAAATATTTCAGTCAATAAATGAAGCCAGTAGATATTTTGATATTTGTAGGCCTTCAGTACGATTTGCTGCCAAAAATATAATTAAAACAGCTCTGTCAAAGAAAAATGGTAATAAAATAAAATTCGTATACACCTGAAACGATTCAAGGGAGATAAATTCTTTATGTATAAGTCCGCCGCCACTCATAACACTCTACTCACTAAGTTCCGTTGTATTATGACCGTCAAGGTATTTGTGTCGTCTGCTACACAGGTAGAGAGAGAGGTATAATTGACATGTGCGCGCCCACGTGACTGTAATGGAATATAATATATGAGTTTCGGTAGAGTTAGTTAAATAAAAAAAACTTTTAACACTTTTTATTGTCGCTTGGCTAAAACCGCATCATTTAAACAGTTGTATTTATTTATAAACCCTTTGAGACCATCTACATTCAGCTATACACTTTCAGTACAAACGTTCTTTATAATCCAACGCGTTACCTATGTTCGCTCAGCTGGAACGAGCATGAAACACTAGTGTTTCCCATTCATTGAAGTAAGTGGGCGTGGTTAAAATCACTATGTGAGAGTTGCAGTTTTATTAAAATTCCTCTTTGTGACCTATAATCCGTAACTACACGCAGTTATCTAGCAGCCGTATTGTTTTGTTTAGTGTTTTATTCAAATATTTGTCTCATTTAAATGTTGTGAAACAGCATTAATAAGTAATTCAAGGAAATAAAATAACACATCCGTGAATCGACGTGGCTGTATTAGTCACCTTATATACGTTATGAATCATAATAAGCTTGGGGCTTTCGAAAGTCGATCCGACCGATCAAAACTAACCCACACCATTGACTCGGGTGTGTGGTTGTCTTTTGTCATTCATGCAACCGGGTTAATTTAATTGGGTTGCTTTTGATTGGTTGGATTGGCCGTAGAAAAATCCGCCCCGTCGTTTCATGTTTGTGCCGTCCCACATCATTACATCACAAATTCCATCATCGTTTCATTGAATATAATCCATCCTTAATTAAGTTAATTAAGTATATGTTACGCTTACAATCTGTCACAACACTCGAGTGGAGATATATATGGCATTGTGCCATCCCACATCATTACATCACACATTCCATCATCGTTTCATTGAATGTAATCCATCCTTAATTAAGTTAATTAAGTATATGTTACGCCTACAATCTGCCACAACACTCGAGTGGAGATATATATGGCATTGTGCCGTCCCACATCACTACATCACACATTCCATCATCGTTTCATTGAATATAATCCATCCTTAATTAAGTTAATTAAGTATATGTTACACCTACAATCTGCCACAACATTCGAGTGGAGATTATACGGCATTGTACCGTCCATTAATTAAGTATATGTATGCCTAAAATCTTCCGCAACACTCGAGTGGAGATATATACGGCATTGTACTGTCCATTAATTAAGTATATAATTGTATATCCAATATTGTATATAATTGTATATATAAAACAAAGAACGGGTCAAAAATGACCCCAAATATTTTTTAATAATTAAAGATAAAATATATTATATAAATAATGGATATCAAAGATGTAAATGCTATAATCGTTAAAATCTCAAATTTGAAAAATCGTGGAATAGTATTATCTGGAGACAGGATTACCTCGGAATATGAAGACATTGAGTATCAGTCTAGTAAGGGTCGTTATGTTTTACCTAAGATGTACAGGCTCGTGAAAAGAATTCAAAAGTCCATCAATGCTTGTTTGTACGGTAACGACATTAATGTATTTATAACGCTATTTAGCACAGTTGAAGCAATACGTCAAAAGCTCGGCCAAGAGTATCAAAAACGAACTGAAATTAGTTCTAAGGTTCGTGATCTTAGAAAAATATTAAACGAGGAAAAACCCGTATCCTAACCACATGGGCGTTACTATAAAAAATAGACCTTCAGTAAATTTTCAGTAAAAACTTTATTTTTTTAGCGTTTTTTGTAATACTTGTTACACGTGTATTCACATTTAAAAACTCAGCTCACAAACAATATATGGTAGGTGAATCGCTTACAACTAGATTAGCCCGAGAGCGGCTAGCAACAATTAAAAAGTTTATACCGGTTCGAGACAGACTTCGCGAAAAACTTCAACAACGACAACAAGCGCAGACTGACTTTTCTGTTTCAAGTGAACAACTGTTTACTCCGATAACAAGTGCGACCAAAGATGTGAAAAAGTTAACTGAAGAAGCAATATACGGAGATATTCCTGAAAAAGAACGATCAAAGAAGGCACCGCTGCTTGATACGCATGAAAAGATAGCAGCAGAGACTAAACAAACATGCGCAGGGATACAACTGGTATCCAGTGATATAAAAACCCAACGCGAAATTGAAGAACGCGAAGAAGAACAAGAAGGTGCAGCTGCAGGAAGAGACTATTCACCTGAAAGTATATTTGCAGTCGCAGCATTAAATGAAATTAGAGAAAAACATACGGATTTCGAATTAGCTGATTTTACTAGAGAAAATTTTCCAAAGGCTAAAAAAGAGAAATTTTTAAACGACGGGTTTAAAGATTTTATAAGAGACAGAAGGGTTTGGGCATCAAAAATATATTTAGCGAAACGCGGCGGGAATGAAATCTAGCTGCGGTTAAAGGCGGTCCACAGCCACCACGTTATACGGAGGACCCAATCCCGGAGGAAATAGACATAAGAGCGGAGGCCGGTTCTAAGAAAACAAGCGGAAAAGGATATTCGATTGGAAATCCTTTGGATTTCAACGCAACCGTGACATGTCCTGGTAACATCCTCAGTGATATATCGCGGTTAGAAGTACTTATCGGGGAAAAACGAGCCGGAAACAACTCCGTCGAGATAATTAATGAAGCAGCTGATATCTGTAGACGATTATTTGCCGGCGGTATCATGGGCATTGATGTATATCGAGAGCTCATTGCTGAATTAGTTGAAAATCACAGAGACGCTCATGGTTATGATGAAAATCCTATGGATTTTAGCGATTAAAATCAAAGAGTTTTCAATGGCGGCTACGCAATTCACTAATTGAAAAACTAATAGTTTTATAACAAGATGATCATACACTACAACCATGATAAACCCGTAAGCGTCTACGTGGTGAACTCACGATTGCCTGTTTTTAGAGCATATTACGGAGATGGTCTCCGCAGTACCATCGCGGGGTTATTTACAAGAATAGCCCCAAAAGTGGCGCCGCTAGCTAATTAATTATCAATGAAAGCCATTGATTTTATTCGTGATAAGGGAATAAGCGCTGTTGGAAATCTTGCCGGAAAGGCGTTTTCTGCTGAGAAAGATAAAATAACATCATTGGTGCGAAAGAAACCAACAGCGAAGTCGGTGGTGAAACCACCAGTGCTGCCATCAACGACAGTGATGCCTGCAAAAATCAGCAAAGCAAAAAATGGCGCAGTGGAAGAAAAACTAGCGTCGTTGGCTGCTTCGGTGACTCCGTCGCCATTGACGGCTTCGCCGGTAACATATAGCGATATCATGAACGCGATAGCATGAAGTGGGTTGAAACGAAAACGAAAACGACGATGATTACAAAGAGTTTCAGAATTGAAAACACTAGTGTGAATAATATAATGATTAAACGAATAGCTGATCCGGCGTTTGATATGGAAGCCCCAGTGCGCAAAGACGATTCCGTCTGTAATTATCAATACTATTCCTATCATGCAATACAACCCGACCTACGATCGCGAATTGAACTTCAAGTTCAAGATACCAGTAAATACTTTTTGCCGTGTGAAGCAGCAGCAGAGAGGGTGAATCCTACAACCTTTTTTTTACTTTTTTGATTATACCCTAGACCCTTCTCGCGAACCAGAAAAAAAAATGACAGTGATTGTATTCGCGTTTTCGTTGATGAATCATAAATGTCGCAACGTCGTTGTCACTCACCCTCTCTGCTGCTATGGGTTACGGTGATTTTAACCGAATATTTTATCAAGTCCTATACGATATCGTGTCCTCGGGTCTGCTAAATTTATTGTCACAAATCCGTGTGGTTTTGACTGAGCGTGACTAAAGAAATTTCTAAACTGATTATGATTCATATCACCGCTGCACCAAGTCTGATGAATATTTCGTAGCGTATGAGTATCAACGCCGTTAAATACACACAACACATTGCAATTTTCTCTGATCACTTTTGGTATTTGTGTGTACCGTTGAGTGACATATATCACATCAGTGTTTTTATGCCTGCCTCGGGAAAATATTCTAGCGGGATTTTTTTGATTATCTAACATGATATCATCGTATACCACTAAATTGTTAATACTTCCATCGATGTCTTCCACGGAAGGGGCTTCCTCTATATCAGTAATAAATTCAATAATATCATCATCGATTTGAAATTCTTTTGCTTTCTCGTTAAAATCCTTTAGCACTTCATAGCATCGCTGATCGTCTACACTCGGGGCTATTAAATACAATTTGTTCCATTTCATCCATCTCGTTATCAAATTAAGTAGCAGTTGTGTCTTTCCGCTTCCAGATGGTCCGATTATAATCATTCTAATTGAATTCGGCAACATTTCATGATGTTTAATAGGTTCCCGTCGTCGGGTAGCTGAATAATCAATTATATTCATGCCGTTATATATAAATTATGGATCTATATTGTGTGAAGTGTAAAAAACGTACTGGCACAGATGACTTGACGACGATTACAACTAAAAATAACCGATCAGCGCTTTCTGGTAAATGCGTACAATGTAGTACAAAGAAATTTAGATTTGTTTCTAAACCCAAGGAACCCAAGGAACCTTTAAAAAAAAACGAGGAGGTGATATCGCAGCCAAGCTAACTAAACTCCCTGGAACCCCATGGGCAAAATACCCTGGAGAAAAGCACCTTCCAGGATATAGTTATTGTGGACCGGGAACAAGACTTGATATCAGACTCAATGATCAAAATCAGCCCCGACCCGGTGAAGAACCAATAAATGCCATTGATAAGGCCTGTCACCTTCATGATGTTGCTTATAAAAGCAGCAATCTGCAGCACAGGCATCTCGCGGATGTGAAATTAATTCATGCGTTAAATGCTATTCCTGATAAATCTTTCAAAGAAAAATTGGCTTCCTTTTTGATAAAATCGGCTATGAAAAGTAAATTGATGTTAGGTGCTGGTAATTAATAACAACATGGAATCTATTTATTATTCTCCAAAAGGATACTGGAGAGGCAAGGCAGCAATCCATAAACTCGCTAGCGCTGCAAAAGTGAAAAAAAACCACTGCGGCTCATTGGTTATCTAAACAGGCACTATGGCAAATTTATCTACCACCGCCTAAACAAATCAATTTCTCGCATTTTGATGTGACCGGACCCAATGAAGTTCATCAGGCTGATCTATTATTTTTGCCACATGACCACGGTTACAAGTACGCATTAACCGTAGTTGATATTGCAAGTCGATACAAGGAAGCAGAACCGTTAAAAACAAAATCAGCCACTTCAGTGGCTTCTGCATTTGAAAGGATTTATCGACGAGGTCATCTGCACTGGCCAAATCTATTACAAATTGATCCTGGCAAGGAATTTCAGGGTGCAGTGTTATCAATAATGAAAAATCATAATGTCACTATCAGACGAGGACATACTGCGCTACATCGTGATCAGGCAATTGTAGAACGGTTTAATAAAACCCTTGCTGAGCGGTTATTTGGATATCAATACGCAAAAGAATTCATCCAAGAAAAAAGATCCCCTGAATGGGTTAAAAGGTTACCAGCTGTGATTACTGCACTGAATAATGAGATTACTAGAACAATTAATTTGAAACCTATCAATGCGATTAAAAAGAAGTCAATACCTGAAATGGAAATTCAAAAAGATTTCAAAGAACCAATTCTTGGTAGTAATGTCATTGTGAGGTATTTATACGAACCAGGAGAGCTTGAGGGTGGCAGAAAAAGGGCTACTGAACCTATTTGGAGTATTACTGCACATAAGATATCTAGTATAACACGATCTACGGGTAGACTTCCAATCTATAAACTGGATTCAACTGCCCCTCAACGAGGATTTACTAGACAGCAATTACAAGTGATACCTGAGGATACTCAATTACCACCGCATGGGCTTAACTAGCACCGTTGCGTCTATTGAACTCAAGACAAGTCAACATCACATTATTTCTGACATGACCGAGATTGTTATTTTTTCTGTCAACGGTAAATTGGCGAGGATCTTTATCCGAATACTGCCAACGCATTATACAATTGCAACTTGCGCAGTGATTATTCTGTTGTTTCTTCAAAGTGATTATTAATTCAGCATCAATGTCAAATTCTCGCTGTTTTTTTTGTCCTGTTGTTTGTAACCGGAGAGTTTTTTATCAATAATTTTAATATCAATATCATCTATTGTGGTGTCATTATCATCGCCTGACTCTGTCAGGACAATTCTTCTAAGTTGATTTATTTTTCGTACTCTGGATACTGAAAGATAGACTAAATTCGACCATTCTATGCGATTATCTACCATCCAAACAATTGTATCCGATATAGTTAATCCTTGTGAAGAGTGTATTGTTGCTGCATAACCTAGCGTCCACGGGGATTTATTAGCACGCAATGCATCTTCAACGACATTGATATCAACCAGCACAATATCATTTAATACTAAATTCTGTTTTTGAAATCCTTCGGATTTTGGGCCTGGAATATCAACTTCAATGTTCTGTTTTCGTGTATCTGATGGCCTATAACAGAGGGGCACTGGAAGTGTTGCGAATTTTTGTTTATGCAATTCAAATAATTTCATCTGAAGTGTGTCTCTGACTATTTTTCTACTTGCAATGATCAAATCATTTGGTCTCCATGCTTCCCAAAACTCATTCATTGGAGTTTCTGAAATTATTTCACGCGCTATTTCACATTGGATTTTATCCGGTTGTAATCTAATTAGTTTCTTAAATTCTTTTAATTCATTATCAAGTGATCTATGATCGGTATCAATTTCTTCATAATAGTCTACAAAACCCTTTAGCCATTCATGTGGGGAAGCACCGACAAATGGTGGTGGTTGGCCGTGATCACCGCACATGACGATTTTTGTATTTTTCAATAACAACCACTCAAGAAATATTTTTAATACATCTAATAGCACTGTGTCTATTTCATCCCAAATGATAATTTCAGGAATAAATTTCTCTCCCATGCGCTCAGGAGTCCATTTATCTCCCTTCCATCGGAAAAAACTATGATAGGTAGAGGCATTAACTCCTCTCTGTATCATCTCTCTTGCAAGTCTGTGTGTTGGTGTTAGTACAATCATGTTTGATTTTGAAACGCTAGCGTTTCTACGAAATAACTCAATTGCCCGGGTTGTTTTTCCTGACCCACCACAGCCGTTTAAATAAACTGTTTTATATCTACAGATTGGATCAGAACACGGTGGTGCATTAGAAAATTCTGAACACTGATTGCTTTCTAAATAATTATTTTCAATGGTAACATCTGCTGATGGAATATAATCATGAAGCATTTCTTTCTTAATTCTCCATGACCCCCAATTCTCGTTGCCAGTAGCCTTAAAATCAGTCATTTTGCTATTTATGTAAAATGAGTCAGTGGCAACTCTAACTGCGGTGGTAGGAAATCTATTGATCATTGAAAATAAATTAATAGAAGCATAACCAAGCATAGAAGCTCTCAAATGTGTGTACTGCGGATTGTATCCATCAGTGTAAGTAACAATTGTACCCAATTTGGTTCCATCGGACATAAATGCGTCCTTACGATTGACATATAGACCTTTATTCGTTAAATCCGTGATTACAAAATCGTATTCAGCATTGTCTATAATCAATCGTGAAGAATATCTCGTATTGTCGTATTTGCCACCTTGGGTAAATTTACCGATTATTCTTCGTCCAAGATCTTTTGCTTCATTGTTTCTGATTTCAAATAACTGTTTGGACCAATCCATGATTTGTTGTTCATTAAAATCAGGAAACAGTTTTCGCTCTTCGCTAATTATTTTTTCTAGATCAGGTTGTGGTAACCAGACTGATTTCTGTGCTCGATAGGATATAATTGCTTCACTGACAATTAATGATTTTAACATCTTACAATCAAGCATATACCGTAATAACACTATTGGCATCCAGTGTTTTTCAGACATGTGTTTACCAATCCAAAGATAACTACACGGATGAAGTCCTGTAGCCATTTCAAATGATACCACACAAGCGAATCCGGTTAAATCGAAATGTGGCAGTGGTCCATTAATAGCAACACGGGTCATTTCGTGTGTAGGGTGTCCAAATCGTTTGAAATATTTCTCGCACTCTCCATACCCAAGAAAACTTCCTGGATAACATGCAATCATATCAACTGAAATAACGGTATCAGCGGTGTATTTTGTATTCCATAATCCTCCATGGCTGTATTCAAGACAGGACAATTTGACATCTGATAAGAACTCACTTCGTGTTGGTTTCCACGCGTTTTTCTTTCTAGCAAAATGTGCTGCAATGGATGGTACTGTAAAACAGTTTGCTAATAATTGATCTTCGATTTCCTCCCCAGAAAACTCACTAGCTAGTTGTTTCATTTGATTATGCAGTTCTTCGGTACGATATAATTCTCCGTTGGGCCTTACAAACTGATCAAATCTACATTCTTCGTCTGAAGCACTATGAAATAGCCACATTGACACAGGATCGTTTTTACTCAAATGGTAAATAGCATCAAATAATTTCTGCTCGGTAAAACATTCTTCAGGTCCCAACCCTGTTTGGAAAATATATTTTACGGTTCTATCCCGTGGGAATATTGTTACTGCAGATGACCACGCGTGTTCATTATGATCAATAATTTCAATTGGGGCTCCATTTTTATTATATTTTGATTCGTATAATACTTCACCGGTGATTGTCCTTACCGTTATTGGAAATCTCAATGATGTTTCTAATTTAGCTATATCCTGAATTGTTGCCCCATGCTGTTTCACTGTCAGTTCCCATTCGGTTATTTTTTTTCGTCTTAGATCAGTTAGTTTATTTCCCCGGGACGCATTTGTGAAGTGTTCCATTATTCTTGTTGCTACACAATTGAGCCTTGACGAAGAATATTTCATGGGTGCTAGTTTTGCAATATCAGGTTTGTCATTGAGCGGATATATCCCGTAAACAACTGCTGTGACAGGATAAGATCTTTCGTAGTAGGGTTTGTCAATTCCAGTCAAAATTCCTGGTTTTGAATCCTGAGTCACAGTGACAGTTTTTTTGTCCTTAAGAATAGGCTCGTATTTGTCCCTAATGATCCATTTTCCATTATCACGGATAAGGAATTTTATTCGAAAAAAATTTCTTTCTTCCCCAAGACGTGAGATTATCACTGCTGCTTTTTCATCATTCATGGTAGCGTCAACAACACCATCAATTCGAAATGTTGACCAACAATGAGCTGCCCCATCACGCTTGAATTCATTAAAACAGTCTCTGATTTTACTAATTAAGGTTCTATCAAGAATTTTATTCTTTGGTGTATTAGAAACTCTATCAAGATTGAATTTAACACTTTTCCAAGGCGCAATTTTCGATAATCTCTCGAACTCCTCCATACTATAATTAAAACAAGCATTTAAATGAAAGATTTAAGTATAATGAATCATTGCAAATGGCTCATGATTGGATCAGTGACACCGTGTAACAAATCATGCAGAAATGAATTCTGTTGGTATCATATGCAAAGCTTTCGTCGTGGAAGCCTTGGTCCGTTACCCTGTATTCGATGTGGGGTTGGGGTTAGGGGAAGGTCGCAATTATGTCTAAGGTGTGGCGGCAAACGATACAGGGAACTAAAACGCTATTATGACAAACGAATAAAAAATGGACAATCAATCAGAAATTCTGACCCTTACACTGACAAAGTCAGCGACAAAATCATAAGAAACCCCCAAGACTACATTGAAAGATTCTCCAGTGATGTTATTAATGAATTATACAAATAGTATTAGTATACAAATGAACCAAGGGAGTTATCTCCCTTAGATTGTGATTCAGCGGCGGGAAATTGTTTTGTAAGAAAAGAAATGTTTTCAAACAATTATATTCTTTTTTCTAGTGTTTTATGCAAATATTCTGTGTCATTTAAATACTGTGAAACAGCATTAATAAGTAATTCAAGAAAATATAATAACACACCTTGTGGATTGCTGTATTAAGTTACCTTATATACTCTCTCTCTCCCTTAGATTGTGTTAACTTGTTTATGGGTTATCTCCCTTAGATTCCGATTCAGCGGCGGGAAATTGTTTTGTAAGAAAAGAAATGTTTTCAAACAATTATATTCTTTTTTCTAGTGTTTTATGCAAATATTCTGTGTCATTTAAATACTGTGAAACAGCATTAATAAGTAATTCAAGAAAATATAATAACACACCTTGTGGATTGCTGTATTAAGTTACCTTATATACTCTCTCTCCCTTAGATTGTGTTAACTTGTTTATGGGTTATCTCCCTTAGATTCCGATTCAGCGGCGGGAAATTGTTTTGTAAGAAAAGAAATGTTTTCAAACAATTATATTCTTTTTTCTAGTGTTTAAGTCAAATATTCTGTCTCATTTAAATACTGTGAAACAGCATTAATAAGTAATTCAAGAAAATATAATAACACACCTTGTGGATTGCTGTATTAAGTTACCTTATATACTCTCTCTCCCTTAGATTGTGTCGGGTTATCTCCCCTTAAATTGTGATGTAGCGGCGGGTATAATAAATTATTTGTTTTGTAAGAAAAGAAATAAAATATAAAATGTTTTTAAACAATTATATTCTTTTTTTTTTAGTGTTTAATTCAAATATGTTGTCTCATTTAAATACTGTGAAGCACCATTAACAAGTAATTCAAGAAAATAAAATAACACACTCTGTGGATTGACGCTGCTGTATTAGTCACCTTATATACTAAATGAAAGGTTTAAAGCTGGGGCTTTCAAAGGCCAATCCGACCAATCAAAAATAGCCCACGCCATTGACACGTGTGCGTGGTTGACTTTTCTCAATCATGCAACCGGGTTTAATTTCATGGGTTGCTTTTAATTGGTCGGATGGCCGTAGAAAATCCGCCCCGTCGTTTCATGTTTGTGCTGTCTTGTGCCGTCCCATCATCATTACATCATCATTGAATTATAATCCATCCTTAATTAAGTTAATTAAGTATATGTATACCTACAATCTGAGTGGAGATATATACGGTATTGTACTGTCCTTAATTAAGTATATGTATACCTACAATTTGCCACAACACTCGAGTGGAAATATATACGGTATTTGTGCTGTCCTTAATTAAGTTAATTAAGTATATGTTGTGACGTCACCCCCAAGCATATCTTCTGGGCGGTCTAAGATGGCGATTGCCACGTTAGGCCTCCCTTCCGGAGATGTATGTTTCGGGTTTCCTTTGGGCTTACTTGGATGTGAAGGCAACCAAGGAGTTCCAAAGATGTGTTGTCGTATATATGTAATCTAGGTCATTTCACGTAAACATACCCTCTTGTGATTCTAACCCGTTATTTGACGAGTTAGATTCACTCTTAGGGGAA
Organism: Unio pictorum; assembly: GCA_030141615.1. Taxonomy (NCBI): domain Eukaryota; kingdom Metazoa; phylum Mollusca; class Bivalvia; order Unionida; family Unionidae; genus Unio; species Unio pictorum. The sequence goes on from JARLTB010000061.1 coordinate 7,614,559, forward strand.
TATGTTTCCGGTGAATGTAAATATAAATGACCTAAAATAAATAACATCCATGGATGTAATTAGCTCTCCGTCACATTTGGGTAACCCCGTATGGTGTTCAAAAATGAATCACCGGCCAAAAGAAACGGTCATAGGGTCAAATCGAGATTGAAGAAATCTCAGAAAAAAAAATAATGGAAATTTGAGAAAAATACTCAAAGAAAGAACCCTATGAAAGACACAGTGGCCTATATCAAGGGGGCCAAATGACTGATAACCGCTCATCATGGTTGTTATTTATTTTTGTCTGCATTTATATTTATATATACAGAATTAATTTTAAAAATATATTTATATATACCGAATTAATTTTAAAAAATATATTTATATATACCGAATTAATTTTAAAAAATATATTTATATATACCGAATTAATTTTAAAAAATATATTTATATATACAGAATTAATTTTAAAAAATATATTTATATTTATATATACAGACTGAATTTTGAAAATATTAACGGCTCTTTTATTTTTGAAAAATGAATTAGAAATATGTATTATCATATATGAATTCTGAAAATATGAATAGCATCATAGTTGAAATTGCAAAATTGAAAAGCCAGGATATTAGATTGTCAGATGGGTTAAATCCTGATCAAATCAAGTCGGATTTTCAGGATATAGAATACGGAGTTAGCACTAACAAGTATATGCTACCAAAAAAATATGCACTCATCAAAAAAATTCAGAATTCTATTCGAGACTCTCTTGCATTTTCCAGTGAAGTAGGTGTGTTTGTTCCGTTATATACTATCGTGGAAGGAATACGAAAAGAATTAGGTAACGAATATGAATTGAAAAAGGAAGTTAATTCTAAAATTAGAAACCTACGAGCGTTAATTCAAGAAAATGAACTATTTTGATTGACCGACCCTCAAAAGATTTTGTCAGACAGTAAAATCTCCTTGAGATTTTCTTTTTTTTAGCATTTTTTGAAAAATATTTCACACTGCGAAAATAAAATAGAATCCTAACAGCTTTTCTCTATGGAAAATCCAATGCAAAATCGACTACTTGACCCTACGAGGTTTTTTACCAAAAATCGATGAAAAATGACCAAACATCACTGAAAACAGGCAAAAATTGATGAAAAATGGTTAAAAATCATCAAAAATGAGTTTTAACAGCTTTTCCTTATGGAAAATCCCATGTAAAATCGACTACTTGACTGTAAAAATCTCAAAGAGATTACCACCAAAATTGCACAAAATGGCACCAAAACTGTCAAAAACAGGCAAAATCACTGAATATATTTCTCACAGCAATAAAAAAATAAAAATATTTCACAGCAATAAAAACTATTTCACAGCAATAAAAATAAAAATATTTCACAGCAATAAAAAATATTTCACAGCAATAAAAAAATGGACCGTTAGGGAAGGAATCATCGAAGGGAAAAATTGTTTTGCAATTGAAAAATGGTTTCTGATTTCAAATAATGGTCAATGAAGCATTAACGACCCGATTGGCTCGTGAGCGACTAGATGCAATTAAGAGATTTATACCAATTCGCGACTCTGTCAGGAATAAACTGCAAGAACGACAGAGTCTTCAGACTGACTTTGCTGCGGGATCTGAAGAGTTGTTTAAACCAATAACTACAACAACGAAACAGATAGTGTCAACAATCTCTGAGCAAGGAAAAAAACAAGAAGAGACTTTTCTCCCTGTGTTAGAAAAAATAGCAAAAAGAACTAAACAAACAAAAAAGTCTTTAGAAACACTTCCAGTAGATATAGTAGCTACTTCACGGCAACAACAAAAAAAAGAGCAAGTACTAGAAGAACTAGGTGATATTGCAAGAAAACAAGAAGAGGAAGAAGACGTTACTATAGCAAAAATGCATTCACCGCAAAGTATATTTACACACTATGCATACAGCATAATTAAAAATTTTAAAGATGACAATGATTTAATTAACTTTACCGCGCTGAATTTTTCACTCGATCAAAGAGAAATAGCTGTAAACAAAGGGTATAAAGAGTATATAAAAAACGACGAGAATTGGATAAAAAAAGTATACTTGGCAAACCGTGGTAGATTTAGAATCACAGAAAGTAGCCGCAATAATTTTGAGAGTTTTAAAGACAAAGTATTGAGTAGATTAAATAAAGAGTATCCAACTGGATTTTTTGGTAAAGAGGAGTCAACTGGAGATGAGTATTTAGGCAGCGGCATAGTTGAAAACACTAGCGTTACTTGTCCTGGTAACATTCTCAGTGATATATCACGGTTAGAAGTTCTCATCGGAGGAAAACGAGCCGGAAATAACTCTCCGGAAATAATTAATGAAGCAGCTGATATCTGTAGACGATTATTTGCCGGTGGTATCATGGACATTAATGTATATTGAGAATTCATTGCTGAGTTAGTTGAAAATCACAAAGATGCCCATGGTTATTACAGCGATTGATCACTAATTAAAAAACTACTAGTTTTATAACAAGATGATTATACACTACAATCATGATAAACCAACCCCCGTCTATGTGGTAAATTCACGGGTGCCAGTTTATAAAGCATACTATGGAGATGGTTTAGGTAATACCATTGCAGGTTTATTTACAAGAATGGCCCCAAAAGTGATGCCGTTAGCTAAACAATTAGGAATGAAAGCCATTGATGTTATTCGTGATAAGGGTATTGGTGCTGCTGGAGATCTTGCCGGGAAAGCGTTTTCTGCAGCAAAGGATAAAATAACATCATTAGTGAGACGAAAAAAGAAACCGGTACCATTGCCATCTACAGCAGAAATGCCTGCAAGTGTTAGTAAAATAATAAATAACGCAGTAGATGAAAAATTAGCGTCATTGGGGAATCCAAGTGACCAAAATAACATGATAGCAAACATGATAGCAGGAAGTGGCTTTAAAAAACCGCGTAGAAAACGCTAGCGTTTTTCACGATGAAATGGAAAATCCGATTTAGACTCTGATAAATAGAATAAAATGTTCAAAAGGTCACCTGATCCAGCGTTTGATATGGAGGCCCCAGTGCGTAAAGATGATTCTGTACGCGATTTTCAATTTTATTCTTATCACGCAGTACAACCAGATCTCCGATCACGAATTGAACTTCAAGTTCATGATACCAGTAAATACTTTTTGCCTTGTGAAGCATTTATTGAAGTAGAAGGAGAACTTGTAACAAATGATGCAGCTAATACACCATATGACAATAACCCAACTATCCGAGTTGGTTTTGTCAATAATGGCATCATGGCGTTATTTGAAAGTGCAAGATATCTCATTGATGGAAAAGAAATTGAATCCATTGACCGTGAAGTTGATGTGGCTACAACAATCATAGGGTTAGCGAGATATTCTGATGATTATACAAGATCAGCTGGTCCATCTATGATGTTTTCTAAGGATATTACTGATCACCCTGAACACAACCAGTATTCTAGAGTCAAGGCAACACGAGCTACAGCAGTTGATCCAGCACCAGCCGGATATGTAAGACCAGCTGCTGAATTTGATGTCATAAATAATATTACTAACTTCAACCTAGGATTTGCAACACGCGTAGCAACGTTGCAAGGACAGCGTCGACAGTTTTCATGTGCAATTCCACTGCATCATATATTCGGATTCTGTAGAAACGTCCGAAAAGTTATTTATGGAGCTAAACACACAGTAGCGCTTGTACGAAAGGGTACTGATAATGATGCAATATGGCATGATGCTGGTGTTCCCGAGGGTAAAGTCATTTTAACAAAACTATCATTATGGATGCCAGTGTTAACTCCATCAATCATAGCAGAAGAAAAATTGTTATCATTTATGAACCAAGGAGGAAAATCATTGTTGAGTTGGTTATCAGTGACTACGGATATTAAACTGGATAATGTTGATGATATATTTACTTGGCATCTGGCATCAAAACAAGGAGTTTCAGCTCCACGTCATATATTTATTGCATTACAAAATAATGAACGAGTTGGTAATCAACAACGAAGTCATATGATTTTTGATCAGTTAGGTGTTAGAGAGGTCTCACTGAGAATAAACGGACAACAGGAACCATCTGAAGATGTGCAACTTGATTACGGTCAAAATCATATTTCACGTGTCTATCATAACTTATTGTCGTTTATGGCACGTGATCTAAATGTGGATACTGGTTTGCAAATATCACAATTGGATTTCAAAAGCCTCTATCCGATTTATTACTTTTCATTGGAACATCTTGATTTGATGAGACAATCTGTTGTTGATATACACTTTAGAGCCCGTGTAACCCGTCCTGGTGGTATTGCTAATTATAGAGCGGTTGCTGTCATTCTCAGTGATAAATCAATGCTACTTGAAGGTGTTGGTGGACGAATGAGATTTATTGATGCACCAGTGGAAAATCTTTGATAGCAATTAGATCAATCTGTATTTGTATAATGTCATATAGTAATATCAATGTATCATTGACACCTGGTCAGTTAAAAAAATTGCAATCAAAATCCGCTAAACAATGTGGAACCACAATCACGTTGAAACCTAATCAAATGAATGGCAGGGCAAATAAATTGCCACTGACAACTCGTCAAGTGAAACATTTCAATGATGCTTTCAAGGATAAAAAAGGAGTTCAGATCACACTCTCTGCGGCTGCTATCAAAAATATGATAAAAACAGGTGGTATATTTCCGTTGTTTGCTGCGTTACCAGCATTGGTTGCGGCAGCAGCCCCAGCAGTCGCAAAAGCGGCCGCATTGGGGGTAGTTGGAGGCTTGGGGACAAAAGCGGTACAGAGCATTGCTGAATCATATGAACCGAAGAAAGGTCGAGGGTATAAAAAAAAGGGAAAGGGTCTAAGACTACCAGGAACCCCGTATTCATGGTACAGCGGAAAAGGTCTGAGACTACCAGGAACCCCGTATTCATGGTACAGCGGAAGGGGTCTAAGACTACCAGGAACAGTTTATTAATTCAGAAATCTTCGATGGTTCCCAAATCTTTGATGGTTCCCATGTCCAATTTTGATTTAATGGATGCTGCTAAAAAACTAGCCATAAAAAATTTCAGAGGTGTTTTTATGAAAGATCAATTACCACATCAACCAAACAAAACTGAAACCGGTATTATTAATCTCGATAACAGCACCGGACCTGGAACTCACTGGGTTGCATACGCTATTGATCCACGTGGGATTGTCTATTTTGATTCATATGGATTAGCCCCGCCAAAGGAGTTTTTGCGTTATATAAAAACCCTTCCAATGAAGACTTGGTATTCTACGCTACCAACACAACAAATCAATGATCCACCAATATGCGGCAGTGAAGTATTAAATGTCCTTGATGCTATTTCAGCATCTAGAAAACCACCACACATTGTCGTAAATGACTACACCAGCAATCGCTTTTTAAAGAGAGAAAGAGTTTTACAATAACATGATTGATATTTGGGGGAGATCTTTGAAACCCAAACCCGATGACACTGCAACCCCTGGTTCTATCAAGGATATAACAAAAAAAAATTAAAGATGAAATCGCTGAGACGTTGAATTTAACAAGTGTCGACCCGAATGAGATAGTTGTATTTCAAGACAAACAGGGTAAATTGAAATCTAGTAATGTGTCGTTGGATGATATTTTAACACGACAACGAAACGCAATCGAGGATACTATCGCGTTATTTTCCGATCAGGGTAAACTCAAACCGGGTGTACTTTTTTCGACGATTACAGATAGATTCACTGAATACAATAAAGAATTTGACGATCATTTGAAAAACTACAATAGTTTCCGTAGAAATGTCGTTCAAAAGTTCTTTGGATCCCCAATTGTAGTTACACCATCTATCGCTGAAATTAAAACGTTTATAGATGATCAAAAAGTCATCAATGACCGCAATGATGATTTGTACATGCTTAATTTAAGATTTTTCAGCGATGAAAATTTAAAACCAATTAAACCCCTTGAAATGATATACACATTAAAAACTATCGAACAAACGTTTGTAGAACTTCAAGATGCCAGAAGATTAAAAATTACGAATCACAACGATGAAATTAAAAATGTTGTGAACACAACGGCCAGTGGAATCTTCGATTGGGTTAAAGACGGACCATCGCTCAGTTACAAATTTGGTAGTTTGGGATATACTGATAGAATTTATCGGTTTACAATCATAGCTAACGAACATTTTAATATAACATGTGTCGATTTTGCCGATAATATTTTAGGAACAGGTGTTAACACAGTAATGTTTAAATCTAATCCAATTGAAATACTTTTTAAAATAAGTGTGGTTAGAGGTAGATCAGTTAGATTAACGATACCGTGGGTGATAGAATATGTAGCAGAGGTATTTGTACCTGTACCTGACGTTAATTAATTCTGCAATTCAATGATGAACATTTAAAATAACGATGACATCAACGATTTCATCATCGCAATATCGCTATGATACAGTCAAAGAATTTTCAATGAAACTCAAAACCCTGTCTGAGGAGTATGCAATGAAAATAAAAAAATATCGCAGGAGAATTACAGCAATTGATGTTACAGTGTATTCAGTGAGTGGTGTAATGGCCGGAGCTGGTATTATACTGTCTTCAGTGACAATGATAGCTCCGATTGCTGTTCCAATTTGTATATCCGCGGTGGCTTCAATCGCTGGTATATTAACCGGGATCACAAAAAAAAATATCATCATGCAGCCAACGGAAACTACAAGACTACATAATTCAATTTCATGTTGTGTCCACTGCATGCTCGCAATTATCCTCATTGATATCGTCATCTCTCGATGATACAATTATATCAGAGAGTGAGTTTTCAGCGATGGTAGATATATATGATTCTGCAATGTCAAAATTAGAAATACAAAAACATGAGTATAATAACAATGACAACACCGATGGAATTGGAAAAAAACAGAATGATCTCAATAACCTCAACGATATCAGATAGTGAGTTCTCAGTGATGATACGTGTCTATGATTCCGCAGTATCAAAATTAGAAATACATCATGAGTATAGCAACGATGACGACACCGCAGGAATTACTTCAACAAATAGTGGAGAACACAAACCCAGTACAAACCAGCATGATCTCAATAACCTCAACGAATCCAGAATTCAGTGTGAATTTCCCCTCTCCGGTCCCAGTGAAGGAGATAGCGCTAGCAAAATTACGAGTGTATCACAGCTGGCCTAATATTAGGTCAAAATCATTTGGTGGTCAACAACCCAATAATTCCCTGGTATTTGCAAATAAGAATAAACCCGACGGTACCCCAGACTGGAACGTCGTTTCCATACCAACAGGGTCATACCAAATCGAACAAATCAATGATGAATTGCAACGTAGAATAAAATCGATTACTGGAAAAGAATCAAAAATCGCTATAACAGTTCATGTGCCGACGCTATCATCTGCCATTGAAATAAGCACAGAAGGATATGTCGTAGATATCTATCAAAGCTCAATAAGGACCGTACTAGGATGGCCTGAATTACCACCAGGGGGGAAAACCGTTGATTTACCAGAACCCAAAAAAAATGATTATATCACAGACAGGATAAAATCTGATAATCCAGTAAAAAGTTATAAAGATCACCAAGTCACTAACGATTTTTTTAATATACTTCACAATATAATAAATAAGGGAGAGAGATTTCTTACTGCTCACGATCTTAAAATCAATGACAATTTCAAGGCAATGAATAATGATTTTTCGCTGTTGTTAATATCTCTTATATCCGGCTCTCTCACCCGATATGAATTTATCAGCGTCGTAGAAACATGCAATAAAATTATCGACGATATGGAAACATTTAATTTAAAAATTATTCAGGATATATTAGATGAAGATAATCCCAGGTCGAGAGACGGATTTGCATCAGATTATAAAATCCGCGTTGAAGATATTCCAACATTCAAACTACCAGGATATAACGTACCAGAACTAAAAAAACTTCTCAATGATGCCATCGATGTTGGTTTTAAAATAATTCATGATGCATGGAAAAAAACATCATCACCGGAAATAAAAATCCTCAAACACAATAATGACCCAGACGGTGGCGGCAGGCATATTGCTCCGTTCAATGTGAATATTTCATCGGTGATAGCAATCAATTTAGTATGTGATGTTATCGAAGGAAGCTATCAAATAAATTTAGAACGATCAAATCAAGCTCAGCAAGGATATATTTTATATTCGTTTGCACCAACAGCTCCACCAGGATTTTTAATTATTGAGGATCCAACTAATCCAGTCTATATGCGATGTCATAATAATTCATTAACCAGAATTAATTTCAAACTCACTGACCAGTCCAATAATCTGATTGATTTACAAGATGAGGTGTTAGCGATTAGTCTGTTTGTAAAGTCCTGAAGGGGGACACGATATCGTATAGGACTTGATAAAATATTCGGTTAAAATCACCGTAACCCATAGCAGCAGAGAGGGTGAGTGACAACGACGTTGCGACATTTATGATTCATCAACGAAAACGCGAATACAATCACTGTCATTTTTTTTTCTGGTTCGCGAGAAGGGTCTAGGGTATAATCAAAAAAGTAAAAAAAAGGTTGTAGGATTCACCCTCTCTGCTGCTGAAGCATTTATTGAAGTAGAAGGAAAACTTGTACAACTTACTGAAACTCCTGCTGTACCAGCACCGTATCCAGATGGTACCAAAGTCGGCTTAGTCAATAATGGTATCATGGCGCTATTTGAGAGTGCAAGATATCTCATTGACGGAAAAGAGATTGAGTCTATAGAACGTGATGTTGATGTGGCTACAATAATAATTGGGTTAGCAAGATATTCTGACGATTATACAAGATCAGCAGGTCCGTCTTTGATGTTTGCAAAAGATAGTAAAAACACTGCTGGACCCACTCAATTTATTGTACGACGACCAAATAATTAATGCTGGCACTGCTGCTGTTGATGTCGAGAATATGATTATAACTACTGATCACCAGTACAATCTAGGAGCTGCAACACGAATAGCAATATTGGCAGGACAATGTAGATCGTTTTCATGTGCGATTCCGTTGCATCATATATTTGGATTCTGCAGAAATGTACGAAAAGTTATTTATGGAACGAAGCATACAGTAGTACTCGTGCGAAAGGGTAGTGACGATGATGCAATCTGGAGAATTTCAGCGGTTCCTGCAAATCCAAATGATGACGCTGGTAAAGTCGTTTTAACTAAATTGGTCTTGTGGATGCCAGTAATGACCCCATCAATTACCACAGAACAGCGACTACTATCATTTATGGATGCGGGTGGCAAATCATTGCTAAGTTGGCTAACAATAACAACAGATGTTAAGCAATCAAATACCAATAGTACATTTACATGGAACTTGGCATCACAACAAGGCGTTTCAGCTCCACGTCATATATTTATTGCGTTGCAAGATATGACAAGAGTGAATTCACAATTGCACATTCATATGATATTTGATCAATTAGGAGTTACTGAAGTCTCGTTGAGAATAAATGGCCAGCAGGAACCATCCGAATACAAACAACTTAATTACGGTCAAAACCATATTGCGCGCGTGTACCATCGTATGCTATCATATATGGGCCGTGATCAAAACGTTGATACCGGTTTTCAAATATCGCAACTTGATTTTAAGAACTTGTATCCGATTTATTATTTTTCGCTGGAGCATCTTGATTTAACAAGGCAATTCGTCGTTGATATACACTTCAGAGCTAATGTCCTTCGTGGCGTTATTGCACATTATAGAGCGGTTGCTGTCATTCTCAGTGATAAATCAATGTTGTTAGAAGGGGTTGGCGGACGAATGAAACTTATTGATGCGCCAGTGGAAAATATGTAAACGATTCACAATTAGATCAATTGAAAGCATAAATGTGTTTACAATAAAATGCCATATAGTGTTGTTAGTGGCAAGCTGACTGGTGGTCAGGTCAAGAAATTACGATCAAAATCCGCTAAAGAATGTGGAACAACAATAACGTTAAAACCAGCGCAGATGTCTGGCGGTACACATAAAATATCATTAACGGATCGTCAATTAAAACATTTCAATGATGCGCTAAAGAAACAGTGAGGAGTTCAAATTGTTTTTTCGAAGGCTGCAGTCACCAACATGATAAAATCAGGTGGTATATTTCCATTGTTAGCCGCAATACCAGCATTGATTGCAGGGGCTGCCCCAGCGGTGGCGAAAGCGGCAGCGTTGGGGGCCGTTGGTATCGCTGCGGGGTTGGCGTTGAAAAAGGCAACTGGACAGGGTTTTAAAAAAAGGGAAAGGGTCTAAGACTACCAGGAACCCTGTATTCATGGTACAGCGGAAAGGGTCTAAGACTACCAGGAACCCCGTATTCATGGTACAGCGGAAAGGGTCTAAGACTACCAGGAACGGTTTATTAGTTGAAAGCCCAATTCTTCCCATGTCCAATTTTGATTTAATTGATGCTGCTATAAAACAAGCGATAAAAAACTTCAGAGGGGTTTTTATGAGAGATCAGTTGCCGAGAAAACCTAAACGCGTTGAAACCGGTATCATCAATCTTGATAATAGTAACGGTTTGGGAACTCACTGGGTTGCATACGCGATCGATCCTCGTGGGATTGTCTATTTTGATTCATATGGGCTAGCTCCGCCAAGCGAGTTTATGCGGTATATATCAAATCGCTCAATTCCAATTTTTTATTCCACGCTGCCAACACAACAATTAAATGATCCACCGATATGCGGCCGTGAGGTATTAAATGTCCTCACAGAGATTTCATTAAAATCCTTTGGATTTCCGTGGAAACCACCTCATCTGGTTGTAAACGAATACACGATTGGGAAATTACAAGGTAATTTTAGAGAATCAATAAATTGAAAATACTAGAGTCTTTACAATAATGATTGATATTTGGGGACGATCTCTATCAGCGTTAAAAAAAACCCACCACGGAAACACAGGATGTAAAAAAAATAATTGAAGATGAAATCGCTGAGACGTTGAATTTAGCAAGTGTTGACCCAAACGAAATAGTTGTATTTTAAGATCGCCAGGGTAAATTGAAATCCAGTAATATATCCGCGGATGACATTTTGATACGGCGGCGCGACGCCGCTGAAAACTCTATTGCGCTGTATTTCAGCGACGGACAACTTCAACCATGCGCACTTGTGTCTACGATCACCGACGCGATTGCCGCCCACGGCCGTGATCTGGATGAGTATGTACGAGGTTATACTACTTTTCGCAAAAATGTTGTACATAAATTCTTTGGAACCCCGCTTGTGGTTGGCATGACTCTCGCTGAAATCAAAGACCTTCTGAATTTATTCTTTTTTAACACGGAGAGGGGGAGTATAATGACGGCTGCCGAAATCAAGGCAAATTATCTCGATATTTACACGGATATTTCTAAACTAATAGAAAATCTTGAAAAGGTACAAAAACCCACTAACGAAAATTTAGCAAAGCTACGATCTGAGTATGATGCTCATATAGCTGATTTTATCGCACTACGAGAAAACTTCAGCAGAACCGATGACGCCATTGTTAGATTCAATCAACCGCTACAAGAATTTCTTGGTGTTCCACCAGTGACCACACCGAATATTAAAACGATAAAAACCGCAATCGACGATTTAGAACAGCTACGATCTAAGTATAATAATCATATAGTTGTTTTTGAAACACTAGTAGGATGCTTCGGCCAAACCAATAACGTCGTTGATAAATTCGATCTACTGCTACGAGAATTTCTTGGTGTTCCACCAGTGACCACACCGAATATTAAAACGATAAAAACCGCAATCGACGATTTAGAACAGCTACGATCTAAGTATAATAATCATATAGTTGTTTTTGAAACACTAGTAGGATACTTCGGCCAAACCAAAAACATCGTTGATAAATTCGATCTACTGCTACGAGAATTTCTTGGTGTTCCACCAGTGACCACACCGAATATTAAAACGATTAAAACCGCAATCGACGATTTAGAACGGCTACGATATGAGTATGATGCTCATATAAATTCTTTTGGCGTGCTACGAAGAGGCATCGACAGGACCGATGACGTCATTGATAAATTCTTTGGTAAACAAGATATTAAACCTGAAGATGTTAAAACAACTCTAGATAACATCACTGCAAAATTCGATGAAATAAATGCGCTTGCTCGGTGCCTTGGAGCAATCAACACAGATGTTACTACGATCAGAGGCAATCTCCAGAGACTTGAAAAAATAAAAATTCCTCATGATAGCTTCATCTTCATCAATAACGTATACACACTTCGATCTGGAACATTTGAGTGGACATCACCATCTAACATTTTACTCATCACAGCTACTGTCAAGGGTATTTATCGATTAATGCAGGTAACACCAACTCAATTTAATATATCATCGTCGAGTTCATCCGGAGTCAATAATGTGATATCAACGATCATCGACAAGAATACAACTGAACAGTTAACGATAAAAACCGATGATAAAAGTTTGGCTATGGCATCAGTAACATGGTATGTGGAATTCGTAGTAGATCTGAGCAAATAACTGAATTGAAATAAATTTACAATTAGATTCGTAATTGAAAACGCTAGTGTTTTTAAAATAAAAATGACATCAACGCCGTCACAATATCGCTATGATACAATCAAAGAATTATCAACGAAACTCAAAACACTCGCTGAGGAGTATGCAATAAAAATAAAAAGATACCGCAGGACAATTACAGCCATTGACGTTACAGTGTATTCGGTATCTGGTGTAATGGCAGGAGCTGGTATTATACTGTCTTCAGTGACAATGATAGCCACGGTTGCTGTTCCAATTTGTATATCCGCGGCGACAACAATTACTGGGGTTGCTAATGCAATTACTAAAAAACTATCATCGTGTTCTCAGGGAAAACTCAACGAGTATACAGTAAAACATCAAATAGCATCCAACGCGTACTCGCAATTATCCTCGTTGATATCATCATCGATTGATGATACAGTAACTACTGATGAAGAGTTCTCAGCGATGATACGTATTTATAATTCCGCGGTATCGAAATTAGAAATTGTAGACAATGATAATAATAATGTCACTAAAACTCGAAGAGTTTCAACTGCTTTAACGAATAGCAGAAAATACCAACCCGGTGAAAACAAGCATGATCTCAATATCATCAACGAAATCCGAGTTTAGTGTAAACTTCCCTTCTCCGGTTCCCGTGAAGGAGATAGCGCTAGCAAAATTACGTGTATACCATAGTTGGCCTAATATCAGATCGGTAGCATTTGGTGGGCAGAGACCAAATAACTCATTGGGGTTAGCGAATAAGAATAAAGAAGACGGGACTCCAGACTGGAACGTTGTTACAATACCAACAGGGTCCTACCAAATCGAACAAATCAATAATGAATTTGCACGTAGAATAAAATCGATTACTGGAGCAGAATCAGAAATCGCTATAACGGTTCACGAGCCAACGCTATCGTCCACCATTGAAATAAAATCACCTAATTACGTCGTAGATATCTATAACAGCTCAATCAGAACTGTGTTAGGATGGCCTGAAAACCCACCTCGACAAGAAACCGTTGTTGTAGCACCAGAACCTGTAAAATCTGATTATGTCACAGACAAAATAAAACCTGATAATCCAATAAAAAGTTATAAAGAGTACAGTGTAGCTATAGAGTTTTTTAGTCTCAGATACGAACATAGGGTGGAGGGTGGACCATTGCAGGGGTATCATTCTGTTAACGAACCTAGCATTATTAAAAATTTCACAGCGATGAATAATGATTTTTCACTGTTATTAATATCTCTTGAATCTGGTACTCTAACTCGAGATGAATTTATCAGCGTTGTAGAAACATGTAACAAAATCATCGACGATATGGAAAAATTTAATTTACAAATTATTCGAGTTATACTCGATGATAAACCTTCCATATCGAGAATAACATTTGCAAAAGAATATAATATCCGCATTGAAGATATATCAACATTTAAACTACCCGGTTATAAAGTACCGGATTTAAAGAAACAACTTAACGACACCATCGGTATTGGTTTTAAAATAATCTATGACGCATGGAAAAGAAATCTAGTGGAAGATTTATTAATCCTGACTCACAATAATGACCTAGATGGTGGTGGTAGGCATATCGCGTCACACAATGTAAATATTTCATCGGTGATTGCACTCAATTTAGTATGTGATGCTATCGAAGGAAGCTATCAAATAGATCTCGAGCAATCAAATCAAGCCCAGCAGGGATATATTCTGTATTCATTTGCACCAACAGCACCTCCAGGATTTTTAATTTACGAGAAAATTAATTAATCCAGTGTATATGCGATGCCATAATAATTCGCAAACGAGAATTAATTTTAGACTCATTGACCAGTCAAATAATTTGATTGATCTGCAGGACGAGGTGTTAGCGATTAGTCTATTTGTAAAGTCCCAGGACTCGATCAAATATTTGGTTGAAATCGTAAAAACCCTTGTGAAAAATCATTTATGATTTTTGTTAACCTGAAGCAGCAGAGGGGGCGATGACAACATCGTTGCGACCCGGATGATTGAAAAATCGCAAAGTCTCCGTTTGCTAAATGGAGACTTATTTTTTTTGGTTAAAATATGAGATTCGCAGGAAGGCTCTATTTTCCGTTTTGAGGCTTCAATCAATTTTGTCGGAAAAAGTTGTAGGGTTCTTTCCCTCTGCTGTTATAACATATAAAATAAACTAAAATTATTTTAGGATTGAGATCAAATTCTTTCGAGACAATGGGGTGGCTTTGAAAAGGGCAGTTGGTTTTCTTCTTCTTCTTTGTCTTTTAATTCCATTTTCTTCCACAAGCTTCTTATTTATGTCCTACACATTTTGCTTCTTCTTCTTTTCCTCCTCTTCTTTCTAACTCTTTTCGTTTTATTCTTCCTTGTATATCTGTTCTGTCCATTCCATTATTATTAGTCTATCAGTTTCATCTTTCTTTTCTTCTGTTTCTTCCTTTTTCATTTCCCTCATTTCCTTTGCTTCTGTTAGATTGTTGATGCCCTTCATCACTCGATGGCTACTGTAATTATAATCGTCATCTTATTTTTGCATCTCTTTTTTCCAAATTGTCTATAAAATCCTGCAACCTTTACATTTGATCAAGGTGATTCGAAGCTATTCTGTATTCAATGTATAATGGCGCGAATGGTCCTTTGCCACCGGGGGCGGTGTGTGTGTGTGTGTGTGTGTGTGTGTGGCTGATATACATTTTTCGAGGGGGAAAGAATGAAGTCACATACCACATCGCATTAATGCCTTCACAGAGTGCTGTTTAATTTTAGCCGATATGTCGTGGATCAGTAAGTTCCATTTGACATGTATGGTTCTTGAGTGGGAATGGGTCCAACACACCCTCATTGTACAAAATGTATGTATACTGCAGGATAAGACGTCTCGCAGGATTGGGCATTGTTATTATGACATCATCTTGGTTCCGTCCTTAACACGCTCGTCGGGGTACCTGCTTTATAGGCAAGTGGGAATCGTCCCACGCACTTGTCTTTTAATGTCCAAGTAGGCAGGGAGGAGAGAGATACAGAATGAGACACCAACGTCTGCTGGAACATACCTGAAACGACAAACTTCATACATCGAAATTCAGCACAGTTTCTTATATATCGGGTATTCCCCATGACCAATTCTTTATCAGCCACATTTTTAATTAGAGTCTTGAATTAGTTTTACATTTTCACATCTTAAATTAATTCCAAAGTAACACATTGTTCCTGTTTTATTTAAATCAATGAGATAGGTCTGAGAGACCAATAGACTTATTTTTGAAGGACCGGTTAGAAATTATAGTTTTAATTTTAAACGGTGCCAAAAGGATCGTTTTAAATTATCAATAGTGTTATCAAGTAGAGATTGCAAGCCAGCCAATTTAAAATCTCTGATTAAAAGGGAATACTTTGTTAACCCTGAAAAGGACTTAGGTTAATTCTTATCCGGAAACAGTTTCATCTTATGTTTGGGCTGCATTAACGTCCATCATACCTCTGTCTAGATGATATACAGACAGATGTTATCTCCGAGGGTCAAGTACAATTATTCAGATGGTGATTATAATTTTGATACTTCCACGATATGAATCTTAAGTAGTTCGGTTTTTTACCTTATGAATAACAATATTACGAAATCCTAAATTAAGTAACAGAAAAGTTGGAAAAAACCCAAACAATTTTGCAAAATATATAAAGCATAATTTATTTACCTAAATTGCAAAGTGGAAATTTGAAAATACCTTACAGGAGGTTAAACATAATCAACGAACCGTCCTATCATAAGTCCAAAGGTATTGAATATCCAAATGTATTCTAGTGGTATTACAAAGTTCTCACTATTGTGCTGATGTGCCAAAAGTCTTGATGTATCACACTGATATAATCCAAAATATACATTACATAGATTCACGTGAATTCAAAAGAGCATTTTGATAATAAAAACCGAAATTAAATGACTCATTTAAAGCATAAATTAAATCATCTAACCTGACGTGAAGAGTGCAATATGTCTCCTTTAAGACTGATGTTTATAGAATGGAATAAATCACCAATTATCCGGTTCACATCCTTTATATGAAAATCTTAGACACAGGTGAAGACGCGGGATGAGTTCGAAGACTCACTTGATATTTGTCAGCAAGACTATGTGCTGTAGTAGCAAGAATGTAGGAAGTATATCCGTCTTTTTTGCTTTTAAAACAGTGGTATGGTTCATAAAATGACCTTATATTAATGTAGGAACATATAATTGTAAAACACGTTAGTATTTAACGTATTGTTTATTGAATGACACATACAGTCGATTATCATAAATAATGCATACAAATGCTATAGATGTACATAACAAATAAATTTGTTATTACGTACACAACTTTGAAGTACTGTCCAAACCCTTGGAAGTTGTATTGTAATCTGAAATATTCTCCACCACAAAGCTGGAACAAATATATTATAAAAATAAATAAATTATATTACGATATTACCGGTACTGGCATGAAGTAATGTTTTAGAAAATTAATATCACAAATTATAATATTTGTACATAAGAAGTATAGCAGAATGGTTCACGATACTTTCGGAGGCAGATTGCAAAGTATCTGTTCAAATTTACAGTTTACAGAAAACAGTAATAAAGAAAAGAAAGGTGGGATGTTCAAATCCTTTTCTGTCCGATTTCATCAGGTTGTTGGTGCATGTGTTGGCTCATCCATTTTCCAGTAGAAATGGTTTCAAGTGCTAATGGTAAGAATCTAAAACGTTTCAATGTCACTTACCTTGTATTAGAAATATATACCTCGAAAGACACGCTTCATTACAGACAGGATGTGTTGATATTACACATGAATACCAACGCTATGGGTTGAAGAAACTATATTAGTGTTCTAATACGAAGCAATTAAGAATTTCTATCAGTAAATGTTTGTTCCAGAACATTAAGACTAATCGAACTCAAACTACTTTGTTCACAACATTTGAACAGACCTGAAAATGGAAGACATTCATTCATGTTTATTCTCACAGATTTGTAAGATGTAGGTACACTAAGTAAAAGTGCGAGTCTTATATAGGTAGTCAAATGGCATCAAGTGTCCAAGGGCAGGAATAACATTTGTAATTTGACATATTGACACGCGGACACAATTAACAGGCGTGTAAGAATATTACGGTATTATAATGTTTGCAATTTAAAGTACATATTATTTGCCTGACGGATCAATTGTATAAGCATTTAGATCCATATCAACTGCTATGTGTAGTTTCTATTACCAAACGTCTAAATAATGAAAGACATTGGCCTAGTGGGGCAGTTGACATTCAATGTACTAACATTGGTATCATTAAGTTCGCCTTTGTCTGAAAAATGTATTGCCAATTTCGCACTGACATTTATATTTGCATGACACACCTAAACGGTAAAAGCCTGCTAAAGACAAGAGAAAGGAAAATACTTACTTGACGGCCAGAGCATTGATAGACTCACAGTTGCGTGGACTAGTTATTCGTAAGTGTTCGTTATTCACGATGGTCGTGTACATGGTGATAATTTAATAGCGAAGTTCAATAATGATCATGATATTTTAAACATGAAAAGCAATTGAGGGTTTTGACGTTCGGTTAACTGCCATACTTTCTTTTACTTCCAAATTTAATTTTGCAAATAGAGAAGCTTTACCAAAAAGAAGAAAAGCAAAAGATCTTCCATGGATTTTAAAGCTGCATTTATTTTTGCAATTCTATCCTTTGCCACCTCCAAAAGATTAACTGAAGTGCAAAGATGCAAACACACAAACACAGACACACACACGCACTATCCAAACATCTCCTTTTTTCACCATTCTAAAGTGCCAACGTCCGCATGCCTTAGTATTTATTTAAAGTTTAAAAAGATCAAAACACAACAATGATGTATCAACATGTTAACAATTTGTTTCTCCCCCAGCAAACCAAAGCGCGAACGGGAAGTAAAATATCCCCTTCGATTGAATTCTAACTATATGGAAAGTTTTCTTGTTAACTAGGCTGAGGTGGGGTGCTCCCAATGCTTTTTATTACATTATTACAGAAGACCCACCTGACTCATTTTTTTTCCAGAAATTAAAGTAATGATAGGGAAAATCAAAACTCCTAGAAAACAAACTTAATGAATAATTGAAAGCTGGAGAAATGGATTTAGTTGACAGCTCAACAAAACAGGATTCGCTACATTAATTATATTAAATCAATATGAGGTGAAATAGGCCTCATTAATGTCAGTGACACGTGCTTCATTGTTTGTATGGCTCTTGACAAGTCAATGGGATATCTTCAGATATATTCACATTTGAAGTTGCATGGTTTAACTGTCATTTTTTATGTATTTAAAGTTACAAAATGAGCTCACATTGAGAGAATTATGGACAAACTTATTTTTATTGTTTGATGTCGGTTATGAAGATGCATGTAACATCCAGAAGATTATTGTTGATGAAATAATTTCTAATGCTCACTGACAAGCATTGATCAGCTAAGGATTGCGTATCTTGAGAGGAAAATAGCATTTAATACCGTTGGTGTGAAAATTTAATATCCGGTGTAAAACGTGAAGTAAATAGCAGTGCTAAAGGAAAGGCAAACAGCCCAATGCGTAGCGTTAATTGAGCTTGCTGACTGGGGCGAAGATGCAAATGGCAGTTCTGCTGCCTGGGCTCAATGTGATATATGGTTTCATGTTGCTTTATGAAACTTGAAAACCTTAATGCATTACCAGATGAATGGTTTTGACACATTTACACAAAGCAAGAATAAGAATAATACCTGTAAAATGAATGTATCTACCTGAGTAGAGCCTGTTGGAAAGGCTTTATTTATTATATGGATTATTTCATGATGGCACGCTCGACTTTGACGGGGAAGACAATGGAGTCATGCATGGATACCATCCTTATTCCACCTAATTAGCGTATAGATCAGTGAATATTCATGATCTCACATTCCTCAAGGCTGACATTTCCTGATGGTGGTTTATTGAATGAAACATTTTGGCATAACATGCAACCAGTATGGACCATTTGTCTTCAGTTAGTGGAAATAATTTCTCAACATCATTATGAATATGACAGTAGTAAACCAGTAACCTGCACAAGTATATTATTATGCCATCCATACCATCTTAATAAAAGGAACAACTCTCATGCCAGTGAAATTCAGATACCTTAGGCACACATTATCATGTGCAGTCTACATTCATGAAAAACAGCGGAGACCTAATTTAAGCTTGATTGTTGGCTTGCTGCACATCCACAATTTTTCATGTGAACCAAAGTAATCTCAAGTCTTTTGTGCCACAGATAGTTCAGAGCACACATTGACCTGATAATTCGGGCAATCACAGAAACCAATCTTGTTAGTGATGTCATGGTCAACTTTGAAACAAACGAGTGAACAAGTAGAACAAAGAAATTTGCATGAAGATAAAAATATAAGCGTTATTACGTGCAGTATAACATGCGCAAATAGTAGGATTGAAACAACACATTCCATATCCATTTTCACATAAATAATTACTGCACCATATACAACGATGCAATAATGCTCCTTTGATAGTTCAGCTTAAGTAAAATTACCTCAATCACTAAATGTGGAGTCCCATGATATAATTACAAACATATACCGTTCAATATCAATAAGAGAATGAAGCCTGAAAAGTGTAAGTTCACTATTACAATTTTACGTCATCCATGAAACACTTCAAATTTGACCAGGAGTGATGGGAAGATCTTTGGTCGCGACACCTGGCACATTATCATCCATAAAGTCTTTGAAAACTTTGAATAGGGGAGAACTGCATATTCAATACAGAATAATCAGCGGCATCAGCCTGGACATAGCAGCACAATTGTCAAGCTAACTCAAGCGGTTTCTCATCTAGAGTTTTCAAGAGAACGTTCAGAGCACACATTTGTAGTATCACCTACTCACAGAAACCAGACATGTTAGTGATGTCATTGTCTGCTTTAAACACCAATGATAAACAATGTTAACAAGCGCTTTGTCCAAAGACACGTGTTTTAAGCTTTGCTACATTAATTACAACAGAGTGTACATGCTACGACTGTAGGATAGAAACCCATTCTCTGGGTTTCGCAGGATTCAAATGACCAATCACTGTCCAAAGTAGAGTGTGAAATGACTGCTCTGCAATCTCGGCGTAATTAGTAGAGCTGAAATCATTAAAGTTCAATGATTGCATGAGAATGAAATGATGCATACAATAGAACCAAAAAGAGTCAAGGCTATTACAATTTCAATTGCGTTGTTGATTAAGTGCAAATATTTTCCATCAGAGTGTTAGAGTTTTAGAGTTCCAGACTGTTTTAAAGTATATTTGGAAAATAAAGCAGTTAAGACAAACGGAATTTATAAACATGCGGCATATTATTATTTGTTTTAGGTTCAATTACATGTAGTGTGTACTTGTGACCTAAAATCAAAGTGTTAATGAGCAAAAATATAAATATGTGACAGGTGGGAAGGTCGCTTGCAAAAACAATACAAGAACCTTCATATTGCAGAGATCGTTTCTTCTCTCAACGTTTTGCATAACTTTTAAGAAACTTGTGCGCAGTATACACGTGTATTGTGTAAGTAAATTGTATAACCGTAATACTTTCCCGCATTGATGCCAATTTAAAATTACTCCATTGGTGAATCTTAATGGAAATTGGTATTCAAATTTGAGACATAAGGACAGGAAACACAAGAATTCAGATTGGATATTTTCCTAATACGTTTTATATACCATAACAGACTGTATCTTTACAAGCGTGTCATTTTTGCCCACCAAAACTGATCTGAACAATTATATTGCAAACATCAGGGACACAAAGCCATTCAACTAGAAACTGCTGACCCAATGTGTCAGTAATGTACCAAGCGCATGCGAAATTGTCCTAATGTTAATAGGCTAAGATGTATTGCAACATATTGATGTGTAACATTACATCAGACGTGCTGTATTTCTGTTTATATTAGGGAATATTTAATGACCATAATCAAATCAGAGTAGCTGAGCCAGCGTGTTATACAAATCGGGAAAGACCTTTACAAGCAAAGCACATAAACCTGAATCGCTTAACCACCGTGTATTACTTCCAACATCTGTAGACAATATGGCAAGTAAGAGAGATGTTATTTAGAAACATTAATACCGAGCAAGTACTAATTTGCATGTACAGATAAAATACAACAGCTTCCACATTCCTTTATGTGTCACACATTTGAATGTTTATGTTAATACTGATCAATATATATAATCCTACTCTTTCCACAATAATTGCAAATATAACATACTTATTTCATTGTGTTTGTCTGTCATTGGTAGACATGTATATACTGTACATCAATCCTCAAACAGTAGCATTCATTTGACAAGCTATTTTCATATGTACCGAATAATTCCCCGTTGATTTTATTCGTCTATATATTTATTGCCACAAAGTTTGGAAACACAAGTGGATGCTCTAGATGTAAATGTAGATTCAATGTAAATGCGGTGCGTTTAAGTGGCCCTATTAATTCACTCAAACATAACACAACACGACTTTGAAGATCATACAATATAGCTACAAATCCATGTATTACAATAGGGATACAATTTGAGCGTTTCCAGTGCATGTCAAAAAAGCCATTTCTAAAGCATGCATACCATTCGCTACTTGGAGAAATTACTTTTTATCGTTAAGTTACTGTTAAACATACAAATGAACATATTTGAAGATATTTTTTCGTTTATTTTAGTTTGTTATTTTCAGATGTACTGCAAACAAAAAAACCATTTCTAAATCACCTTCATAATCTTTAAATATGTCCATTTTTCCATCAATGCCTTTAACAGGTTGACCTGATTATGGCATTTATATACAAACTTGATAGGTGGATTATTATTGATTAAATGTCACACTTTATAGCATTTGCTAAATATCATATCAGTAAACAGGTCAATGTATTAACAAACCAGCCCTCCGATTTTGATAAGGAATGTACATTTGTTTTGCTTTTGACAATAACATCATTGCTTATGGATTGGAGATAAAGGAATACATAACTCACCATAGACCCTGAGTGCCATGTATGAGTCAAAATACTTTAAGTCGTCACAATGTACCTCTTGAAGATAATTTACGATGAATTGTGTCATCATGCTTAATATACACTCAATAACAAAATCGACCTAAAAATAACCCTGCAGAATTAAAGCTCGTTCCTCCCAATGTTGTATACCACTGTCAATACGTCATATTTTGCTGTCGTAACATTAGATATAGCTATTGTCACCTTTCTTTTCTTGAAATTCTGAATGAAGTTGATGACTATTATTTTGTTTGCATCCCATTTGTACCCCTAAGATTTATAGCGGTACATAGACTTATATGTTAAGGTTGATACCCTTAGGTACTTCCCATCATATTAGATGACTGTGACTTTAAGGTGACACCCTTATTTTCTAAATATATTTTGGTTATTGTTACCTTGTCCCATCCTAAGATGTGATAGTGTTTGTGTTTCGTGGTTAGTAGAAAAAGGATTGTTGAAGGATTTATCTTTGTTTCGTTTGTCAAATTTTTAGAGTTGTATTATCCCTTATTAGCCTTAAGTATGCACGCCTTTGTCAAAAGGGCTTATGGTTAGGCATGTATTCCTTTAGCCAGAATCTGGGCTAGTACTATCAGGCTCACAGACTATTATTAGTAGTGGGTATATATCCTCCGCCAAATTCCTATCCCATTTAAATATGTATTTTAGAATCGCGAGGTGACTTTGCCAGAGTCATGTTAGTCCGTTTAAATAGACAGTACTATTTTGTCAAATGTCTTTTACTGGAATCCTTCTTTAATATCCTAGTGTCTTTTTTTGCAAAACGAATGTCTAAGAGGTAAGGTGTGTGTCAGTTCCTGGTATTTATTATTGTTTTGTAAGTAGCTTGGTCCTTCGATATTGTCCGATTCCATGTATTCAATACTAGTTTTAATAAGTAGGATGTTAATGTTTATGTCTTTTCCTTCTTCACCACATGTTTCGTGTGTATTAATAACGTCACTGAATGTTATTTTGATTCGTTTATCTAGAATTCTACTTATAATCATATAATCTGGGTGTAAAAGTGACATGAGTCGCCAATTTTTAAATCAGTAATTTCTTCTTTATATATAAAAGAAGTGTAATTAATCTTGTTTTTTATACTTTCGGTCATTTCTAAAACATAATCTTCATGATGCAACAAACAATTATCTTTCTTCCATTGTCTTGTTTGTTTTGCCATCCTATCAGACTTAACAGCAATTTTTCTTCTCTCTAAACCTCTCAGCCTCTCTCTCCAGTGCACGCGGATGGCGTCATATATGAGGCACTCTTATCATCAAGATCGCTAGCAGAACCATCTACCAGCTTATTTTGAAAAGCATTATGTGATACGAACAATATTGTCGCTTTCTACATTTCACGCGACTTGAATTCTATACATCTGATGGTGTAGTTGTAAGCCTGCCGTTTAAATATTTTTTTTTTTGGGGGGGGGGGGGCTGCGTTAGAACTCCAGATTTTGTGACAATCGAGGAGTCATTGACTCAGACTTGCTCATGTCTTCGAAATTTCTCGCATGGATCTGAAATAACACTTCTGATCCTGTTTATGTATATTGGGTAGGGAAAATGGCTTACATCTGTTCTGTGACGATTAGGAACGATGTTGAATCGTTTGAGTATATTCTAACGCAGCAGGTCCCTATACAGGGTTAGTATCTTAGAGTTAGACTATTCAGTACTCAAACAGTTAAGTAGAAGGATGAATTAGCGCAAATCGATATGCGCTTAAAGATTAGCCTAAGGTTATACAAAAGCATAATTCACTGTCAAAAGTGTCTGCATAACTTACCCTTTTGGTCGTTGATTTGACGAGATTTATACAAAAGTAAAAGTGCTGATTAGGTGTGTTATATCTCTAAGGTAAATGGGCATTTGTTGTGGAAATACCGGCTTCGAACAAGAGAGACAAAAGCCAAACAATCTTATATCGCTGAGAACTAACACTGGGCTACAGTGTCTCCTAAACAAAGATAAGAAATAAGACGAGAAAGAGATATGTTCAGAAGAAGAAGAACGTGACGATGGAAAAGCTGGCTGTGAAGAAATTTAAACAAATCAAAAGAGAGAGTGACGCAAGAAGCATATAGACCTTTTGGGATGTGTGAAATTTAATTGTAACTTCAGAAAGACGACAATATACGCTAAAGTAAACGTTTGTCTTATTCTTGATTTTAGATAATAAGGATAGCGTATTTCAGTTTATTAAGGCTGTATGAATATATTTAACCTCTTGCTATCCATCTGGGTCATGTTTTTAGTAAGAATTGAATTGAAGGGGATATTTTGGTTTGTTACAGGGGGAAAAGGTTTTAATTTCTTCATGAAAATAATCCATCAATGCAACATCAACTGCCGTGAAAACTGATATCGCAACCGCCCTGTGCACATTAAATCCCCAAATTAATTAACGAACTCAACCTACTGGAACTCCAAGGTGACCAACACAAAGTACCCTGATACAATACATTGGAAGAGAATCAAACCTGTGTTTGACACAACCGCCATCACCTGCAGATTTAACAAAGACCAGGAATACAGCATCAACACATATATACTACTTAGACATGAAACACGATTCGTAGGATACACTCAGATCTACACAGATTACTCCAAAAATACCAATTCAAATAAAACGTCAGTGGCAGTAACAATACCAGCCAAGAACCAACAATTTGGAGCCAGACTAACGGACAACTACTCAATAGTCACTGCGTATCTATAATCCATTAAAAAAGGACTCTAATGGATACAGCAGACAAACACTCCACAAACAGTTATCATTAGCGACTCGCTCAGTGTCCTCAACACATAAACAAGTCACACCATCACTAGAGAGAATTTCTTCGAGAGGCCAATCACATAAATTAAACTACTAAACCTCAACACCCAAAACAATAAAATGTCATGTGGGGTTTCTCACCCATAGCAATACTATGCAACGATCAAGCCGATAGTCTAGCTAACCAACACTTCAATGAATAATCAACAACAGCAATACCCTACAGAGGCACACGAACTGTATAGCTATATCAGAATAAAGATTGACAACACCTGGCATCAACTCTAGGGCAAAAGCGACCATGCACGCAGACTCTACACCATCCTATGCAGGGTCTCAAGGATTACTAAACCGCCAACAATAATTAAAAAAAAAGACCAAAAAAACCATCAATAGAATCATACTCGGCAAACAAAGTTGGTCAGCAGCATTGGGAAATACCTAACACCAAACAGAGAGGCAAATAGTAAATGATCACATTTAGAGGGCTCAGAAAGTCTAAAGCACATCTTCAACACCTGCTCCAGATAAAGAGGAAAAATATATATGTTAAAAACAAAGCAAAATCACATAGGTTCCCCATCGAACCACCCGGAAATTCTCACGGAACAAAACCGCAACAAGGGCATCACATACCACAACAGTATTAATTATCTGACCGACAACATAAAAAGAGAAGGCATTTAAGATAAAACAAAACCCTACACATCAACAAAAGGCCCTAAGCCACCAAAGAATAATACATTTTCTAAAAAATAACTTCTACAATGTGCAGATACTACCTTTTACATGGGTTCATTGAATGGAATTACACCTCACATGGGTTCATTGAATGGCATTACACCTCACATGGGTTCATTGAATGGCATTACACCTCACATGGGTTCATTGAATGGCATTACACCTCACATGTGTTCATTGAATGGCATTACACCTCACATGGGTTCATTTAACATCATATTTCCAGTTTCTTCTTTAACATCTGCATGAAAATATCGTTTAACTGTTAATTTTGTCTTTAAGATTTATCTTGCTATTTAAACGTATATTAAAAACAAATTTATAAATAGTTTTCTATATGACATTTTAAAATTAAAAATAAAAGTTTAGCCTAACTTTAAATGTACGGCCTTTACAAACACCTACGGATCATATATCATATTTATATATGTGATATGCATGAATTCTAATACATGCACATTGCTGAATACCAACACTATATAGTTTCTCAACATTGTCACATTGAGTAACGTGTCATGCAAATAAAGTCTTTTAACTAAAATTAGCAATAAATAATTTGTGATACTAGTTCCCAGAAACATTACTTTATGCTAGTACCAATAACATCTTACTAATGTAATGTTATAATATGCTCGTGTGGTGGAGAATATTTTAGATTACGATACGACTTTTAAGGATTTGGACAGTACTTCAAAGTTATGTACTAATTAACAAATTGATTTGTTATGTACATTTATAGCATGTGTGTGCATTATTTATGATAATCGACTGAATGTTTTATTCAATAAACAATACATTAAATACTAAAGTTCTTTACCGTTATAAGTTTGTACATTAATATACGGCCATTTTAGCAAACATATTACTAATGTTTTAAAAGCAAAACAGACGGATATACTTCCTACAGTTGCGCTACTACAGCACATAGGCTTGCTGACAAAGATCAAGTGGGTATTCTAACTGATCCCACTTCTGCAACTGTGTCTAAGATTTTCATTAAAATGGACGGTAACCTAAAAATTGGTGATTAGAACCATAAACAACAGTCGTAAGGGAGACAAACTGCCCTGTTCATGTCAGGTTAGATTATTTAATTTATGTTTTAAATTAGTGATTTAAATTCGGTTGTGATAAGATTATTTTATCAAGTCGGTGTTTTTTAATTGACGTGAATCCATTTAATGAATATTTCGGATTATATCAGTGTGATACATCAAGACTATTGGCACATCAGCACAATAGTGAGAAATTCGTTCATAATACCACTAGAATACATTTGGATGCTCGATACATTTGGACTTTTGATAGGATGTTAGGACTATTAACGACTAGGTTAAACTTACTGCAAGATAGTTTTAAATTGTCACTTATTTAGGGAATAAATGATGGTTTCTTAATTATACACAATTGTTTTGTTTATTTAGTTCCTTTCTGGTACTTAGTTTAGGATTATAGTTTCGTAATAATGTTATTCATAACTAAAATAGTTTTAACTTCAGTCCAAAAAGTTTGTTTCGCTAGGTAAAATATGGCTTCTCTTTCAAAACAATTTTACATCGATAAATCATTCCGTGCACAATTCCGAGTTTACTACTAATGAAGCGAAACGTATCAGAGATATTTATATGGATACATTGTACTGATTATAACATCGGTTTTTTCTTTCCGAGTGCATTGGTGTGTTCAGTGATTTTCAAAAGTGCTGTTGCAAAGTAGTTTTCTATTTTGCTTTTCCTTAGTTTAAGCAAAATAACTTTTTCAATGGGTTTCTGTCTTTCTGTCTTTCAATGGACCCAAATTCCTTTACATTGCATTACTACCTGTAAATAAACGTAAAAAACCATTCACATGAGTGCCTTCTAATATAATATCACAGGTACTATTACATTAAATCAAGAACTGACATCTTAGTCAATACCCTTGGTCCAATGTAAATTGATGCATAAAACGTTGTGCTGGAAAGAAATAGCTTTTGAAATATATTACTAGTGTTGTATTTGCAAATAAAATGTTCCCATGTCTTTTAAAGATATGAATCTTTTGATTAGCTATACTAATTCCACTTCGTGAGATCGGTTAATCAATTATATTAAATATATGGGCTTTATCTAGCACATATACATACATATATAGCCTATACTATTTGTCAGTAACCAACTTCAAAACAGAGTATATTGTATAAGTTTATTTTATCTAATGTGGGTAACATTAATATATATATATATATATATATATATATATATATATATATATATATATATATATATATATATATATATATATATATATATATATATATATAAGTTTATTTTATCTAATGTGGGTAACATTAATATATATATATATATATATATATATATATATATATATATATATTAGTACATGAAAATATTAACAATATTATTATTAAAAAATAAAATGCTCTCTTTGAACCAATTTGATAATATACGATATAAATGAACATAAATCATATACACGACGGAAACACACACAATCATGGGAACATATACTACTAAATTGCTTAAGGAAACAATAATGTATTCATCATAAAGTACATTTGTAGCAGGCAAGCGAAAATAGAAAATGTCTGTTTTTGTGGTACTATATACGAAATAGCTCGTTAAATACACGCATCACTTGTGTATAGGTATAATTGAAATTTGTATTGGTCTATTTGATCATAATTATGCGTACAAAGTAAAGCTATGCATAATAATCCATTGAAAAAAGTCACAATAACTGTATGCGATATTAGTTATATGCAAAGCTTAACGATACAAACATAAATGAATTATTGTAACATAAATTAATAATCTGGTTGCATAAACTCTGCAGTGGAATAGTGGACATTTATTCTCATGGAATACTGAAATGTTCAGTTTCAATTTTAACATATTATTTATGAATTGCCTCTGCACCGCTAATAAATCTGTTTCCGCATATATATATATATATATATATATATATATATATATATATATATATATATATATATATATATATATATATATATATATATATATATATATATATATATATATATATATATATATATATATATATACACTTCTGATTGACTCTTCTTCTATCAACGATATACGGAGAGATACATAAACATGGGGAAAGAACATCGATCACATAAATATGAATTAAACATCATCCTGGGACTTGACCGCTTTAAGTCACTTAAACAGACATACACTAATTTCTAATAACGCACTCGGATTAGAGGGAAACGAATCTCGAAGATGTAGTATTTCTCAATACAAAGCAGTAACATAACTGCTTATATCGCAACAATTATATCTAGGTCTCTTACAAAGCCAAATTGTTAGGTCATCAATGTGTCTACTACGTAAAATAATCTACACTATTCCCTTTAAAAAATAAATTTATGTGCACATTAACCTTGTAAAATGGTTAAAGATAGAACCCAAAGACATTGTAAGGGCTGTCTTAAATATCTAGATGCCTTTGCAATAAACTTTAGACTGGCCACTAGACTTCCTAAAAGGTTTTCGTAATACTTTCAACTCAACATGTTAGTGTAACACAAGGAATTAAAGATTCAATGTAACGGAAGAGGTTAAGATATCACTTAAGTCGCTTTTCGTCAACTTTGGATGGTTTTATGATAAAACAAGTCTATTTTATTCTGCATTTGCCTTGATGTTCTCTAATTGTATTGTTTCTTAACCATACAGTTACTTTGTGAAATGAATGTCAAACCTGGGCTCCGAGTGGTCTAAAGCACTCTCCGTTACGGATCACTGCCATCTCACCTGTGTCTGCGTGGGTTTTAGTCTAAGATTAAGCTAATGTAGATATGTGAGAAAGCTTGCCAGTAGCTTCTCGTGGGTCGGTGGTTCTTTCCGGGTGTTTTCCCGGGTTCTTCCGCCACCAATAATACTAGCCGCCATGTATAGCCTATCGTGTGCTGAAAAATGGCCTTAAACCCTATAACAACAACAATCAATCAAACCTGAAAACGACTCATAGATAAAACTTGATTATTTCATGGTTACATGGATCAGTAAGTTATTTCGATCATCCTTAGTCGCCATGGCATCAAATATGGACAAACTTTAATCACAACACATCCTATTTGATGTATACAAATCAACCAATCTCACCCCATATTGCTTAGGGTATACGCAGTCGTTTATGTCATGGCAATATTAGTATTATATGTTGATAACAATCTGATCGAAAATCCACCAATTAGTGTTAAGAGAACATATGCTTGTCACATGTAAAATCTTCGTTGACATATATGTATATTGACAAGAATCTAACTTTTGCAGAGCGAAATGTCATTAGCCTATATAACAGTTTTGAAGTAAAATGCTTCAGAAAGCAACTTCAAATGGGGTAAAAGGTTCAGCCATTCCACTACTACTACTACTACTACTACTACTACTACTACTACTACTACTACTACTACTACTACTACCACTACTACTACTACTAATGATAATAATAATAATAATAAAATTAATTTTACAAATACAAAAGAAAATCATGCATATGTCCAGGGTGACCTAGTTTACGTCGTAGACCTGCAGTTAACATGTAGAGATGCATCACGTATATAAATATGCGATGTTAACATCTACTGCATGAAATAATACACATACAACATAAGCTAATACAAGTTGTTCAATATTTGTATGCATTTATTTCACACACACACACACACCATGTTACTATATAAACGAGAATATCTCTTAGTATGGACTTTGCAACGGATGTTGATGCTCTATATGTTATGTTTGAATAACTTTTAATTTGAGATAAATCTTCTTGAATCGTGCCTAACACGTGTCGACGAACGCATAGACATTAGGTGCCATTAAGCCATTAAGCCATTAATATATATATATATATATATATATATATATATATATATATATATATATATATATATATATATATATATATATATATATATATATATATATATATATATTAGATACTTGGCGTGTGTGATGCTACCATGATAGGTTCAATCATGTGTTACGTGCTTAGGCTCGAATAAGCAGCAACACCGAAAGAGTGAAAACTAACAAGCTTGTAAAAACTTTAACAATGGATTTATTAAGTACAATTATTTTCATAAATTAAATAAACTTACGGTTTTAGAGAATCAAATCCAACATTAATCCAATATAAATTTCATAAAAAAAATCCACTAATGGAATTTGCAAGAGTCCTGATAAATAAATGTTCTAATAGTTCCAGGTTCGAATCTTGACGATGTAATCCAAAATGGCTGACAATTTCACGTGATGTAGTTCTTGTTTTATAATCATCCAAATGAAATTATGAAACTCATGTCCTTTTCCAGATAAATACTATAAATTCTCTTGCTCCAACGAATTGACACAATGTCCAGTACAAGGTAATTAAAATTATAACTCAAACAGAAAAACACAACTATTAACTTTAAAAACCCAGATTCTACTGAACTGTTCTATTCCAAACAACAATTCATATACCTGTTTTCTTAAGTAAACAAGTGATCGCGTGATTTCATGGAAGTTCATGAAAGGTCACAGAAAGAGGCTGCCTTCACTAAATCACGTACTCGAAGACAGATCTAGATATTTCCCACCCCCAAGAACTAAACATAAAATGTTGTCCATGAAATTAACCAATAGTTTTAGAAGCTTGTTGACAATGTCTAAAGCAGGGTCAGGAATTAGGTCAACAAGCCAAGGTCAACCTGTGTTTACAGCTAGAGCCTGAATTTTCCAGACAAATCTCCCAATTAATGGGTATTAAACCCTAAATGGCAAATTTGGATTTAACAATTAAAAACAATAAATAATTTAAATCCAATAGACGTAACACATGTTTTCCTTATTATAGCACTAGTTGAAAGAATTAAAGCTGTAAATTATAAAGAACTCGCCGCCCTAGGGCAGGGATGCTAAGAAGAGATAACCTTATCTGCTTTCGTGTGCCGAGCATCAGGTTTAAACTAGACTGCATAATGGATTGAGAAAGTGGTTTTACTACGATTCACAGACTTAAGTGAGAAAGAACTTTTTAGCTTTCTGTGTGCAATGATTAATTCGATTTACCATCTCTCTGTTCTAGTGGATAGTTAGATTGCAATCCTACAATGATGTAGGTGTTATATATATATATATATATATATATATATATATATATATATATATATATATATATATATATATATATATATATATATATATATATATATATATATTCTACCACAATAAAGTAATACGATACGAAACATAAAACAGACGCACATGCAGCCTTTAATATAGTACTCCTTAAACGCATGTAGTTGCAAAGGATTATATAATAAGATTGAAATCAACCGACTGACAACAGTCAGACATATTTCATTAACTACAAGTACAGTTATTGTCAATGTAAACATTATGCTAATCAAAATTCAAGCTCACTATATCAAAATGTACTTGTCAATATATGATGTCTACTTAATACTACATAAACCACCCATGTGTACCTCACATTCGGTTAGTCAGAATCGCAATAATCCATTTGTTTATCATTCATTTATTTATTTCACTTATTACTTTTATTACTTTATGGAACTTGCGGATAGTGAAAGTATATATTTTATGTTATGTCTATTATTATTTTATTTGGTCTCGTGAATTTCTGACAGCACTTGATCTAAGCGACTGCATAACTTGTATTCATTCTAATCATAGCACGAAACCTTCAAAACACGGTAAAAATGAAAATGTTTAATTTGACATAACTATTATTATACATGGTAACATATGTGTATGAATTTCTAACACGTGTAAGTAGGTAAACTATTTACAAAATGAATTTGAAATCGATTATGGGTGATATTTGTTGCAACGTTGCTACTTGACTCTAGAAAAGTAAAATTGTTCATTTGCATAAAGGGTGCGAGAACTTTGATCATATTCATCTGTCCTTAACAACGTGGATACGTGTAGTATAAAACATTATGATCTACAACAATCCTCTTAACAGCGTCGTACTCTTCACTCAAATCAACCAATTTTAATAAGTTATATGTGTCTTCTCTTCAAACATGCTTTCATTTTCCAATGATCTTGACCAACCCCAGAACTAGAAAGAGGCATGTTAAGACGAACATTCGTTTTCAAAAATGTCAAATCTCAGTATCATATATCTACGCTCTGATGACTTTGAACCTCTAGCCATAGAAAAAGGAAAAGGAAACAAATAACTAAACTCAATAACAAACAAGCAACAACAAATATACAAACTTCAATATAGTCAACAAAAAAAGTTTCTTGTATAAGTATTGTTGATCTTGGAAGAACGTCAAAGTAAGGATGCAAGCATATCAACTGACTACACTACTGATACTAAAGTGTAAATTACTTCCAAGTTTCAAAACATAACCGTACATACAAATGTAAAGCATCACCTTAAACGAGAGGTTCACAATTAACTGGACATTTTAGGAAAGATAATGGTGTATGATATCCAGCGACGGAGTTACTTGATTATACAGTAGACATATTAAATATGTTGCTTGGCATGTTGGGCACTTGCTACCAAACATAAATATTAACCTGATAATAAGTCCGCGGACGGCAAGGTCTAAACCGCTCAGCCATGGTCCTCCTATAAGCATGTATAGCCATTAAAAAAGAATAATATGTTAATGACCTATATTTGCCCGTTATGATCTATGAAGAATACATCCATAAGACTTTTTGCGTATCAGTTACGAAATAAATACAACAACTACTAACATCAAATTCCATGCATTACATTATCGAGAAATGTAGATCCTTGTGCCCAAATTATGTCATCAAATATACGTATCGCAGTTCGTGAGATAATGCAGATTTATAACGTAATCTGTAGACGTGGTTACATGTCACAGTAATTTGATTTTCTTTTATTTAAGCACATTTATTATCCTAATTTGCAACGAAACTAAATTAGATAATCGCATGTCGATTACGTGTGGACATTATTATGTAAAGGTAAATCATGGCCATATCTTTGACAAAAGATATAAACAAATGGCTATTGGTATAGTTCAACATTCGATATTTTGGCTTTTTGGGTAATGCCTGGCACGGGTAAGAATCCATGTCTGGTTTTTAAATGTCCTTTTCTAATTCGTGTAAACTGTTTGAGCATTCATTTAAATGTGCTTGCAACGTCTTGAAAATTTGTAGTGTGTCAATGTCCTCATATAAATCTTTCTCAATTTATATCATACATGCGCGAGTTGATGATATTATAAGTGAAGCGTCCTGATGCAAAGCAGTAAGCCATTTACTATAGTGACTTGTAAATGGATCCGTTTTGAAGGTTTTCTGACGATGTTCCGATACAAGTGTATCGATAGCTTTTACAGTCGTTTTACGCATCTCTTTTATAACTTGTTTCTTGCCGCTTGCCTTTCGATGAATAATCCTTTTAGATCTTGGAATTTGACTAATAGGATGAACAACACGCGCAACTTTCATCCAAATGGGAGATGATGCAAGAACAGTTGTAATTCCCATGTTAGATATGATGCCAGTTTCATCTGAGCTAAGGCTTCCAATTTGGCCGGAACGTTCAAAGAAGCTGAAACCGAGTTCAAGATTATTTAATTTACCGATCCCGGAGTCAATTGTGGATTGCAGTTTCGTGATAGTATCTGTAATTTGGACTGATGCCTCTTTAAATTGGTCATTACCTGCCGTACTCCACTCCCAAACAGCATCTTGAATCCGTGCTTTGATTAGTGAAGGTCCAATGTCTGGTAGTTTCCACATTTCTGGAACACAGCTGGTCCAGTCGAAGTATTTTATTTGCGTATCTGCACTTTTTAAAAACTTCTCCAGGTCTTGTATCAGAAATACCTCAAGTCCGCCGAACATTGCATGAAACTCTTTGCACTATACAATAATAATAATAATAATAATAATAATAATAATAAATAATAATAATAATACGAATAATAATAATAATAATAAATAATAATAATAATAATAATTATTATTATTAAAGCTATGTTTTACTGTAAAGCTGTATATTCGATCATATGTGTTTTGGTAATGTCAAACTATAATTTTAAATATGATCTATGGATCAAACATTTCTTCTTTTGGTGTGCAAGTTCTAAGAATTAAGATAGTCACTTTTCAAGATTCAAATGATCTATCATATCCTTAACAGTATATACATAACGCATGCATATGCGATCATGATGTCAAGATTATTGCTTGCGAAAAACGCGGATTCATATAATAATATGAATACCGGAAGGAAGTGACAAATGTATTCATGCAGGTATAATACTCCCATCTTGCATTCTGACAATCTGACTTACATGTGTCCATCATGATGTATCAATCCAGCTTTAACTAACATAAGCAATAACGTGGAATCGCACGGTGATTATTGGGTAGTAAACCTTTCTGATTCCATCACGTTATATCCATACCGTTTGTGGAGTGTTAAAGACCCATTGATAAGGCAAGACTATATGAAGTTACAAGGTTGTATGCTGTTTTCTCCTGTATGATGGAAAAGGCGATAACTATGGATAAAGAAAAAAGCTAGCTTTTTGATATTTGCATCACATATAAAGATTGGATGGATCATTATATCTTCAGCGTCCGAATGTCGAGAATAAATTTGTGGACAAGTTACATCAAAATATATAGTAAATTACGATAGAATGTAAGTTGATGTAACGCAAGAATATATATGGCAAGTTTGATACTTGGCAGTTAGCTATAGTACAAATTAATGAAGAAAAAACTGTTGTGCTTAGCTTGTGTTCTCCTTTGTTGAGAATAACCCTAGTTCACTTGCGGAATAAAACTGTACAAAGAATAATACAAATAAAACGGTTCCTGGCTCAGGGAGCTGCAGGCAGAGAGAGAGAGCAAACAGACGATTTTTTGGTAACGACATTTGCTTAAAACAAAAAGCTTTCTACGACAATGAAAAATACAATGTTAATAACGCCAAACCAAAGCTTATTAACTCCCGAGAGTTTCCCTAATTGGGTTGTTTTTTTTAAAAATAACTTTTGTGTCTTATATTTCAAGTTTTGTACTCATGTTTTGTTTACCCGCATGACGTCTTATTGACGTCGTACCCTCTCTGCTGCTATACTATATTATATCAGTCTATCAACCAAATAATTTATCAAGACCTGCACGATATCGTGACCTAAGGTCATATAAAAATATCATTGTAGATCCGCGTGGGGTAGCTTGCGCACGGGAAAAGAAGTTTGTATACTTTCTCATATCTATATCTTCTGAATACAATTTCTGATGAATATTTCTAAGTGTATGTGTATCTGCTACATCAAACACAACTAAATTATTACAGTTATCACTGATCACGTATGGAATTTGTGTATATCTCAATGTAACGTAAATTATATCAATAATTTTATGTCTGCCTCAAGAAAATATTATATTTTGATATGATTGTTTGTTTAGCATTACATCACCATATACTACAAGATTATTAATAAATCCATTAAATGCATGAACACTCGGCTCTTTATCAGTAAGAACATCGTAGCATCTATGCGCAGCTACAGATGGTGTCATTAAATATAATGTATCCCACTTGCGCCATCGCATTATTGATTTAAGTAATAAATGTGTCTTTCCACTTCAGACGGATCTATTAGTATCAATCGGATAGAACTGGGTAGAGTTGGATTATGCTTGACTGGTACTTGTTTTTGTGCAGCTGAGAAATAAATTACATCCATATTATTACTTTACGAATCTTTATTATTTACATTGTTGAGTTAAAACTCACAGCAATGATTTAGCAAGAGTCAAAACACAAAATGGAAATAGCATATGGTGGCAAATGTACAATATTTAACAGAAACGAATTTTCGTTTTTGCTTAAAATTCAATATTGTAATGGTGGTGATGATGTTACATTATTGTCTAAATTTCCAGGATTTCCATGGGCTAAATATCAATAAGAAGGACATCGTCCTAGATATAATTATTGTGACCATGGAACTCTACTTGTCATCAGACTCGATAAATAAAATAAACCAAACGTTGGTGAATATGGATAAATACGATTGATAAAGCGTATTATATTCATGGTTTTGCGTATAGAAGCAGTGATTTATTTAAAATACATATTGCAGGTGTGGAATTAATTCATGAATTAAATTCCATGAAAGTTTTTTTTAAAGAAACATTAGCTAGATTGGCAATACAATCTGCAATGAAAGGTACGTTATTATTCGGCGCTTGTAATTAATCTACCGACTATAAAATAATGGAATCGATTTATTATATCCGAAAATGATATTGGAAGGGTAAAGCAGCGATTAGTTAACTCGCTGATGCTGCAAATGTTGCACATTCTGTTGCTGAAAAATGGTTAGTATGTCAGGCGATATGGCAACTTTATGTAGCACCACCTAAACGAAATCAGCACGCACTTTTCAATGGCAGCACTCCTAATGCAGTTCATCAGGATGATATTTTATTTTTACCACATGATACTATCACAATTGTTAAACGTTAATATGCATACAAACACGAGTTGACTGTCTTTGACGTTGCGAGTAGATATAAGGAAGCAGTGTCGTTAGTGCCTGAAACGGTTGCTGAAGTTGTATTAGCTTTTGAACGAATTTATCAACAAGAACCTTTGTAATGGCCACAACGTCTATAGGAAGAACATGGAAAGAAATATGTTAATGCGATATCGTCTCTGATAAAAATCATGACGTCAAAATTAGACGAGGACATACTGCAATTGATCGTGATCAGACAATCGTTTAATGATTTAATCGAACACCTGCTGAGCGAATTTTTGGATATCAATACGCGACGAAAATCATTTAAAAATATACAAGATCTCGTGAATGGGTTACAAGACTACTAAGTATGATAGCTGTATTAAATAATGAGGTTACAGGTGCAACTGCCATGAAACCCTCTAATACCGATTACATAAAGCCATATAACAATACAACGACATGATGTTTCAAAACAAAAAGTACTAGGTAATGTGACTGAGGTATTTATATGAACCCGGTGAACTTGAACCTTGGTACAGAAAGAGCAACTGATCTTATTTGTAGTGTTAATACACATACAGTACCAGCATAGAAAGATCCACGGGTAGACCTGCAATATACAAATTAGATTCAACTGCTCATCAAGGAGGATTTGTACGTAAACACTTAAACGTAAGTCATGAAGATGCACAATTACCATCGTCGTCACTTAACTAGCGCCTCGACCTCGATTTATCTCAAGATAGGTCAGCATTACATTTTCGCAGCGTGTGACCGAGACTACTATCACTTCTATCTATGGCAAATTATCTTGGATCATGATTTTCAATTGCCGAGATAATTAATGATCATTGCCGCTAGTTGGTCGTACAATGTAGCATCGACATCTCAAGTAAGATTTTGATTTCGAACGTTGAACGCAAATGTGATTCGTAATATCTACGAAATTTTTTCTTGGCGTCATGAATACTATTAACTGGTAAGTCAGGAGAAATTCTGTCAAGATAAAAATTATATTTAGAAGGCTTAATCTTAGATAATCTCTCAAGTGCATCTATATTATATTTAAGACAAATATATTCATTGAAATATATATTTAACGATTCAAACAAAGAATAAAAGCAAGTTTCTAATGATAGGCTCTACAACTCCGTGGTTATTCAATCAATATAATACTCATCTGTACCAATCCAACCTATGTAAGTTTATAATCTGAAACGAATATTTATACGATTGTAATGTAGTGCATTGCTAATGCGGCTGATTCCAGAACTCATTATTGTTATCAGTTTGGTTTTATTGTAGCTAACGAATATAACGAGTCGGACGAGTTTAGCTGAGTGGTTCAGTTGGCGCGTAGAGCGGTCTAGAACTGTCTATATGTATGTACGTATGTCTGTACATGTGGTGGAGTCACGACTGTAGACGTAGGTAATACAAGGGAGCTGTATGCTGTATGTACGTGTGTATGCGTATGAGTATGCATGTGGTGGATCCGTGAAGGGTGCGAGCTGTCGACACAAGTGTGAGCCACCCAAGGACTATGTGAAACTATGCGGTTTATAAGTTTGTGAATCGTACGACC
Source organism: Unio pictorum (assembly GCA_030141615.1). NCBI lineage: Eukaryota > Metazoa > Mollusca > Bivalvia > Unionida > Unionidae > Unio > Unio pictorum. The sequence continues at coordinate 7,653,880 of JARLTB010000061.1, forward strand.
TGTACAAGGGTCAAAAACATGTTTGTTCCAATTGTTGTTTTAATTGCGTACATTTTCATTTAAATAAGATTATTTTGAATCTTAGTGATATTCCAGGAGATTTGTGAACCTTACTTACAGTGCAGAACATTTGAAACGTATTTGAATAGCTTGAGATTGTTTGAATCTTATTCCTAGTCTATACGTAAAATTACGTGAATATCTTATCTGTATATCGTACAGTGCAAACTTGAAACGAGGTTTCTTGAATCTGTATTTCAAACTGATATAATATTTTTTGGTCTTTTTTCAGTGTATGAATGTTAGTATAGTGATTTGATCAATTGTATGCCGAGAGCGTGCAAGAATCTTTGTATTTATACAGCATGTAATTTTCGATACTAATTAAGTTCATAAATTTCCATCTTTCACACGTTGTGTTTGAGTTATTCATTTAATCTAAAATCCACTCGCATTCTATCATGCGACAGTCATGCGTTTCTTGGTTAATAAATTGTTTCTGTGTTCGGTTCTTACAGAAGTCTTCAGTTGTAGTAGTGCAACTAGTGGTATATAAATGTCATGAAACGTGTACAATAAACGCAGTGTTCTGAGGGATTCACGACCGCTGTTTTTCTTACAACTGTTTTTAATAATATAACTACCTTGTCCAACTCTGTGGCTACAGTATCAATGTATGTCTTTGCCTTCTTTATTTCCAACTGTACTTGTTCTTTCGATAGTTCCGCTGCCTTAATCCTGACGGCCACCAATCCATTTACTCCCATTGTAAACTCGTGAAGCCTCCTTTGAATGAATTATTAGATCATACATTAATCTGAGGCACACACAATACATACATTTTGGAACACATACTCGCTTTTAAATGTGTGTGTGTGTGTGTGTGTGTGTGTGTGTGTGATAATACTGCCAGTTGATGCTGGTTTGTCAGTTGTTACTTTCTATTCATGAAGGTATCCGCTATTTTAGCCCAGATGGGATGGAATTAAATCAATATCGTAAGACAATTCACCAATGCTAAAAAGTGGTGCGGAATGCTGTGCAATGTCAAATAACTATTGGATAACAGTTTCGCAACATCATGTTTTGAAGTAAAATCAGTGTATAAACTGATGTGCCTTCTCTTGATTTAAACAAATGTTATTAGATATGACCTATATGTTGCCCTAACTACCTATTGTTCCTTTTATCACAGATGCATGTATGATTTTATGCACACGGACTGAATCATTCGTGAATGATGTAACATTATAGTCTAACGCCAGTGAATAATAACATCAATGTTGAAATAATTAGTGCTCTCTCTCTCTCTCTCTCTCTCTCTCTCTCTCGTTTCATCCTTTAAAAGATCAGCTTTAACCCATATGTTACTTTCTGATCAGATTTCATTGCGTCCAACGGCACATTAGTAGGATTACCGCTTTAACTGTCGATACATATGTTACTTTACCTTTCATATCAACCCCAATTGATAAACGTCATTATAGATCAAAAGTGATTTGATCCTCTGATCTAGTTTGAAAATGTTTAAACGAATCTTGTGGGCTAAGCATTGATAGTACTAGTCTGTAAATATTTGCCAATTAATTGTTCGTTAGCAAGGAATGCGGTAACTACATTAAATTAATTTCAATAACTTGTTTGCATAATCAAGATGCGAGTTCATTTGACCGAGAACGTATGTCATGAACATTAATAGAGCCTGCTTAGTTATTAATAGTCCTCACGTCAGGGTAAATTTGCATGATTTTTTAGAAGACATAGCTTGGCTATATACTGATTAGCGCCAATAACCATTCTGTCAGAGCGATGCGCTACTTTTTTTATGAGCTACTATATATACCGCATATTCAACATCGATGTAGTAAGGAAATAACAACCTATTTAAGTTGATAATTTATATATATTGTTGTATCAAAAAAAAAGTTTCACACATTGCCACATAGCCAAGCGACGCAACGTTGACGAAAAAAGTGGAGACGCGTAATAATTTGAATTCATGAGAGACGGCTTCACTGATTGATTGTTTTATTACGGCGCACCAACGCTGTTAGGGTATTTAGCGCTATACAACAGGCTATATGTATAAAAATTTACAAATCGTATAAAGATTTACTACCGACTGGCGATATAAAAAACAAATAGTAAACGGTATGATGGTAACAGTAAAATATAAAGCATCCCGATCAACGGGACATGCTAATGGGGTATGCTAATGACAACAGATGAAACGATGTTCAAAATATAGGGGCGGTATTTTCATTACATAAAATGATCTATGTGATGACATACAAGTTATAGTTCAAATTAAAGGTTTCCTTATTTCATAAAAACCTATAATGCAAGTGATATTAAAGTATCAAAACGTTCCTTCATGTCATGCACATTATAATGCTTATCACGCATAGGTTGCAGGTTGAAACACTCCGTCATACAGTGCTTAATTGTGAATGGTTCATTGCAAGTAACGCACCCTGGTGGATCTTCACCTTTTAGTATGTGGGAGTGGGTTATATATATGTATGACCAATTCGAATGCTAGAAATGACTACCTCCTCCGTACGGATGGTTCTGGAGGAAGCAGTCCATTCTCCTAAGGTTTGTTAGATGGCGTAAAGGACTATTATTCACTGCATATTATACAATGCCTGCCACATCTGGCGTAAATACTCTTTGATATGAGGTTTAGAATCAGTATATGGTATTTTAAAATCAGATGGTTATTGGGAAAGAGGCCTTTTAGCAGAGCGATCTGCTTAAACATTACCTTTTATCCCAATACGGCTAGGTAACCAAGATTATATTATAGTGTGTGAGGTAGTCAATTTAGTATTATTCACGAAAAGATTGATTAATAATGGGTTCTCCAGTTTATGTTGTGTAGCGACTGAAGAAATGATAGTGAGTCACAGAAGATAATTATATTTAAAATCAGTGCGTTTTTGAAAAGTTTAAGTGCAATGTTTATTGCTCTGATTTCGGCTTAAAAAGAATTGACGTATCACTTGACAAACGAATCTTTGTTATGTGTTTCCCATTAACGAAGGCTGCATCAGCTTTTTCCTAATCCTTTGATCCGTTAGCATAAATTCAAGTGTAGATTCTAAATTTGGCGGGGAATTTCTGATAAGAGTTCTGGAAGATGAAAGGATTTGTCTAGAAATTTGTTTCCATTATGTAACTTAAAAAGAACTTCTGGCTATGTACTGAGGCAGTGTGGGGTTACGGACACAAAAGTTTTATGAATTGTAGAAAGGTCAATTTTTATACTGTCAAGGCTAGATGATATTCTGATGCCAAATTAAGGTATGGCATTTTTTTTTGTTCGTACAAGATTTGTTAATTTTGTACGAACAAAAAAAAATGCCATACCTTAATTTGGCATCAGAGCCAAAAAAGTCAGGCTCAAATTCAACCTTGAACAACTGAAGGACCCTAACATCTGCAAGACATTCCAAGCCACAATTGGAGGAACATTTGCTCCACTCCTTGTGATGGATGTTGATGTTAAAGTGATGACAGACACGTTCAACACAGACATTTGCCAAGGACATAATTGGCCTCCATCGTCCAAAGAAAAAACCCTGGGTTACAGAAGAGATTCTGAATCTGTGTCATGCACGAAGAGACCTAAAAAACACCAGACACACAACAGGGGCAGTGGAATATCGAGAAATAAACAAGAATATCAGAAAATAATTGAAGAAAGCAAAAGAAGATTGGATTGGACAACAGTGCACAGAAACAGAGAACAGTCTGATAAAGAATAACAGCAAAAAGGCATTCCAAATTGTGAAAGACTTCACCAGAAAGAAGCAACTAAGTGTCAGTACCATTCAAGATGAAAATGGAAAATGCCTCACAGAAGCAAGTGACATTGCAGAAAAATGGACTGAGTATTGTAAAGAACTCTACAACCATCCGTCCGCAGGAGACCAAGAGGTGCTTGAAGTTCCAAATTCAACAAATAATGATGATTTCCCCATTCTCAAAGAAGAGGTGGAGTCAGCAATAAGAGCACTGAAGAATGGAAAGGCAGCTGAATCAGACAACATCTCAGCTGAACTTATCAAGAATGGTGGGGAATCAGTGATAGAACTACTAACACAAATCTGCAAGAAGATCTGGCAGACAGGCGAATGGCCAACACAGTGGACCCAGTCACTAATTATAACACTCCGCAAAAAAGGCAATCTCCAGCTGTGCCAAAATTACAGAACTATCAGTTTAATCAGCCATGCTAGTAAGGTGATGCTGAAAATCATCTTGAACAGACTGAACCCACCAGCAGAAGAAATAATCGCTGAAGAATAGGCATGGTTCCGTAGTGGAAGAAGCACAACAGAACAAATTTTCAATCTTAGGGTTCTGTGTGAAAAGTACTCACAACATCAACAAGAGATCTATCATGTGTTCATAGATTTCAAAAAGGCTTTTGATAGAGTGTGGCATGAGGCATTGTGGGCCACAATGAAGAAGTACAACATGGGTCAAAAGTTGACCAACATCATCAAGTAGCTGTGCGCCAAGGCTACCAGTGCAGTAATTGCTCAAGGTTCTGTGGAGGACTGGTTCAAGACTACAGTTGGTGTACGGCAAGGCTGTCTCCTGTCACCCACGCTTTTCAACATCTACTTAGAGCGCATCATGAGCGAAGCCTTGGAAAACCACTGTGGTACAGTCAGCATTGGAGGGCGTAACATCGCCAACCTCCGCTTTGCAGACAACATTGATGGGCTGGCAGGCAGTGAAGATGAGCTTGCCACCTTAGTGAAGAACCTGGATAAAACATCTTCCAGATTTGACATGTAGATAAGTGCCAAGAAGACAAAGCTGATGACAAACAGTGGCAAACAAATCACGGAAGAATCACCATAATCACGGAAGAGGGATCAAGAGCAGAAATTTTGTTACGAGCAGCACAAACAACGGCAGCTATGTCAAAGCTAAGACCCATCTGGAGAGACAAGACCATATGTCTGAAAACTACAATCAGACTATTGAGAGCACTAGTCATCTCAATCTTTCTGGATTCATGTGAGGCCTGGACCCTGACAGCAGAATTACAACGAAGAATTCAGGCACTTGAAATGAGATGCTAAAGAACCATCCTTGGCATCTCTTACATGGACCACATCAGAAATGAAGAAGTGCGCATCACCATCAGGCACAAAGTAGGCCATTATGAAGACCTCCTCACCATTGTCAAAAAGCGAAAGCTGAAATGGTATGGCCATGTCACTAGAGCCAACAGTCTATCCACAACAGTACTGCAGGGCAGTGTCCAAGGTGGTAGAAGGAGAGGTAGACAGAGAAAAAAGTGGAGTGACAACATCACAGAATAGACCAGGAAAAGTTTTGCACAGACACAGGCATTGGCACATGATCGAGTCAAGTGGAGGGAACTGGTCAGATGTTCAGCAGCACAGTGCCTCAACGAACACACTAGGTCAAGAGACTGATGATGATGATGATGACAAGATTTGTATTTGGGTTGAACAGCATCTGAAATCGCAGAGTTCAGAGGGTTTTATCTTAATTTGAGAGCATGTTATGTAGAAAGCATTTTTCTACGATGTAATAAAAGGGAATTGTTCGCTTCAGCGAGAAGGATTTTACATGGAGATATCTGACATCATACCAGAGCGAGTCATTTTCCTTCGTGATGAATTGAGTCAAGCATCTTCAAAAAAGTCTTCCTACCTGAACTTTGAAGAACGCGACCATAGTCGAGTTTAGAGCGGATGTTCTACATAAATTAAATTACTTTTGTGTCTGCACCCTAGTCAGTGTGCCCTACTATTTTAAGTTGATTTAAACATTTCAAGCATTCAGCTTTCAACTTCTTGATTTGTGGAATGAAAACCAGTTTTCTGTCGAAGATGAGACCCAAAAACTTTGTTTCTTTAACAAGTTTATGGTCATCATGATGTCTTTGCAACTGACATTAATGCATACATACAGATTTTGGTTTGGAGAATTTGACACCGTTAGAACTGCACAAGTTTGAATCCTCTTGATACTTTGTTGTAGTAGTCTTTCAATGGAATATATATGCTTTGATCAAGAACATATTAAAAACTCTGGGAACGAAACATTTGGTGATGCTATTGATTGTGATATTTAAAAGCGTCACATATAACATATTGCCCTGGGGCAAACCCATCTCCTGCTAATGCATATCTGAGACGGCAGAGTCCACTCGTACTTTTAATACTCTATGTAAGAGAAAGTTTGATATGAAAGAGGATAGACGGCCCTTTAGATCCAGATCGTGCAGATAATTTAGTATCACGTACTTCCGTGTTGTGTCATACACCTTCTCTAAATAAATGAAAACCGCTACTAAATGTTACTTTTTGATAAATGCGTCAAAAATAAATGTTTCCAGTCTAACCAGATGATTGTTTGTACTACGACCATTACAGAAGCCACTTTGGAAAGGAGATATTAAATTGTTCTTTCCCAGTACCATACAAGCCGAGAATTATTAATTCGTTCCATTGATTTGCACACACATGTGGTGACTCTGGTCATTGCACTGGGTCGATATTTATTAGCAGCAATCGATAAATCACTAAAGATTTTAAAAAGAGATGTAAGTGAAAATTCTGGGAGGTGTTTCAAGAACTGGTAATTTGTTTCGTCAGGCTCAGCGCATGTATCGTGTACATTTTCTAAAACCTCCATAAACTCCAATAGTAACACCAGTTGGTTATAACTTTCCGAGATGTTGGATGTGAACTTTAAATGTTACTTGTTTGATCATTTGATCTTCGGAAGGCTTCTGAATAATTAAACCATGAGGCATTCCAAGAGAAACTGTCTCCAAGAATATTTGAACTAAAAGTGTCATTGTTTAGTTTCAGATGGTGAAGAGAATTGTATTTGTACTTTCTTTATATTTTACAGATAGTGTCCCAAGGCTTTTTAACAGAGTAACGAGAATTTAATGAAGAAATATATTTCTTCCATGTTACTCGTTTACGTTATTGGATTGTGCGGCGAGCATTAGCTTGGAGAATACGGTCTGTACTTCCATTTTCGGGCGTCAGACGATTGTTACATTTGTTTAACGCCTCTCTTCGTTGTTTAATGGCTTCGTTACATTCCTTAGTTACCCAAGGTTTTTGGGTTGTTGTACAGTTCAGTGAGGACTTGAAAATGGATTATTCTGCATTCTTGATTAAAATAGAAGACAAATGCTGAGTAGGGTCATCAACGTTGAATCCTCATTAAGTCTAGTTTTACTGAGTGTTTTAAACGTAGCCCTGTCGGCCTTCGTTTTATTCCACTGTAGAATTGTTTCATCAATTGTGGAGTTCATATTTTCAAGGGATATTGGAAAGTGATCACTGCTGTGAAGGTCGTCAGCGACCTTCCATTCATAGTCCAAAAGCAGCAAAGGAGAGCAAATTGTCAAATCTATTCGCGTGTTAGTAACCGTTCATTTGTGTAAATGTGTCAGTGATTTGGTATTATATAGACATTGATCGTGTCTAGAAAAAATGTCTTTCTATGTTGTGGCTTTGATCCACATAAAATGTTATGGGCATTAAAATCCCCGAGTAAAGCAAAGAGAACGGGAAGTTGTTGAACAGAATTGTCTAGTTTGATTGGTACTAGATTGATGTTTGGTGGTATTTAAATAGAGAAAAAGGTAATCACTCGATGAAGAGTGACGCTTACACCAGTGTCTTGCAGATTTATGTTTAAGGGGGTGACAATATGATGGGCTCTATTTTTCACATCAACAAAATCTCCTGCTGAAGCCCTGGCAATATTATGAAAGTAGGAGTTAAGCTGGGAGAAGATTATAACTGTTATGTTTTCCGTATCCTTTAAGAATGTTTCCTGTAGACATAGTACTGCAAGATCATGTTCGTTTAAAAGCATGTGCATTTTATTGCAGTTGGTTTTATGTCTTCGACATTTTCATTGTATAATGGAATAATTCATTATAAGTTTAATCTGAAGATTGTGGAGCTAAGATTACCTAGGTTGATTGATGGATTGTTTTTTAACGGCGCACCAGAACGTTTTGGCTATTTAGTGCCATACCAAGAGTTTAATGTATACACATTTAAAAATGGTAAGATGTTAATATCGACCAGTCATATAAAAAACCAAATGGTTCAAAGTAAAACGGTACGATGGTAACAGTAAAATATGGAGCTTTCCGATTAACTAGAGATGGAACTGGTGTATGTTAATGAGGACAGATGCAAATATGTTGAAAATAAGGGTCGGTATTTGCGGAGGGACGCTTTACAAGTGCCAGGGATACACAGATGCTATATTCAGTAGATAAAATTACCTAGGATTGATCCGTGAAGTCACAATCTTCTTGGGTTGGTACAATTACCGCCTCATTGACACGTTAATCCATCACCGTCTAGGAAGTCTTCATAGACTTGGGACAGGGAAAGATAAAGGGATAGCATAGAGGCAACAGTGGTATAACGATAAAGAAGGTAAGCAAGTAAATAAGGACTTCGTAGGGCTCGTCGTGGCCATCCGATTTGTCGAGACCGGGCTCATGCGGACCTCCCGTCTAGAAGATATAGAGAACAAATCAGTGTCTTTCAGCAGAAAAGCCTCCGCTCAATTACCAGGATGCTTTCCTCCACCGGCACGGGATGCTACCCACGGCAAACAGGTTGCCTTTACTTAGTCGCTTCTTATGACACATAGTTTGGCACGTCTGGACAACTCTACAACCCCTACCCCGCAAGGGGCGCAAGAGAGGAGACACTGTAGGCAGCATTAGAATGTATGTTAGAAGGATAAACCAAATCTATCTCCTGAGGTGTGTCTGTAATGACCCGCAAAGAGTATGTAGGTTATGCAGTTATGGTAGACAATTTAGTTTCAACACTGTCACTTTGATATAAGATGCAAATGATTATTCATGCGTACACGTAACTGCAAATTGTATGCTGCAATAATATATTGGCAATCGGTTTATAGTAAAACTGTATCATTCAAGTGTCTTGTACAATTTTTTGTATAGTATAATTGATGAAATATGTATATTTTATATACGGGGCTTCGTGTTGTTCTGATGTATATATCAGCTAAGACATATTTATTCCAGCCATTAATTCCGCATGTTTACCATCCACACAATTTGAGCAATAACACTGATGTCTATCATCCGACAGATAACGATAACCACCACCATCGCATCATATATTACATACGTTTTTTAAGTGGAAGTTTGAGGTGTCCAATTAGCGTCAAACACAATTAGCATAGATAAGTCTTAAAGGGATATACATATATCTATAAGACATTGCAATAGTAACAAAGTGGGACATACAAAATTCATTTAGTGATTATATTAGTGTACGCATTTGTTTGGTGTGCAGCTTCCTGTTTTTCCTGTTTACATTTTCTAAATATAGTGCCCTTTACTGGCCAGTTCCAATTCCCTTGGTCGATGTTCATTTTCCTGTTATTGTGCTCTAATTCTCTCTCAACCTTTTGTTCTTTTAATTATAATAGTAAAGTATATATTCCTGCTCTTTTGCTATATCTTTATCTCCTCCTAGTGCATTTACAGTTGTACAATTCCTTATCTTTCTGCTCATTTGTTGCCAAGTTGCATCTTTTGCCGAAAACGAAATAATTATATGTCTAACCTCTGGTGAAACAAGACAAGTTATATATCAAACACGTTTATCTCTGTATCCGGTATGCGTAATTACTAGAGATATGGCAAAGAATGCTGATGAAAATAATTCTGTTAAACTGGATGTTATTTCTTTATCGGACAACAGTTTGGGTCAGGCTTTTAATCAGGAAAGGTTTGCCTCTTGTTTAGACCAGACAGGAAGTACTGACTACAATGATACACTTTTTTCTACGCATTCCCTTGAATCTATGAATGGTGAAACAACACAACCAAACGTTGTCTTAAAGGAAGAAGGTCCATAAATCTCCGGCTTGTTACCTCGGTTTATGAGTGAAATTGAAGCAGCACAGAAAGGAAATTGTTACTTTTGTCAGAATGGGGTCGATATGAGGAAATCGTGACAATCTGTCTTGCTACTTTAAATTAAGTCCCCAGATGCTGAAGATTCCTTAAGCAAGTGGCCAAGAAGCTTGCTATAATAAAAAAAATTTCTTCTCAAAGCTACCACTAATGTTAACGTTTACTAACCAGTACATGTCTCGCAATCGTGATTCTATTGCTCTGCTCATCAGTTTATCCAGGCTTTCAATCAACATTTTAAAATTATGCGTCGGATTGGCCTTACTCTCCAGAAGCTTAAGGTCCTGAAAGTTGAAAATCATTAGTATGGCATGATATAAACCATATACTTGAAGTATATATATATATATATATATATATATATATATATATATATATATATATATATTTATTTATTTATTATAAAGAAGTAACTATAATAAAACTATACAAAATATGACATAACCAAATGCGTTTATTATTATTATATTATCATTATCATTATATAAAAACAAAAATTGTTGTGGTTCTAAATATTCAGGTTTTAGTGTAGTCAAAGGTTTAATGATATATAAAAATCTTTCCTGATGTCAAGTAGATATGATGGCACTGTCTGCGACAGAAAACTAAACATAAATAAAATGTCAAATTCCATAAATTTTTTACTAGCGTTGTGCATTGTTCTATATCGTCCACCTAGTTCAACACATTCAAAAAAATAGGACCGTATAATTTTGTTGAATAAAAATAATATTGCAATCTGTCAAGGTAGCTTTCATGTTACGTTTTGTTAATATCCTTTGATTCATCAGTATAAATCCTATTTTAGTTTCTAAATTCGGTGACGAGCTCATGATATGAGTTCTGGAAGATGGAAGGGTTTGTCTCTGATTATTGCTAATCGTGTAACGTAAAAAGAGCTTTGGGTTATTTAAAGAGCAAGGTGCTTTCTCAACTGTAGAGAGATTAATTTTGACTGGATGATATTCTGATGCCAATTGAAGGTATGGTATTTGGTTTGTTTTCGTTTAAAGGTTTGTATCTCGGTTGAAAAACAAACGAAAAAGCAGGGTTCAGAGTGTTTGATCTTAGTTTGAGAGCGTACTGTGCAGAAAACATTTCTCTGCGATGTGATAAAGGGGGCTCATTCGCTTCCGCGAGAAGGTTTTCACATGGGGATGTCTTAAATGCTCCTAGTGTGAGTCTTATTCCCTGATGATGAATTGGGTCAAGCATTTTCAAATATGACTTCCTAGCTGAACCATAAACATCGCACCCATAATACGCTTTAGTTTGAAGCGGATAAATGTTCTATAAAATTTGAGATGACTTTTTTAGCAGCACCCCACTGATTGTGAGCATTAGGTAGATTTAAAGCTTTCAATAATTTAGGTTGCAAGTTCTTGACATGTGGAATAAAATTCAGTTTTCTGTCGAAGATAATACCATAACTTTGTTTCATCAACAACTAGAATAAGTGTTCCGTTCAGCGTGAGTTTAGGCTCATCGTGATGTCGTCGCAACTGACAGAAATGCATGTATACTGTTTTCGATTTTGAAAATTTGAAACTGTTAGTACTGGCCCAATTTTGGATCTTGTTGATATTTTGTTGTAGTTGCTTTTCAATTGAATGCACGCTGTTTGATCGATAACAAGTTTAAAATGTCATCTACGTATAATGAGAAATCTACACTGGGAGCTAAACAATTGGTGATGTTTTTGATTTTGATTTTAAAGAGCGTCAATGATAAAATACTGCCCTGGGGCACACCAATCTCTTGCTAGTGCATATCGGAGAGAGTAGAGCCCACTCGTACTTTGAATTCTCTTTCGGAGAGAAAATTTGAGATGAAAGAGGGCAGACGGCTTTTTAGACCCAGATCGTGCAGGCCAGTTAGTATCCCGTACTTCCATGTTGTGTCATAGGCCTTTTCTAAATCAAAGAAGACTGCTACTAAATGTTTCTTCTTGATAAATGCATCGCAAACAAATGTTTCCAGTCTAACCAGATGATCGTTGGTACTACGACCCGAACGGAAGCCACTTTGGAAAATAGATATTAATTTTTTTTTAGTTTTCAAGTACCATACAAGTCAATAACTAATCATTCGATTCCATTATTTTTGCACACAACTTTCCAATGCAATGGGCCGATAGCTTGTTAGGATCTTCGATATCGTTAACCAGTTTGGGAATTGGTATTACTGTTGCTTCTTTTCAATTCTTAGGTACATTACCAGCAATCCATAACAGATTTTCAGAAGCGATGTTAGAGAGATTCTGAGAGGTGTTTCAAGAACTGGTAATGTACTTCATCAGGTCCAACGGATCGATCATAAGCCTTGTCTAAAGTCTCCCTAAGCTCTAATAGTGAAAACTGCTGGTTATAGCTTTCAGAGTTGTTGGATGTAAATTTTACACGTGACACATCGTTTTGAATATTTTATTCTTCGAGAGGCTTATGAATAATTAGATGATGATGAGTTTTTTGAGAGACTGTCTGCAAGAATAGTTGCTATGTCACGTTTCGAACCAATATTGTTATTGTTCGTTTTCGGGTATCGAATATAATTGTTTTATATTTCCATTAGAATAGAGTCCCAATCTTGTTTCATGGAGGAACGAGAGTTTAAAGAAGAAATATATTTTTCCATTATGCATGTTTACATTCCTTGATTGTGCGTCGAGTTATAGCCCGGCTTATACGATATTTTTTAAATTTGTTTTTAAAGACACGACTCTGTGAGGGGCTATATTGTTCACATCAACAGACACTCCTCTTGATGCCCAGTCAGCGTTTTGAAAGTACGTGTTGAACAGGGAAAATGTTTTAAATTTAATTTTATCTGTCTCTTTCAGGAACGGTTCCTGTAAACATAGTACTGCAGGATTGTGTTCATTTAAAAGCAGAAGAATATCATTGTAGTTAACTTTACGTCCTCGACAGTTCCATTGTATGATGGCGTTCTTTATTATAAAGTTACGCTGGAGATTCTGGAGCTAGGTTAGACCATTCGCGGAGGAAATTGGTATTGTTATTTGTCTGGAGGAAGTCCGGGAGTGTATTTGATTTTAGTAGGTTTGGAGCAACCTTGAGTACATGGAGCAGTTTCTTCTGAATCCATGCTCTCAAATTCTCCAAATTTGTTGTAAAATTTGATGGGAGCATCTGATCCCTTTTGCTGCTTATTATTTTGAGATTTGTGGTTATTTGTTCGTGATTTCGACAAATGGGTTGTTATTGAATGTAGTTTGGGTAGCTACTGTGTTTTTTTGTGGTTGGTAATGTGGGATATGGGCACTTGTTGTTGAATCGGGTTGATCCGTCTGTGTTTGTGCATCCGTCGTGGGGTTTTGATTATTACATTAGAGACGGATGGACCAGGAAGGGATGGTTTCGCCTGGACAAGTTTTCTGTCCTCGGGGTAGGGAAATGTTGGATGTAAAATTTGAATCTCCTTCTCCTGTTTCCAAGTATGACACTCCTTGAAATTGGCGTGATGTTCATTACCACTGTTGAAGCAATGCGGCATTGCTTTGCAATCAGATTCCTAATGAGGATGGTCACCGCATCGGGCAGATATTTTCATTTTGTTACATCTGTCTTCGTGATGGCCGTATTTTTGATACTTATATCGTTTAAGTGTGTTTGGTATGTATATCTCGACATTTACTTGCAAAAACCCAACCTTGATCGCATTTGGCACTGTTGGCTTCTTAAAGGTGAGTACAAATGTGTTCGTGTCCTGCAGATTGTTCTTAGGTTTAATACGTATTCTACGCACTGCAGTGATACCTTCATATTTCATCCCTTCGATGCTATCTGCCTCGGTGACTCCAGCCAAGTCACGACACTGCATCACACCTTTGGACGTATTCAGTGTACTGGGGATGAATGAGGTCAGTGGCATATCAAAGAATGTTTTCATTTTCATGATATTGTCTGCTTGACCCTTTCGCTCACACTCAACAAGAAGGCAACCAGATTAAATTTTTTATGACACATTTTGGTGTGCCAGTAGATTCCTAAATGATTTGTTCAATAACAAATGGAGATAGTGAAGCAATATGTTTAGACTGAATAACCCTGAAGCGTGGAAATGATTCCACGACACAAGGTTCTATATCAGTGAAAATGGTTTGGTACGTTTGTTGTTCGTTTTTTTGTGAAAATTTCCATGTTTGTTACACTTTCTGCACCCATACTCCACGCCCACCATGGAGCCCAACGCGGGGACACTTTTTAAGTGCCAGAGATACATAGATGCTATATTCAGATTATCCCGTGAAGTTTCCTTCATGGGTCGGTAAAAGTACCTCCCGATTGACGTGTTAAGCCACCGCCTTCTAGGAAGTCTTTTAAAACTTGGGAAAGTGAAATCTAAAGGGATAGAATGTAGGGGCAACGGTGGTATCAAGAGATATACAAGAAAGATAGAGAAGGTCAGCAAGTAAATGAAGTCTTCGTAGGGCTCGGCGTGACCAGCCGATATGTGAAGAACGCCCGAAAACCCGTTTAAGAGAAGTAGAGGCTAAAGCAGTGTATTTTATCGGAAAAACCTTTGCTCAACTACCAGGATCCCTTCCTACCCCGGCTCGGGTCGCAACTCCGTGTAAACATGTTGCCTTTACGTAGTCGCCTGTTACGACACGTAGTGAGGCACTTCAGGCCATTTATACAACCCGGAACCCGCATGGGGATAGTACAGGAGGTCGTTAAGTGGACATCCATTGCTATTACCAGTTAGGCTCTCTTTCTAGATGAATTTAGCTACATTATGAATTATGAGAGTCACATGCTGAATATAATTGTGTGGATGCAGATTCGGATTTTGTTTTAGGATACGGGAAAAGTAAACGATGTAACACAGTGACCTATGTTGTAACACTATAATGACACTAACGGGTGTAGGCGACATGTTATGGAGGGGTAGGAACGTTACTATTAAGTAAAAATTGACTTAACAATATGTATAGTTTGATATATACTTCAATGTAATTTCAATGTAACACTAGCGACTTTAAAATTAACACGAATTTAAAATTACGGATGACGTCATCCTAGCTAAATTTTTGCTTGATGTTTGTTTTCTTTGTCTTTTAAAGGCGCACCAACACGTTTAGGCTATTTAGCGTCATACAATACGTTGTATGTATACATGTTTAAAAATAGTAACAGGTTTAATATCGACCAGCGATATAAAAAAAAACATTTTTTAGCATAATGGATTGATAGACAGAGACACCTAATGTAAAAAATATACATGAGTCTAAGAACTTGGAGAAACAGTATGAATTCTCAGATATATTTCGAACAGGAGAAATCTGATTATATTTTCCCTATGTAAATTTTGACCTTATTGCTTCAGCTCCATTGTAATATTTTATCAACATTTCTATAAATTGTTTTGTGCAAATTTATACATTTTTAATATAGTTTATTTATGTACACGACTCATTATCGAGCATAAATAAAGCAATTAGAACGTAATCACATATCACATACTTTGTTATGATTAATGTAGTGTAGACACAGGTTCTGTAATTGTAAAACCAAATAGAGTATTAAAAGGTTGATGAAAGAATAAGCAACGTCGTCTCTCAACAAACGTTAAAAGCAAAACCAACGAAACATTACAAAAGAGGTGTAGTGTATGATCTGTATTTTCATACAGTCGGTGATACTAATGGGGTTGTAATACAATGTTGGTTCCATATGCATTACACTAGCTTCTATAGCGGCAAAGAGCTATTTGTACAAAAGATATGTATTTTGGGATTTTTGAGGCAATTACTTTTATCATGCAAACATACAGAACACTGACAGTGTAGCATAATACATGTTGATAACAGTGGTATTCATATAAACACACTAGATAAGCAAGCCAGTTTACATACAAAAGGCGGTAAGGTAGTTTATTTGTCAAACAATCATTAGTGTATACAAGCATACAATTACGCACACAAACGTTGTGTGTAAAGTGCGTACTTTGTCATATTTCTTTATACAAACGTAGCACTACAACTATAGATGGGGAATATAATGAAAGAGTGTCGATTATAGTAATAAACACAGCTGAAAAAGGGTGTACTAGTACAGGTCTCATACAAAGACACAATAACATATACTAATATCGAGAAAGTAGGACAATTATTGTCATACCAGTCATTTGTTCTCCAGTCGACTACAGAATCGCACATACCAAAGAGGGTCGTGTATATTCTTTTACATACAACGGTATATGTAAATAACGATGGATTTATACATATGTTAAGCAATCGTTATTTTTCAAAAAAGCATAGACATATGCAAATTTCGGTGTACACTATATTTTTTTATACAATGAAGAATTGAAAATACAAAAGAGATTGTATGTATATTTCTAAAACAATCTTTTCCTCATAAAAAATATGCTTGAACATATTTGGGGTGAAACACACTTTATTTTTTTCAAAATAATTGTTTGTTTCATACACACGGGCAATTTTAGCCAAATGTGGATTTTGTATAAAATATATGTATTGCATGCAAACATTTGTATTTACAAATCGAGGTATTCCATTGCTTTCTATAATACATTCACTTCTTTATATAAAACATGTAATTCCAAATATAAAGGAGGTGTATGATATGATTCCACATTTTTTCACATATCCACACATTTAATGGTGAGGGCATAATATACAATGAAGTGCACATACAAAAGATACGTGATATCTTGTTAAATATAAACATACCAATGAAAGCAGTGTATGAAGTAAAACTACAACAATGTTTCATACAAAGTTTACAATCACAAATGGAAGTGCAGTATAAACTCTCTATACCAAGAGTGCTTCTACTGCCCAACACACAGATCACAAATATCATTATAGGTATGGAAAGATCTTGTTTTACAACATACGTATATCGAGATAAAAACAGTGTCTCTGGTTCCACACTACTAGCTTAGTTTGTGTACCGTTTCTAGAACATGTTGACAGTACGTACTTTTAGTATTTAATTTCGTCATATGCTTGATGGCTGATATTTATATGTTTTCTATGCAAAAGTCATCACACCGAAAAAGGGACATCGCAGATTCTTTCGGGCACAACTATCCATGAGCGGTATACGAAGTTAACTACCATACGAAGTATTTAATACCCTGACAACCTTATCTGATTACTAGATATTTTAAGCATTAACGATGAGTTTTTCTTTGGCAACGTATTTTAAAAAATAACTGAACCGTCCTCATGTGTATCTCGTAAGGCAACCCTGCTAATAAGCTAGAACTCAAGACTATACCCAAGACAATCGTACCGCAATGTCCACACCAAGTCACATTCATTCCAGAGATAAAATTATTCATGTCACATAGAAATTATCTTAACTTCTATATAAAACCATAGCATATACCAATCGCAACAAAACATTTAAGAAAATGTTAATTTGCCTTTTGCATCGGATAACAAATGAAATATAAATTAAAATTCTCACCAGATCCGCATTAAATTGCACAATCTGCCATTCTTTCAATTGTCCGCAGTATTTGCTTTTTTTTTCGTTTTGTGTCCTCTAGTACGGCTTTCTGGTCCTTTCTTGGAACCAAATCCCATTTGTTACAGACGAAGATAGCGTTGCTAAGGTTATTTAAATGGTCTTCATTTGAGGCCGATAGTGCAATCGCCTCTACCAATTTTCTGATCTGGAAAAAAGTTTCATTTGATTATCTGCATGGAGTGTTCGCTAAATGTTTCTAATAATGTAAATGTGATACAAATATTTAAACAGCTTTTTACCCGTTGAAATCAAATGCGCGTTTCTTTACTTAAGAGTATAACAAAACAATGTATGACACAACACGAACAAGAGGGTAAGCTTGTTAGAAGAGCATCTAAATTGCTAGCTGTAGGAGCTTATATATATATATATATATATATATATATATATATATATATATATATATATATATATATATACAGGTGGGTGGATGGGTGGTTGAATGTCTGTGCATATATGTATATCTTCACTTTCATTGGAGACCGTATCACTGGCCTAAATGCTTAGAGTGATCCCCTCGGATGAGAGAGATCTGGCTTCGAAAGACACGTTAACATGATAATAGATGCTACCTCACTAGATTCACAACATTAATATGTGAATGTTGATACTTATCCATCTAGTTTCAAGTATATGAGACTAGTTGAAACACGACACTGCTTGTCTTCTGCACGATTCCTTGGTATTATACATAAGGACACTGCAAAGACTATTGTGAGTTGACTGGAAACCTGTTAAAACCACATTGCAAATCCAAATCAAATACACACGCTTAAATTGGATTCCTCTTATCAGTTTAAGCGATTGGCATAGAACAACGAATTTAATTTGGTTTATACAAATAAAATAATCACCGATTTATTTTCATTGAACACTTTTTTGACACAATTAGAGATAATTGATAAGGCATTAAGAGTCCCATATTATGATTCATTCCTTTACAATGACTAACGTCGACGACGTTGCAGTTCAAGACTAAAAACAGTATTATTCTTCAAATTCAGATGCTCACACAGCCATCGACGTACTATATACAAATTAAAGTGCAATGAACTGAACGAATCTCAAAAAGAGCAATCTACTTTGACATTACATAAGCAGGCGGACAAAATATTTATGTACAAAATAGTATACATAACTCGTGGATGCTGAGTGTCATGCAGGCGTTGTTGACATGTCAGCTTATACAAAATAGAAATGCGTGCATGGTGATAAAAATTGAAATAGAAAGAGTCAGAAACATTACAGTAGAACACAATTCCTCTTCAAGAATATAACGTATTTGATGGAAATAACCAGATCTTTTACTCTTTTTTCAAGCAAAGAGGCATTTCTAGTGCAGTTGTTTACCAAGCCCCTAAATAATGGAATGTTCCAGTATTTTGCAACCAAACCTGAAATTGAGACGTACTTTTGTTTGAACAGAGAACATGATGCAAGCAAAGTCTTGCAAGGTGGATAATGTGTATAAAATACTGGCTCATATTTTCGTCCTTTCAACCACTTATATATTTGGAACTCCAAAACGTAAAATATTTTATATAGCTAAGATATTAACTAAAACACGTTATGAATGAATTATCCTAATTTTGAAAACATTTTTAAATTTAGGCAACAAGCAGACCAATGGAACAACTTGAAATGTTATATATATTTTATTTAAATTTTATTTTTGTATAGTCTTATTTTAATTTATTATATTATATTATAATATATTATATTATATTATATTACATTACATTATATTATATTATATTATATTATATTATATTATATTATATTATATTATATTATATTATATTATGTTATGTTATGTTATGTTATGTTATGTTATGTTATGTTATGTTATGTTATGTTATGTTATGTTATGTTATGTTATGTTATGTTATGTTATGTTATGTTATGTTATGTTATGTTATGTCAAGTCATGTGATATGTCATGTCATGTCATGTCTTGTTTTGCCATGTCATGTCATGTCATATTATATTTTATTATATTACAGCTTCTCTCTTCAAGATACCTACGTATCTAGTATTCTAATATTATATTAATCAGTGAAACAGAGATACTTATTTTGAAAACAATTTACGTTTAAATGAGTGTTGGATAGAGAAATATACAAGCAGGGAAACTTTCACTCCTGCACTCACCACTATATTGGCGTGTGAAAACGTAATGTATGGCAGTGGAGGGAAGGCGGACGATTTCTCACTGTTTTTCTAACTTGTCATTTACTAAGAATTGTAATGAAATAGATTCCTATCGTTCATCTATATAAAATAGTAATGTAGATATGTCATCCAATTTAACCAACCCTTCCCGTTCAGAAAGACCGTTTTATTTTATTTTTAATGATGATTGCATGTCATACTAAAATGAACCACATTTCAGCATCGTATGAAATAAGTACTCACAACATGAGAGAGAGAGAGAGAGAGAGAGAGAGAGAGAGAGAGAGAGAGAGAGAGAGAGAGAGAGAGAGAGAGATACCCCAGAATCTTGAACTCCACCGGCGCGGGAGCTATCAACGACGAAAATATACCCTGCACATTTTGGAACAAATTCAATAACTTGTTTCGTCAGAGCATCTCGCTCGCCAATTCCTGTTGTGTCAACAAGCACAACATTTTCCTGAAATAACAATAATTGCGATCATAATTATGCAATCTGTCACTCACACATAATAAATTCATATTACGTCATAGTTCGAGTGAAAAATCGATATTGAAGCAAGAGTTGACATTTACAATTTATAATTCTGACGATGCTGAGTATCTCACGGCCATATATTACCGTGCTGGTTTTGTGCAGTGCTTTGTAAAGTATGATCCAATTCAAATTGATCCATAGATGCTAACGTATAATGTTGGCATTGTTTGGTGTTGGTTTTATCGAAGCCGATATAGCGCTGCTTACGAATATATAATCTTGTGGTTGTACATGTCGATCTAGAGATGGCTTACAAAACGTAAATAAAATAATTAAAACATTGAGCGTAATTGAAATATGTATTTCCATAACTTGGTATTATTTAAAACAGAGCAACGAATACATTCGAGGTTATTAAAAACATTTTGGCCACGTTCATCAACTTGCTGTACTGTACTGTCATGTCCGTTTGTTGCTCGTATTGTTTACGTGAAATAAACGATTTCTCAACGATGCAGTACATTAGAAGGGATCGTCATTGGCTCTGTCTTGTGTCAATGCGGCCAATGCGCTTTCTCTGAGGTACAAAGCTAGACATCAAACGTATATAAGACAAGAAAAAAAAATCAAAATGTAACTACTTTACAGAATATACGTGACAGTAAAATATGAAGTTTCGCAATCAACGGGACGTGTCAATAGTGTATGTTAATGAGTTCAGATGAAAATATGTGTTGGAGAAAAGGGGAAGTGTTTACATTACATACAAATGCTCAAGGTGATGGCATACAATTGATAGTTTAATATAAAGGTTTACTTCTTTCAGGAAATCTAAAATACAAGTGATATTTATAGTATCAAAACGTTTATTTATGTTATGCACATTATACTATTTAGAACGCGTCGGTTGCAGGTCGAAACACTCGGTCATGAAGTGCTAAACAGTGAATGGTTCATTGCATCTAACGCACTCTGGTGAATCTTCACCTTTTAGTATGTGGGAGTGGGTAATATGTATGACCAATTTTGATTTTTGCAATGAATACCTTCTCCCTACGGATGGTTCTGTAAGAAGGAGTCCATTCTACCAAGGCTGGTTTGATGGCATGGAGTTTGTTATTCACTACATCATCCCATGATGCCTGCCACTTCTTGCGTATGTACTTTTCGATATTAGTTAAAATCAGTAAACGGTAAAGGGAAATCCGATGGTTCTTGGGATAGAGCCATCTTAACAGCTCGGTCCGCGTCTTCATTATCATTAATAACAATATGGCTAGGTAACCAACATTATACTATATTTTATGATGTACTCAGCTCCGTTTAGTTGACGAGGAGATTGATTAATAATGGGTTATACAGTATGGTGTTCGTAGCCTGGTAATAGTACAGGTTGTGTTTCGATTCCTATTGATTGTGCTAATTTGAGGAGTAATGCAATATTGTAGCTAATGGATCTTGTCGTATTTCTTAATGTGCTGACCTATTGTATGGAGAGTAATGTTTTACACAAACATATTGGAAGACGTATACCTTATATGTCATGGGCAGATTCCTCATTATGTGTTGCATGTTATAATCTGTCATTAATCATGTTAGTGTTCAACTTAAGCAACGTATATGATTTATACTTGATCTGTAATTGTACATTATATTGTCATGTAGAAGCAACTAAGTTTATTGTGTTTTTTGTCACTTGTCCCGTTTCCCTAATAGACCATTGTACTGGTAGATGTCTGCACACATAATCTCCTCAATATTGAATGTTTAGCCAACATGCCAGTTTAAAACTTTGATGGTTATACTGGCAGAAGAGCCGACTAATAAAGTAAGCCAGAGAGAGAGAGAGAGAGAGAGAGAGAGAGAGAGAGAGAGAGAGAGAGAGAGAGAATATATATATATATATATATATATATATATATATATATATATATATATATATATATATATATATATATATATATGCAATAAACAAGAAAGTTCAGTTCAAAACTACCCTAATTGCTTTCGACCGTCACGAGTCTTTTCCAAAGGCAAATGCAAAAATAATGGCAGTACAAACAAATAAAACAGAAATAATGTTGTGTTTGTAAACCTTTAAATATATTCTGCGGATGCTGGAAAATATGTTTATTGACATATATGTTAATGAGCCATAACGGCATATGTTGTGTGCCAACATATATCTCGGATATTTCATTGTTATGTTAGTAATTATGGGCAAATTTAAGGCATTATCGTACAGAAAATGAGTTGGCTGCAGACGATACTGTTATGTGTGCATGACTGTCTTTGTCTAGTCTTCCTCGTTTAGATGGCTTGGTTTAAATGTTCTAAGTCTGCGTATCCAGTAAGATTCCTTTTCTTGTCTGGTTTCGGAACTCCAGTTGTAGTTGTGAGCATTTGCAACAAGTGTTATATCACTGATAGTGTGATCAGGGGAGGATAAGTGCTTTGCGTCCGGGTGTTTAGTATAGCTCCTTTATCATACAATACGATCTATGAAGGTTAATCTTTTTGTAGCTTTTCAGTTTCTCCAGTTACTGAAGGCTATAGATCGTATATATGATGAGATAAAATGCATTCCATGTTTTGCATGTTTTGTTTAGACCATGTATGTTCAGTTTTTATCGAGTCACTGTGCCAGACAATGTCATTGTCTCTATCAAATGTTGACATGTTTCTCAACTTTTAGCGCCACAGGGGCCTGATTGACTACGTTGGTCTTGATCAGTGATTGGTGTTAGTTTCATCCTGAATGGGAAGTCCTTGACGTTTTTTGGTCTCCGGCAGTGCCTCCGAAGAATCCATGAATGACCAACGTTTCCCTATGACTTTACGTTACATACTTTGAGCTTGTCTGGATGGTAGTTTATGATACATGATATCCTATCAACCTGTTCCTTCTTTCCATATTTTAGTAGGTCATCGCGGTTTGTTTGTTTAGCCCATTATCGTTGCCTACGCAATCAGTTTTGTGTCGTAGCCTAGGTAAATTAAATGTTCAGACATTTAAAAAAAAATAAAACAATTCATCTTTTATGCAAGTTCTGCTTATTCCCAGTGCCTGGCTATACGGGATGCTCCTACCGCAGTGTTTTGGATGACAGCTGGATGGGAGTAGATGGTATTTGTCTGTTGGTTTTGAGCCTGTATGGAGTTTTTTTTTACCAGTTTGGTTTTTGTATCCAGCGTCAATTTTAAGTTATTTGCCTTTGATATGAAATTATCCTTATATTTTCCTCCATGATATCACTCCATTTACTCTTTATCATTTATTTTTGTCTGCTCCATTTTCGTGGTTTTGTAAATAAAAGGAATTTTCGTGGGTACTAAAATTCGTGGTTTCGCCTGTCAAAGTTTGCATATTAGTAGGTATTTATTTTCCTAGTTTAACCTTTTTAAATACCAAAAAGTTTGTTTCATTAGGATTTTTAACGTAGCTTTAACAATTTTTCAGTCATATCGCTACGATGTCTGCAGTGAGGCAGTTTATAGTGATGTCGAGCACTGAGACATCATGCCGCAGACATGTAGCATGACGTCTCACCCAGTCACATTATCCTGACACCAGGCCGACCAGTCCTAACACTAACCTCTTAATGCTGAGCGTCAAGCGAGGCAGCTGTTAGTACCATTTTTGTAAGTCTTTGGTATGACTCGGCCGGGGATCGAACCGACGACCTCCCGCTTCCGGGGCGGACGCTTGAACCACTAGGCCACCGGAGCGGTTGGATACCGAAAAAAAAGATACCGAAAAGTAAACAAAAGAATAAAACTATGCCGACGCAAACGGCGGTCACATTAATGTTTAATACAATACTACCACCTGTACGAGTGCAGATTATAGACCTGATAAGTTCAATACTTACACCAACGCAGACACCAACGATAAAAAATACTTTCATTGCTATGAGCACAAATTAAACACACGCCAAGATTAAAATGCGTTTCACCATGTTTTCGTTTGAGTTTTCACGAATACGAATTACTGGGTAAAGAACAGGTAGGGGCAAGATGAATAAAAAATATTAGGCAAAGATGATTTCGATTGGGATCATATTATATACATTTATTTTCTAAATATTTAATAAAACGTCGTGTACAGTTACATGTAATATTTACAGACTATGATAAAGCTCAGGATGCACATTTTCTTCAAAACAGCCTTGATGTGTGGCTCAATACTGTGTCCTTGCAGGCGCTGAAGTATATGCACATTTTGAAGTAAGTCATTCTAAATGTAGCAGATTATCCGTAATTGGAAGTGCTTCGTCTCTTTGACATGAATAAAGCTACCATCCTTAACTATAGAGCCGATATTTGGAGGTTTCACGATGCCAACGATATTGAAAAAGCTGATTTCTGCTTAAATAGCATTTGCACATAACAAATTAGGAAACATTAAAATGCACTGTATAAGATATACAATAAGATATGCCAGATGACAATATATCCGAAACAATGCTATAATTTACAGATGAGAGAGATATCCTGAACAATGCTGATACAGATAAACTGCGGGTAGGAGTGGAATTGTGATTGCTGGGCTAACACTGTTAGAAAGCTTATATTTATATTTTGATTTAATAATGTTTGGTGTACCCATGACACAAAAGATGAAAATATTGTTATTAGATTGTTCAGCCAGTGATGTGAAGATGTTATTAGGTAAACACTGCATAATGAGGTTAAGTCGCTGAAAAGACTGATTATCTATGTGCGATCAGGAGTAGAATCGTTCGGAAATAGCGATTTGTTATATAACCACTATGCTTAGAGTATAAACGTGGCAATCAGATGTAACATGGGGAGATATGAAAGTATTTGCTATGATGAGAGATAGTATTACATTTGTACTGTTAACATCGAAAATGAATTCCATGTCATTACAACTTATCAGCTGTACTGATAAATACGAAGACGATATTTACCCAGGTTTGTACTTAACAATTCAACTCTACAAAACATGATACTAGTAAAATTCGGATGATAAATCAAGACTGTATGTTAATATCACAACACCTATTCTATACAGGTTGATGATTTTCTTAAATTTGTTTGTATGAATAATTAGTAATATATACATGTATCTCACTCGATTCAAAAATTGAAATAATGATTCTTTTATGCATCTCACTTCGAACATATCTGCTGTTCTTTTGTAACGAACATTAACATGTATTGTACCGATTGTACTTAGAGTTATTACATTTAACAACGATGAATATCAAAATGTCAACATACATCTACTACCTACAAAAATAGTCAGACATTTTACCAAATCAACAGTTAAGAACTTACGTGCAACGAGGATATTGGCCAATATATATCAATGACTTTGAGAAGTTCATCGTCTTTATCTTCTGACAGTAATTGCTTTGTCATTGATTCTAACTCTCTTTTTAGTTCACTGGAATTTGCCTTCAAAGTTATGCTTTTGACAATTCTGTTTTTGAGGGTACGGCTTATCTTTTTATTCTCACTTTTGTGTAACCGACACAAGCTTGCGGTTGTGTGCAAACGATGTGATGGCAATATCCTCTCTCCTATAAGTACATTTAGAAATGTACTCTTACCCGAATCTGTTTCACCTGGGGTAAAAAAAAATGGTTGATACACCTAAAGGTAAAATTGTATTCATATATAAACTAGTACGTTTTTGAATTATTAGAACCTAACCGATATGGCATGTACAATACCTTAATTAGTGACCCATTTCAGTTTGTGACATATTAAAATGTCTCGGAAAGAAATAACATGTTGTGAATATAAAACGATTTATCGCAGAAAACCCCTTCATACAATATGTACATTCTCATATTTTACGAAATTGCTCATGAGCCATATTTACAGTAGTATTATTGCGAAACACTCACGAAGCTGTGTGTTGTTATTATATACGTCTCTGATGATATGCTGCAATTAACAAATTTCTTTTTGTATCATATGAATCGTTCACATATACAGCACAATTAGAAATACAGTACATGTATTTTGTCACCAGAATGATATTACATAGAACATTTGAATACAGACTAATATAGTGGAAACTAAAGTTATGCTTAAACATTACACCAACCTATTTAAAACAATTCGGGGTTACTAATCAAGAATCTTTAAAGTGCATACAATGTTGTGTCCTCGATAGTTGCGTGTTAAAACCGTTCATTAGTTCTTGTTTTGTTGTTGATGTGTTCTTTGTATTTATTAAATACATCAAGCTTCTTATGATGTGTAAACGATGTAGCTAATGGTCACTTACAATAAGTCAAAGTGCATCCTATAATTTACTCGCGGAAACTATCTGACAACAAAAACAACAAGAACTACTGGATATAAGGGTAGGTCGAATATAAAATCAGGTATATTTATCACGTGCTACCAATAACGCACGTGCTCGGAAATTTTAAAGATTAGAAGTGATTTAACAAATTGTCAAGTTTACAAGGGCCAGTACTCATATACAATGTTTGTTATTGCATTATCTCGCTGATCGAACATTGACTTATATTGCATGCGTCTGGTATGTATCATAAAGACATCAGTAGGCGGTAATAGTCGAGGTCCATACTTTGCACGGCCATTAGAATAAAATTTTAAATTCAAAGAAAACCTACAAAATGGATCACAAAATAAAAATATACAAAATGGGGTTGAATAAATACACCATACTAACTCGATTGTATACACTTACTCGGTCTCTGAATTTGACAACTTGAGCAAATGCGGCAGGTTTCATTAAAACAACCTACATTTCCAATAGTGACCTTTCAAAGTCAATGATAACAGTATATAATCTCTTGAAAGTATTTTCTCGAGGATAACCTGATCAGCTGTTTCAGTTATTATTTATTCTGGTCACGAAAATGCCGTTGGAATTATAAAATGGTAATAAAATGGTATAAAATTAATATGTTCTACAATGTTTTCAAAGTAACAATACACAGACTGGTATTGAATAGCAAAAGTGATCTTCCCCTCTTTTTCTAGCTTCAATGGCACTTTTAACATATTACTGGCGATATAATTTTGAGGACATGTGATCGATTGATTGTATTGTAATGGCGCACCAGCACATTTAGGCTATTTCGCGTCAAACTATGGACGTATTGAGTGTAATGTGAGCGAATCAAGTCAATGGGATAACGAATAATGTTTTCATTGTTTAGATTTTATCTGTGTGACATTTTCGCTCACACTCAGCAAGAAGGCATCCATATTTCAATTTTATGGACACATTTTGGTGTGCATATAGATCCGGTATTTGTTTTTTCTCAATAAAAAAGAGACAGTGCTGCAAGCTAATTTGAACCATCCTTAGATTGCATAAGCATGAAGCGTGGAAATGACTCGGGCCATTTATACAATCCCTCACCAACAGGGGGTTGAGGACATGTGATCTAAGTGTCAGTGCCAATAACAAGATGAATCAGTTTATGTTAGAGCAGACACCCTCTTTATCAGCTGTCGTACAAGGTAATACTATTTTGAAACACCTTATGCCCTGAAGGAAACAGTGAGACATTCCAAGTCAACACGTAAAGTTTACATCAGTTCTTCATTTCTATTTTCACTTGCAATTTGTCCACGAATAATACAAATTTTAGACAGATAATGTACCGCATTTTGAATTTGTGCACTAATTTAAAATTCAAGTAGTGTCAATCCGAGGAGATAACATTAGTGAGGGGTGTAGAGTAATGGCAGCCTATAACACTCGTACATTTTGGCAGAGTAACTGGATCACATTTAGACAGCTAGCAAAATATTTAATTATTACCACCCTCTTGAACTGAATTTACGACGACGACATTCTATAACCCACTTACACATCATTTATAAGTTCCGTATTGTTACATCATGGGTTTTTCCTACTGCAATAAAAATCTAAACAAACATCAAATTCATAACTTTTCATTACTGTACTGTTTATGTTGTATACTGCTTGTATTGAATCACCTTTAAAATTAAATTAATAAGATCTTCTCTAGAGAATCATAGTTAGCACTAATGCGAAATATCATCTACTCAATATAATATGAATAATAGTATGATTAATAAGTATATATATATATATATATATATATATATATATATATATATATATATATATATATATATATATATATATATATATATATATATCGGTCTGTATTACAGTGTATTACATGCAACATTCATATATTATTGATTAGGTTTCCTAATTGTTTGCCCAGTTTTATTCCAATTAACTTCGACATTTAACAGACGGCATATATTTTACATTAAGGGATTGTACAGCTAATATATGTTTAAACGTTATTGGAACTTATCTACCCAGTACAGTTAAGGCTTTGCATATTTAGCAAAGTAAAACAGTAAAGACTTTCCTTGCCTGAGTGCTTATTATTGTCATCATCCTTTAATGGTAAGGTGTATAGTACAGAATACTATAAACGCATTATTAGTATTGCATGTTGATCGTAAATGATTATAATCAAGTTGGGATGTTATATAATTATGACGAAGAAAATGCAGAGTAATTAATAGGCAAGACTTCATACCGGTAACAACAACTGCAAATTTATCTGTCATGATCTGAAGCTGTTTCTTGATGGATTCTAACTCCTTTTCATAGCGTGGGAACCTCTTGTTTGTCACCTCACTCATATTCGTCTTAAACGATTCGTTTTGAACAGTTGCTATTAAGGTAGAGCAAAGCTCCAGCATCTTCTGTCTTAACTCCTTGTACGTTCGCACCTTTGTATTAAATACGTCTTTAATCTGCAATATATCAAAATTTAAAATGATATATGTGTATGATCCGTAAGGCTAGCGGGACCTCTGCGTAGCTTTATTTCATTCATATGAAACACATCCTAGTAAATTAATATTGTTGTCAATACTAAATTATTTAGTTACGTAACTGTTCATTGTTTTAAACATAATCCTAAAATAAGAAAACGTTTATGACGGTCAAATTTAATAACAAGAGGTGAATTTTTAAATATAAATTTGTTAATATTTTGATCTGAAATTTCAGAATAATTTTACGACTATATTAATGGGCTTGGCGCTATTATCGTTTGCCATTTACGCAAGTCAGCATTTTGCTTGTTCTACCATTCTAATGATGAAATAATACGAAACTGTTTGGCGAGTAGACAGCGAGCAGTAAAATGAGAACTGAATTTTATGTTAGATAAAGTTAGCCATATACTTGTTGTTTGATAACTTTGATGCATTCCATCATATGATTAGCGTTTTAAGGGATTAATTTACATTAATATATATCAGATAGGCGCTACTTAATTGTTATTGTTTGTTTTCAGATGTCAGAGGGAATTGTTGTTTCTCTTTCCATTTATTTTTCGGATAGTGTCCAAAACTTTCTTTATTGAGAAACGAGAGTTTAGAGAAAAAACTATATTTCTTTCATGATGCTGGTTTACTTTCTTTGATTGTGCTGATAGGTTTAGCCCGGATAATACAGTATTTTCTTAACTGGTGGAGCGTTTGAATATTGTTGAAGTTTTTCAATGCTTCTCGGCGTTGTCTAATGACTTCTTAGTTATCCGACATTTTGTGGGGGTGGGTGGGGTGGGGTGGGGTGGGGTGGGGTGTTACAGTTCGGTCAAGACTGTGGCATAGCTTCTTTCGTAATTTCTCGATTAGAATGGAAGTAGAATGCTTTATATGCTGAATAACGTTGAATACTGTATATTCATTAGGTCCATTTTACAGAGTGTTTCAAACGTCGCCCAATCGGCTTTCTTAGTACAGAACTAGCAGGTACGGTAAAACTACGAATCCTTCAAGAAGCTAAAGCACTGCATTTGTAATAAAGCTTAGCAATATTAGAAAAAGTTAAAAATCTAATGACATATGTATCAGGAATGGATTTCTACTGAAACGTATATCATTTAACAGAATTATATTTTTGAATACTATTTCAAACTCGGTTTCCGGTCTGTACATGTTCTAAACGGAGAAGATGCGAAATAACTTAGGATAAAGCTTTGGTCCAGTAGAAGAACGTTTGAAATGTGGTAGATACTTTATATTTGTTATAGGTATTCATTAAATATTAATTTTCGTACATAAAGCTTGACAAATAATAACATTTAGATTCAACATGTTTGATATCACCCGGAGATCTCTTGTAACATTACCGTTTCAGGACCTTTCTCTATTGTGTCACATCCCAGTTCAATTTCATTGCCGCTTGCTAGACATGGGTCATTCCACAATCCTTCTTTATCTTAAAGAAAAGAAGAGAGTATGAACACATTTGTTGAAAACGTTTATAAATTGCCTTTACGTTAGACTAATATCATAGTATTAATATCGTGGAACATATCTTCCTTGCATAAAATCCTTACACATTTATATGACTACATCTGGCAGATTATATTTGCTTACTACAGTTTGACTAGGAAATTCAATGATGCTGTCCATTCATGAACATAAGTATTTGCACAATTCTTCTTATGATTAGAAGAAACATACTTAACAAGATCTAACATGAGAAGAGAATCATCAATTTGCAAAATAATTCCAATCAGACCAGTATTAGCATAGCCCAGTATCACAGTGCGATGATAATTCAGTTCTCACAAAAGGATACCTTTTTATTTACAGTTGTGGTAGAAATAAAGGTAAAATCGATCGAAATGGAAACCGTCACTAACTCACAACATAGTACCTTCGAGCTTACATTACTAATTTGTCAATACTGTTGAATTTCTTCCAAACATTTCGCTACTCTTATAACATTGTATATTATTGTACATTGTATTGTACATGATAGCATTGTTCTCATAAATCCGAAAGAAAACTATATACTCTGCTCAATATATATATATATATATATATATATATATATATATATATATATATATATATATATATGCATCATTTCAAGAGGAGTAGTGGATTCACAGTCGGTATCACAAAATTCCCGTTGATACACGAGTTTACAAAAATTGCTTTATAAATGAATGACTGTTTAACAGCAGTTAAAGGGATACTTTTTAAAAGTGCTGAAAAGCGACTACTATTGTAACGTGTTAGAGTGATTGCTATTTTATCCTATCTTGTTTATATAGTGCAGGTATGTTAATATATTACTTGCAAATCCTACTCTCTTAGTGAATGGGTAAATTAATACGATAATCAGCAGATTACATAGAACGAAACATAATCTGATTACTATAACCATATTGCATTTTTCACAAGGTATATTGTCACGATTGGATGTTTCATTTTCATGCATCAATCGATATAACTGCACTACGAAAATGGTATCAACCTAGGCAACTGTTAAACGTTGATCCGCGTCGTATTGATGTAGGAGCATTTATTTGTTGCATCACATAGAATATTATTCCGGTGTTTGAATTTTGTCTACATTTCGATAACTATAAATGTCCAATAAATAATGTAAAGAACTTCAACGGAAAGATTTTGTCTTTGAATCCAAATAGCTTTTTGAAGAAAAATTGCAAATTCAATTCGAACTGGTCACAACAAAACACTTTTGACTGTCAATGGTTTCAAGCATGACTGCCCAGATTCTCTATAAAAACAGTTATACTCTAATTTAATACTCAAAACAGATTCCCGTACGAGTCAGATGTTTATCCTTATAGAACAACACTGGATCTTTCTATATGACTAGCATCACGTACATCCAGTTTGTTCTCGATATCACTTTATGAATATTGCAATGAAAAAGAATAAAACAATACAAAGTAAAAGTTGTTTACTATTACTGTTTCTGAATCAAGGTCACCAACTCGGTCAACATTGAATACAAGTTTTCTATTCTTAGTTTTATTTATTTTTTGGATGGAAGTCGGGTC
Organism: Unio pictorum; assembly: GCA_030141615.1. NCBI lineage: Eukaryota > Metazoa > Mollusca > Bivalvia > Unionida > Unionidae > Unio > Unio pictorum. The sequence continues at coordinate 7,685,899 of JARLTB010000061.1, forward strand.
ATCATTAACTGAACTTATGTTCTGGAAAATGTAAAGTCCAGTAAATAATGTTGCATTAAAATAGCATATAATGGAATAAAATATTAAACTAACAAACAATTCAAATAACTGAAAAATTATTTATATCAATGATACATAACAGAGAAATACATTGAATTTTGCAAGTGAAAAAAACTAAAACAGGATAATTATGATAGCTTACAGTTACCTGGACAAATGAATGACCTTGAAAATATTTTTTATTAAAACATAGATAGCCTAAACAGTAAACATCTTGTTATTACAGATTATAATGCCTGTGTAAAAAAACAAAGTTTTTCATTCCCTCTAGATATCTTTCGTATATCGGCAGAAACTCTCCATCAACTTTTGTCATCTTTAAAGTGTCAGTATGATAGAAAGGCAATCCACACAACAGTGCATTCCAAATATGGGACGAAACACTTGTAAGTGATGAATTTACAGTATTATATATCAGATATGCGCTTGTCATGATGATGAATGTATTAACGATTGCTGTGTGGAACATTAATATAGAGTTATAAATCCATATATTACGACATGTAACTGAATTCCGTATTTCTTTAATAGTTTAGTGTGGTGTTTTATTGCATAATGATTAAAAACGCGGCGTTGTGTTGTTTTCGTTTATATGGGTTAAAATATATGAATGTTCTAAATGTTGCCATTATTTTAATTTAGCTAAATAAAAAGATAAATCAAAACGTTTGGATATAAGCAAGCAAATTCAATGGTGTTATGATACTGTATAATATATCAGCTTCAATTTAGTTAGAGACAGACGGGTAGAACAATATATTTGATACATAGCCATGATAATGCTATGCGGAGTGGGGTTGCTCCACGTCGAATTGTCGCCATCTCTCCACTCCCTCTCTCACCACCAAGTGTTCAACCAGAGAGGATAATTTTGTATTATTTTGTTACTCGAATCCGACTAGGAAAAATCAAAGGTTACTCCAGACCTCGGTCAAAGCCTTGTTTTCCGGTTAGGGCTATAAACTCTACCGGGTCCGGGTGGCAATCATTAGATGTCTTACATATTATGATTTGTGGTTATCCTTAACATACAGATAGTGACACATATGTGGCATTAGATCAGTTTATATAATGCTTGTCCGTCGCCTTATAGTCCTAGTTATAAACGTCGCATTTCATTAACCATCATATATTTACATATCTTTCTTTCTCATGTTATAGGAGCACATGGATTGTATCTATTCAAATGGAATAGCTTTTTAACGGCGCATGAGCACTTACAATGCTATTTAGCGATACAAAAACCCACAGGGATCAACATAAAATGGTAAGATGTAACAGACAGTAAAATATGAAGCTTCCCAATCAGATGTAAATGATTTATGTTGATGAAAAGATGTTGAAAAAATGAGGCCGTATTTCCATAAGATAAAAATTCTCAAGGTTATGGCATACAAGTTATAGTTTAAAATTAAGGTTTACTTCTTTCAGGAAATCTAAAATACAAATGATGTGTATATATAGTATCAAAACGTTACTTCATTTCATGTACATTATAGTATTTATCACGCATAGGTTGCAGGTCGGAACACTCGGTCATAAAGTGCTTAACATTGAATGTTTCATTGCAAAAAACGCACTCTGGTGGATCTTCACTTTTTAATTTGTGGGAGTGGGTCATATAGGTATGACCAATTCTGATTTTTGCAATGACTACCTCCTCTCTAGGTATGGTTTTGTAGGAAAGAGTCCATTATATCAAGGTTGGTCTGATGGCGTGAAGTTTGTTATTCACTACATCAACCCATGATGACTGCCACTTCTTGCGTATGTACGTTTTAATATTAGTTTTAAAATCAATAAACTGTAATTTAAAATCCGATATTTCTTGGAATAGAGCCATCTTAGCAGCGCGGTCTGCTTCTTCATTACCTTTAATACCAATATGGCTAGGTAACCAACAGAATACCATATTGTAGGAGGTACTAAGCTCCGTAATTTTAACGAGGAGATTCACTAATGAGTCGCATAAGATAGTGCCATTTAAAATACGTTTCTGTTCGATAAATTTCAAAGCAAGGTATATTGTTCTTATTTCGGCTGAAAGAAATGGACACATCCTTTGGCCAACGAACTTTGATTATGTGTTTGCCACTAACGACGGCTGCAGCAGTCTTTTCAGTAAACTTTGATTCATCAGTATTAAGTTTAGTGTAGTTGCTAAAATCGTTGAGGAGGTCATGATCATCGTTATGGAAGATGGCAGGGTTTGTCTCAGATTTGTTCCCCATCGTGTAACGTAAACATCACTTTGGGTTGCTAAGTAGCCAAGGTGGTGTTTCCGATGCAAATGTTTTCTGAACTGAAGAGTGATTACTTTTGACATTGTCAAAGCTGGATGATATTCTGATGACAAATATGGACTGTCAGAATAAAAAAGGAATTGCTTGCTTGTCCTTTTTAAAGGAATTTGGCTATAGTAACAATACTACAACTGATGTAGTATTAATACTACAAAGCTATCCCCCCAAACCCATGTAGTAACATTACCCTATGTTCAGGCACTAATTTTATGATCTCTAAAACCTGATGTAGTAACAATACTACAACTGATGTAGTATTAATACTACAAAGCTATCCCCCCCAAACCCATCTACCGGTAGTAACATTACCCTATGTTCAGGCACTAATTTTATGATCTCCAAAACCTGATGTAGTAACAATACTACAACTGATGTAGTATTAATACTACAAAGCTATCCCCCCCAAACCCATGTAGTAACATTACCCTATGTTCAGGCACTAATTTTATGATCTCCAAAACCTGATGTAGTAACAATACTACAACTGATGTAGTATTAATACTACAAAGCTATCCACCCCCCAAACCCATGTAGTAACATTACCCTATGTTCAGGCACTAATTGTATGATCTCCAAAACCTGATGTAGTAACAATACTACAACTGATGTAGTATTAATACTACAACACTATCCCCCCAAACCCATGTAGTAACATTACCCTATGTTCAGGCACTAATTTTATGATCTCCAAAACCTGATGTAGTAACAATACTACAACTGATGTAGTAGCAATACTACAACACTATCCCCCCAAACCCATGTAGTAACATTACCCTATGTTCAGGCACTAATTTTATGATCTCCAAAACCTGATGTAGTAACAATACTACAACTGATGTAGTATTAATACTACAAAGCTATCCCCCCCAAACCCATGTAGTAACATTACTCTATGTGCAGGCACTAATTTTATGATCTCTAAAACCTGATGTAGTAACAATACTACAACTGATGTAGTATTAATACTACAACACTATCCCCCCAAACCCATGTAGTAACATTACCCTATGTTCAGGCACTAATTTTATGATCTCCAAAACCTGATGTAGTAACAATACTACAACTGATGTAGTATTAATACTACAAAGCTATCCCCCCCCCCAACCCATGTAGTAACATTACCCTATGTTCAGGCAATAATTTTATGATCTCCAAAACCTGATGTAGTAACAATACTACAACTGATGTAGTATTAATACTACAAAGCTATCCCCCCAAACCCATGTAGTAAGATTACTCTATGTTCAGGCACTAATTTTATGATCTCCAAAACCTGATGTAGTAACAATACTACAACTGATTTAGTATTAATACTACAACACTATTCTGCAGCTGTTCCTGTGTAGCTGTGCAGGGTCACTTGGACGTAGGCTTTTCAGAATTAGATTTTGAAAATAAAAACTTTTTAGCACAATTAAGTAAAAACAACTGGAGAAGACAGCTTATATATATATATATATATATATATATATATATATATATATATATATATATAATTGACCCAATTAGATCAATTAGATGTTCAGGACATTATAACCTCATTGTATTGTTTTACTTTCCACACTTTGTACTTGAACATGCTATCTTACAATTCCAAGTCCAAGAAATGCACAATATTCTGTCTATATCATGATTGGCTATGTATGTATTTATATAAGCGTATTGCAACTGTGGATGGGAAAGTATGTATGTATGTATGTATGTATGTATGTATGTATGTATGTATGTATGTATGTATGTATGTATGTATGTATGTATGTATGTATGTATGTCCATGGGTGCGTGCATGTGTGTGTGTGTGTGTGTATGTTTGTATTTATGCATGCATGTATGTATGTATTTATGTATGTATGTATCCATGGGTGCATGCATGTGTGTGTGAATGTATGCATGCATGTATGTATGTATGTATGTATGTATGTATGTATGTATGTATGTATGTATGTATGTATGTATGTATGTATGTATGTATGTTCACCTAGTAAAACAAGCTCAGTTGACAGGGAATCAGACTAGTAATCCTAACATTCAAGCTTTGACAGGCTGGCTCAAACCAGCATTGAGCTAACTGCTTTGGTGTGTCCTTGGGAAAAGTATTTGGTCATAATGGTGCTGATAAAACCAGCAAAAGCAAGAAACAAAAAGCAAATAGTAAAATCTGGCTCAACAATATAATAGCTAATGAAGCAGACTCTAAGAACAAATACTTACAATAACAAGGAAAACAAAATTAACCTCGTTATTTTTGGCAACTCATTATAGTACCTACTTTTATATCATTTAAAAGAAAGTTATTTTTTGAGATGCCCTGTATTATCACTTTGAACAGCATTTCATTGTCAAGATAACTTACATCTGAATTTGTTTTCTACTTCAAAATTCTTGTTCACAGTTGCATCTAGAGACTACTTTTCTAAAATATTTGCAATGGTTCTCTGGCTTATGTAAAGTAACAAATGGTTACATTAATTAATTTGTCACATTAGCATAAGTTATCAGCTGAGTGATATACCATACCTTTATTCCAATTCATTGTAATTAAAAAACTGACCTTCTTCATTCTACATTCAGAGTGATGCTCTTTTCAAAAGGAGTGGGTTAACATTAGAGGCAGCATTAGGTTCAGACACTGACTCTGTTCACCACCTAACCCTTGGGAATTAGTTAATGAAGATAGCTTTGATATGCAGTTGTTAGGCTGAAAATTATTTCATCTGTTAGTACAAGTGTTCTATAGCTCTTCTTAATTACAGTCAATCACAATTATCTCTTATCTGTGTTACTAATCAGATTTGCTGGTCCTGATTGTCCAGTGATACATCAATCTCTGTTAATTATCAGAGCACCTGCCTAAGTTGCATGGTCTTCAAAGTATCAGAGCTTGTAGTTCAGAGTCAGCCTTTGTTTAGAGATGATGGCAATAATGATCTAACCATAATCAACAATTTCATGTGCATGACTCCCCTACACCTGTGTAAAAGTGTACAATAAATAACAGAATGGAACTTACTACATGTATTTAGTAAAGGCACACAAGTAAATAAGGAGAAAAAGCTACCAGAACCATATTGCTTGAATTTATTTTAAGCCAGTATGTCAGGCATAACCTCTTACATATAGAACCATGTCTAATATGATTATCATACCAAAATGAATTTTAAGCCAAAAAACATTCAGCCCTCACAAGTTTTGTGTACCCATTCTCTCTCTCTCTCTCTCTCTCTCTCTCTCTCTCTCTCTCTCTCTCTCTCTCTCTCTCTCTCTCTCTCTCTCTCTCTCTCTTATATACTGATATATGCTCCAGTATAAACTATATGTGTAGTACTCAAAGCTATGATGCTGTCACTATTATTTTTTCAAACTGTATGACATTTTCTGCATCAGTGTGCTTGTAAGTATAACATCTTACTACAATAAACGATTTTGTATAGTAACAATATAGTACTTTTGATTGGTTCCATTTATTTATAGCATCTATATGTAGCAAACAGTATCTTTTCCTGTAAACAGTGCTGATGTTATAAACTATCATAAAAACTAGGTTTAAGATTTTGTCTTGTCAGTTTTGAAAACAAATCATAGATCACCTCTCTATCCAGGTGTAAAAATTATATGAAAATATATTCCAAGAAGGTCAATCTCATGATGGCTTATAACTATGTTTAAATATGTGGTCTTTCTGATGCATTGAACATTGAACAGAAACCTAATCTCAACGTCCTCTAATCTGTCAATCTTGAACCCAAATAAAATTCAATTAAAAATGTTTTGGTTCTTGTGGTGGCTAGTTTATGCCATATTTATTAGTACTGTGTTGATTACCCGGAATGACTGCTGATCATTCCGATATTATTGGTAACCATTTACAAAAATTGGTAACCAGTTACCCCCAACCTTACTTCATAACACTTAAAACATATTTATCTAGCTGTACAAATTTTACATAAAAATTTAAAATTTGCATAAAATGTCTCACTCACAGTCTGGATTGCTTCAAAAGCAAGCTTTAAACATGAATTGAAGCAATCTAACTAATATATCTACCATGGATATAGCCAAATGCTATATATGTCCCATTGTCTGCTATTCTTAGATATGATACAGAGTAATATTAATACCATCTTTGCAGACATACTTTATGCAATAGTATGTAGTAATATATCTTAAGGTTCGTGTGTCTAAGTCATTTTAAAACTAGACATGCACAAGTTTTATAACTTGTCAGTTTTATAACTTTGCAGTGATTCTGGAAATCATGATATCATTGATACTGATTATTGCATGCAATGGTGGATAAAATGGCAAACTAATTAAAAGTATTATACATGCCTGAACTTCATGCAAACACAAGAGGAAGCTACATCTGTGTCAGTAGAAGCAAAATATATGTTTTACTTGATTTTAGAAATTGAATTTGCTGTAATTCTCGCCAGTACACAGTAAATAAATGCTTTGTAGACTGCAATTCACCATTGATTGTTTTCTCATGAATTATGGGCAACCAGTTTAGAATTTACTGCAATGTGACTTTTACTTTTGGTGCAATGTGACTCACTCTTTACTGCAATGAGACTTTTGCTCTTAGTGCTGTGTGACTGTCATTCTTTACTGCAATGTGACTTTTGCTCTTGGTGCAATGTGACTGTCACTATTTACTGCAAAGTGACTGTTACTCTTGGTGCAATGTGACTGTCACTCTTTACTGCAATATGACTGTCACTCTTGGTGCAATGTGACTGCCACTCTTTACTGCAAAGTGACTGTTACTCTTGGTGCAATGTGACTCATTCTTTAATGCAATGTGATTGTCACTCTTGGTGCAATGTGACTCACTCTTTACTGCAATGTGACTCACTCTTGGTGCAATGTGACTCACTCTTTACTGCAATGTGACTGTCACTCTTCGTGCAATGTGACTGTCACTCTTTTCTGCAAAGTGACTGTTACTCTTGGTGCAATGTGACTCACTCTTTACTGCAAAATGACTGTTACTCTTGGTTCAGTGTGACTGTCACTCTTGGTGCAATGTGACTGTCACTCTTTACTACAATGTGACTATCACTCTTGGTGCAGTGTGACTGTCACTCTTGGTACAATGTGACTGTCACTTTTGGCAGATACACATTCCTGGTCATAAATTTACTTAAAATAGCTATCATTTATATATGAAAATTACAAAATTCATTGAATGTATGCTCTGTGTAGCATTCTTGAATAAAAACGAAAAGAAAAACTGAAACAAGAAAATCAGTGGCAATATCACATATTCATAGCTCCATATCTTCTAAGGAAAACCATCTTTATTATGCTTTAAATAGATTTGTATATCTGTATATTAATACAGAAATCATTGTGTCCATTAAATCCTAAGTTCATCAAACTGAGACTGAATTTCAGCCAAAACTTGATAAAATATAACCATTGTGTACACTTTTCCAAGGACAATCAAGTTTTAAACTTCCCTGCAGGTTTTATCAGGAATATATTGAGTATGTTCGTACTATGAGGAATCACTAACAAAAATAACACCCAAATGAGCATATTTAGTAATTCATTGCATGTTTGTTTCAGCCATGTATTAATATTTGGTTAGTTTGAGTACCCATTTCATGATACTGTATTGGATTTAATTCAGTCTTCTATGAATTCAATGTGACCAACTAAATTTGGGACCATTTCTATATCCTTACACATTAGCTGAGTTTAGGTTTCAAAACAGTGATTTTCTTTTATTTAGGAAGGATAAAATTTTCAGATAAAATCTACTGAAATGAAATGGTTAAGTATAGTGGATTGGGCTATCTCTATACTAAATTAAAGTTGCTCCTAAACAGCTGTGTTATAATTGGGTGATCTTTATATTCCTGCAGCTACTACCTTCTTACCTGTATTGTTTAGTTCTATCTATGAACATTCAAGGTCAGAAATCTCCAAGTCACACTGTAGAACAGTATGAATGTTTTTTTAATACTTGATTCACACTCAAGTGTAATCTTTCCTTCCTGTATTTCATCATTTAGAACAGCGGTTCTCAACCTTTCTAGTGCCGCGACCCTTTTAATGCAATTCCAAATGTTGTGGCGACCCAACCGTAAAATTTTTTTCGCTCATAACTGTAAAAATGTATATTTCCGATGGTCGTAAGCAACCCCTGGCAAATCGTTGTTCGACCCCTGACGGGGTCGCGACCCACAGGTTGAGAACCGCTGATTTAGAATACTATGCTTAAGCCACATCTCAGCAAAAATCACTACATTAGTCATAAAAAAGAAAATGTGTGTTTCTGGTCGGCCGACAATCTGTTTTTTGTTGCTGACCCTAGCACTCCCACACCCACATATTAAGAAAAAGAAATTAATTATTTTATAATCCCAAAATTTATTTGTGCATCTAATTGAGCTGGTTAGCAAAGTATTTTAAGTGTTGAAGTGCTTAGTAGTCATTGTATATACTAGTCATTTTAATATATATATATATATCTATATATATATATATATATATATATATATATATATATATATATATATATATATATATATATATATATATTTAAAAACAGTGCAATAGTAAATATACTTTTGGGCCTCAGACATTTCCCAGTATCAATTTTCTTGTGCTTTTTATGGCACTTTCAACACATTATTGGCTAAATCATGCTGAGGAAATTGGAGCTAAGTAATTTTCCCAAGGACACACCAAGACAGGTAACCCAGGCTGGTATAGGCCAGTATCAAACCTGAATATCTTGGATTATAGTCCTACACTATGCCAACTAAGCTTTCTCTGTGTATCGAATCACTGTTATGTCATAGACTGTGTACATTAAAGTACATAATATTAAAATAATTTCAACATGTTTGCAAATTGGGCTTAGGATATATCCATGTTAGCAAAAATAGGATCCTAATAAAAATACATTAATATGACAATAAAAAGAAAACATTACTGGTAAAGAATGACTTAAGTAAAAATAAGTTTATGTGCATCAGATCCAATAACCAAATACATAGTAGGTAACTTTTGGCATTACAATGTTCTGATCATGTGTTGTATGCATCAGTGAAGGTTGATTTGCACAAATGTGATACAACTTTAAATGCAAACAATTCTAACAGAACAATTTTGGAAAACATAAATATTATTAATGTTGAGAAATTGCACTTATTTCATGTTAACATTTTTTATGACACCACTGCCATAGCAGAATGGGACATTTTTTTTAATTATTCCTTAAACATAGGCAGTAGTGGGTAAGGGAACCATCTGACTGACTACCTCAAAATTCATTATAAGCAAATTACTTTATAGGGAATATTGGTTAACACTACTATTTAGCATTATATTCTAAGCCCAATACAGAACTTAATATTGGCTACTTTACAGAGAGAAAAAGAAAGAGGGAGACAAATATGTCAGCAGTCTCTTAAGGAGAGAGAGTGCAAATAAAAGAATAGAGTGCGAGTAGAAAAAAGAACATATATTTATTGTAAGCATTTTTTTTACATGTACACATATTTAGTATACACACATATATATAAACACAAATACTTAGACATATACACATATATGCATGTTATCACTAGATTCAACATTTGCTTGTTATTACAAGTTTTATACTGTTGTCAATATTTGCATTTTGTTACTATTTTAAATGATTATTTTCTCTTATTACCAATCTCCTATGAGACAAATAGCACTTTAAAAATTTACTGCATTATTACCTTTGAAATTACTCTACTTTACTGATGTGTATATACAACTGCTACGTGTTTCTTTTCCTTTCAACAAAAGCATTTAATAAACATGGCCATACCGGCAACTGTAAAAGTAATTATTTAACTTCGCTAAATTTGCTTTCATAATTAAGCTGACCATATCATCTAACTCTATAGAGAATGTAACACATGTACCTACATACATAAAATAAGATGTATTCCAATCTAAATGATATTCTTCACAGTACCATATTGTACTTCCAGTTATATTTTATATAATAAAGACTTTATTTAGAGAAGGCAACTCAGTTAGGTACAGAACTAATCTATCTTGAGGCCTTCTATCTGCTATGTACAATATATACAGTATATACAACATGATGTGAAAAGTCTGGCTTGACACTAAATAATTAAGTAATTGTAAAATTCAAAGTATCAAGCCCGGAACACATGCACAGGTTCTGTGTAAACATAAACATATATAAAACATAAAATATCATCCTGCATTGAAAAACTCAGCTATGAAAATAATGCAAAATTACAGAAAAGCAGGCAGTATATTTTTTGGTACTAGAACTGTAAATTTTTTTAAAGATTTCATCCATTTAAGACATCGATTATGAAAAGAAGAAATGCTAGGAGCCAGCCTTATGTCACTGGGAATGTTGTTCTATACCAGTGGACCAGTATATTGAAAAGTTTTTTTAAACAATTTCTTCTTTGGCCTTGGTATTATGTAATTTTTTCTTCTAATGGAGCTTAAATTTGGAGTACCATCAGCATCTCTTTTGGTGAAAGATATTGCTTAGATAGACAGGAATGGCTTTTCTGAAGACTTTATACATCAATTTGGCCTTTCTAAAAAATATTATTTCATGTATTTTCAAAAACTTTATATTATTTTATTGCATCCTGAAAATTGTCTATACATTGATCTAGAATTAAATGGCAAGAACTCTTAAAAGTGCTGTTATGTTTGAATTAGAGGTATTACCCCAAATTACATTACAGTATTCCAGATATGGCGGAATATAACTTTTATAAAAGATGACCCTATATTGATGAGGAATGTATGTTTTGATTTTCCTCAGTAGCCAAAGATAAGAATTAACCTTTTTGAAATGTGTTTAATGTGAATAGACCAAATAAGATTGTTACCTATGAATACACCAAGAATTCTGTTTTGAGAGGTCATATTTAGGCTCACATTGTCAAATAGAACCTGGAGTTTGTCACTATCTAGCTTGCTCGGTTTTGTTGTGTTGTAACTAGTAGGGCTTTTGTTTTTCTGTATTCATGATCATACTATTTTCCTTGCACCATACCTGAAGTCTGTTGAGAGCATCTTGTAAGTTATTTTCAAGTACTGTTTTGGTTTTAGCAGTCTCAGACAGTGTAGTATCATCTGCATAGAGGTCAATGGAAGAACTTGAAGTTCCAATCTTAAGAGGTAAATCGTTGATAAATAGAATGAATAAGAGAGGTCCAATGATAGAGCCTTGTGGTACTCCACATTTAATATTTTTAACTTTCAGAAAGTTGTTCATTTAAAAAAAATATTTTGCACTCTATCGGTTAAGTAAGAAGTAAACCAGTTTAGGTAGTTTTTCACTGCATTGATTATATAAATACACATTGTTTTTTTTTCACTATTTATACAGAGTACTAAAAATTTTCAATATTAGCAGATAACATCTAGTTTTCACTTAAGGGATTTCATAAAGTCATCCAGGGTAAGAGTGGTGTCATCTGCATACTGTGAAACTATATTGTTATTTGTTTATAAGTGTATACCTGTGATTCTGAGCTGAAATATTTTAAAACTATCTTGTTGCCATTTACATCTACTTTTACTCTGTGTATTGCAAACTGAAAGTTATTGTTCAGTAAAACAAATTATTCAAATTATTCCCCTGAATTGGATGCAACAGAATTGAAGATACATTCATAACCCCAACATGATCTAATATATGTTTCCCATTGTTTTATAATATGCGAATCTTGCAATAGATATATTAAGTATTACCTTATTTTTCTAGCCATTCCTTCTTTTAACTGGGTTACCCAAACCCATGAAGGCATTTCTCAAGAATTCATCCATTTTCCATATTTTAAAATCAATGATATTCGACATTGCTAAGCACTTTACTTCTAGTATTTGCAGAGACAATCTTCTCCAAAACTGTAATAGTGAACATTTGATTTGTTATTCTTTGGTTACATATAAAACAAAGGTTCATACTGTCAATAAGCTAATGAGAAAAGAGGAAAGAGAAGAAGTAAACAAAGTGACAGGTGAAATCTAAAACACAAATTGTCAATGTTGTTAAGAGAACTATCTTAAATGTTGCAGAAATATTTTTAAAATGGTAAAACCAATGCCCTGTAATTCAATAAGAGTATTGTTGTGACTATTGTTTTGTCACTTATCTTTAAACTTTGATTTTTATTTTTACTTTTTATCTAAAATATCGACAGCAATCAAAATGATGCAGCCTGTGTAGTCTGCTTCATTGCTGTTCATATGGCATTAGCAAAAAATCTTTTGCTTTTGGCTTTCCAATGGATACCCTTCACCAACCTCTAACACCACCCACAAGATATTGTAGATGGCAAATTTCTTAACTTAAGGCTATGGCATGACTTTTGTTTAGATATTATAATTAAAGATATGGATATATTTGTTAATTAGGTCTTTTAGGTTTGTATTATTCCTGAAATTGATGTGAGGCATGTACACCTCATATAATCTCTGCACAGTATGTAGCCAATAAAATACCAATAGTCCGCTAGGAAGCAGAGCTAGCTAGTTATAGCAACATACATGTTGGTTCAAGGCAAGTAGAATATCTCAAAACTGCATGGATGACAAATATTTTGACTTACATCTAGCTATTAAGTAGACAATGTTTTGCACATTATTACCCAGGGAATGGGCTAGTGTTTGCACTGTGAGCATCATTGTACTCTCAAAAATGGCAGGCCTTCGAACATGAAAAATGCATGTAAAAATTTGGGGGTGGGGTGCAACAACTTTTTATTCTGTGAACTTCCATTGACTGATTAGGCCAAGTGAGTGATATTCTTATGTTTTGCTTTATTAAGCCTATCCAAAATCATGGACCTTTTTGACCTCGTGTATTGTTTATTGTTTAAAAATTTTATTTGACAGATGTATGCAACATTAAATTTGATCATACAAACTGTCCCTTGCACCCTAAGACCAGTTTTCGTACTACATGATCCACATCATAGATGTGAATTTTAGATGCTCTCCAACCCGGCGGTAAGCCTATAGATGATTTGGTTTTCTAACTCTCCTTGTAAGTACACAAGCTAGAACTCCAGTTATACTAAATAATAATTGCTAAAAATAGGTAATTTGGAAACATCCTTTACAGTTTTGCATGGTTAACAATAGTTATCTTCCTTGTCAAGATAGAAAGAAGGTTAAATGTGCAAGTGTGTGTGATTTGGATTTTTAACATAGTTTTAAAAAAATTCAGTAATATCGCTATGATGTCTGAAGTGTAGCAGTTTATAGTGATGTATAGCACTGGGGTATCAAGCCGCAGACATGTAGCTTGATGTCCCCACCCAGTCACATGATCCTGACAATAGGCTGACCAATCCTAACACTAACCTCATAATGCAGAGTGCGAGATAGCTGTTAGTACCATTGTTAGAAGTGTTTGGTATGACTCGGCCAGGGTTCAAACCCGCAACCTCATTCATCCGAGGTGGATGCTCTAACCACTAGTGGTTAGATAGGAAAAAAAATATTTTACAAACAATTTAATTAAGTTAAATATCGAACATAAGACAAACATTGTAGGAAAGGAACACTTCCAAATATTAAATTTTAAAAAAGTTATATTTATAAGTTTTGCTTACATACTTGGTCAGTGGTCTATTAGTTTTGAGACGTTTGATCTCATCCAGAATCTGAGGTTTTTCATTATTCATTTTTCCCAATATTCTTCTATTACAAAAACAACAGTTTCCAAAGATTCATGTTTTACTTTTACCATGAAGTCATGTGTTGCTTTCATTATATCTTCCTTTATCACATAGTTTAAGTCCTTAAAAATCTTCCTTGTGCATTTTTAAAAAAAATTTTGCTTGTGTCCTTAAGGAAATTTATGTCCTTATATCCATATATCAGTATGCCCATTCCAAATCCACTTTAGTGTGATGGCAAAAAAAATTTCAACTAAGAATCATAAAATTATATACATAAATAAATTATTTAGATCACCAGGATATTACAGCAGTCTTTGAAATGCTTTCATACCTTCTTTTAACTTTTTGAAGGGGCCCGGAGTGGCCGAGTGGTCTAATGCGCTCTCCGTTGCCATCTCATCTCTGTCTGCGTGGGTTCGAGTCTAGGATTCGGCCAACGTGGGTATGTTAGAAAGCTTGCAAGTAGCTTATCATGGGTCGGTGGTTCTCCCCAGGGTTTTCCCAGGTTATTCCTCCACCATTAATACTGGCCTCCATGCATAGCCTATCGTGTGCTGAAAAATGGTGTTAAACCCCACAATAACAACAACAACTTTTTGGATGTTGACCTTTCCATTACAAAAATTCCTACCTCAATTAGCAGTCACCTCCTAACATTTTCACATGATTAGCTTATTCTTAAATAAATATAAACTCATCATTGGCAGTAAATTGTTCAACAAAAGTTATCAAAAGTTATTATTATTATTATTATTATTATTATTGTTATGTCATCTATGTGCAACAAATTGTTTTCCAGCAGTAACAACATAGACACTTCTAAGCCATCATGGTCAGATAATGCTATTGTGTTTCAATATATTTAGATAATTATATCTGTAGAAGAGAGCAAATGGATTAGTGTATTTCAGATTAAAGATGAAGAGCATACACCAAGCTATCACTGTAAACATCTGATCCATGTACTCTCCTTACTGAGGAATTTGCTAATTGTGAGCCCATACTTGTTTAGCAAGCTGGTGATGGTAGTAAAATACTGTCAGATGCACAGCAGGTGTTAACAACCAATTAGGCCTTTATACATTCTTATCTGACAAAACAGAGAGAGAGAGAGAGAGAGAGAGAGAGAGAGAGAGAGAGAGAGAGAGAGAGAGAGAAGGGTTGTAGATATTTTTATTTCCTACAGGGTAATTTGCTTAACAGAAGGGCAGGCTAGGTTAGCAATTTTTTTTTTTTTTTTTTGGGGGGGGGGGGGCAGTGGTCACAAAAACATCACTAGTTCCCCAGCAGGAGTGTGTGAAAAACCACTCTAGTTGAAATATATTCTTAATTATGAGAGAGAGAGAGAGAGAGAGAGAGAGAGAGAGAGAGAGAGAGAGAGAGAGAGAGAGATTAATTAAGATGTAAAACCAAGAGTAGTTTCTGATTGAATAAATATAACTATGTCCAGACTTGGAAATGTTACTGTTTTCCCCCAAAAAACAGAAAGCAAATCTACTTGTTCCCTTGAGTATTTTGATGAAAATTTAGGGATTATACGATCCTAGATACATGGATGGGTTGATTTATTAATAATATTGCACATGTCCTCCAAACTGTTCAAGTCTCTAGGCTTAGAAGTTTAGGATATTATTGGAGATGGTCTACATATGTGTATAATAGTTTTAAAAACCAACCCCGACTATTAGAGCTTGATATTGAGCTTGGAAGCTGTTTCAAAAAAAAAAGTAAAATTAAGCTCAATTAGATCTAAGAGCACCCACATGAATTTGCGCAAATCTGAAGAGTGGCTTATCTCATCAGTTACAATTATTAGCAAATTAAACTCATACATACATACATACATACATACATACATACATACATACATTCATTTTGCTATGTATATCTGATTTAATATATCTTTTAATTTAATTGTTTGTTTGTCAGTTTTCAATTTTTTAATCTGTTACATGCTATTATAATATAAATTTATTTACTGGGGATGATATTTTTCCAGAAAATCAGTTGACCTGAATCATTCTTTTTGTAAACACCAGGTGTAGGCCTGGATCCTGACCTTGATTCAAAAATGGTAGCAGCCACGTAAAGAAGTTCTTTTTTATTTTAAAATGATTGGTTGTTGTGAAGGTCATGATGGGACTACATGATTTAAGATGTAAACAATTTTTTTTATTCTTGGAGTAAAGTCATTCGTCTAATCAAGGCCATATTCTGTGTACATGTTTTATATGTAAACACGATCACGTGTCCTCCCTCTTCTGATTTCGCAACTTGGGTGATTTTCAAAACTGCATCTTAGAATACGATATAACCTTTGTTTTAGAGAAATATTCTCAGTTTCTGGCTTTTACACTTGGAATCAAGTTGTTTTCTTTTGTTTTAGCCAGATTTTGACTTATAATTATCTTCAGATCATTTGGATTTCAAAAGGATTAATTCTTTTTCTCTGGAAATATTTGAAGAGTGCTCATATAGAATTTTTGGAAAGACATTGCTTACAAATTTTATTCGGATTTCAAACACCGGAACTGTAAATGACCACACTGTACAGACTACAGCATATGTCATCGTCATCCATCATGGATTTTCCATCAGGACTCGAACTTGAATTCATTAGAACATTTTGTTATTAGGACTTTTGTAATTTAATTCATGGATTATTCTTGGATTATTTTTGGATTTGAGTCTTGAAACTGTAAATTCTTATTTTTTCATTTTTACAGAATTTTTCCACGGATATAAATTATTTGTTAAATTATACAAAGCTTTTTGTTTTCACTTTTTCTGTGTTACTGTTTATTCGAGCCTAAACATGTAACAATACATACATACATACATACATACATACATACATACATACATACATACATACATACATACATACATACATACTCAAAGTTCTTGTCCATATGATGTAATCATTATTCTGTAGGACAGAAATGCAAGCCTATTTCTGTCTACATCCATTGTAATAAGTATGCCACCTTTAAATATACTTTAATCAGAATGCAAGGAAATTGATTGTTTCAAGAATGAAGGAAAGCATAATATCCCCCACCCACTTGTATTAAGGAGAAACCTGGGGTTTGGTAAAGTTATTTTATAATTACTTCAAATAGAGGGACAAATCCCTTGTGTGAAAAGATCAAAGTTGACAGCTGTTGATAGCAGTTACAGAGAATGGCAGTGCAGTTCTTTTGACTGACATAGCAAGGGGAGGGGGGGGGGTTGTTGGACTATAATTGTAAAATTTGCTAGTGTCTGAGATCTGATGGTTGGAGTATCAAACTAAATGTCAGCACCTGTTGGGCATTGAATGGGATCCCAATGGCTCTCTAATTAATGTAGAAATATTTTGACTGGAGAGAGTCCAATCACTAACATTAGCTATGCTAGATGTTGTTCATGTAATGCCAATGCTTTGTATTATAACTGTTAATATCTAGCAGTAAAAGTAAACATATGGCTTATTAAAGGTGATAGTATTATAAGCTGCCTGAAGTATATCCTTGAATGAATTGCCATATAAAGCTGAAATGGCCAGTGAAACAGACTTTGCCTTTGATGAACTTGGCAATTCTATGGAAAAAAATTATGATAATGCTTTAGGAACCTCATTAATGGACAATAATGTGTGGCAGGATAATGATATATTCAAAAATATTGAAGTTCTGGGTACATCACTTATTGACAAATTGGGAAGTTCTTTGAAAGAAGATCAGTCAAAAAGTCACGATGCTTCAGATATATCAGTTGCAGAGGAAGCCATCACTTTTCAAGATGATAACATGACAAAGAAAGATGATGTTGATGCATTTGGATCATCAATAATGTCTACAAAACCAGCAGATTCAAACAGTTGCTTCCAGAATAGCCAGATGGAAAACCCATCATTTACTGAAAGGACCAAGGTATGTAGCATCTTAAATGTTATACCACAAAATATTTATAAACCTTAAAATAAATGCAATGTATTTGTGGATTCTATATTTTCTGCTTGTAATTAATTGTAATATCTACCATTTTTTTCTCAGATGTAGGAGTTAGCAATTACATTATTTTATATGATTCTTCAATATCCTATTTCTCATTAAAAACACAAGCGGAGAAAAGGTAAAAAGAAGATTGTGACAAGTATGCCCAGTTGTGAAACAAGTATGTAAATCTAGTAGAAGATGCACCAATGTACAAAAGAAACGTAATAGTTATGCCTGGAATATTAATATGAAAAATTAAGTAAAATAAATCTGAATGCTGATGGTAATATTATTGCAACTACCATTTCAAATCAGAAGCAAACATAATTGAAACTACTTCCTAGAGATATGACCTAAGTAGCTTTTCTATGAATAAACATGTTAAATGTGTTTTATTTTAATAATATAAGCAAATATTGCAATATCTGTAGTAGTTAAGCTAAATATAATAACGGGAATTTTAAATTATTGAAGATCATTGATTCAGATATTGATAGTATATGGTTAGAATACTTGTATGAGATGCGTTTGGTGGATCAAAGCAGTATTAACAAAATTTCCATGCTAGTGTCTGCAATGTTTTCAAATAAACTATTTTATCTTTTCAGAAAATTGATAAGGAAAACACTGTATCAGTGGAGATAATGACTCTCTGTGTAGGCTATATGTTGAAAAGAGATCAATGGAAGAGCAGAACAGAATTTATATGAAACTCAAACAATCTCCTAATGAAAGAATTACCAAATATCTGCCTTATATGGAAGAAGTACCAGAAATAACAGCAAGAGATGCTACTGACATTTTAATTCTATTAAATGAGAAAAAAATTGTGCCTTACATTAGTGTTGAAAATATCTATATTTTATGATGATTAAAATATTGTGTACAAGTACTTCAATATACTGAATATCTTGTATAAATAGCACCTTCAACAATTTCATCTAGACTATTATTACTGGCCATACTATTAAACCAGGCTTGGTGATGAGAGCTTCAGAACAATGCAGTCTCCTTGGAACAGCATTATTACAAAAGGATTTCAAGTTTATCAATGTAGAAATGCAGCAAGTAGCATTATGGCATGGGTTTAAACTTCAGCTTTATAGTAATAATACCTACTAATGGTTTTGCAGATTAAAACAATGGTACTCAAGAATGACCTTACAAATATGGTGATATTACTGCAAGAGTTTTGATATAACAAAGTAGTAAAGAATTATTATCAAATAACATCATTACAACAAGGCTGTCAGGAGTAACAATATAGTAATATTATCACATTAACTAAAAACATTAATGCATATCAGTAAACTTCATCTCTGTAGCAGTATTACTGTATTTACCATATATGTTAGGACACCATATTTGTTGGGACACCATAAATTAATTTTTGAAGTAATTTCTTTGTGCACTGTATGTTCTGGAGCACATCGTGTTTTTTTAGTAGTAAGTTTTGGGACAACTTATAAATCATTCCAAAATTACATGTCGGAAAACAAACTCCAACTTTAATGTTATTGTAAAAAATATAAAACTGCAATTGAGATAAAACTCTCTAGTCCACTGCATCATCATTTCATCTACACAACCCTTCTCCTGCACATGTATGATCCATTATTTCAGAGCATGAATATTTGTTAACCTTTCTCATGTCGTGAATAATTATCGTTGAAGGCAACACATCTCTTGAAGTAAAAACTGTAAGGACCAAAATCAGATTTTTTTATCAATCTGCACCATTCATGCTAATTCTCACACATTTAACCCCCATTTAGTCCATCAAGATCAAAGTGCACTAGAGTTTCATCCATGTTAATCTCCATATTGTCGGCAAATTATGTAGTATTGCTACTACATCAGTTGTAGTATTGTTATTACTACATCAGATTTTGGAGATCAAAAAATTATTGCCTGAACATAGGGTAATGTTACTACATGGGTTTGGGGGGGGATAGCTTTGTAGTATTAATACTACATCAGTTGTAGTATTGTTACTACATCAGGTTTTGGAGATCATAAAATTAGTACCTGAACATAGGGTAATGTTACTACAAGGGTTTGGGGGGATAGCTTTGTAGTATTAATACTACATCAGTTGTAGTATTGTTACTACATCAGGTTTTGGAGATCATAAAATTAGTGCCTGAACATAGAGTAATCTTACTACATGGGTTTGGGGGGATAGCTTTGTAGTATTAATACTACATCAGTTGTAGTATTGTTACTACATCAGGTTTTGGAGATCATAAAATTAGTGCCTGAACATAGGGTAATGTTACTACATGGGTATGGGGGGATAGCTTTGTAGTATTAATACTACATCAGTTGTAGTATTGTTACTACATCAGGTTTTGGAGATCATAAAATTAGTGCCTGAACATAAGGTAATGTTACTACATGGCTTTGGTGGGGATAGCTTTGTAGTATTAATACTACATCAGTTGTAGTATTGTTACTACATCAGGTTTTGGAGATCATAAAATTAGTGCCTGAACATAGAGTAATGTTACTACATGGGTTTGGTGGGGATAGCTTTGTAGTATTAATACTACATCAGTTGTAGTATTGTTACTACATCAGGTTTTGGAGATCATAAAATTAGTGCCTGAACATAGGGTAATGTTACTACATGGGTTTGGGGGGATAGCTTTGTAGTATTAATACTACATCAGTTGTAGTATTGTTACTACATCAGGTTTTAGAGATCATAAAATTAGTGCCTGAACATAGGGTAATGTTACTACATGGGTTTGGTGGGGATAGCTTTGTAGTATTAATACTACATCAGTTGTAGTATTGTTACTACATCAGGTTTTGGAGATCACAAAATTAGTGCCTGAACATAGAGTAATGTTACTACATGGGTTTGGGGGGATAGCTTTGTAGTATTAATACTACATCAGTTGTAGTATTGTTACTACATCAGGTTTTGGAGATCATAAAATTAGTGCCTGAACATAGGGTAATGTTACTACATGGGTTTGGTGGGGATAGCTTTGTAGTATTAATACTACATCAGTTGTAGTATTGTTACTACATCAGGTTTTAGAGATCATAAAATTAGTGCCTGAACATAGGGTAATGTTACTACATGGGTTTGGTGGGGATAGCTTTGTAGTATTAATACTACATCAGTTGTAGTATTGTTACTACATCAGGTTTTGGAGATCATAAAATTAGTGCCTGAACATAGGGTAATGTTACTACATGGGTTTGGGGGGATAGCTTTGTAGTATTAATACTACATCAATTCTAGTATTGTTACTATAGCCAAATTCCCTTAAAAAGGACAAGCAAGCAATTCCTTTTTTATTCTGACAGCCATTAAATGAAGGTATGGTATTTGGCTTGTTTTCACATAAAGTTGTGTATTTTGCTCGAAAAACATCCAAATGAGCATGGTTCAGAGGGTTTGAGCTTAATTTGAGAGCGTTCGGTGCAGAAAGCATTTCTCTGCGATGTGATAAAGGTGGCTTATTCGCTTTCACGAGAAGGCTTTCACATATTGATGTCTTAAAAGCTCCTAGGGCGAGTTTTATTCCATGACGATGAATTGGGTCATGCATTTACATATATGACTTCCTAGCTGACCCATATACAACACCCCAATAGTCTAGTTCCTAGCGTATACGTGTTGTATACAAATTGAGGATGACTTTTTATATCATTACCCCAGTCAGTGTGCGCAACTACTTTAAGTAAATCTCAAGCTTTCAAGCATTTAGCTTTCAAATTCTTGATGTGTGGAATAAAAGTCAGTTTTCGGTCGAAGATAATACTCAAAAACTTTGTTTCCTCAACAACTGGATTATATAAACGTTCCGTCCAGCATGAGTTTAGGTTCTTTGAAACTGACAGGAATGCATACAAACTGTTTTCGATTTTGAAAATTTGAAACCGTTTGTACTGGCGACATTTTGGATTTTGCTAATATTTTGTTGTAGTTGTCTCTCAGTTGTATGCATGTGTTTTGATCGATAATAATTTAAAAAACCGTCTACGTAGAATGAGCAATCCACTCCGGCAGCTAAACACTTGGTGATGCTGTTTGCTTTGATATTAAATAGCATCACATGTAACATACTGCCCTGGGGCACACCCATCTCTTGCTGGTGCATATCGAAGAGGGGAGACAACACTCATACTTTGAATTCGCTTTCGGAGAGAATATTTGATATGAAAGAGGGCAGACGGCCTTTTAGACCCAGATCATGCAGGTAATTTAGTATCCCGTACTTCCATGTTGTGTCATAGGAATAGAAATATTCCTTCTTGATAAATGCATCGCGAATAAATAATTCCAGTTTAACCAGATGATCGTTGGAACTACGACCAGAACGGAAGCCACTTTTGAAAGAATACATTAAATCGTTACTTTCCAAGTACCGTACGAACCGAGAATTAATCATTCTTTCCATTGTTTTGCATACACAGCTTGTCAGTGCAATATGTTGATTGCTGCTATGAACTCTGCTATTGTGGCCTTGTTTCGAAACTGTTATTTGTGGTGCTTCTTTCCAAATCTTAGGTACATTTTCAGCAATCCATAAATCATTAAAGATTTTTCAGAGATATTCGTGATGATTCTTTGAGGTGTTTCAAGACCTGGCAATGTATTTCGTCAGGCCCTGCTGATGTATCATGGGCCTTGTCTAAAACCTCCCTAAGCTCCAATAGTGAAAACAGTTATAACTTTCAGAGTTGTTGGATGTGAATTTTAAACATGACTTCTCATTTGATGTTTTAATCTTTGCAAGGGATATGAATTATTAGATGATGATGACTTTTTATGGAAACTGTAGGCAAGAAAATTTACTGTGTCATGTTTAGAATAAAAATTATTATTGTTTGTTTTCAGATGTCGGAAGTAATTGTTATTTCTCTTTCCATTTATTTTGAGGATAGCGTCCCAAGCTTTCTTAATTGAGGAACGAGAGTTTAGAGAAAAACTATATTTATTTCATGATGCTGGTTTACTTTCTTTGATTGTGCTGATAGGTTTAGCCCGGATAATACAGTATTTTCTTAACTGGTGGAGCGTTGGACGATTGTTGAAGGTTTTCAATGCTTCTCGGCGTGGTCTAATGACTTCTTAGTTAGCCATGATTTTGTGTTTTTTCGACAGTTCGGGAAAGACTTTGGCATATAACCTTTTGTAATATTTCGATTAGAATGAAAGTATAATGATTTATATGCTGAATAACGTTGAATCCTGTGTATTCATTAGGTTCATTTTACAGAGTGTTTCAAACGTCGCCCAATCGGCTTTCTTAGTATAGAACTAGCAGGTACGGTAAAACTAAGCTAAAGCATTGCATTTGTAATAAAGCTTTGATAATATTAGAAAAAGTTACAAATCTAACGATGCATGTATGAGGAATAGTCTTCTGTTGCAACGTAGATCATTTGACAAAAGCATTATTGTTAATACTAGTTCACACGCGGTTTTCGCTCTTTACATGTTCTAAATGGAGATGAAGCGGAATAACTTAGGATAAAGCTTTGGTCCAGTAGGAGAACGTTTGAAATGTAGATGCTTTATATTTGTTATAGTTATTCATTAAATATTAATTTTCGTACATAAAGTTTGACACATAACAGCATTTAGATTCTCTTGTAACATTACCGTTTTAGGACCTTTCTCTATTGTGTCACATCCCAATTCAATTTCATTGTCGCTTGCTAGACATGGGTCATTCCACAATCCTTCTTTATCCTAAAGAACAGAAGAGAGTATGAACACATTTGTTGAAAACGTTTAAAAATTGCTATCACGTTTGGATAATATCATAGTGTAAATATCGAGGAACATATCTTCCTTGCATAAAATCCTTACACATTTATGTGACTACATCTGGCAGATTATATTTGCTTACTACAGTTTGACTAGAAAATTCAATGATGCTGTCCATTCATTAACATAAATAGTTGCACAATTCTTCTTCTTATTACAAGAAACATATTTCACAAGATCTAACATGAGGAGAGGATCATAAGTTTGCAAAATAATTTCAATCCGACCGTATTGGCATAGCCCAGTATCACAGTGCGATGATAATTCAGTTCTCACAAAATGATACCTTTTTATTTACAGTTGTGGTAGCAATAAAATCGATCTAAATGGAAACCGACACTGTCT
Organism: Unio pictorum; assembly: GCA_030141615.1. Taxonomy (NCBI): domain Eukaryota; kingdom Metazoa; phylum Mollusca; class Bivalvia; order Unionida; family Unionidae; genus Unio; species Unio pictorum. The sequence continues at coordinate 7,710,059 of JARLTB010000061.1, forward strand.
CACACATGTGATAACATCAGTCAGTTTATCAGTCAGTTTATCAGGTAATCTATTTTTTTTTTGTAAAAGTATAAATACTGTTTAGTATTAGATCTTAACGTAAGAGGGTACTGAAGACTGTGATCACCAACATTTCGATCACCAATGTATTCTTCTCTTTGAGAACCCAAGATAAAGGTAAAACAATATAAAAGTACTCGATCACATAAAGATTGAACATTAATGAGACATATTGTATTATCGTTTCCGAGTTTCCATCCAGGTAAAATATAAATGAAGACAAAATACACAAGACAACATATTACCATTGAGCTTACATTACTAACTTGTCAATAGGGATGGATGTCTTCCAAGCATTTCCCTACTATTGTACACCCTTTTTCATAAATCCGAAAGAGAGCTAATTGCACAGAGGTGATTTCCTAAATCCAAATTATAAGGCATTTTTCCTCTGTAAATGACCTACACTTATAGTTAAAACGTAAAAGGCTCTGATGCTGTATCAGTACTCTTCGTTATTATTAGTTTACGATGTTCGTGCTTATTCCTGAGTAACAAGAGGATAAATATGTATGTATCACATAATGACTAACATACATCCACATTTAGATTCACTGTCTATGCTTTCCTTTGTAGCTTTCATGTTTTCTTGCAGCTGTACTACTGCTAAGTTCAAGCTGTTAATATTATCGTGATTGAAATTTCCTCTGTAAAGTCACACCCCATTTCAAATGAATCCAACCTTTTAAAATATGCGTCGTCCGTAGATCCACTTTGCCACTGAAAGATGGAAGGAATTAAAACTACTCTGCTGATAATATATATACGTTGCATTCACGCTTCGTGAGTGTAAATGTTCACCTATTGAGGTACACAACTCGGTTGCATTTAGTCAGAGACTATGTCACAACTCTGTATTCTTTGTATGGATAATTAAGAAAATAATGTAAAGTTTTGCTTTTCGCTACAGATCAAATTAAAATTTTAAATGAAAATTTCAGTTTCTGTATCACGCTATCAATTGGCTTTGAAAACATGTGCATTTATATGCTTACATTTCTTAGTATCCGCTCTTTAGTCATACGTTTCACAAGCACAAGTATACTAATCAAGTTTGATTAAGAAACAGAGGCATGTTTATCAAATCAGGGGTGACTTTAACACAGTCTGCGATGTTTTAAGGAAGTGTGTCAAAAACTGAGTGCCTAGTTGAATATAGAAGAGTTATCATAAATATGGCATATATTCTTTTCTGAATAAAATGCTTTCTAATTATACCTTTTGAGGTTGGTTAATAGTCTGAATTGTCTTTTGATACAAGTGGTTTAAATGCCGACAATAACTTGCGGTAACATGCGTCGGAACGTTTCACACAAGCCTTAAAGACAGCTGCAAACGTGACGTTTGATAAAAGCAATACATAAATTGATAACAAATTCGAAAGCAAAGCATTATTGTTTTACTCATTTGTATTTTAAACCTTTTTCATTTAGTTCTATTTTTTCAGACATTATAAAATATCATAAACAACGTTTATTAAAATTTTAGTTCTGCATGACATTTACTTAATCCTGTATTTTCTACGAAACTGTTGAAAAACACTTTAATAAAACATTTATCAATAAACATGTTTAAATAACTTGAACATGTATAAGGAAAGTATAAAGCGCACAAGAAAATCACTTATTTCAAAACAGTATTAAAAAGGTACAAATTATTATCGGAGAAATCAAGACATACTAGAGAAAGTTAAACCTTACCCACCTAAAGGTGAATATGATATTATATTATATTAGGCAATACAATAGCATTTATGGCCGTTTCGATAAATACAATTAGAATACACGTTTGACAATGACCTCAGAAAGACAAGGAAAACAACCTAAAATTTGTAAAACACTCAAGAATAATATGCAGAACGAACATTTTTGGCATATAAGAAAATGTATACAGTGCTTGAAAGGATTTGCAAGGTTGTTTAATAAAAGGAATAAACAACCACACTCTAAATGCCACATTTACAATCACAGAATAAAACATAGTTAAATATTACAAAAACAAATTAAAGATAGGGAAGATTCTGGATAACATTAGGGCTGCTAAATTGACACAATAATATTAACAAGAAAATGACTAACAAACACACAAAAACCCATTAAAACTTAAACCGTAACAAACGCCAGATGCCAAATAGATATAAAACAATACCAAATACGAAGCAACATATATTAAAACAAAAACAAACACAATTAACAATGAAAAAATGTGCAAATTACTACACAAGGCAATCATTTTAAATATGTCTGAATAATCGATCCGCAATGCGCATAGTTGAATAGTATAAAAATATCTTTAACACGGTTCATAATTATATGTCCAAAGTTACCATAACCTAAGATTTGTTAACAGCGCATCAATGGTTTAAATAAATCCGTTGCATGGGTCAACTTACAACAACCACGGCCATGTTAGCAGTGAACTGTATCCATACATTCCCATATTTGACTATCTAAGCATCTTTTGACGTTAAACCTTGTTTGAATTGGGTCGGTATATTTTTTCACAGCGGTTGTTTGGTTAGCCATGCAAGTGTAACATAGTGTGTGCCACTTTCCCCACTCTCTTCTCATTTGTGTTACCCGTGCTAATTTTATTATATTACGGATAAAGTCATCTTTGAAGTTATATTTTCTTATCCGTTTTTGTTATATTACATTTTCCATTTTTACCTCCAATGAATTAATTTTGGATACCTCAAGCTATTGTCAAGTGATATATTGGCATTATCAGCTTTTGTGTTGATCCATCTAACTCTTTGTCCACCTAGTGTTAGACTAATCGCTTTCATATCATTGAAATATTAATATCAGCAAGTCGACTAGATCATATAATTGTTCATGCAACATCATGTTGGTAAATACAGAATCTACGCGGTTTATATGCTCCTCTCCTAACTTCCATTCGTATATCCAACCGTGTCCCAGGCTCGCTTTATTTGCATCAGAAAACACCCGGCTGTTAATATCGGTGAGATCATCTCTTTAGTGACAAGCTTATTGAGAACCTCGACTCCGCGTTGGGATCCTGGTACCTCTCTTACGCAAATCTCAACATGGACTTTGTATTCTTTCAGGTGCACTTTCTAAATGAACATTATAAGTCAACAAGCGTACGTGCTATTGATGAATGCCATAATGCGCCCAGAATGATGTCTATATATTAACCTATCCAGCAGTTCTTATAATGTTGTCTTGGACGAAATCAATAGTCCTTGTCTAACTCTTGAGAGTATTTAACTCGGAGTTCGTCCCGCATGAAACACATGTGAAATGCATGATTAACATTGCTATACCCAGCAAATTAAATTTTGTAAATTGACCCACAATCTTGTGCGAGTTGTACCAGATGTGGGTTTTCTGAATTTCGTCCATGGTAGTGAAATTAATTTTTCTTTGTTATTCCTTTACAGTACGCCCACCTTCCAAAAAAATATTGTATACTTTTCTATCGCTCACATATTTCAACGCGATTTTAGATGTAGTTTAGATGGAAAATAAAACTGTCACTTTTCAACCGCTGAAACCGCTGAAATTAAAAGAGAAACCAGCTTGGACTTGTTGCATTAGCACTCACAAAACGCACATCTGCAGAATATATTACCAGGCATTGGAACATTCTGGCATTCTTTCTGCAACAATGAAGTGTAGTGTCCAATTGAATCGATCACATATGTATTATCCGTATAATAATAACATGGCTACTGAAAGAACACCGTCGAAAAAGAACTTGAGCTGGCCCAGATATCAGCCGAGAGAGAAACACAGATGGAGCTGACCCGGATATCCGCGACCAAAAGAGAACGAGAGCTCGCTCACGCTCTCGTAATGGAAAAGGTAAGGGTTGGAGCTAGATCTAACGATTGGGATGATTCCAGTTCGATCCCTAGGGGACGCATACTACCACTCATCACCCACCGAATAATACAGATAAGTATTCCGCGATTTAATGACAAAGACGAGTCCATTGATGATTTCCGCGTGCAGTTTGAGAAAGTCTCGGCCGTGTTTTACCGCAACATTGGGCGATCAGCCGTTTTTCAAGGTGCGGCACGCGACGTTTACCACAGCTTAGCTGCCGACGAGGCTGATAACTACGATGCGCTCAAGAAGTTCCTTATTATCCAGTATCAGCTGTCTGTCGAAACGTACCATAAACATTTTCGGGACTCGTATAAAAAGACAACAGATTCCCACAGTCAATTTCACACTCGCGATGGAGGTTATTTGAGAAGTGGACTAAAATAACCGACGTCGAACGCTCGTACGACGGGCTACGCGAGTTCATACTCAAGGAGCATGTCCTTAGTACGTATCGTCGCGAGTTGGCAGTCTTTACAGCAGAAAGAGAACATCGGAGTCGCACCATGTGTGTGGGTGTGTGTGTGGGGAGGAAGAGCCTGCCATCCGTAACCGTCTGGGCGACAGGAAGATAGGAGGAGGATCCTCAGGTAACGATGCAACCTATAGACCGGAACAGGCCTAACTCACAAAAACCGGACCTGCACGTCGGCGAGGGCCGCCGACATATTTCCACTGGAAGCTCCCGAGGTGCTTTGCCATGGATTGTCTTAAGGGAAGGCAGACCTAGGTGAATGCCGTTGCTAGAAAGGAATGCGATGCATTTTATTTGAGAGATGACTGTTTGAATTATATTAAACTGTTGTTATTTGAAGTTCACAATTTGTGTATTCATTAACGTAACTGTCTGCACCGCTAAATAGGGGCTTAAAGTTTTGCATCTCTATATCACTACTTCAATTTCTGACACACGCCAGTCAGGGTGGGTCTTCTGTTTTAATTTAAATGTGTTTGGGAGAAGCCCGCCCCAAGCTGAAAAAGCCCCAACCTTAACATGTATCAATCTCATAAAATGCAAAATTTTCACATGTCTTGATGAGGTAAGTCTATTTGGCCAGTAACGTATACCATAATGATATTGTGGATGTCAATTAATTTTTTAAGCGCACTGTATAGAGATTTGAGCCCAGGTCAAAAAGTAAATGGCTCCCATTGACTTGAATGCACGTGGAATAATTTCCCGCTTCTTGGCTATTAACTCTAAGAATGATTCAAAATCCCTTGCTGCACTATCTCTATTTGTTATTAAAAAAAACATTACAGGATCTATTGGCACACCAAAAAGTGTAAACAGCCTAAAATCGGGTTGCCTTCTTGTTGAATGCGAGCGAAAAGGTCAAACGAAATCAAATATCAAAATGATGAAAACATTCTTCGAGATTTCAGTGATCTCATTCGCTCACACTACATTGAATGCATCCAAAGGCGAGATGCCCTTTCTTGACTTGGCTGGAGTCAACGACACATATATCATCGAAGGGATGAAACATGAAGGTATCACTGCAGTGCATAAAATACGTATTAAACGTCATAACAATCTGCATGATACATCTGGGTATGGAGTTTCTCACCGAACTAGACGTGGGTTTCAGCGAGAGAGTTCTTGCAACTCCTCAGAATACTCAATGTGGCGGAGGACTTGTATTAGCTCAGCCGTCTTTTTATGCGCTCCTTACAAATGACGTCACTAGGACAAAGGAGCCCTTTACAAGTGCCATCAATGACGCAATACTGATCACGCCCGATATACGATCATTCCTGCGTTAATGGCACAACCCCGTTTGGCTGTCCACGGCGATTCCTCAGGAGATGACCCTAGCGGCGATAACTGTATGTACCGATGCCAGTCCCTACGGTTAGGGAAGCCCCGAGTGGCTGAGTGGTCTAAAGCGATGTCCGTTAGGGACCTATGCCATCTCACCTCTGTCTGCGTGTGTTCGAGTCTAAGATTCGGCAAATGTAGTTATGTGAGAAAGCTTGCCAGTAGCTTCTCGTGGGTCGGTGGTTCTTTACGGGGTTTCTCTGGGTTCTTTTCTCCACCAATAATACTGGCCGCCATGCATAGCCTATATTGTGCTGAAAAATGGCGTTAAACCATAAAAAACAAACAAACAAACAAACCTACGGTTGGGGTGCCCACCGGTTGCCGGACGTCGCTACCGTGAGCGGGACGTGGGAGCCAGGGTAGAGGCCTCTCCAGATCATCCTTTTAGAAATGAAGGCTGTCATCAATGCCTTCCATTTATGGAAGGATCAACTCATATCCAAAACTGTCATTATGTCAGACAACTCTGCGGTGGTGTTTTATCTCCTCAAACAGGGTTGCACCAAATCACCAGACTTGTGCATTCTGATGTGGCAGTTTCTACGTTGCTTCGAAAACGTCCACATCAACGTACAAATCAGACAAATTCCCGGCAGACTCAATGTCTTGGCCGACACTCTATCCAGGAAAGTTCAAGTCATTCACATGGAATGGTCACTCAATCAATCAGTCTTTTATCGGCTTTGCACACTTTGGGGGTGTCCTATGGTCGATCTATTTGCGACAAGGTGGAATCGCATGTCTCCTGCTCCAGACTCAGAGGTTTGAGCCTTGGATGCTCTGCCAATCAGCTGTGAGTGAATGTGATCATACGTCTACCCTCCTACGGTCTTGGTACCGAAGATAATCCAGAGGTTAAGAGGTCACAACTGTCAGATGATTTTTATTGCCCCTCTCAACATGAACAAGTCCTGGGTCATCGATTTACTCGATCAAGCAAAAGATCTACCCAGGAAGATTCCAGCCACCCAAATCTTCTCTTCCACCCCTGACCGTACCGTCTTCTGCACGCTTGGATCTTGTACGGACAGCCTTGCGAGACAAACAATTTAAACCTTCGATTGTGGAGAAAATGTTGAGAGCAAGAAGGCCTTCCACTCTGAAGGAGCAGCAGAGAGTGTGGACAGACAGAAACTATTTCAGACAAACTGAAACTATTTCAGACAAAGTCCTAAAAGATATCATACCGAAAATATTTCAAGCAAACTGAAACTATTTAAAACCGAAACTGTTTTATGCAGACAAAAAAGAGAAATGGTTTCGGTTTGTCACGCTATTGAGACTGTCTCCAGACAGACCCGGCACTGATTGCGTTTTGGAGACGAATTGAAAATCCTTTACGATTTAAAAAACAGACTGATTTGTAAAATCTCTCCTCGTAAATCAATCAGATTATTGGATTGGTCAGTGAGTTTGAAAATAATTCTCGTTAACGAATCATTATGACATCGCATATAGTCCAGATTAGTTGGATCCTCAATGATTAAAAATCCTAGTGGAGCCGTTGGTGCAAATGAATATAATATATATCCCTGCTGAGCTTGATTTGATGTTTCGAGATTTATTTGGTAACTTCCTTCGATGACATCACATAATAAATTCACTGAAATCACCGAGGATATATTAACATTTTAAGGAGCAATATGCCTGTCATCACAATCTTGGTCATTATTATGTTAGAGGATTGTTGAACCCTTGTGTTGTTATCTCCATGCGGTGAATATCCCAGTACACGTTTCATTGATAAGATCATTAACTGATATTTTTAGTTCGTTTGCATTATACCCAGGAAACTTGAAATTCGGTAGATTATCTTCTGTTATATTGTATACAGTTAGGAAATATCGTTTAGAGTAATTAATGTTGTCATCGCTATGATTAATTATTACTTGAATTACTCTCTGGTTGATATATTCCATGTCGGATACAAGTTGATTAATATTTCAATTCGTTTAATGATTTCACTTCGATTAGACTCATGGAAAACATGTTGTAGTCGTTGTAGTTGTTGACTGTGGTCTTGATTGACCTCTCTAAAGTATTCAATAATTCTGTTATGATATATATTTATATATGTAATTGATTCTGGAGTCTGTCCATCCTTAAATCTCCAAAAGGCGGAATCTTGATCAACAAAATTAAAATAACTACCCGGCAGTGATGACTTTTTATATCGAGGAGGTGCTCTTTATATGATGCGGTGATTTGATGGTATGATTGTTTATCCGTGACATAATCATATTTTTTAAGCTCGGGTAGTGGTGTTATTTCAGGCCATCCTAATATTGTTCTGATTGAGCTCTGATAGATATCTACGGCATACCCGGGTGAGTTTATTTCAATCGCGGATGATAGTGTTGGTTCATGAACTGTTATAGCGATTTTCGATTCTTTTCCAGTAATGGATTTTATTCTGGGTTGTAATTCATTATTGATTTGTTCAATTTGGTATGATCCAGATGGTAACGAAACAACGTTCCAGTCAGGAGTTCCTTCTTGTTTATTCTTACTCGCAAACAAAAAAGGAATTATTCGGTTGCTGACCATCAAAAGGTACTGATCTAATGTTAGGCTAACTACGGTATACTCGTAATTTTGCTAGTGCTATTTCCTTCACGGGAACCGCAGTAGAGAAATTCACACTGAATTCAGGATTCCTTGAGGCTAATGATATCATGCTGATTTTCACCGGGGTTGTGTTTTCCGCTGTTCGTTGAAGTAGTTCTTGTGATGTTGACATTGTTATTATACTCATGTTGTATTTCTAATTTTGACATCGCGGAATCAAAAACACGTACCATCGCTAAAAACTCATTATCGAATATTAATGTGTCATCGAGGGAGGATAATATCATCGAGGATAATTGTGAGTATGCGGTTGACACAATATGGAATTTAACTACGTAGTCTTGTAGTTTACGCTGGCTGCATGATGATATTTTTTTGTTATAATCGAAATTATTCCCGTGATTGTTGTCGTCGCTGATATACAAATTGGAAAAGCTATCGAGGCAATCATTTTTACCGAGGAGAGTATAATACTAGCTCAGGTGATTACACCTGGTACCGAGTACACCGGAACGTCAACTGCGGTAATTCTTCGATGGTATTTGTTTATTTTTACTTGATACTCCTCAGTGAGTGTTTTGAGTTTAGTTTGAAATTCTCTGATCTGATCATAGAGATATTGTTGTGACGTTGCCAATGATGACATTTTATTTATTAAAATAGATTTCAAATTGCTAGCAATAAAAACGCTGCGTTAAATTAGCCAGCGAATTCAACTAAGTTGTTTACTTAAATCCGCTACGATATCCACATACCATGTTATTGAAACCCTAGCAAATTATTATCAGTGGATATTTTTGTGAATCGTTCAGTTGTTCCTTTGTCGATGATTGTTGATATCATATTGTTGATCCCAGATGAACTTGTTGATGAAATATTAAATTGAGTCGGTGACACTAGTGTTGATCGATAAATACATTTGACGGCCGCGTGGATATTTAATATGTTAGTTTGTGGCGTCCACGCAAATGATCCGTGTTGGATCACGTACACATTATTTACGATATTGTTTTGTTCGTGAGGGATTTTTATTTTTTCAAGTTTTTCTATCATTCTTGGCAATCGCCCCTGATGACATCACTAGTCGTTTTAATATCAGCGTTGATAGCTTCTATTCGCCGATTAATCGCGGTTATTTCATCGAATTTCGTGATAATACAGGCGAGATCTGTTTTGATTTCTTCAGGTTTAGCATTTTTACAAAAACATTTATCGACGGCATCATCGTTTTTTTCAAAAAGTTTTTACGTAACATAGTAAATTGTTCGATATGAGCGTCATAATGTTGCAATGTTTCATAAACGGTAGTGCTGATTCTATTAAGTAATATTTACTGACCTTTATCAAATCGGAATAGCTCAGCCATCGTGTTGTACAAATCGGGAATGACCTTCACAAGCAAAGCAAATAAACCGAAATCGCTTAACCACCGTGTATTACTTCCAACATCTGAAGACAAATGGGCAAGTAAGTGAGATGGATTTTGAAACATTAATATTGAGCAAGAACTAATTTGTGCGTAAAGATAAAATACAACAGTTTCCACATTCCTGTATGTGTTGCAAATTTGAATGTTTATGCATTAATAATGATTAATAGGTACAATCCTACTCTTTCCACAATAACTGCAAATGTAACATACTTATCACATTGTGTTTGTCTGTCATTGGTACACATGTATATACTGTACATCAATATTCTAGCAGTAGCTTTCATTAGGCAAGCTATTTTCATATGTACCGAATAATTCCCCGTTGATTTTATTCGTCTATATATTTATTGCCACAACGTTTGGAATCACATTTCCATCATTGCCTTTAACAGTTTGACCTGATTATGGTATTTATTTACATACTTGATAGGTGGATTATTATTGATTAAATGTCACACTTTATAGCATTTGCTAAATATCCTATCAGTAAACAGGTCAATGTATTTAGCAAATCAGCCCTCCATTTTTGATAAAGATTATATATATCTTTTGCTTTTGACAATAATATAATTACTTATGGATTGGAGATATCTTGAAACTATATATATATATATATATATATATATATATAGTTACTGTAGACAGGACGATCTAGGCCTTATGTCTTCCTGTTCATGGAAAGAGTACACTGAGTGCCACGTTTGAGTCAAAATACTTTAAGTCGTCACAATGTACATCGTGTAGATCATTTCCGAGCAATTGTGCCATCATGCGTAATATACACACAATAATTGAATCGACGTATAAATAACCCTGCAGATTTAAAAATCGTTCCTCCGAATGTTGCTTACCACTGTCAAGAAATGATGTTGTGCTGTTGTAAATAGCATTAGATACATCTATTGTAATCTTTCTTTTCTTGAAATTCTGAATGAAGTTCATGACGATTATTTTGTTTATATCCCATGTGTACTGTAACCTTAAGATTGATAGCCGTACATTGACTGACATGTTAATGACTGGGTATTGTACTAAAATCTCTGTTGACACCCTTAGGCACTTCCCATCATATTAGATGATTTGGACTTGAAGGTGACACCCTTGTTTTCTAAATATGTTTGGGTTATTGGTACCTTGTCCCACCCTTAGATTGTTGAAGGGTTTATCTAAGTTTCGTTTGTCAAGTTTTTAGAGTTGTATTATCCCTCATTAGCCTTAAGTATGCACGCCTTTGTCAAAAGGGCTTATGGTTAGGCATGTATTCCTTTAGCAAGAATCTGGGTTATTACTATCAGGCTCACAGACTATTATTAGTAGTGGGTATTAATCCTCCGCCATGTCACGAGTCCAAATTCCTATCCCATTTAAATATGCATTTTAGAGTCGCGAAGTGACTTTCCCAGAGTCATATTAGTCAGTTTAAACAGATAGTACTTTTTTATCAAATGTCTTTTACTCGTGTCCATCTTTAATATCCTAGTGTCTTTATTGTAAAACGAAAGCCTAAGAGGTAAGGTGTGTGTCAGTTCATAGAGTTTAGTGTTGTTTTGTAAGTAACTTGCACCTTTGATATTGTCTGATTCCATGTATTCAATACTAGATTTAATAGATAGGATGTTATTGTTTATGTTTTATGTTTCTTCCTTCTTCATCACATATTTGGTGTGTATTAATATTGTCACGGAATGTTGCTTTGATTCGTTTAGCTAGAATTGTACTTAATATCCTATAATCTGGGTTTAAAAGTGATATGAGTCGCCAATTTTTAAATCCGTAATTTCTCCTTTATATATAGTAGAAGTGTAATTAATCTTATTTTTATACTTTCGGTCATTTCTCGCATATCAAATATGCCATCAAATATGGATTTTACTAAGGGTGTTATTGAGTTACTAATTTTGTTAAAATAGAATTTGGCTGTTAATTCGTCTAACCCTGGTAATCTGTTGTTTGCTAGTATTTTTTTTGCATCTTATATTTAATTTTCAGACACCCTATTTTCACATAAATATTTATCAGCTTCCCTTATATTTGAAAAATGTAGTTTTTCAGTATATGTTTACTTCTTCCTTTGATATGTTTTGTAATGTTTATTGCTTTTAGTAGAAGAATTATATTCGGATTACCGCTTACTTAACATATGCTTTTTATATGTGACAGCCAACTGCAGGGTTGTTCTATAACGTCAAACATAAAATGAATCAGTTGGGACGGAAAATTGTCAAAGCAAACAGGAACAGGGTGGATCTGTATGTATAGCCTGAAATGATCTAGGCTTAATGACGTCACGGTAATCTACACTCTGGAACAATTGGCAACAATGTTGAAAGTCGCTGACCTCAGTCGGCAGTTGCCAAACACAGTGTTGCATGTGGATGACCTCAATTCGCGTTACATTAGGTAGGAATGTGAAATGAATTTCATAAGGACTAAAGGCTTTTTATTGGGACAAAGAGGATCGATAGCGACAAACATCATGTGATCAGTAGTCATAATATCTAATGAACAGATCCGTTCCTCCTGAAGTTTCTCTCAAGAAACATACAGCCCTAAAGGTTGTACAACGATTTTTGTTTTCCTTCCTAAGTACACATCTTAGAATGATAATTTTGTATTGACTTAAACTTATACACGTCAGGGATCATAACAAGGAAAAACAATTTCTAACATTAAATCTACCTTCTTTCAGAAGAGAAACAGACACATGGGTTTCGCAACAATAACGCGAGTTTCACTGAACCCATGACCCTGCTTATTGAAAACTAACATTCTGAAACCAAAAGATAAGTTCAGAAAAATGTTACATTGTATTTGACCTATTCTTTCTCTCGTTGTTTAAGATTGCATTAAGATCAGACTTTGTTTAGGTGATATACTTAGTTATGTTCGAATCTTTACCACAGTGTTTGTAGCGTGTATTGTCACAAATGATATTTCCCAAATTGGCAGAGCAATTGCGTATCTATTATGTACCAAAATTTAATATGAACATTATATACACAGCTTTAGTAACCATTGAATAAAACCGTTTAATGTATCTGAGTAGGTGTCTGTCATCGTTCTCAATTTTTTTCTCGAAGTCACATTTTGGCAACTAGATTTTATAAAACATAATCTTCATGATGCAACAAACAATTATATTTCTTAAATTGTCTTGTTTGTTCTGCCATCCTATCAGACTTAACAACACTATTTCTTCTCTTTCAACTTCTTAGCCTCTTTGTCCAGTGCACGCGGATGGCGTCAGATAGGAGGCAATCATATCATAATGATCGCTAGCAAAACCATTATCCAAGGCATTTTGAAAAGCATTATGTGATATGAAGGGTGTAGTTGTAAGCCTACCGTTTCAAATGTTATGAAAGTGGGTTTGTGAGTATCACCAATGCGAGAATAATGTTAGGGGCTGAATTTTTTGGGGGTTGCGTTAGGACCCTTGAATTTGAGACAAACATGGAGGCATTGACTCAAACTTGCTCATGTCTTCGAATTTGCTCGCATGGATTTGAAATAACACTTCAGATCCTGTTTATGTGTATTGGGTAGGGGGAGGGGCTTACGTTTGTTCTGTGACGATTAGGAACGATTTTGATTGTTTGGGTATATTCTAACGCAGCAGTTCCTTATACAGGGTTAGTATCTTAGAGTTAGACTATTCAGTACTCAAACAGTTAAGTAGATGGATGAATTAGCGCATATCGATGTGCGCTTAAAGATTAGCCTAAGATTATACGAAATCATAATTCACAGGCAAAAGTGTCTGCATAACTTACCCTTTTGGTCGATGATTTGATGAGATTTATACAAAAGTGAAAGTGCTGATTAGGTGTGTTTTATCTCTAAGGTAAATGGGCAGTTGTTGTGGAAATACCGGCTTAGAACAAGAGAGACAAAATCCAGTCTATCTTATATCGCTGAGAACTAACACTGGGCTACAGTGTGTCTATAAATAAGATAAGAAATAAGACGAGAAAGAGATGTGTTGAGAAGAAGAAGAACGTGACGATGCAAAAGCTGGCTGTGAAGAAATTTAAAGAAATGAAAAGAGAGAGTGACGCAAGAAGCATATAGACCTTTTGGGCTGTGCGAAATTTAATTTTAACTTCTGAAAGACAATATACGAGAAAGTAAACGTTTCTTTTGGTCTTGATTTTATATAATAAGGGTAGCGCATGTGCTTGTATCGACGTTGTATAAATATATGCTCTTTAACCTCTCGCTATCCCTCTGGCTAATGTTTTAAGTAAGAATTGAATTGAAGGGGATCATTTGGTTTGCTACAGGGAGAAAAGGTGTTAATTTGTTTATGAAAATAATCCAACAATGCAACATCATCTTCCGTGAAAACTGATATCACAACCGCCCTGTGCTCATTAAATAAACAAACTAATTAACGAACTCAACCTACTGGAACTCCAAGGTGACCAACACAAAATTACCCTGATACAACACATTGGAAAGGAATTAAACCTATGTTTGACACAACCGCCATCACCTACGGATTTAACGAAGACCAGGAATACAGCATCAACACATATATACTACTTAAATATGACACACAATTTGTAGGATACACTCAGATCTACACAGATGACTCCGAAAATACCAACCCAAATAAAATTTCAGTGGCAGTAAAAATACAATCCAAGAACCAATAATTTGGAGCAGACTAATGGACAACTGCTTCATAGTCACTGCTGATCTAGAGGCCATTAAAAAGTACGAAAATGGGTCCAGCAGACAAACACTCCACAAGCAGTTATCATTAGCGACTCGCTCAGTGTCGTCAACACATATACAAGTCATACCATCACTAGAGGGAATTTCCTTCGAGAGGCCAACCACATAAATAAACTACTAAACGTCAACACCCAAACAATAAAATGCCATGTGGGGTTTCTCGCCCATAGCTATACTATGCAACGATCAAGCCGATAGTCTGGCTAAACAACACTTCAGTGAATCAACAACAACAGCAATACCCTACAGCGGCACACGAACTGTATGGCAATATCAGAATAAAGATTGACAACTCCTGGCAACAACTCTAGCGCAACAGCAACAATGGACGCACACGCTGCACCATCCTACGCAGGGTATCAAGGGATACTAAATCACCAACAATAATAAAAAAACCAGACCAAAAAAACCCATCAATAGAATCATATTCGGCAAAGTTGGTCAGCAGCATTGGGAAAAACCTAACACCCAACAGAGAGGAAAATAGTAAATGACCACACTATTCCCTCTCAGAAAATATAAAGCACATCTTCAACACCTGCTCCAGATAAAAAGGAAACATATATATGTTTGAAACCAAGCAAAATTACATAGGTTCCCCATCGAACCACCCGGAAATTCTCACGGAACAAAACCACAACAAGGGCATCACATACCACAACATTATTAAGTATCTAACCGACAACATAAAAAGAGAAGGCATTTAATCTAAACGAAACCTTACACATCAACAAAAGGCTCTAAACCACCAAAGAATAATACATTTTTTTTAAACTTCTATAACGTGCAGATACTGTTTTCCTACATGGGTTCATTGAAGGGCATTACACCTTACATGGGTTCACTGAGGTGTAAAATGAAAAGTGCGCTGTACGAACCAACAAAAGTTTAAAAAAAAAACCTACAAAGAAAAATTTCTTCTAATTTACATTTTTACAAAACTCTTATAATTTACTTTATAAACAAAATTGTATAGGAAAAATAATGAAACAAATCATCTAGGATACCAGCATCTTTTAACCCAAAGGCGACAACAGATTAACGATATGATTATCCAAACATCACCTCACACAACATGAACAATCACTCTACACTAAAGTAAGACACTACAACTCAAAACATATAAGATGGTCTAAACCCAGGGCCATCAGGCCCCGCAAGACAAGACAGCAACATAAAACTGCTTAGATCTCATGTATATGACCCAACATTGTAGCCACAGTAAGGTGATACACACGCCAGGGATCATCAAGAACAGCCGCACAAGGTGGCAACTCTGTATTTATAAACACTAACCAGTAACCATAAAATAGAAAATATAAAGTATCCAAATAAAAGATTCGTAACTACAAATCGCCCTGCTGAAATTAGACACACTATACAAATGAATCAATTCCACATAGCTAAGCACGAAGTAGTCGTACGTGGGGGTAATAATACCACCAAGCAACACAGAATACATGGGTCAAAATAAATCCAATGCTTACCGGCACGGGATCAAAATTCATACCCTGGATACACAAATGGCATTTTGTTGGACACATTGCCGGTTCCCATGCATCGCCGCTGCCAGACAAAAAAATATAGCATCAAACGCACAATAATTGCATGTTGGGAGAATCATAGGCATGAGTGAGTGTTGCGTTTTCATTTCACTCGAACGCTTAGTCATGGACAAACCCAAAATATTATGCTTAACACAATGACCAATGAACCTATGGCTCAAACATGCATAGGCGCACCGTTGCCTTACACACAACTTAAACTATACCATCCCCTCGTGACAAAACTAATGCAGTAACCGCAGACTTAAGTGATTGCGCACCGTGGATAACTCCACTCACGTGATGACCTACATACAGGTCGATAGGATCTATGATGTCAGTTAAATTGACCAAAATCCTGACTGCAAATTAAAAAGTGCTCCTACGCACACTAAATTGCGGGTAACGTGGCACAATTCTGTCCCCAGCGATCAATTAAAGAGTCCGCCACCGCACAGTAACCAGACGTGCATGCCCACATGGGCGATTACGTCTTAAATTTAAATATGATGACGATAATCTGTTCATCCGTCAGTATTGTGTATTGATTCTTTTTGCACTTTAGATAAATACTCACATACGCAGACACTGACACCGAAGAATGTTGGGTAGATGAGATTTGGATTGTGCGTGTGTGTCCCTGTGTGTGTATGTGTGTGTGTATGTGTGTGTGTGTGTGTTTGCATCATTTCGTTTCATTTATTCTGTTGGAAGTGAAAAAGGATATACTTGCGAATATACATCCAGATTAGATGATTTAATTTATGTTTACAATTAGTGATTTAAATTTGGTTGTGATAAGATTGTAATATCTAGTCGGTGTGTTGGAATTGACGTGAATCCATTTAATGAATATTTTGGATTATATCAGTGTGATACATCAAGACTATTGGCACATCAGCACAATAGTGAGACGTTCGTTCATAATACCACTAGAATACATTTGGATAATCGATACATTTGGACTTTTGATAGTATGTTAGGACTATTAACGATAAGGTTAAACTTGCTTGAAGATAGTTTTAAATTGTCACTTTTTTAGGGAATAAATTATGTTTTCTTAATTATACACAATTGTTTCGTTTTTTTTAGCTCCTTTTTGATACCGAGTTTAGTATTATACTTTCGTAATAATGTTATTCATAACGAAAATAGTTTTAACTTCAGTCCAAACAGTTTGTTTCGCTCGGTAAAAGATGCCTTCTCTTTCAAAACATCTTTACATCGATAAATCATTCCGTGCACAATTCTGAGTTTACTATTAATGAAGCGAAAGGTAGCAGAGATATTTCGATGGATACATTGTACTGATTATAACATTTGTTTTTTTCCTTTCAGCGTGCATTGATGTCTTCAGTGCTTTTCAAAAGAGCTGTTGCAAAGTAGTTTTTGTATTTTGCTTTTCCTTAGTTTAAGCAAAACAACTCTTGTGGTTAACACTAACGTATATTAGTACATGAAAATATTAAGAATACTTATTATTAAAGAATAAAATGTCCTCTTTGAACCAATTTGTTAATATACGATATAAATGATTATAAATCATATACACGAGGGAATTACACACAATCATGGGAAGATATAGTACTAAATTGCTTTAGGTAACAAAAATGTATTCATCATAAAGTACATTTGTAACTGGCAATAACTGTCTATAGGTATAATTGAAATTTGTATTGGTCATTTGTAACATAATCCTGTGTACAAAGTAAAGCAATGCATATTAATCCATTGAAGTAAGTAACAAGAACTGTATTCGATATTAATTATATACAAAACTGAACGATACAAACATAAATTAAGTATCTGGTTGAAACAACTCTGCAGTGGAATAGTGGACATTTACTTTCTTGGAATACCGAAATGTTCACTTTCAATTTGAACATATTATTTATTAATTGCCGCTGCAACGCTAATAAATCTGTATATATATATATATATATATATATATATATATATATATATATATATATATATATATATATATATATATATATATATATATATATAATACTTTAAGATCAAAATATTAATGTAACACAAGGAATTAGAGATTCCATGTAAATAAACAGGTTAAAATATCACTTTAGTCACCTTTCTTTAACTTTGGATGTTTTTATTATAAAAAGGTCTATTTTATTCGGTAGTTGCCTTGATGTTCTCTGATTGTATGGTATTTTACCAATACAGTTACTTTGGGAAATGAATAATTTGTATTTTTATTAGTTTTCGTACCAATCAAACGTAAAAACGACTACTATATTTAACAATTGGTTATTTCATGGTTTTATGTACCAGTAAGATATTTAGCGCATCCTTAGTTGCAATGGTGTCGAACGTAGCCCAAGAATATTCACAATTCCTAAAGACACACATCCTATTTAATATATCAAATTTAGCCAATCGCACCCCATATTGTTTAGGTTATACGCAGAAGTTTTGTGTCATGGTAATATTTGTTATATACGTTGATAACAATCTTATCGAAAATCCACCAATTATTGTTAAGATATAGATGAGAAATCCTCGTTGATAAGCATGTATATTACCAAGCATCCAACTTTTGCAGAGCGAAATGTCATTAGCCTATATAACAGTTTTCAAGTAAAATCTTTCAGAATGCAACATCAAGTGTGGTAAGAAGTTCAGGAAATCCAATACAACTAATACTACTACTTCTAACCATGCAATTAATCCTGCATATGAACCGGTTACGTCCTAGACCTGCAGTTAACATTAAGAGATGCATTTCGTAAATAAATTTGCGATGTTGACATCTGCTACATAACAAAAATGAATGACGAAAAACGTTTGTGCTTAGCTCGTTTTCTCCTTTGTTGAGTATAACCTTAGTTCACTTGCGGAATAAAACGATACAATCAATAATTTAAAAAAGAAACGGTTCCTGGCTCAAGGAGCGAGAGAGAGAGAGAGAGAGAGAGAGAGAGAGAGAGAGAGAGAGAGAGAGAGAGAGAGAGAGAGAGAGAAAAGAGAGAGAGAGAAATAATATAGAAAGACATGGAGAGAGAATAAGAGAGTGAGAGAATGAGACAGAAATTAAATACCAGGGAAGTATGATGCTACCATGATAGGGGCATTTATGAAAGAATTAGAGCTTTTAATTATAACTGAACTGGCCGCCTGAGAGCAGTGATCCTAAGGAGTGAGAACCTTTGCCTGCTTTCGTGTGTCAAGTATCAGGTTTACACTAGAGGATACAGGGACAGGGACATTGGTTTTAATAAAGATTCACGTAATTGGGAGAGGAGAGATGCTTAATTCTTTCAGCGCGAAAGTATTAATTATAATTATATCCCTCTGTTTTTGTGGATAGTTAGGTTGCAATTATACAATGAAGTAGGGGCTTTCGTGTGTAAAGCAACACAAGGAAAACTGTATATAGTGTAAATTGTAAATACATATGTAAATAGCAGACGTATTTTATGGATTTATTTCTTTTCCCATTACTATAGAAGTTTTAATGAAAGCGGTGTGCAGGATCCTGCAGTTAGTGGATTATTCTGTCAGTTGTTTTATGGGGGTTTGTTTTATTATTTTGGCAACAGCATGTATTGCACATAGTATATTTCTTTTTGGAGCGTAATTATCTTTAATTTGATTGCAGGATTTAAATCACGGTCATATCAATGCGAAATACGTCTTGGATTTATTCAGATTCAGGCAATTCGTATTTATCGTGAACAAAAATGGCCGAAAGAGAGATTGATACCTTAGCACTTATTTTTGGACATCCAAGAAATCCCCACACAGGTTTGGTACAACGCTTTAAACTTCAACCTCGGCTCAGCGAATGAAACATAATTGTTCAGGGTGCAACTTAAGAATCTAACACGAAAGTGAGATAAAAATTTGCTAGAGCTGGCTCAGGATGTAAAACGCTTAACAAGAGAGCCAACCAAAATGCTCATAAACATATTGAAACGTTGATCTGAGATCATTTAACGGATGCACTAATAGACTCAGACATGAGGATTCTTTTTCAGCAAAGCCACCCTAAAACCTTAGAAAGCACAAAGTTAGCAGTTGAATTAAAGCGTATTCAAGGATCAGATAAACAACGGGGTCGTCGCACGAAATCTCAAGTTCTAAATGTTGAAGTTTTAGAATGTTCAGCATCAGCCACAGTGGACCTCCAGTCATGCATCCAATAATTATCAAGTGAAATCAAAGAGTTTAAGGTACAACTGAATTCGTTAAAGAGAAAGCGAATTGGAAGACACTTCAATCAGCATAATGCGATGAAGTGCCTAATTTGGTGATTACTATTCGAACATAAAAGCAAATAAGAACTGGCATGGCCAAATTGGCAGGACGCAACCCCATAGCACTCGAATTGCAAATCATCGATCAGAAATGTACATATAAGACATAGTGCAAGGGCAGAAAAGTGAATCCTGATCGATACGGGAGCAACTGTTACCTTAACTAACGGACCCATCTATGATCAAATGTATAATCTACAAAGACCATATTTGGGACCTGTCGGTTAGCAAACGAAAATGGCTTATGGAAAGTGTATCCAAATAAGAGGTGTGGGAAATATGGATATCATGATAAATGATACGAAAGTTAAGCACGCGTTGTGGGTGGAGGAAATCGACAAAGCTATCGATGTATTCCTTGGTTTTGACTTAAGCAAGAGACACTAGTAAGTTATAGATGCTGTGAATAATACATTTAAATGAAAAATGGTTAACCAGTAAATTGTGCCACTGTTGAAATGAAGAGCATCAGGTGTTGTCACGTGGTAGTGGACAAAACAAGTAATATATATATATGCCGAGACATTCACCGAGAGGTATCAAATATTGATGGCCAAGTCAGGGGTTAATGCAAAAAATAATTATCCATATTAAGGTGCTCAATCCCTCAGAAAGATCAGTAGCATGGTGCCGCCGAAATTTGCAGATTTACTCGAACGATTGTTGGCTGATTTCCATTGTACATTTTAACCAGGTATTTTTCCAAGATAAGACCGACCTGGGGAAAACAGATTTACTGAAACATTCAATCGACAACGAGTAGGTGTCACACATTCTCCTACGTCCTTGACGGTTAGCTCTTGTGCAGCGTGGAGACGTTAAAGACCATATTGAGAAAAGGTTGAAATGTGCCTGAGCAATCCTAAGGTCCGTGGGCATTGCTCATTGTTCTTGTTCAAAAGAAAGATGGATCGACGAGGCTTTGTGTTGACTATAGAAAAGTAAATGAAGTGACAAAATAAGAATTCTTTCTCCGTTTCCAGGATTGACGACATACTGGATGCGCTTCAAGGGTCAAAACGGGGTTAACTTCTAGACGTTCAAAATAGGCACTGGCAGGTGGCCCCAAATTTAGATCTAAGACTGCATTTGTCATCGACTATGGTCAATATCAGTTCAAGGTCATGTCTGTTGGCCTTTCCTATTCGCCTTCTACGTTTGAACTTTTGATGAGCCGAGTTCTAAAAGGGCTTTCGTTGAAGATATGCGTGGCTTTTTTGGATGTCATCATTGTTACGGTGCATATTTCAAATGATAGCTTCTGGCTTGAAACTGAATCCAGGTATGTGGCATCTTTTTCAAATCAGCGTCTCATATATGGGGCATATCGTGTCTCAAGATGGCGTCCAAACATATCCTGATAAAGTCATAGTGGTACTGGACTGGCCTACTCATATTAAAGTCAAGGACGTGAGGAGCTTCGTGAGTTTGTGTTCGTATTAAAGAAACTGTATTCGAGAATTTGGTGAAATTGCAATACCTTTGAATGGAATAAGACATTTCAGTGGATATTCCGAACATCCTCGCTGTGATGTTATGAGAAGTAGTAAGGAATACGGACACAAGGACGAGTCATCTTGGATTGTATAAATTTCTAAACGATAATTGAGGAAATCTCGGCAAGATGATAAGTATATATGTTACAGAATAAGTTGTTTTGGACAGGTCTGGTGCGCGCCCTAAATGACATAATATCTCTATGAAAAATACAGCAAATAAGGCTTTATGAGCAAGTGGGACTGGCTGGAACTCTGGAATAAGTTTTGTTTTACCGTAGATTGGAATATATGACGTTTTAGGGGTAGATAAAACGCTAACTAACGCTCTTCACCCACAGAAAGACGAAATGGTAATACCTTTTATTCAGAACGTCGAGCACATGCTGGCTATCCTAGTGTCCAAAGATCAGAAAAACTGGGATGATATTCTGTCTCTTGCGCTCATGTAATACCTTAGTGCTGTTCATGACGAAATTCTCATCCAATGTAATGATGCTTTTCGAGCTCTGAGGTTAACCATTGATTTGATGTATGGAACTCTAAAGGAACAGTCCTTAGTGTCCAGGAATGCTACATAATTTGCTTCAAATCTAAGGACATACTTGGATTGTTCCCAAGAGTTAATTATGGAACACATACGAAACGCGAGCGATAAGAAGAAATGGTATAACGACCACCGGACACACATTAAAACGTTTCAATCGGCAGATGATGTGTGTCTGCATGACTCAAAACGGACACTTTTGATCGGGCCGAAATTACAATCAAATTGGAATGGACCCAATCTTAATGTAAATTATATAAGTGACGTTGTATGTCGCATTCAGAAATCTCAAACACACAAACAGCGTTTCGTTCATTTCAATAGACTAAAACCCTTTTATGGCGACAGTACCAACTTGTTGAAGGACAATGTTAACACGCAGAAGGACAGGCTAAAAAAGGCTCCAGTGTGAAATGGATTAAAACATATCTGACAGTAAGATAGCCATTCCGGATGATACAGTGTATGGGCGCAGCAAGCGGGTGCGACGCATACTGCAGAGATTTCACTCTGGAGAGTAGAGTGATCTAAGAAATGGTTGGGCGCGATAAAGTGACTGTACTATTTGACTGTTAAAATATTTAAATTAGTAGAAAAATGTGCAAATAACTCAGTTGCTTTAGAAATACATGATAACTATATGTAATCTTATATTTTGTGAATTCGTATTAGCAGACAGCTTCATAATGTCGTACAAGTGCTAATACGATGATAAAAATAATGCCAAAACAACATGTTCATTGCAACCTAGATGAATAAATTGAACTGACTAATACATTAACACGCGGGACACAAGGTGTTCAAAGAGGGGAGGAGTGGAATGAAATTAGATACCTGGGGAGTATGAAGCTACAATAATAGAGGAAATAATGGTTACCTATATATAGCACTGGTTGAAAGAATTAGTAGCGTTAATTATAAAGAAACTGTCCGTCTGAGGGCATTGATCCTAGGGAGTGAGAACCTTATCTGCTTTCATGTGGCATGCAACAGGTTTTAACTAGACTGCAGTATTGACTGTGAAGGTGGTTTAACTAAGATTCACTGATTTAAGAGAGGTGGGAGGTGTTGTATTGTTCAGTGTGAAAGGATTATTTTCCCTCTATCTTTCTCTGTTTTAGTGGAAAGTAACATTGTAAACCTACAATAAAGTATGGTTTTCGTGTGTAATACAACACAAGGGGAACATAGTTAAATATTGCAAATGGTAAATAAACATAAATAGCAGACTTATTTGATGTGTATACTTCTGAACCCATCACATTACAATAAATCTCTATCTCTCTCTCTCTCTCGCTCTCTCTCTCCATATATATATATATATATATATATATATATATATATATATATATATATATATATATATATATATATATATATATATATATGGTTGCCAATCTTAGATGAAATAGTTAAAGCGTTATGACCATGGCAAGCATTGCAGCTGAAATTTACGTACATAAATGCTACGAAAATAAAGTAATACGATACAAAACATAATAAAAATGCACATGCGACCTTTAATACAGTTTTCCTCAAATGCATGTCTTTGCAAAGGATTATATAATAAAAATGAAATAATCCGACTGACAACAGTCAAACATATTTCAGTAAAACCAAGTACAATTTCAATGTAAGCATTATGATAATCAAATGCAAGCTAACTATATCAAAATGTACTTGTCAATATATGATGTCTACCTCAACAAGACTACATAAAACTCCCATGATTACCTCACATCGGTCAGTCAGAAGCATTTGCTCTTTTTGTTTGCAAACAGATTAGTTCTTAAATTACGTCTATTATTATGTTTGGTCGAGTGAATGTCTGACTGCACTTGATCTAAATGACTGCATAACGCGTATTCATTCTCATAAAGCATGAAGCTTCTAAACACGGTAAAAATGAAAATGTGCAATTCGACATAGCTACAATATTACATGGAAACATACTATCTGTCTAAATATCTAACAAGTTTAATTATTTGAAGTATTTACAAAATGAATTTGAAATCTTTTTGGGGTGATGTTTGCTGTAACGTTGATACTTGACTCTAGAAATGTAAAATTTTTGATTTGCAGAAAGGCTGCGAGAACTGTGATCATATACATCGTTCCTTGAAACAGTTAATACGAAAAGTGTAAAACATTATGACATACAACAAACCTCTAACATAATCGTACACTTCACATAAATCAACAAATTCCAAACCGTTATATGTGTCTTCTCTTCAAAGATGCCATCATTTTCCAATGACCTTGACCAGCCCCAGAACTAGAAAGAGGCATGTTATGACGGATATTTATTTTCAGGAATGTCATGTCTCAGTATAATGTATGTACCCTCTGATGACTTTGAACTTCTAACCATAGAAAAATGAAAAGGAAACAAATAACTAAACTCAGTAACAAACAAGCAGTAAACAAACATACAAACAATCTCCATGATTGTCAACAAAAGTGTTTTTGTCTAAGTATTCTTGATCTTGCAAGAATGTTAGAGTAAGGCTGCATGCATATGAACGAACTGTGCTACTGATACTACAGAGCATGTCGAGTACGTGTGGACATTACAATATAAAGGTAAATCATGGCCACAGGATGGACAAAAGATATAAACAAATGGCTTTTAGTTTGGTTTAACAATTGATATTGTGGTTTTTAGGGTAATGCTTGGCACGTACAAAAATCCATGTTTGGGTTTTAAATATCCTTTTCCAGTTCGTGTAAACGGTTTGAGCATTCGTTTAACTTTCCTTGCAATGTCTTGAACATTTGTAGTTTGTCAATGTTCTTATACAAATCTTTCTCAATGCATATTATACATGCGCGAGTTGATGATATGATATGCGTAGCGTCCTGATTCAGTGTAGTAAGCCATGTACTATAGTGGCTTGTAAACGAATCCGTTATGAAGGTTTTTAGACGATTTTCCGATACAAGTGTATCGATAGCTGTTTCAGTCGTTTTACGCATCTGTTCTATAACCTTTTTCTTGCCGTTTCCCATTCGATCAATAACCCGGTCAAATCCTGGGATTTGACTAATCACACGAACAACTCGCGCAACTTTCATCCAAATAGGAGATGAGGCAATACCAATCGTAATTCTCATGCTAGATATGAAGCCAATTTGATCTGAGCTAAGGCTTCCACCTTGGCCGGAACTTTTAAAGAAGCTGAAACCGAGTTGAAGATTGTTTAATTTACCGATCGTCGAGTCAATTTTGGATTGCAGTTTCGTGCAATGATGTGCAATTCGGACAGATGCCTGTTCAAATGGGCCATTATCTTCCGTACTCCATTCCAAAATAGCATCTTGAATCCGTGCTTTGATCAGTGATGGTCCAATGTCTGGTAGTTCACACATTTCTGGAACACAGCTGGTCCAGTCGAAGTATTTTTTTTGCGTATCTGCACTTTTTAAATACTTCTGCAGGTCTTGTAATAGCGATTTGTCTTCTTGGTCAAGTATTGCCTCAAGCTCACTGCACTATAGAAAAGTAATAATACTATTATTAATAATAATGATAATATTATTATTATTATTATTATTATTATTATTATTATTATTATTATTATTATTATTATTATTATTATTATTATGCACGCTATAGTTGACTATAAAGTTGTATGTTCGATCATATATGTTTTGGTTAAGTCTAACTGTACATTTAAATATGATTTATGTTATAGATCAGACATTTCTTCTCTTGGTGTGCACAATCGAAGACATAAGATAATCGGTTCAAATGATCAATCATATCCTTAACAGTATATACATAACGCATGCATATGCAATCATGATGTCAAGATTATTGCTTCCGAGAAACGCAGATTTATATACTAATATGAATAACTGAAGGAAATGACAAATGTATTCATGCAGGTATAATAACCCCATCTTGCTTTCTGATCATCTGATTGACATGTGTCCAAATTTATGTATCAATCCAATACTAGTGGCATAGAGCTTTTACTAACATAAGCAATAACGTGGAATCGCACGGTGATTATTGGGTAGTAAACCTTTCTGATTCCATCATGTTATATCCATACCGTTTGTGTAGTCCTAACGATCCATTGATAAGGCAAGACTATATGAATTTGCAAGATTATATGCTGTTTTCTCTTGTATGATGGAATAGGCGATAACTATGGCAAATGAAAAAAGCTGGCTCTCTGATATTTGCATCACATATAAAGATTGGATGGTTCTTTACATTTTTCAACGTCTGAATGTCTAGAATAAATTTACATCAAATATATTGTAAATAATTACGATAGAATGTAAGTTGATGTATCGCAAGAATATATATGGCAAGTTTGATACTCGGCAATTACTTATAACAAAAATGAATGACGAAAAACGTTTGTGCTTAGCTAGTTTTCTCCTTTGTTGAGTATAACCTTAGTTCACTTGCGGAATAAAACGATACAATCAATAATTAAAAAAAAAACGGTTCCTGGCTCAAGGAGAGAGAGAGAGAGAGAGAGAGAGAGAGAGAGAGAGAGAGAGAGAGAGAGAGAGGGAGAGAGAGTGTTATTTTTGTAACCTGTTTGTCTCTTTTGTCTTGTATTTCAAATTTTGTACGCCCGTTATGTTTACCCACATGACGTCTCATTCAGGTCGTACCCTATCTGCTGCTACACTATATTCTATCAGTCTATCAACCAAATAATTTATCAAGATTTGCACGATATTGCGACGAAATGTTATTAATTAATGTGGGGTAGCTTGCGCAAGTGCAGATAAGTTTTTATGCTTTATCTTATCCATATCTCCTGAAAACAAAGTCTGATGAATATTTCTAAGTCTATGTGTATCAACTACAGTAAAAACAACTAAAGTATTACAATTATCTCTGATCAAATTCAGAGTTTGAGTATATCTCCGAATATCATAAATTATATCAGTATTTTTATGTATGCCTTGAGAAAATATTCTTGCAGGATTTGCTTGTTGGTCCAGCATTAAATCATCATATACTACAATATTATTAATAAATCTATTAAGTGCATAAACACTCGGCGCTTCATCAATATTGGTTATACAATTAATAGTATTATCACCTTCCACATTTAATAATTTGAGTTCTCATTAACATCTTTAAGACATTGCAGCATCTCTGAACAGCTACAGATGGTACCACTAAATATAATTTATCCCACTTGAGCCATCTCATTATTACATTCAGTAATAAATGTGTCTTTCCACTTTCAGACGGACCTATCATTATCAATCTGATAGAATTTTGTAGGGCTGGATGATGTTTGACTGGTTCTTGTTATTGTGTCGCTGAGAAATCAGTTACATTCATATTATACATATACGAATCGTTATTGTTTAGATTGTCGAGTTAAAACTCCAAGCAATGATTTAGCCAGTCAAAACAAATATGGTGAAAAATATGCAATATTTAACAGAAACGAGTTTTCTTTTTTACTTAAATTTCAATGATCTGATGGTGGTGAGTTTGCTAAATTAGTAACGAAATTTCCAGGAACTCTACTGGCTAAAAACCCAGGAGAAAGACATCATTCTATAAATAATTATTGTGATCATAGAACCCGACTTGTCTTCTAACTCGATAAACAAGATCATCCAAAAGCTGTTTTATATTGATAAATACCATTGATAAAGCGTGTCATATTCACGGTGTTGCATATAGAAGCAGTGATTTATTTAAAATACATATTGCAGATCTTGAATTAATACATGAATTAAATTCCATGAAAGATTTATTTTTTAAAGAAAATTTGGCTAGATTGGCAATAAAATCTGGGATGAAAGGTAAATTATTATTTGGAGCTGGTAATTAAACAACCGAATATAAAATAATGGAATCGATTTATTATAGCCCAAGAGGATATTGTAAGGGTAAATCAGCGATTAGTTTACTCTCTGCACATGTTGCACGTTCTTTTGATGCGAAATGGTTAGTGTGACAGTCAATATGGCAAATTTAGGTACCCCACCTAAACGAATTCAGCACGCACATTTTGAGGCCAGCAGCCCTAATAAAGTTCATCAGGCTGATATTTTATTTTTACCACGTGATACTATCAAAATTGTTAGACTTCACTATACATACAAACGCGAGATGTCTGTCTTTGACGTTGCGAGTAGATATAAAGAAGCAGAGTAGTTAGTGCCTGAAACGGATGCTGAAGTTGTATTAGCTTGTATACGAATTTATCAACAAGGACCTTTGTATTGGTCATAACTACTACAGGATGAACCTGGCAAGGAATTCGTTGGTGCAGCATCGTCGCTGATGAAAACACATGACGTCAAAACTAGACGTGGACATGCCGCAATTGATCTTGATCAGACAATCGTTGAATCGTTTAATCGAACACATGATGAGCGATTATTTGGATATCAATACGCAAAGAAAATAGTTCAAAAAGATACGAGATCTCGTTAATTGTTTGTAAGACTACCACGTGTGATAGCTGTATTAAAAATGAGCTTACTCGTGCAACTGCCATGAAATCCGCTAATGGGATTACAAATTACCAATTACCAATACAACTGCATGGCGTTTCAATGCAACCAGTACTAGGTAATGTGACTGTGAGGTATTTATATGAACCATGTGAACATAAAGCTTGTACTTGGTAATGTGAATGTGAGCTATTCATATGAACCTCGTGAAGTTGAAGCTGGTACAAAAATAGCAACTGATATTTTGAGTGTTAATATGCATAAAGTTCCAGCATAGTAAGATCCACGGGTAGACATGCCATATACAAATTAGATTTAACTGCTCCTTAAGGAGGATTTGTACGTAAACAAGACCAATCTTAGAGATACACAATTTATATCGTCAACACTTAACTAGCGCCGCGACGTCGATTAATCTCAAGATAGGTTAGCATTACACTACTACCCTTTATATCTTCGGCATCAATGTTTAAATACTGCCACAGTATTAGTGTGTTACAGTTCGCACAAAGATTATTTTGTCGTTTCGGAATATCATGATACAGTTAGCGTCAAGAACAAAGTCGCGATTGTGTTTTTGTCACAATGTTCATAACTAAGTACTTTTTTCTTACTATATAATCACTATTGAATATTGTTTTTCTATGATAACCCTACTCAACTGAGATTCTCTTCTAACTCGAGACACTGCGAGTTAAACTAAGTTTGACGACTCCAATGCATCATCAGCTATCCCAACAACCTGTATCAGTAATAGTTAATCCTTGAGATCAATGCATTGTCATTGCTTACCCTAGCATCCATGGAGTTTTGTCCATATCTAATGAGCTCTCAACAACACTAACAAGAACTATAACAACATCATTTGACACGAGATTTTGTGCCCCTCATGACTCTGGCAAGGTCCCTGGTATATCAGTTTCAATATTTTGTTGCCGTTTATCTGCTGGGCGACAATATAATGGTGCGGGTGCATTTGAAATTTTTTCCTTATATAACAAAATTAATTGTTGTTAAAGTGTATCACGAACTATCTTCCTACTTGCAACTATCACATCATCTGGTATCCACAAATTCCAAATCATCGTTTATATTCGCTACTGATATTACTTCACCCATTATTAAACAATGACTTGTATTCAGGTGTAGTCTGATCATTTCTGAAGCTCTCTTAATGCTGGATCAAGCGCTCTATGTTTATCAGTTATTTCTTCATAATAGTCTAGAAACATTTTCAACTATCCGTGCGGAGACAACCCAACAAAAGGCGATGTTTGACCATGATCACCACACATTATTACAGCAGTATGTGTGTCAATTACCAATCAATAAATGTTTTCACTATTTCTAACTACACTGCATATTTCATCCCAAACGATAATCCTTGGAATATATTTCTCATCCATTCGATCAGGAGCCCATTTATCTCCCTTCCGTCGAACGTATTTGTACATGATTTCATATTTCTTTCTTTCATCTATCTTGCGAGTCTGTGCGTTAAAGCGATCATATCAAACTTCCTAAAAACTTCAATCACACAAGTTGTTTTTCTAGAACCTCCAGTTCCATTAAGATAAACTGTTTTATATCTAGCTACATGATCATACACTGACGGTGCAAACGATAGCTTTACTGTCTGATATTTTCTGCAGTAAACATCCTTAATTGCAACGCCTGCGGATTCAGAATAACTAAGCATATTTTATTGTTTATTCTCCATTACCTCATGATGCATAAATTCCGACATGCAGTTGGTCTAGCAATCCTGAATATTTTTAACTGATTTAAAACGAATATGTCGCGACTCTGACAGCAAACTTAGAAACTGTATTTATTATCGGTAATATGTTTATCGAAATGTACGCGAACATTGAAACCTTAAATGAGTAAACTACAGTGACTAACCATCAATGTAACGAACAATTGTACCTAATTTAGTTCCGTTGCACAAGTTAAAATTTCTTAGAAGTATAAAAATATTGTGTCGTTGTATCAGCAATAATGCACTCTGACTCACCTTGGAGTATATTCAATATTGTACAATGTTGTTTATGATCATATGATCATATGATCCAACCTATTATGATTCTGTTAATACAAGATATAACAAATAGGATGAAGATCTTCTATAAACTTAAAAGTCTTGATACAAGCGAATCCAGTTAATGCAAAGTCAGGTAATGGTACATTTATCGATAGTCTGGTCGTCTTGTGTGTTGGATGTCCAATTCTTTTAAGATATACAGAACATTCTCCCATTTGAAGAAAACGTCCGGGATAACATGCATCCCTATCAATAGAGATAACATCTTTATATTCGTATTTATTTTTCTTTAAAATACTGTGACTGAATTCGACACAACTCGCTATTATATCATCGATAAAATCAATCCGATGTGGTTTCCCCGAATTGTTCTCTCAAGCAAAAGGAGCCGCAACTAACTGAACTGTAAAACAATTACTCAATAATTGTTCCGTATCATCGGTAGATTTCAAAGCAAGATTTTTCATGTCTTCGTGGACAGATTCTGTCCCATTATGTAGTACAAACTGACAATGGTTTCCATCATCAGAACCCGGAAATAACCGTACTGGTAGAGGATCGTTTTTACTTACTTCGTAACAAAATCGATAAAATCGTTATCAAATTTATCAGTTTGATTTCGTGGACATATTGTTACTGCATTACTTCACGCTTGAAAATTATCATCAATAATTTCAATTGAAGCTCCTGTCGTATTATATTTCGATTCGTACGATTTCCCTCCGGTTATCATTTTTGCTGTTATTGGACATTTTAATTTCTTTCCCACTTCAGCGATGTCTTCGATATGCGATCTTTACCTATTCTCCCAACTCGTTTATTATTTTAGTCTTTTAAACGCTAGACCGTTTCAACGTGTGGAAATTTTGCACTCTGATCTGAATGTAAACGCTGGGGCATACCATAATGTACTATAAAACCATTAAATAAATCCTCGGCTGTAGTCCTGGCTGTCTGGTTTCTTGTCGGAATCGCATGTGCATACCTGGTAAAATAATCTGTAATAACCAGTATATTTTGGTACCCTCCTTTGGACATCTCCAGAGTAAGAAAAACTAGTTATAATGGCTGTGTGGTCACTATATTGACAAGTGGTGCTCGAATATTTGTTGACGATTTTCTAAGCATGCAACGACGAGATTTTTTAATCCATATTTCTACATCATTTGACATGCGCGGCCAATAGAATCTATCCCTCAGAAGAGAAAGTGTCCTGTCTCTGCCTAAGTGACCGCAATCATCGTGTAAATAGTGCATCGCCTCCTCGCGGCGAGTCTTGGGAAGTACCAGCTGTAGCTGTAGTTGATCATGATCATCAGCTCTTGTCCTCCTGTACAGAACATCTCTTTGCAGGCATAACTTGTCAAAGGTCCGAAATATTGCTAAATAATCTCTTCCAGTAGGTAGTGACTGTCCATTAGGCTTTCATTTGTCTCTTACAGTCTTTATCCATTCCCTTATAACAGGATCTTTGGACTGAGCCATTCTCCAATCTTTATCTGTCCTTGCGGCAATGCCAGAACCAGAGTCAATATTATCAACATCATCAGCAGACAGACAAAGACTTTCAACAAATGGTTGAGCACTAGCTAACTTACAGAGGGCGTGTAATGTTTCTTTGGTAATAGTCTTCATATCCATAGTGCTGCTCCTGCCTCTGCTCTCTACACGTGGCATCCGAATTCCTCGATCCGGCTCTGTAAATGATGTCAAAGTTGTAAGCAGCTAACAGCTAACCATCGATGCCCAGTGGCATCAAGTTTGGCTGATGTAAGAATATATGTGAGGGGATTGTTGTCAGTGTACACAGTAAAGTACTGTCTGTAAAGGTAATCATTGAATTTCTCAGAGATTGCCCATTTTAATGCTAAGAATTCCAGTCGATGCGCTGAATAATTTTGTTCACGTTTTGTTAACCCTCAGCTGGCAAAGCTGATCACCCGCTTTATGCCATCCTGAATCTGATACAAAACTGCACCAAGGCCGTGTTGACTGGCATCTGTGTGCAGCTCGAAAGGTTTACCAATGTCAACGTAGCCTAGTATAGGTGGTGAAGAGAGAGCATCCTTCAGAGCTGGCCAGTTTATAATCTTGTCAATCTTGGATGGATCTGCCTCTACACCTGCCTCTGATACAACATGGCCAACATATATGACCTTTTCCTTGAAGAATTGGCACTTCTTTGGAGACAACTTCAAACCACGCTTTCTAAGCCTTGTTAGGACCTTATTCAGATTTGTTAAATGTTCTTCATAGGTTTTGCCGAAAATGATGATATCATCTAGATAGATCACACAGATGGACAGATGCATTTCTCCGAGACACTCTCCCATCAATCTCTGGTATGTAGCTGGTGCATTGCAAAGCCCCATGGGTAGTCTCTCAAACTCGTAGAAACCTAGTGGACCCGCTGTAAAGGCTGTCCTCTCCTTATGAGACTCATCTAATTCAATATGATGATACCGCGACTTCATATCCAGCACGGTAAAATATTTAGATCCACCTAAACAGTCCAAGATATATTCAATCCTGGGCAAGGCATAGGAATCCTTCTTTGTGATCTGATTCAACTGCCGAAAATCAATGCACAGGCGAAGTTTTCTATCCTTCTTTTTCACTAAAGCAACATTGCTGGCCCAAGGACTATGTGATTTATGAATCACTCCGCTAGCAAGTAACTGGTGAAGGTGATCTTTCATCTCACTATACATGGACGAGGGTATCCGATGGTATCTTTGTTTAAACGGTGTTTCGTCTATCAGATTAATGCGATGCCTTACAGCAGCCGTAAATCCCAAATCTGTCTCACGTCTGGAAAAGATATCTTCAAATGTCTTTATTAGATCTATTCCTTTTTGTAGATAATCTTTAGACAGTTTATTCGAAGTGATGTTCATTTGACTGAGAATGTCACCTACTCGCTTCCTTCCAACTTCATCTGCTGGGACATCAGCCACAGATACTGGTTGCAACTCACACACAATAGCTCTAGGTGGAATACTAACTGTCCTGGCAGTCACGTTTGACACATGAACTTCTATCAGACCATTCCTCATGTAATTGTATGTCACCAGACCTGGAGAAATATCTAAGTCTACATTTACTGTGGACCTCACTGAATTCTGAAGCAGAGCACATGTCGAATGATATGGCACCTCTTTATCGACGAAAGTTCGCAAAATCACATTGATGTTGCTTTGCACAATAATATCATGCGACTCAACGCTCTTTAAAACACCTAGACAAAAATTCCTCTTTGCTAACTCCTTTTCTCGTAAAGTCAAACATCTAAATGTCAAATACCACGGAGTTGGCAATCGAGCTGTCTGTAGAAATCTTGATCCATGCTCACTTTTGCATTCTTCTAAAGCATGCATTAGGTAGTTGTGCCTAGCAACACAGGAACACGACTACTGTAGTTGCTGTCTGGCACGACTAGCATCAGCCAACGTTGTCCTTCCATATTTGGCAGAATGTTACTTTTTATTTCAATCTCTATGTAGCCAGAATATGGTAGCTTCTCTCCATTCGCACATTCAACATTAAAAAGGACTGTAATGGGCTCAATCGGAGTAGTCTTCATCTGGCTAACTGTTGATACTGCTGATAGAAAGATCTCAATCTGAATAAAACATTTATCCACTCCAAACAAGACTATTGTTACGCTGTTTATAGTTAAGCTAAGAAGTCATATTTCAAGATGATAGACCTTATTCGTCATCAGGGAGTTGGACTCGCTCTAGGAGCATTTAAGACATCTCCACGTGAAATCCCTCTTGTGCAAGCGAATGAACCACCTTTGCCACATCGCAGAGACATGCTTTCTGTACAGTAGACACATTAACATCAAACCCTCTGAACCATCTTCGGCTGTTTTGCAACCGTATTCAAAACCTTATACGTAAAGAAACCAAATGGCATACCTCATTTGTCATCAGAATATCATCCAGCCTTTATAGTAACAAAATTGATCTTTCTACAATAAAGAAAATGTTTGTCTCGGAAACACCACAATGACTCCTTAAACAACAAAAAGTACTTTTTACGTTACATGACGGGGTAAATTCTGAGACATACCTCTCCATCTTCCAGAATTCTTATCATTAACGTCTCACCGAATTTATAAACTACACTAGACGTTATACTGATGGATCAAAGGATGAGGAAAAGGCTTCGTTAGTGGCAAACACATAACAAACGTTCTTTTGCCAAATGATGCGTCCATTTTTCGACCGAAATCAAAGCAATATACCTTGCTATGACATTTATCAAAAAGAAACGTATTCTAAAAATTACATTTTCTTCTGTGACTCACTCTCAATGCTTTAGTCACAACACAATATAAAACTGGAGAACCCATTTTTAATCAACCACCTCGTCAAAAATACTGAGCTGCATACCTTCTGCAATATAGTAAAATGTTGGTACCTAGCCATATTGGTATGAAAGGTAATGAAGAAGCAGATCGTGCTGCTAAAATTGCTCTATCCCATGAACCATCTGATTTTAAAATACCGTTGATTGATTTTAAACATCGTATCAAAGAGTACCATGCCTGAAGTGGCAGGTATCGCTGAATGATGCAGTGAATAAAAAACTTCACGCCATCAAGCCAACCCTATGGACTCCTTCCTACATAACCATCCGTAGGGAGGAGGTAGTCATTGCAAGAATCAAAATTGGTCATACGCACATAACCCGTTCCCACTTACTAAAAGGTGAAGATGCACCAGAGTGAGTTACTTGCAATGAACCAATCTCTGTCAAGCACTTTATGACAGAGTGTTTTGACCTGCAACCTACGCGTGATAAGTACTATAATATACATGACTTGAAGGAACCGTTTGATACTATAGTTAGTACTTGTATTTTAAAGTTCCTATAGGATGTATACGTTTGTTTTAAACTATAACGTGTTTGCCTGTGACGATTTTACCCCAACCCCTTGTATGTAGGTATAAGTAACTATAACTTGTGATTCTGACTGGCCTTGTACATGTATAAATTGTATGTCTGCCTGACCCAGCTGTGATGTTTCCAATTGTTCTAAAAGTTAGCTAATCCCCTTACGTAAGATGGTCTTTGTTAGCTCTCGAGGGGAGAGGAGACTGTGTCCATCGCGGACGGGTGACGTAACCACATCAAAGGACAGGACAGCGCTAAATAAGAAGCCTGTAACAATTGATAGGCACACAGACAGACATTCGGATGTTTGACAGTCGAACGACTGACCAGAGTCGATCGCCCTCCAATCGAAATGCGATGTGGGTGGGACTTTATTCGAAAAGTTTTAGATAAAACCCAATGTTTAGTAGGAATTAGTCAGTTGCTACAAGAATTGAGAAGAGAGTAGAACTCCGTACGGCCAGACGACAATTGGTGGCAGACTCAGATTTTGGAAATCAAGGAAATCTTAAGATAGCTTAAATCTTAAGATAGCTTCAAAGGTCAGTGTGATTTTTGTTTGATTTCTGCTTGACACGTCTGCGGAATGGAAGGATTCTCGTATGTATATTCATTTTACTTGTATTGTAGTATGAATAGTTAATTATGATATTAAAATTTTGCATCTTTCGTGATGTTCGTTAGTACCTTTGCTTGCAATTGATTATGATGTAAATTCGTTGCATCTTCTTCATGATATTATATTACCCCTTATTTTGTGAGGTAAAATGTTGCTCTTTTGTTAGTAATAGGTGTGCATATTATTTCGTGAATTATTATGTTTACACCCTTTTGAAAGGACGATTTGTATTCGTGAAGAATTGTATTGTTTGCTAGCCGCTATAAGAATTAATATTATAATTCTTTGTGTAGGTATATTATGGTAGACTAGCACTTTGTTTACGTAAAGATATATTTTGCCTTTGAGTTAACGGATTTCCGTTATTGCAATTTGAATGTGAATATTGTGGATTCGGTACGCTTGTGTAGGACATATATATAAATATATAGATAGTCATATTACTAATAGTAGTAATATTATAATACAATGATATTTGAAATATTTGTATGTATATACTGATAGGGCTCAGTATGTAGATATTTGAATTCTTTGTGAGATTGTGTTGTGGCGCCAATTTGTAAGCGGCGGAAGCGTATGGGAATTTCGATGTGTGCGCATGCGTGACCAAAAATGTCCCGCCTTAAACTGATGGTTCAATTCAGTGACTTAGTGTGAGGTAATATTCATCACCATATGCTAATGCATTATACCTTTCAACAGGAAGCTTTCGGGTGACGAGAGAATTTCGGGTGACGTTGAAGAGAATTCCGGGGAAATTCCGGATGACGTGGAAAGAATTCCGAGTGAATTTGAGAGATACCGAGTGAATTTCGGGTGACCTCAAGAGATACCGTAGAAGAGGAAACGGAAGTAGATATAGAAGAGGAAACGGAAGTAGAGATAGAAGAGGAAACGGAAGTAGAGGAATCGGAAGGAGAGAAAGACGAAAGGAGACTTATTTAGATGAGTAACACTCAAGAAGGGAAAATATTCCTCACACTGAAATCAAATGATGATCTAGGGATCATTGGGTCAAGAGTGACATTGATTGCTTAATATCTTTAAAATTTTCATTTATTAAATTGTTGTTTAAATTTCATCTTTGTATTTCTTTTAATTTAA
Source organism: Unio pictorum (assembly GCA_030141615.1). Lineage (NCBI taxonomy): Eukaryota > Metazoa > Mollusca > Bivalvia > Unionida > Unionidae > Unio > Unio pictorum. Next base: position 7,747,533 of record JARLTB010000061.1, read on the forward strand.
CTGTCGACACTGCTGACTGGGGGCTCGTAGCCATATATAATATATTATCCAGAAGTAAACATTCTGAAAGCGGACCAGGGGAACTTCCTCATAATTCTGTAAAGTCTATAGGAAGAACCCCACCCCTACTAAACGACGCTTCACAGCCATCACCTAAAGCATTTTTATCTAATATAAATATCGCCCCTTATTTTCAACATCTTTTCATCTGTCCTCATTAACATACACCATTTACATGTCCCGTTTACTGGGAAGCTTCATATCGTACTGTTACTAGCATCTTACCATTTTAATTTGAACTATTTCGTTTCTGATATCGTTGGAAGATATTGAACATTTTACTATTTCTAAACCTGTGTACATACAACCTATTATATGGCGCTAAATAGCCTAAAGGTGCTGCTTTGCCTTTAAAAGACAGACAAACAAACAAACACGAACATAAATATTATGATAGTGGATAACGTCTTTGTATTGTAGTAGATATTGTAGATACTGCAACACCTAGTCCTGAGAACCTGTATATACCGGTAACCTCAGCGCGATGTTTAATGGATTTATTGAGTGGCGATCATAATTCTGATCCAGACGCTACCGTATATACTATATCGATCTTCGTATGTGAACGAGTCTAATGTTAAAGACAGCTGGACTTCTAAATAACTCGTTAATGTTAATGTTTACGTTTCGACTAATTGTTCAAGAACGTTTTCATGTGAGCAGTATAATTAGATCTAAGATTGCTTACTTCATTATTGATTGCCGTTAACGAGTTGGTCATTAGGACGATTTTATCGTCGACGAATTTGTTGCAGTGTCATGACTTGAGTATTGTTCTCCATAACCAGTAATTGTATTATTAGTCATATTGAGAGAACCATTCATTGTATCACCGGATTTGTGTACTAGTTTGTGAATATTATCCGATATCGTTGACATGACATCGCCAGGATTAATGTTTCCATTCCTTTAAAACACAGCTATGATGTTTTAAGTTACTCCATTACTTTAAGAGATAATAACTTTCAATGCAAGATTGCACGCTTTTAATCTTCCTTGCTTACCTTGAAATACAACCACTTCGATTTGATCTAAATTGGCAAACTTTACTAATTCGGATGTCATCACTAACGATTTTATTTAAAGTTTCGTGTGATATTCCATCAGTTGGGTGTTTTTGTTTAGAAGAATACCTTCCGTAAATACTAAAAAGTATATTTTTAAGATCTGTGTAAAACGTTAAAAGTTACACGTATTATAACACACGACTTTATAAGGTGGTTTGGTTGATTTAGATACAGCGTTAGATACAACAGTTGCTTCACAGCCAAATTCTGGTGGATCGGTTACTTTCGGTATTGGTAATGTTGAATACTAGATTGGAGTTTGAAGCGCAGCAATTTGTACTGTGTCGACATATTTAAAAAAATTTGGTGGTGCCAGTATATACGAATCAAAATAAACAATTGCACGTGGATGAATCGCTTAAGCAACCCAGTAAGTATCGTGACCAGAACTATTTTCTCAAGATTAATGATACCGGTTTCAACATTGTTTGTTTGTTCTGGTAATTGATCGCGTATATAAACATCTCTGAATAATTTTTTAAAAATATTTCGGCAGCAATAATTCAATCAAAACTGGACGTAGAAAGAATACATTTTGCGTCTAAAGAGGTATTGTCCCTGGAAGCCTTAGACCATTTTCGTCCTTTTAGGCCGGTAATCTTGGCCACTCGGTTGTGGCATACTTAACTCTTTTAGACGTCTTCCTGGTTCTTGTTGATGTAATATTTATTAAGCTGTCTGCGTGTAAAATTCCTTGAGTAGTTGCTTTCTTTCTTTAGTGCCTTTCTTGCAGCGGTTCCAACAGCACCAAGGGTTGCAACAGCTGAAATATTAGCGGTTATTAATACAGGTATAGCTTTAAGTAGTGGAAATATGCAGCCTTTTGTTGTCGAGTTGTTAATGGAACTCGGAGAAAGATTGAGTCGAACTCCTGTTTTTGATTATAAAGCTGGGTTAAAATGATGAAGCTGAGTTTTAATGATACCTTGTTTGGACCACCGCTATAAATTTGATCTTTCTACAATGTTATTTTTGTTCCCCCATTTACTTGCAAGGTTTGATTGTAATATTGTCATCTGACCATTAGTGAGACTGACATTGACGTGAGTCTATAACATTTTATAATATTGTTTTCGATTTTAGTATATGTTTTCTACTGGGGCATCAATCACTTACATTCGTCCACTAGTACCTTTAAATATCATTGATTTATATGAGTATAACAGGGATAGCTCTATAATTAGGTATACCCAAAATAGTTCTATTTACGCGAGCTCGAGAATGTATATTAACGACAATTTGCCGAGTTAAATCAAGATATTTGAATAACTGTTACGAAATGCCCGATATGGCATGGATGATACACTATACTCCTCTAAGCTATATTTTAAACATTAATTTTGTCATATAATGTGTTTGTCGACGTTCTGTATTTCATGAATTATTATTTTAAAGCTCGTTACGCAATATCCGATATGGCGAAGAGGGTGCACCATACTCCTCAACGTGAACTGTCCTATACAGCGAGTTGCACGTGCCGCGCGGATAATTCACGCGAATTACTTTTTTACAAGTACGGCCGACTAATATATAAGTACAGTGCAGGGTCTTTTTAAGACACAGTGGACATTAGAGCAGACCTCTAAACGTTACATTTGTCAGATTTTAGAGCCAAAGAGTTGGGTGAGTTAAATACATTCCTTTTTGGTTTATTGTTTCAGTTCAATATTCAGTTTCGGAATAGCACGTTAGTTTTTATGTATTGCGTAAATTCATTTTTATTATTTGGGAAACTGTCTATTTTTATATTCAGCTCGCCGGTCGTGTGAATAGATGTGTATTCAAGACCAATGTTGACCGGTGGAATGGAGACGGACAATGAACTACTGTCACACCGGAGGGAAGTGAAATGTTAACACTTGCAGTTTTGTTTTGTTGACTACTTTTATGTAAAACACGAATAGCGTGTTTGTAGTCAATAGAACCCTCCGTTTGCTTTTTGACTATTTATGTAAAACACGAATAGCGTGTTTAGTCAATTGGATAGGATTGTTTGGTTTTTATTGATTATATTTGGTGTGTGTGACACAGATAGTATCATTATAGTCACTCAAACCTTGTGATTTGATTTACTGACTATGTTGCGTGGGGTACGAATATCGTATCAATAGTCAATATCATGCTACGTTTTGTAGAGACATAATACAGTAGTGTATGACTAGATATAATACAGTAGTGTATGACTAGATATAATACAGTAGTGTATGACTAGAGAGATATATACAGTAGTGTATGACTAGAGAGATATATACAGTAGTGTATGACTAGAGATAATACAGTAGTGTATGACAATAGATATAATACAGTAGTGTATGACTATGGATATAATACAGTAGTGTATGATTCACACATATATATATATATATATATAGTACTATAGTGTATGACTACCGTTGGGTAGTAGATTCATTTGTGTGTGTATTGTATGCTCATTATATATATATATACCTATCATGATGATTTGTTTTTTATAATATAAGTTTTATTTAACAAACGTGTTTGTTATTTCTTCAAAACCCTACCTAATCTCAAAGGGTCGGCTCGACTACGTTACAATAACAAAATAATATATTAGGTACAAGTTTGTAAAATCTAATTGTGATATTTGCATACCAGTATATATTGTTAGGTCACGATCCATAAAAGTCATCAAATGGTAATAGGCACGTGTCACATAATTTAGATAATCGTTTTGCAAAACTTCAGAAATTCCACGATTGTCAAATATCATATGGCTTTGTTCTTGGTATTTATTTAGGCAGAACTTTACAAAGCAATGAAAATATGTTGTGGTGATGAAATAACTTGTTGTGATGTAATATGCCATGTAAATAAATCATCAACAATACTTTTAACGCTATCTGTGATCACTGTCAACCATGATAATGCTAATTTACCAAATTAATCCATAACATTGAGTATGTTTTGTTCCTAAGCAATCGATTGGGTCAATACTGTCATCAACAACGAACGTTTTGATAATATTAATTTACCAGCAACACCACCCCACTTCAAGTAGCATCATCATCAGTACCTTTTCTTTTAAGCGCAACTGTATGTTTGGCTCCAAAAATAACCTTTCTAAAATTTCAATAAAATCCGAAGATGCGAGACAGTGGAATTGCTTATGGAAATCTTCTACTTACCCTTTAATATTGATCGACGTGTCGCAAATCCTAAATTGAACTTATCATTCATCAATATTACTGCAGGTGTTTCTAAAGCTCCTACACCGTTTCTTACGTTACTAATAGTTATGCTTTTAGGATCAGGATGACGGGTGTTGTCTTTAGCAAACATCGTTGACGGACCAGCTGATTTTGTATAATCATCTGAATATCTTGCTAGACCTAATATCGATGTAGCAACATCGACATCTTCTTGAATTGATTCAATATTTCTTCCATCAATCATATGTTTTGCTTTCAAACAACGCCATAATTCCAGTGTTACCAAGCCAACCATATCATTATTTCCGTAAACAGTATGATAGGTTTTCAAACATTCTACTTCAATAAACGCTTCAGGTATCTTTGTCCAGGATAATTCTAACCATCATGATGTCAGACCGTATTTTAAGGTACAAATAGCACGGGACACTACAGATGAACCACACCCAGATGGAAGGATAGCTAGATCAGCTGTGACATTTTCGATATTACATAGCGCCAACGACATTCATAATGTAGTGTATGTTAAAAGGCAATCGTAAAAGATTTTCATGTGCAATTCCACTGTCACATATTGTTTGATTTTTAAAAATATTAGAAACGTTAATTTTGGAGCCAAGGTTGCGCTGCTGCTCTTACATTAATATTATTTGAACTCTGTGGATGCCGGTAATGACCCCACCGCTCGCTGAAGAACAATTTCCCTTGTTTTATGAATTCGTGTGGAAAGTAATTACTATCATGGTTAATAGTAACTACATTTAAAGTTCTGGTATATTTACTGGAATAAAGCATCACAACAAGGTGTTTTTGCACCACGACATAGTCCCATTGGTGTTCAAAATGTTATACGATTAAACTAGCAAGAACGTAGTTCAATATCTGACAAACTTGGTGTTTCTGAAGTCTCTTTAAAACTAAATAGATATCAAGAACCATCTGAAATTGTATTAATACATTTTCATCAACATTCTGAAGCGCGTACATATCGTTTGCTGACATTTATGAGACGTGATCAAAATATAGATACTGGATAACAAATATCATAACTAGATTTTACAGCAGTGTATCGTATTTATTACGTTTCGTAGGAACATCTTGAATTTTTAAGGCAATCTGTCGTCGATAGCACGTTCCTAGCTCGTGTAATCCCAGTTGGTGGTATAAATTACAAAGCAATTTATGTCATACTATGTGAAAAATTGATGTTATATGAAGGATCCTGTGGACGAATGGGTGTCATTGATGCCCCAGTATAAAACATGTAATTAAATCGCTCATGTTAATATAATGTCGTATCTACACGTTAAGGTCACCTTGACTGCTTGTCAGGTGAGTAAATTACAATCAAACTTGCAAGTAAACACGTATCAATTAACAATAACATTAAAGTGATATTAATTTGCTAGTACTGGTCCAAACAAATTATCATTAACTGAAACAAAGCTCGAACATTATAACAAAGTTTCTGAATCAAAGAATGGAGTTCATTTCATTTTTCTTCGAGTTCCATTAAAGACTCACTTAAATCAGGTGGTATATTTCCACTCTTTGCAGCTTTACCAGCGTTAATAGTGCTGCAACTCCAACCTTTGCAAATTCAGCTGCAATTACTGTTTAAGAGATGCTGCCGGAGGTCGTGGTAAAATGGTTGTTGATAAAATGACAGAAAAGGGATTGAGAAAAGAGGAAAAGGTCTGAGGCGTCCCGAGACACTTCGTTGATACTTTCAATATTTAGTTCTGAGTAATTATTGCTGTTGAAAAATTAAACATAAAATTTTTAAATGTATTTGTATGCATGATCAGTTTCTAAAATCTGGTATTCAACAAGACGGAAAAAAACAGATCCGCCAATATTTGGCTATAAAACAAAAGCTCTACGCTATATCTTTATAATCCAAAACCACCTCATAAATCGTACCAGAGTATACAATAAGTCACTATCTTTTTAAACAGATCTTAAACTATACTGGTCGTTTTGTCCGGAAGATCATCTAATAAACAAAAACACACAATTGACGAAATATCACAAGAAATTTAAAATACATTTATTAATGATAAAATATCTGCATTGTTAAATCTTGTAAATGTAGATCAAAACGAAGTTGTATTTAAAGATAAGCAAGGAAGATTAAAAATAAGTAATCTTTGATTACAATATATTATTGTCAGAATTAATGGAGTAACCGACAACAGCATAGCTGTATTTGATAATAGGAAATAATTAAGCCTAGTGTGGTTATGTCAACGATAATAGATAATATTAGCGGTCGAGTACAAAAATCAGGCGATACATAGACTTGTGTTGTCAATTACTAATAATAAAATTACTGCTTATGGTGAACCAAAATAATGCAATGACGCTGCAACGAAGAAATACGTCGCCGATAAAATCTTCCCAATGACAAATCGTTAACAACCAATAGGGACGTAATCAATCTTAAATATATTTATACTGCTCACATAAACTAGTTCTTGAGTTTTCGTAGAAACGTAAACATAAGCAATAATGAAGTTTTCGGAAGTCCAGCAGTCGTTGATATTAAGCTCTCTGATTTAAAAGACATCACCGACATCGTAATAAATGCGGTAGTGTCTGGATCAGTATTAAGGTCACCACTCAGTAAATTCATTAAGCATCGCGCTGAGGTTACCCGTAAGTATGGGTTCTCAGTACTTGGTGTTACAGTATTTACAATAGCTACTAGAATATAGCGGCGTTATCAACTAACATCTTCGGGATTTGTGTTAGTGCTTGTGGAGCAAAACGACTAAGAAACATTTGAAGTGAAACCTGAAAAAAAAATGGCTTGGTTTATCTTTGGTATCTTGAATTAGTCGCTAAAGCTCCACCAATTTAAATATAATGAGTTTCCCAATCGATGAGCAACCGTATAGATATTGTCAACTGCGTGAGAAGCAAAATAACCTAATATAGTTGAGGAGTGTACAGCAAAATATCGTGTAGCTGTCCTTGATTCAATTGTATATTCGGCGTCAGCTGTTATCGCTGTTTCCGACGTAATTACTATCAACATTTACACCATGGGTAGTGATGGCACCAGCTGTTATAACACTTTGTGTTTCAGCTGCAAAACAAATATCTATGTGAGGCGTAAATAAACTACATGAGCATATAATAAAGTTGCATATAGCGATTCTAGCGTACTCCATATTATATTCATTAATATCATCAGGTCTGGAATAATATCAAACAACGATTTCACAGAAATGATCAAGATTTAAAACGGGATAATGACTATATCATAATCAACGTCTGAGTTAGAAAGTAGTAATACTACTACTACTATTACTATTACTACTACTATTACTACTACTGCTGCTGCTACTACTACTACTACTACTAATAATAATAATCATAACTTTGTCATCGCAAGAACTACTGCAATAGATCCTCATTAATAGAACACCAACTTAAACAACTATCATATCAGCTTTATCAACAAACTCTGCATTTAGTATTAACTTTCCAAATACAATTCCAGCAAAGAAATTGTGCTTGCACAATTTTTTTTGTGGGTTGCAGGAGAATAATTTGGTTCGTTGAAGGCGTATAAATCACTCGTCTTTACAAGTAAATAAACACAGATGGAACCTCCGATTGGCCAGTTATTGCTTATCCAACTGTTAAATATCAAAAATAATAAATCAATGACCAATTTCGGCGTATAAATAAATATATTACAGGAAAGGAATACAAAATGGTTGTTACTGTTCATGACCCACCTTTATCAGCGCATATTGAAATACACTCGCTGTATGTATCAGATTGATTTTCATCAAGCATCAATCCCATCATTGTTAGGATGACCTGCGGCTTCACCAGAATATCATGGACCACCAGAACCACAACGTGGTAATTTTAGAACGAAACAAGAAACGTTCATATGACTTCCAAAATAATGAAGATTTGAAACGTCCTAATTATCCATATTATGTTGTTTCTGATGGTAAATACGTTACAACAGTAGTAGGACAATTATGGACCCAAAATGATAAATTAAATCCGATCCTTGATGAACAACGTTTTTAATGCATGTATTGTTTCTGCTAGTTTCGAGTTTAACCAATCAATAACAAAAAAATAAAACATATTCTTCTCAGTATCTCACATTATTATAACGAAATAAACAACAGATTGTTCAAATAATACATCTAAACTAGGTTATATCAGACATTAAATATATCAGTAAAGTTATTATGTTTACACTTATTGCTCGTGGTAATGATCCTATTGATCATTACACAAAATCTTGTACATGACACATAAACAATTATTTCTCGATTATTATGAAAACCTAACAAAAAAACAAATAACCCTACGAGCAGATATTTTCAAGCATAACACTGATCCATACGGTGATGGTATTCCCATTTCACAGAAATGATAACTATGACATCAACTATCTCGGTCAATCTTGTATGTGATGTAATGGATGGTATATATCAGGCAAATCTCGAATAAACAAGTTCAGCAAGGATATATTCTATATAAATTTACACCGCAAGTACCTCCTGGATATTTGATTGTACAGGAACCCATTATCCGTTTAATCTACGATGTCATAATCTGTTATTACCAAGAATACATTTCGAACTTACTGACCAAAGCGGACACTTGCTTGAATTGCATCAAGAAACGTTTTGTTGATACATCGTTACGTATAATAGTAGCGATTTGTAATCAAGTTATCGATTTACGATTTAAAAGGAATTTATAGTGAAATCGAGACAAATTTTCCAATTTCCGTATATTTATATGTTGCTCCTTATTACAATATAACCTGTTGGATAATCCTAATCAACTGATATTTGACTGGAAGTGTATATCCACCTGTTTTTTTAAAAACTTATTATCAAGTTACCTATGCTGGATTGCTAATCATTATCCAAACTGCATCGTGAATTTATTACTTTACTTTTCTAAACACATCTTATTAAAATTATTGTATATAATACATATATACGATTCTTTTAACACTGACCTTGTCATGGCTATATACATATATATATATATATATATATATATATATATATATATATATATATATATATATATATATATATGTATATATATGTATATATATATGTATATATATATATATATATATATATATATATATATATATATATATATATATATATATATATATATATATATATATATATATATATGTATACACATATGCATATATATATATATATATATATATATATTTCTGAATAACAAATATATCTTAAATTAGCAACGCAATGTGTGTGACTTATTTAATGTTCAGTTTTCTTAATTAGTTCTGCTGACAAAATCTAGATTAAGCAAGAAACATAAGGAGTTCAGAAAAACAAGGATAATGTTTTCGAAAAACAAGCAAAAACATTGCTCATCAATAAATAAAACAATAAGAGGCTCTACCTTGATAATATTTATATAGGATGGTGTCAAGAGACCTAATCCAAAGACTACCATTGACGTTGCATTTTTCTGTTACATAAATGAGTTCTACTTCAGAAGTAAGATACTTGTGTTTGTATTTCTTTGAAAATGCCGATTTGGTTATATTTCTTTGAAAATTCCTATTTGGTTATATTTCTTTGAAAATTCCGATTTGGTTATATTTATTTGAGAACATCGAGTCAAACATCATCTGGCGCTACATAATTTTATCTGACTGACAATAAAAGGTTTATCTGTAAGATTAAAGACACAGTTATTGCTTAATTTGATAATGACGTGGCTCAAGTGGGATATATTATATTTAGTGGCACCATGATCAGATAGAGTACCATGTTCTTTTAGATGTTAATGAGAACGCATACTAATTAAATCAACAAGGTGTTGATATTATTAAATTATATCACCGATAATGATGAAGCGTCGAGTGCTGATGAACTTGAATGATTTATTAATACACATGCTGATATAATTGATATAAACAAGCGATACACATATGCACCTAAAGTGATTAGAGATTACTGTAATATTTTAGATGTATTTAATGAAGTTGATAAATATCTTCTAGAAATATTCATTGGACTTGCTTTTTAGGGGATAAGGATATAATTAAGTTTCAAATCTTCTTTACAAGCGCGCAAGCTATCCCACACCAATTTATAACGATACATTTACATGATCATAGGTCTCGATATCGTGAAGGTCTTAATAAAGTCTTCGGGTAAGAAATGTATATACTATAATGATATAATTACTCAAACCTAAAGAGGTGCAGAGAAGGTGCGACCTCAATGAACGTCAGTCGGGTACACAAAACATACAGCATTTTAAACAAAACTAACAACAAATGATAAAGTAACCACATAAACTACAAATTTAGAGAATCGCTTTGCAGGTTAGAAGAAAGCAAAACGACAAAACTAAAGTAACAAAAACAGAACCCAATAAGAGAAGCTCTCGGTTAGTTAGATGCTTTAGTTTGGCGTTATGGACTTTGTATTTTTCACTTTCGTAGAAATCTTTAGTTTCATAAACAATGACGTTCCAGCAAAAATGTTTGTTCTCCTGTCTGCTGCTGGCGTATGCATAATATTAGATGCAATTCTTATTTTATTGTGTACAGATCTATGTCAAATGTGTAACCATGTTATAAAGCACATGAATTGTGTGTTAGTTATGTGACAGAAGGCAAATGTGAATGTATATGGTATTGATTGCAATTAATACACGTGTTAAGATGTCTTGCTTATAAAATGATTATTCATTTTAATAAATGTTATATCTGCATTATGTTAACAAGAGGAAAGTTTGATATGTTATATACAATTTAACGTATGTAATTAAACAAAAACAATCATGCTTAAAATCATTTTGAGGTTTCAATTTTTCATTGCACTGATTTTTAATCCAGATATAAGTCACGCGTTTTTTGTTTGTTACATTTTGTCTTGTTCCTGTGTTTGTTTCATACAGAAGGCTTCAGTTGCTGTAACACAGCTATTGGTATAGAAATGTATTAGTACAAATGTGATGAAACGTGTCCAAAAAAAGAAGTGTTCTGAAGGCTTTACGACCATTTATTTTCTTACAAGTGTTTTTAATAATATAACTACCTTTTCCAACTCTTTGGCAACAGCATCAAGGTGTGTTCTTGCCAACTTCATTTGCAACTGTGCTATTTCTTTCGACAATTCCCATGCAGTGATCCTCACGGTCACCAATCCATTTACTGCCATTATGAAATTGTGAAGCCACCTTTGAATGAATTATAAGATCATACATTAATCTGAGGCACATTCACTACATACATTTTGGAACACACACTCGCTTTTAAATGTGATTAATTATTGCGGGTGTGTGTGTGATAATACTGCCAGTTAATAATTGTTAGCCACATGTCACTTTTCCGCCGTACATTTTCATGAAGGTATACGTTCTTTTAATAATCGGTCATTTTCCCGCAGATGGGATGAAATTAAATCAATATCTTAAGACAATCCATCAAGGCGAAAATGTTGTTCGGAATGCTGTGCAATGTCGAAACAACTATTGGATGACAGTTTAGCAACATCTTGTTCTGAAGTAAAATCAATAGCATACGCTGATGTTCCTTATCTTGATTTTCAAAATGTTATTAGATATGACCCATTGTTTGCCCTAACCACCTAATGGTTCTTTTATCAGAAATGCATCTTTGATTTTATGCACACGAACTGGATCATTCGTGAATGATGTAACATTAAATGCTAACGCCAATGAATGCTAGCATGAATACTGTGATAATTAGTGCTCTCTCTCTCTCTCTCTCTCTCTCTCTCTCTCTCTCTCTCTCTCTCTCTCTCGCGTTCCATCCTTTAAAAGATCAGCTTTAACCTATAGTTAATTTTTCTGATCAGATTTTATTGCTTCGTACGTTAGTAGGATTATTGTTGCACTTCTTTAACTGTCGATACTTATGAAACTTTACCTAACAGCTTCCGATTTCACTTTTGCTTTTCAATTTACTCAAATCAGGCTTCTGCTGTGGGCTAAAATCTCTTAACCCAAACTAGAAAAGGCACATAATGAGACTCTTGGAAGAGATGGGCTAGGCAGGTGTTAAATTAAATAAAATTTGGCTAAGGATTCCTGTTGCCATTATCGGTGAGGCTGGTATACAACTCATTTCCTTTTAGCACAATTTAGCTAATTCCTACAAATTTGGTCTTCACACTTTTATATAGAAATGAAATCTTGGATAAATGTATGCTTAGCCAAAATTTGGATAGTGTCATCAGTAACTTTTAGTACAAGTTGCATGTGTAGCCGTTAGAACTAAAAATCTTAAAAGCTGTACAATTGGCCAAATTTGGTTATCCACCTCAGTCTTTCTTACCATAATGTACATATATGACCAATTGTTTTGAGAAATATATATGTAGCAAATATTTGTTTAGTATGGATCAAAGAAATACAATATATTTTGGATAAGTGGATGATCATCCAATATTTGGAAGAATTGACATAAAAGCTTTGAAAAATAACAAATTCAATGTTTCTATATTTATGAACATGTGTTTATACAGTAGACTCATGCTGTATGGCACCCTTTTCAGTGCAAGTGGAGTTTGGTATTAAGTAATCAAAAGCTGGCTTAGTAGCCACTTGCTTGCAAACCTCATCCTTTCCATTCTCAATTTTCTATCAAATTTGACTGCTTCTACTTATTTGTACTTGGCCAACTATTTTTTATTTTTTTCTCTCTATATGTTGCCTTCCTCTCACATTTCCTCTCTCTCTCTGTCTCTGTCAGTCTGTCTGTCTGTATGTCTCTCATTCTGTTGTGTCATGCTTTTCTCTTAAATGATTGCACATTACACTTATCAATATTTAAAGCAATCTATAAATAGCACATGTGATCCTTGTGTTGGACTCCTTATGTCAGAGTTTTTCAACCTTTTTATTGAAACGGAACCCTTCGGAGCGTTTAGATTGCTTACGGAACCATATGCAGTAACACAAAAGAACACAGATTGATACAGGTGTATGTGTGTAGCACTGTAATTGTAGCCCCCCCCCCCTCCAAAAAAAAAAAAAAAAAAAAAAATTAACTCGTGTGGCCAGAATAGTCAATATTACTAGTTACTATGTTATTTTATTGTTACCCGTTAGCATCAGTTTGCAGTAGCGAACATTTCAGTGCAAAACTTGTGCTTGGTGATTTCTACAAAGCAGTTTAATTCGATGCCGAATGTTCGAGAGAGACACTCCAAGTTCATCTTGGACAGCCAAACGTCGTTCTTGTTTCTTGTATTTGCTGGTGGTCATAGCTGAAAATCCGAACTCGCACATTTAAGAAGTTGCAAACTGCAACAGAAGTCGCAAAGCTTTCTCAGCGATATCCGTGTACTCGTTTTCAACTAGTAACCAAAAAGGCATCTTCAACTCTGCATGTATTAGCTCCAGCGTTCTGTCACTCGCAATGCTAACGAGCTCCTCCTCTTCCTTCAAAGTAAACTGTCCTTGTCACTGTTCAAATTCTACAAACGGGTTTCTAACCCAGTCGTACTGGTCAACATATATCGACGGAAAATATTTGCTGAGACTATTCCACAGAGCATCCAAATGGGTCACAGTCAATGATAAAAGTTCTTGGTAATTTGTTTAACAGCACTGGGAATCATTTCCAAATTTCCAGCAAATGCATTCTTCTTCCAAATTGCCAATTTCTTCAGAAATGCGTTTATTCTGTCAGTTGAAGTCAAGACGATGTCATGCATGCCTTGTTCAAAATGTTCAATTCATGAAATATATCGGCCAGATAAGCTAGTTAGGAACACCACCACTCGCTGCTCAGTATTTCTTCAAAATCCTTCATGTTTTCGCGAGAAAAGAATATCAGCATCTCCTCTCTCAGCTAGAAGAAACGAGATACAACTTTTCCACGAGACAGTAATCTTACGTCCGTCTGTTGGATGAGTGGGAAATGGTCCGCTTCCATGCTTTCACAAAGTTTGGCGAACTGGCGACATTTCAGAAGTGTCATCTTCATATAATTAATGATTTTCACCACCATGTCCAGCTCCGTCTTTAACTCGGCTCCAACTGTTTTAGCAACTAGTGCTTCTCTGTGGATGAAACAGTGCGTGACCATGATAGCTGGATTCATCTGTCGCACCAACGATACAAAACCTTTGACATTTTCCGTCATGGCAGGGGCGAAAACCGTACAAATGCCAACGCAGTTTTTCCAGTTCAAGTCACATGACTGCAAATATGAATTGACAACGTCAAATTTGTCTCGTCCTTTTGTTGTTTCTGGTAACTCCTTACAGCAGAAAAATTCTTCAACAAAGCTCATTGTCATTAAAACGTAAAAACCCCATAAGCTGTGATTTACCGCTGATATCGGTGCTGTCATCCACCTGCAGTGCAAAGAATCCACTTGTCTTTATCTTCGCTTAAACGTGACTTTCAATGTCGCTAGACATGTCTGAAATACGTCTGCTAATCGTATTGCCTAACAGTGGAATTTAATTGATGACAGATACGGCACTCTCGGCCAAACATAATTCTCACAATTTCTCGGCGTACAGGTAAGATTACGATTTCGGCGAGGGTATGCGATTTCATTTTCCTTACAACGATCTCCGCGACAGCATAACCTGCTTCTTGAGCTTTGTCATTTATCTTGAACTTTTTCTCGAATGTAGTTGTTTGCTTTTTATTCAAGCTTAGTGCCTTCTCGAAGTACGCCACATTCTTGTGCGCTATATCCGGATGTTTAGTTGTGAAGCGTAGCTTCAATTTAGCTGGTGCCATGGCACTATTGTCAAGTTTTACCCCGCAGACAACACAGAGCGGTAAGGGACAGTCTGAGTCTCCTGCCCAAGTGAATCCCGTAGTTAAGTAATTGTCAATTTAAGATTCCGATCGACAACGCCAATTGTTAGTACGTTGGGCTCACATGACGCGGTACTGGCTGTAGCTTCAATCGGCTAATTCTGAGTTTTAGTTTAGTCGTCAGCTGTGGCATCGTTTAATTTTCTCTTCTTCATAAATCGGTCAATGGTCGCGCAAAAACAACAGTGTTATGAAAATTAATTCAACCCATTAAGAACCAGTAAGTTGTAGTATAATATGTTTCTTGGATAATAATCACCGAATCATAACACGCTAAGATAACTATTACTACCAGTCAAATCCAGTGATCCTAGAGTAAATCTCATCAGCTATAAGGAGGTAGTATGCAGTATGGTTTTACTTAAGAGATCAACCAAAGAATCTCTTGAGAGAGGTTCAGTAATTAAGTGGTTAATGCTTAACTTTGAATGTGTATTGCAATTGCTTCCTTTATTTGTTCATGGTCCTCTTCTGTAAGATATATTTAGTTGTGCACTATCTCTATTTCAAACTTGGTGATCCGAGCAATAAAACTGACGTCTATCAACCTGTAGATAACGATAACCACAACCATCGTATAATAGGTTACTTAAGTGTTTTAAGTGGACGTTTGAGGTGTCCATTATGCGTAAAACACCACTAGCATAGCTAAGTCATAAAGGGGCATACATATATCTATAAATACATTAACATCGTGACAAAGTAGAACACGCAAAGTTCATTTAGTGATTATATTAGTGTATGCATTTGTTTTTTATGCAGCTTCCTTTTTATAGTTTCTAAAAATTTGACAAGTGAAATAAGCCTTGAATACATTTTCGCTGCCAACATCATATTCAGCAGTTTGTTGAGATGAGAGTCCTTAATATACATAGCTATCTTTACAAGTAAGCACACTCTGAAATAAAGACTTGCTGTAATATTTAGCCCGTTTCAGATTCTAAGCAATTTCCTCAAAACAGGGAACACATTTTACTACCTCATTTGGTCTAAAATGACGGAACTACATGATTTGTTTGGCCAGATAAAGATATGAACATTTATGTCCAATATAGTGCCTTTTACTGGCCAATTCCAATTCCCTTGGTCGATATTCATTTTCTCTTTATCTTGCTCACTTTCTCTCTCATCCTTTAGTTCATTTAATTACAATAGTATAATGATATATTCCTTCTCTTTCGCTATATCTTTATCGGCTCCTCCTGCATCTACAGTTTTACACTTCCATATATTTCTGCTCTTTTGTTACCATTTTGCATCTTTTGCCGCAGCCAAAATGTCTATATGTCTAATTTCTGGTGCAATAAGACAAGTTCTTCATTATCAACAGCAAACACGTTTATCTCTGTATCCGGTATGCACAGTTACTAGAGATATGGCAAAGAATGCTCCTGAGAATGAGAATGATAATGATGGTGTTGAACTTGATTTTATTCCTTAAGCGGACACCAGTTTGGGTCGGGCTTTTAATCAGGAAACGTTTGCTTCTAGTTTACATCAGTCAGGAAAAACTGATTACAATGATACACTTTTTTCTACACATACCCCTGAATCTACTAATGGTGAATAAGAACCAAAAGTTATTTTAACGGAACAAGGTCCATAACTATCCGGCTTGTTAGAGCGGTGTAAGAGTAAAGTTGAAGCCACACATGATTGATTGATTCATTGATTTTTAACTGCGCACCATCATATTTAGGCTAGTTAGCACCATACAATATGTTGTATTTATACAGGTAAAAATACTAAAAGATTTAATATCGACCAGCGATATAGAAAACCAAATAGTTAAAATAATTGGTAAGATGTCGGTAACAGTAAATTATGAAGCTTCCCAATCAACGGGAGATGTAAATGGTGCATGTTGATGAAAAGGTGTTGAAAATAAGAGGCCGTATTTACATTAGATAAAACTCTTCTAGGGGATGGCATACAAGTTATAGTTTAAAATAAAGATTTACTCCCTTCAGAAAAACTAAAATACACGTGATATGTATAGTATCAAAAAGTTCCTTCATGTCATGTACATTATAAGACTTATCACGCATAGGTTGCAGGTCGGAACACTCGGTCATAAAGTGCTTAAAAGTGAATGGTTCATTGCAAGAAACACACTCTGGTGAATATTCGCCTTTTATTATGTGGGAGTGAGTAATGTAGGGATGACCAATTCTGATTCTAGCAAAGACTACCTCCTCTCTACGGATGGTTCGGTAGGAAGGAGTCCATTCTACCAAGGTTGGTTTGATGGTATGAAGTTTGTTATTCACTGCATTATCCCATGATGCCTGCCACTTATGGAGTAGGTACGTTTTGATATTAGGTTTAAAATCAGTAAACGGTAATTTAAAATATGATGTTTCTTGGGATAGAGCCATCTTAGCAGTGCGGTCTGCTTCTTCATTACCTTTAATACCAATACGAAGGCACACATAACTTGTTACTTTTGTCAGAATGGGGTGGATATGAGGAAGTCGAGACAATCGGTCTTGCTATTTCAATTTAAGTCACTAAACGCTGCAGATTGTTGTAGAGATCTTTCCTTAAGCAAGTGGCCAAGAAGCATGCTATAATAAGAACTTTTCTAAACAAAGCTACCACTGATATTAAAGCTTACTAACCGGTACTTGTCTCGCAATCGTGTTTCTATTGCTCTGATCATCAGTGTATCCAGGCTTTCCAGCAACATTTTAAAACTCTCCGTCGGATTGGCCTTCCACTCCTGAAGCTTAAGGTCCTGAAAGTTAAAATCATTAATCTGACATGAGATAAACTTATACTTGTAGTATATATATATATATATATATATATATATATATATATATATATATATATATATATATATATATATATATATATATATATATATATATATATATATATATATATATTAGAAAAGAATCAAATATAATAAAACTATTAAAAATAGGACATAACCAAATGCGTTGTTTAAGCCTGACGTCATTATCATGATATAAAAACAAAAACTGTTGTGGTTCTAAATATTCAGGTTTTAGTGAAGTCAAAGGTTTAATGTTATATAAAAATCTTTCAAGATGTCAAGTAGATATGATTGTACTGTCTGCAACAGAAAACTAAACATAAATAAAACGTCAAATTCCATACATTTATTACTAGCGTTGCGCATTGGTCTATATCGTCCACCGAGTTCAACACAAAATAATAGGACCGTATAATTTTAATAAATAAAAAAAATATTGCAATCTGTCAATGTAGCTTTCATGCTACTTTTTGTTCGTAAACTAATACTTATATTTTTATCAAAAGATGTTGCAGACGTTTTGAAAAAATCATGCTAGTTTATGCTTCTTCATATATTTAAATAACTTTATTGATATATTGATAAAAAATTTAGCTAGATTAAATGTTTTCAATATCTTTAGTTTAATTAATTGTGATAATTCATACGCAATAGTGCCAATGGTGTGAAAGTAGCACAGGACATCCAGTCATTCTTATATTATACGTTCTATGTAGTTTTACCGAAGTTTGATAATAATTTGACCTACCTGGAATGAAAAGGATGTAACATGTTGATATAGATACTTGTAATGCCAAGGTAAATGTACTTGGTGAACACAAATCATTTAGTATCACATTATTTGAATCATTTGTAGATGTTATAATCTCCACAGTCATATATAATACCAGTCCTCGAACAAGTTTGGAAAATAAAAACATTGTCACGTATTTCGCAAGGACTTGTCATTAAAAAAAGGTAAACATCAAATTGAGTGTAAGTAGTACAGGAGATCGATATGGAGACCTCCATTGCTATTATCAGTTAGGCTCTTGTTCTGTGTGAATTTAGCTACATTGTGAACTATGACGGTCATCTGATGACTTTAATTGTGTTAGATGCCAATTCGGATCTTGTTTTAGGATACGGGAGATGTAATCGATGTAACACAGTAACCTATGTTGCATCACTATAAGGGCACTAATGGGGGTGGGCGATATGCTATTGGAGGGGTAGTAATGTTACCCTTAAGATAAAATGTACTTAAACTTTACGTATAGTTTGATATATACTCCAATGGAGTGTCAATGTGACACTAGCGACTTTAATATGAATAGAATTTAACATTACGGATAACCTCATGGTAGCTAACGTTTAGCACGATGGATTGACAGAGACACCTAATGTAAAAAAATACATGCGTCTTAGAATTTGGAGAAACAGTATAAATTCTCAGATATATTTCGAACATGAACAATCAGATTGTATTTTTCGATGTATTAAATGGCCTTATTCTATGAGCTCCATTGCAATATTGTATCAACATTGCCATAAAAAATTGCAATTTATACATTTTAAGTATAGTTTATTTATGTACACGAGTCATTAGCGAGAAACAATGAAGCAATTAAACTAAATCACATACCATATACTCTGTTATGATTAATGTAGTGTAGACACAGGTTCTGTAATTGTGAAACCAAATACAGTATTCAAAAGTTGATGAAACGATAAGCAGCTTCGTCTCACAACAAACTTTATAAGCAAAACCTACGAAAAATTGCAGAAGCGGTTTAGTGTATGATCTTTATTTTTATACAGTCGGTGAAACTAATGGGGGTGTAAACAATGTTAGTTTCATATGCATTACACTAGCTTCTGTAGAGGCAATTATATGTTTAATGCAAACACGCATAACACTGAAAGTGTAGCATAATAATTTTGATAGCATTGTTCTTCATATAAACGCATAATAGATGAGCAAGCCAATTCACATACAAAAGGCGGTAAGGTATTATATTTGTCTAACAATCATTAGTTTATGCACGCATACAATTACGCACACAAACGTTGTGTGTATAGTGCGTACGCTGTTATATTCCGTTGAACAAACGTAGCATTTCAGCTACAAATGGGGCACATTATGAAAAAGTTTCGTTTGTACTAATAAACACAGCTGCAAAAGGGGTGTAATAGTACAGGTCTCATACAAATACACAATAAGATTTACTAATATCGAGAAAGTAGGACAATTATTTTCTTACCAGTGATTTATTCTCCAGCCAACTACAGAATCGCACATACGCATGTGGGTTAGGTATGATATTCTTTTTTTTATACAACGGTATATGCAATTAACGTAGGATTAATACATATTTTAAGCAATCGTTATTTTTCATAAAAGCATATATTTATTCAAATTTTGGTGTACACATTCTTTTTCATACAATAGAGAGTTGTACAACAAAAGAGATGGTATGCATATTTCTAAAACAATATTTTCCTCATGCAAAACATATTTGAACATATTTGGGGTGTAACATACTATATGTTTTCAAAATAATTATTTCTTTCATAGACACGGGAAATTTTACCCAAATGTGGATTTCGTATAAAATATATTTAATGCAAGCAAACCTTTGTATTTACAAATCGACGTATTGCATTGCATTCTATAACGCATTCACGTCTTCATATAAACATGTAATTCCACATATAAAGGAGGTGTATGATGCGATTCCACATTGCTTTCACACATCCACACATATTATGTTTAGGGCATGATATACACTGAAGTGCACATACAAGAGGTACGTGATGTTTGTTAGATATAAACATACCAATGAAAGCAGTGTATCAAGCAAAACAACAAACAATGATATATATATATAAATTAATTACACACAAATGAAAGTGCAGTATAAACTCTCTATACCAAGATTGCTTCTACTGACCAACACACAGATCACAAAAACAATTATAGGTAGGGAAAGATCTTGATTGCTCATATAAACACACCATTACACATGCAAAAGTAGGGTAAAGTATTACTAGTTTTACAACATACGTATGCCGAGATAAGGACATTGACTCTGGTTGTACAATACTAGCTTAGTTTGTGTACCGCTTTTAGAACATGTTGACAGTCAGTACTTTAGTATTTAATTTCATTATGTGATTGATGGATGATATATATGTTTTATATGCTAAAGTCATCGCATCGAGAAAGGGACGTTCTTTTGGGCACAACTGTCCATGAACGGTATACGAAGTTAACTACTATGCGAAATATGTAAAACTATTACAACCTTATCTGATTACTAGATATTTTAAGCATTAACCATGATTGTTACTTTGACAATTTATTATAAATAAAAACTGGACCGTCATCATACGAATCACGTAAGGCAACCTTGCTAATCTAGAACTCAAGACTATACCCATGACAATCGTACCGCAATATCCACACCAAGTCACATTCATTCCAAAGATAAAATAATTCATGTCACATATAAATTATCTTTACTTCTATATGAAACCAAAACATAGAGCAATAGCAACGAAACCTTTAAGGAAATATTAATGTGCATGTTGCATCGGATAACAAATCAAATATAAATTAAAATACTCACCAGACTCGCATTAAATTGTACAATCTGCCAGTCGTTCAATTGTCCGCAGTATTTGCTTATTTTTCTTCTTGTATCCTCTAGTACGGCTTCCCGGTCCGGTTTTGGAACCAAATCCCATTTGTTACAGACAAAGATAGCGTTGCTAAAGTCATTCATATGGTCTTCGTTTGAAGCAGATACTGCAATGGCCTCTATCAATTTTCTGATCTGCAAACAAATGTTTCATTTGATTATCTGCATTGAGTGCATTCGCTAAATGTTTATAATAATGTTAGTGTAATACAAGAATATAAATAGATTTTTACCAGTCAACATCCAATGCATGTCTTTATTTCAGAAAATAACAATACAATGTATGCCACAACACGAACAAGCCTGTCAGAAGAGCCTCTACATTACTCGCTGTAGGAGCGTGGTGATATATGTGTGTATATATATATATATATATATATATATATATATATATATATATATATATATATATATATATACATATATGGGTGAATGAGTTGTTGGATGTATGTGCATATATGTATATCTTCACTTCAAAAGGAGAATGTATCACTGGCCTAAGTGCTTAGAGCGACCGCCTCGGATGCGGGAGATCTGGCTTAGAAAGACACATTAGCATGATACTAGACGCTGCCTGGTTAGAATCGCAACATTAAGATTTTAATGTCGAGACGTATCCGTCTAGTTTCAAGTATATGAGATTAGTAGGGACACGATAATACTTGTCTTCGGCACGATGCCTTTATATTAGACATCAAAATGAACAATGACACAGCAGAGACCATAGTGAGTTGACTGAAAACCTATTAAAACTACATTGCAGATGCAAATCATACACACAAAAGCTTAAATTGAATCCTCTTATCACTTAAAGCGAGTGTCATAGAACAACGAATTTTTTTTTGTTTTTACAAATAACATAATCTGCAATTTAGTTTCATTGAACACTTTTTTGACACAATTAGAGATAAATGATAAGGCATTAAGAATCCCCTATTCTGTTTCATTCCTTTACAATGAGTAACATCGACGTAATATATATAAAATATAAGTGTAATGAACTGAACGAATCTCAAATAGAGCAGTCTGCGTGGACATTACATAAGCAAGCGGGCAAAATATTTTTCTACAAAATAGTGTACATAACTCGTCGATGCTGAGTGTCAAGCAGGCGTTGTTGACATATCAGTATATAAAGAAACACAAATGCGTGTCTTGGGATAAATATTGAGATAGAAAGTCAGAGTCAGAAAGATTACAGTAGAACATAATTCCTCTTCAATAACATTAAGTCTTTGCTGGAAATAACTAAATGTTTTTACTCTTTTTCAAACAAAGTGGCATTTCTAGTGAAGTGGTTTTCCAAGCTCCTAAATAATGGAATGTTCCATTATTTTGCTACCAAACCAGAAAGAAATTAATATATATAATTTTTTAATGGCAATAACTACCTATATACGACAAACTCTTAAATATGCAACTAATATAAACATTGTAAGAGCAAATTTAAAGACAAGGAACGCGTAAGCTCTTTTCTTCGTAAAATCACATGACAATTTATTTGACAGGTGGGACATACAGTTCACCCATACATAATGCAATACAGGGTTGCCAATAAATGACTTGTTTTATACCATTCCCTAAGGATATAATGGACCCAGTCATATGCAAACCAAATGCCAGTTCTCATAGTTTGTTTACAATTGATAGAACAAACATCTTGTTGTTTGTATTTGATATAAGCTTAGTTCGATACACAGCAGCTTGGAGGACAAACATATCTGGACGATCGGATCCAGTGTTATGATCTATTAAGAACACATTCATTGTTTTATTTTAAAAATTGTTTTTGTATATTCTCATGTTATTAATTATAGTAAAGCATGGTATGGTATGGTATGGTATGGTATGGTATGGTATGGTATGGTATGGTATGGTATGGTATGGTATAGTATAGTATAGTATAGTATAGTATAGTATAGTATAGTATAGTATAGTATAGTATAGTATAGTATAGTATAGTATAGTATAGTATAGTATAGTATAGTATAGTATAGTATAGTATAGTATAGTATAGCATAGCATAGTATAGTATAGTATATGGTGTGGTGCGGTGCGGTGCGATGCGATGCGATCCTATGCTATGCTATGTTATGTTATTTTATAACATATCATATCACATTTTTTTGTATTATATTATATCATATCATATTATACCATATTATATCCTATCCTATCAATCCTATCCTATCCTATCCTATGATAGCATATCATATCATACTATACCACGTCACGTCACGCCTAGTTACGTCACGTCACGTCACGTCACGTCACATCACATCACATTATATTATATTATATTATTTTAAATTATTATATATTATATTATATTATTTTATATTATATTATATTATATTATATTATATTATATTATATTATATTATATTATATTATATTATATTATATTATATTATATTATATTATATTATATTATATTATATTATATTATATTATATTATATTATATTATATTATATTATATTATATTATATTATATTATATTATATTATATTATATTATATTATATTATATTATATTATATTATATTATATTATATATCCTCTCTTCAATATACCATGGTGCCTAGTATTCTAATGTACAATTCATCTATGAAACTGAGGAAAATATTTTGAAAACAATGTACGAGCAGCAGCAGGGGCGAATCGGACAACATTTTACTGGCGTCAATTTCTCAAACCAAGGCTTCTTCGAAATCATAAAAAAGCATGAATTTGGCAAACTTAGAATTCCTCGTAAATATTTTATATATGCTCATGGGCAAAAAAAGACGCCACAATTGTTGTCCCCCCTCTGCTGCTGCTATGGGTTTAACAATCTTTTTTAACGATGAAAATCTTTTTAGGATTTTAACCGAATATTTTATCAAGTCCGATACGATATCTTGATCTAGGATCATGCATATTTATCGTTACAAATACATGCGGGATTGACTGAGCATGACTAAAGAAATTTCTAAAGAGATTATAATCCATATCACCGCCGCACCAAGTCTGGTGAATATTTCGTAGCGTATGTGTATCAACTCCGTTGAATACAGCAAGAATATTACAGTTATCTCTGATCACTTCTGGTATTTGAGTGTATCGTTGAGTGACATATATCATGTCAGTGTTTTTATGACTGCCTCTGGAAAAAATCCTAGCAGGATTCTTTTGATTATCTAACATCACATCATCATATAAGACTAAATTGTTAATACTTCCATCAATATCATCAATGCTCGGTGCTTCTTCGTTAACAGTTATAAATTCAAAAATACCCTCGCCGGTGATTTCTGCTGCTTTTTCGTTGTAATCCTTTAACACTTCGTAGCATCGCTGATCATCTACACTTGGGGATATTAAATACAACTATCCCATTTCATCCATCTCGTTATCAAATTAAGTAGCAGTTGTGTCTTGCTTGAAACTTCCAGATGGTCCGATTATAATCATTCTAATTGAATTCAGCAACATTGCATGGTGTTTAATAGATTCCCGTCGTCGGGTAGCTGAATAATCAATTACATTCATAGTATTATATATAAATTATGGATCTATATTGTGTGAAATGTAAAAAGCGTACTGGCACAGATGACTTGACGACGATTACAACTAAAAAAAAAACATTTTAGCATTTTCTGGTAAATGTGTACAATGTGGTAAAAAGAAATTAAGATTTGTTTCTATGAAATCTGCCGAAAATTCTAGCGTTTCTGATGATTTTAAAAAACGAGGAGGTGATATTGCAGTCAAGTTAGTAAAATTACCAGGAACACCATGGGCAAAATACCCAGGAGAAAAACACCTTCCAAGATATAATTATTGTGGACCCGGGACCACACTCGATATTAGACTCGATGAACAAAACCAACCCCGACCCGGTGAAAACCCAATAAACGCTATTGATAAGGCGTGTCATGCTCATGATGTTGCTTATAAAAGCAGCAATCTGCAACATAAACATATCGCAGATGTGAAATTAATTCATGCGTTGAATTCTATCACTGATAAATCCTTCAAAGAAAAATTGGCTTTATTTTTGATAAAATCGGCAATGAAGGGTAAATTAATGTTGGGTGCTGGTAATTAATAACAACATGAAATCTACTTATTATTCTCCAAGAGGATACTGGAGGGGTTAATCAGCAATCGGTAAACTCGCTAGCGCCGCAAAGGTGAAAAATACTACAGCAGCCGATTGGTTATCTAAACAGGCGATATGGCAAATTTATCTACCACCACCTAAACAAATTAATTTCTCGCATTCTGATGTCAGCGTCCCTAATGAGGTTCATTAAGCTGATATATTATTTCTGCCGCATGATGGTTTTTACAAGTACGCTCTAACTGTAGTTGATGTTCCGAGTCGATAGAAAGAAGCAGAGAAATTAAAAACAAAATCATCAACTGAAGTTGCTTCTGCATTTGAAAGGATTTATCGAAGGGGTCCTCTGCACTGGCCAAATCAATTACAAGTTGATCCTGGCAAGGAATTCCAAGGTGTATTGTTATCAACAATGAAGCATCATAATATCACCATCAGACGAGGACATACTGCACTACATCGCGATCAGGCAATAGTTGAACGATTTAATTGGACACTTGCTGTGAGATTATTTGGATATCAATACGCGAAGGGATTTATTCAGGACAAAAGATCTCGTGAATGGGTCAAGAGATTACCAGGCGTAATTACCGCGCTGAATAATGAGATTACTCGAACAATTAATAAAAAACCTTACAACGCGATTAAAAAAAGGAAATACCTGTACAAAAACCACTAAATGATTTTTCAAAACAACCAATAATCGGTAATGTCACTGTTAGATATTTATATGAACCAGGAGAGCTTGAAGGTGGTAAAAAAGAGCTACTGATCCTATTTAGGGTGTCACCGTACATACAATATCTATCATAACACGATCCACGGGTAGACCAGCAATGTATAGATTGGATTCAACTGCTCCTTAGCGAGGATTTACTCGTGAACAACTACAAGTGATACCCGAGGATACTCAATTACCACCGCGTGTCTTAACTAGCACCACTTCGTCTGTTGCACTCAAGACAAGTCATCATCACATTATCTCTGATATGACCAATACTACTATCTTTTCTGTCTACGGTAAATTTGCGAGGATCTTTATCCGACCAACACCAACTCATTATGCAATTGCAACTCGCGCAGTGATTATTCTGTTGTTGTTTCAGTGTAATTATTATTTCGGCATTAATGTCAAATTCTCTGTTATTCTTTTTATCCTGTTGTTTATAACCAGAGAGTTTTTTCTGATTATATCATCGCTGACAATATCATTTATTGTGGTGTCATTAGCATCTAAAACAACTCTTCGAAGTTGATTTATTCTTGGTACTCTGGACACTGCAAGATAAATTAAATTCGACCACTCGATGTGATTATATATGATCCAAACAATTGTATCTGATATAGTCAATCCCTGTGAAGAATGTATTGTTGCTGCGTAACCTAGCGTACATGGGGATTTATCAGCGCGTAATGCATCTTCGACGACATTGATATCAACCAGCACAATATCATTTAACACGAAAATTTGCTTTTCTGTCAAGCCGGGAATATCAACTTCGATATTCTGTTTTCGTGTATCTTTGAGTCTATAACACAACGGCACTGGAAGTGCTGCAAATTTTTCTTTATGTAATTCAAATAAGTTAATCTGAAGTGTGTATCTGACTATCTTTCTACTTGCCACTATTAAATCGTTTGGTCTCCACGCTTCCCAGGAATCATTTAATGAGGTTTCCGAAATTATTTCACGCGCTATCTCACATTGGATTCTATCCGGTTGTAATCTAAGTAGTTTTTTGAACTCACGTAATTGTTCAAGTGCTCTATGATCGGTATTAATTTCTTCATAATAGTCTACAAAATTATTCAACCAATCATGCGGGAATAAATCGACAAATGGTGGTGGTTGGCCATGATCGCAGCACATTATTACTTTTGTATTCGCTAGCAATAGCCAATCAAGAAATCTTTGTAATACATTTAACGATACTGTGCATATTTCATCCCAAATAATGACTTCAGGAATATTTTTTTCACCGATTCGATCAGGAGTCCATTCGTCGCCTTTCCATCGAAAGAAACGACAAGCATACATTCCTCGTTGTGCAATTTCTCTTGCAAGTCTATGCGTCGGTGTTAGTACAATCATGTTTGATTTAAAAACGCTAGCATTTCCACGAAATAATGCAATCGTACGAGTCGTCTTCCCTGACCCACCACAACCGTTTAGGTAGCTGGTTTTATATCTACATATTGGATCAGATTTCGACGGTGCATTAGATAGTTCTGATATCTGATTATTTTTCAAGTAATTGTTTTCAATCGTAACATCTGCGGATTTAGAATAATCACGCAGCATTTCCTTTTTAATTCTCCATGATTCCCAACTCTCGTCAGAATTTGTAAATTTAGCCACTGCTTCGCTATGTTTCGCGTTTATATAAAATGAATCAGTGGCAACTCTAACTGCAGATTCAGAAAATATATTTATCATTGAAAATAAATTAATAGAAGCATAAGCTAGCATTGACGCCCTTAAACGTGCATACTGAAGATTTTTTCCATCGTTGTAAGTAACAATTGTACCCAATTTGGTTCCATCTGACAAGAAAGCGTCTTTACGATTTACATATATATATTTAGATCTTACATCCGCGATTATAAAATCGTATTCAGCATTATATATAATCAACCGTGAAGAATATATGTTATTGTCATATTTTTTTCCACCCTGAGTGAATTTACCGATTATTCTTCTACCAAGATCATTTGCTTGTCTATTTCTAACTTCAAAGATTTATTTTGGCCGTTTTACGATATATTCTTCGTCTAGATTTGGAAATTGTTTTCTATAGTCGCTGATTATACTATATAGACTATCAGGTTGTGGTAACCAGACCTCAGTCTGCGCTCGATATGATATAATCGCATCACTGACAATTAGCGATATCAGCATTTTAGAATCAATCATATACCGTAATAACACTATTGGCATCCAGTGTTTTTCAGAGATGTGTTTACCAATCCAAATATAACAGCACGGATGAAGTCCTGTAGCCAATTCAAATGATACCACACGAACGAATCCGGTTAAGTCAAAATCAGGCAGTGGTCCATTAATAACAACACGGGTCATTTCATGTGTGGGATGTCCAAATCGTTTGAAATATTCAGCACATTCTCCATACCCGAGAAAAATCACTGGATAACACGCAACTATATCAACTGAAATAATACTTTCAGAGGTGTATTTTGTATTCCATAATCCACCATGGTTATATTCAACGCAGCTTGATTTGATATCTGATAGAAATTCAGCTTTTGTTGTTTTCCACGTGTTTTTTTTCTTTCTCGCAAAATGATCTGCAACCGACGGAATTGTACAACAATTTGTTAATAATTGTTCGTTGTCTTCTGTTGAAAACCCACTAGCTAGTTTTTTTTATCTCGTTGTGGAGGGCTTCAGTACGGTATGATTCTCCGTTTGGTCTTACAAATTGATCGAATTTATTCTTCGTCTTCAAAACTGTGAGGTAACCACACTGACACAGGATCGTTTTTACTTGACTGAGAAGTAAAATCAAAAAAATTTCCCGTGTAATATTTTATTGTTCTTTCCCGCGGAAATATTGTTACCGCAGGTGTCCACGCGTGTTCATTATGATCAATAATTTTGATTGGAGCTCCTTTTGATTTATATTTTGATTCGTGTAATACCTCTCCTGTTATTGTCATTATTGTAATGGATGAATCAGGAGTTTTCTCAAAAACAAATTTCCATTGCATGGTATTGTTATCGATAAATGTAAATCTATCGGTTAATTTTGTAATTTTTATATCATGTAAATACTCTCGATATGATGGGTTGATTTCATGATATGATTGTATATCCGTGACCTAATAAGATTTTTTGGTTCGGGTATTTGATAAGATGCCTCAGGTGGTATTTCAGGCCATCCTAGCACGGTTCTTATAGAACTCTGATAGATATCAACGACATAACTGGATGAGTTTATCTCAATCGCGGATGATAACGTTGGCCCATTAACTGTTATAGCGATTTTCGATTCTGTTCCAGTAATGGATTTTATTCTGCGTTGAAATTCGTTATTAATTTGTTCGATTTGGTATGACCCAGATGGTATCGAAACAACATTCCAGTCTGGAGTTCCGTCTTCGTTATTCTTACTCACAAACACTAATGAATTATTCCGTTGTTGACCGCCAAATGATTTGATCTGATATTAGGCCAACTGTGATACACTCGTAATTTTGCTAACGCTATCTCCTTCATGGGAATCGGAGTAGGGAAATTCACGCTGAATTCAGGATTCGTTGATGTTATTAAAATCATGCTTGTTTTCACCGGGTTGGTATTTTCCGCTCGTTGTTGAAGTAGTTCTTGCGACAACATTGTTGTTGTTATTATACTCATGATGTCGCTCTAATGTTGACATCACGGAATCATAAACACGTATCATCGCGCTGAATTCACTATCTGATATTAATTTATCATTGAGTGACGACGATATCATCGAGGATAATTGCGAGTATGCGGTTGACACAGCATGAAATTTAATTATGTAATCTTGCAGATTGCGCTGGTTACACGATGATATTTTTTTGTTATTATTGAAATAATTCTTGCGATTGTTGTCGCCGCGGATATACAAATTGGAACAGCTATCGAAGCTATCATTGTCACCGAGGAGAGTATTATACCAGCTCCGGTTATTACACCTCTCACCGAGTACACGGTAACATCAACTGCGGTGATTTTTCGTTAGTATTTTTTTATTTTTATTTGAAAACTCCCAGTGAGTGTTTTGAGTTTAGTTTGAAATTTTCTTAACTGATCATAGCGATATTGCTGTGACATCTTATTTATTACAACAGAATGCAATTGAAACCGTTATTGGTTTAGTTGTTTACTTAAATCCGCTACGAATTCCACATACCATGTTACTGAAACCCTAGTCAAATTATTATCAGTCGTTGTTATCACGAATATTTCAGTTGTATCCTTGTCGATGATCGTTGATCTTATATTGTTGACCCCAGATGAACTCGTTGATGAAATATTAAATTGAGTCGGTGATACTAGTGTTAATCGATAAATACCCTTGACGGTTGCAGTGATATTTATTATATTGTTTGTAGGTGTCCACGTAAATGATGCGTGTTGGATCGCGTACACATTATTTACGATATTTGTTTGTTCGTGAGGGAGTTTTATTTTTTCAATGATTGCTATCATCCTCGGAAAATCATCTCTGATTGCTTCGATGAAGTTTTTCATATCTTCAATGGATTTTTTAATATCAGGAAGTTTTGTGTCGATTTTATGTCAATTTGTACGAAATAATGTAAACTTTTCAACGTGATCTTCATATCTGGATTGAAGTGTTGCAAACTCTAACATAGATGTTTTTATCTATGTGAGCTTCGGTGTGGTCACTGGAGGTTTACCAAAAAATTCTAACACGGATTTATCAATATTGTCCGTGATGGATTTTTGTAAACTAGTAAATTCATTAAATGCATTTAAATGATCTTTATTCTCTTTAACATGATCCGCGTATTCATTTTTAAACGTTACAAACTCTGATATAGAAGTTTTTATCTCTGCAAAATTTAGTGCGGTCACTGGAGGATGTCCAAAACGTTCTAATAGTGGTTTATCGATATTGGTCATGATGAATGTTTGTAAACTAGTAAATGTGTTAAATATATTTATATGATCGTCATATTTATCATTGATTGATTTCAATTAATTCGCCGAGGATATATAATTGTTATCGAGTGTTAATATTTTATATGTGATTGTTGACACATGTGCGCCTGGTTTGAGTTTACCCTGATTGGAATACAACGCGATAGTATCTTCTACTGCTTTGCGTTGTTTAACTAAAATATCATCCAGAGAAACATTACTTGTTTTCAATTTACCCTGACGATCTTGAAAAACAACTATTTCATTGGGATCAACACTTGCTAAGTTCAACATCTCAGCTATTTCATCTCCGATTAATTTTTGTACATCACCGGTTGCAGATATTCATTCCCGCGGTGGGTTTTTTCAGCGCTGATGAAAATCGTCCCCAAATATCAACCATTGTTATTGTAAAAATCATTGATTTTCTAATTATTTTATTTTCTCTCTAAAAATCTTCGAATTTCAAAGCGACTACTATTATATTAATATACGAGAACATGTGGAGGTTTTCTCGATGATGAAATAGCGTCAAGGACATTTAATACTTCGTTCCCGCATATTGGTGGGTCATTTATTTTTTGTGTTGATAGCATAGAATACCAAGTCTTCATTTTTAGAAAATCTTTGATTTTTGGAAAATTGTTTAATTGTTGTATATAACTCATAAATTCTTTAGGCGGCGCTAACCCATATGAATCGAAATAAACGATTATACACGGTATGCAACCCATTGGGTTCCAGGTCCACTGCTGTTATCGAGATTAATGATACCGGTTTCAACGCTGTTGGGTTGTGTCGGCAACTGATCTTTCATAAAGACACCTCTAAAGTTTTTAATCGCTAGTTTTTTAGCAGCATCGAGTAAATCAAAATTTGACATTGGAACTATTCTTGTTATTAAACTGTTCCTGGTATTCTCAGGCCGCTTCCTTTGTAATATGAATACGGGGTTCCTGGTAGTCTTAGACCCTTTCCTGATCGTTTCTTTTTTTTAGTATCCTTGTCCAGTTACTTTATTTAGTGCCATCCCTGCCGCGGTGCCAACGGCTCCTAACGCTGCCGCTGTAGCTACCGCTGGGGCTGCTGCTGCAATAAACGCTGGTAACGCAGCTAACAACGGAAATATACCACCTGATTTTATCATGTGTGTGATCGCAGCTGCAGAGAGAGTGATCTGAACGCCCTGTTTATCTTTTAAAGCATCATTGAAATGTTTTATCTGACGAGTTGTCAGCGACAATTTATTCTGACCACCAGACATCTGATTGTGTTTCAGCGTTATCGTGGTTCCACATTTTTTTGCTGATTCTGATTGCAATTTCTTGAGTTGACCAGGAGTTAACGCAACACTAATATGACTATATGACATTATTAAAACTACTAGTAGTTTAAATAACAGATTGATCTAATTGTTACATTGAAAAAATTTGAAAGATTTTCAATCATAGATTTTCAATTACATGTTTTCCACCGGCGCATCAATTACTCTCATTCGTCCACCAACACCTTCGAGTAGCATTGATTCGTCGCTGAGAATGACAGCAACCGCTCTGTAATTAACACTAGCAACAGGGCGGGTTACACGGGCTCTAAAGTGTATATCAACGACAGATTGTCTTATTAAATCAAGATATTCCAGTAAAAAGTAATAAATCGGATATAGATTCCTAAAGTCAATCTGTGGTATTTGAAGACCAGTATCGATATTTTGTTCGCGTCCCATATAAGACAACAGACGATGATATACACGTGCTATTTGGTTGGTATTGTAATCAAGTTGCATATCCTCGGATGGTTCCTGTTGTCCGTTTATTCTTAATAATACTTTATTACACCCGATTTGATCAAATATCATATGGCTTCGTGTTTGATTATCAACTCGCGT
Source organism: Unio pictorum (assembly GCA_030141615.1). Taxonomy (NCBI): domain Eukaryota; kingdom Metazoa; phylum Mollusca; class Bivalvia; order Unionida; family Unionidae; genus Unio; species Unio pictorum. Next base: position 7,780,802 of record JARLTB010000061.1, read on the forward strand.
AGTATTCTGTAGCGCAATAAATATATGACGTGGAGCTGAAACACATTGTCGCGATGCCAGATTCCATGTGAATATACCATCATCGTTGCCTTGTTTAATATCCGTTGTTGTTGTTAGCCAACTCAACAATGACTTTCCTCCTTGATCCATAAATGATAGTAATCGTTCTTCTGTGGTGATTGATGGAGTCAACACTGGCATCCACAATGATAGTTTTGTTAAAATGACTTTACCGGCATCATCATGTATATGTAATGGATCTAAATTTGCTGGAATTCTCCAAATTGCATTATTATCATCACCCTTTCGCACGAGTACTACTATATGCTTCGCTCCATAGATAACTTTTCGGACATTTCTGCCGAATCCAAAATATAAGATGCAGTGGTATCGCGCATGAAAATGATCTACGCTGCCCTTGTAACATTGACATACGTGTTGCATCTCCTAGGTTGAAATTATCATCAGTATTTATAATCATATCCTCGACTTCATCATTATTAACGGGATTAGCAGCACGATTCCTTGGTTGTCTTACAATATATGGAATCGTTCTAGTAGTACCCTTAACATCCTTTGCCAACATCATAGAAGGGCCTGCCGATCTTGTATAATCGTCGGAATATCTTGCTAAACCAATTATTGTTGTGGTAACATCTATTCTATTGACTCAATCTCTTTTCCATCAATCAGATATCTTGCAATCTCGAATAATGCCATGATACCATTATTAACAAAACACAACTTGAGCACCAACTGCGTATGGCGTATTAGCAACAACATTTGTTACAATTTCTCCCTCTACTTCAATAAATGCTTCAGCGGGTAGAAAGTATTTACTGGTATCAAGAACTTGTAGTTCGATTCTTGATCGAAGATCTGGTTGTACTGCATGATAAGAATAAAATTGATAATCGCGTACAGAATCATCTTTACGCACTGGGGCTTCCATATCAAAAGCTGGATCAAGTGTCTGTTTGAACATTAGCAGCAGAGAGGGTGAACCCTACAACGTTTTTAGACAAAATTTTGATTGAAATCTTAAAACGAGCCGTCCTATAATCTCATTTTAACCAAAAAAAGGGCGAACCCTACAACGTTTTGAGACAAAATGATTGAAATCTTAACGAGCTTTCCCTACGAAATCTCATTTTAACTAAAAAAATGAAAACGGAGATTTTACGATTTTTCAATCAAATTTTTGATTGAAATCCTAAAACGAGTCTTCCCTACGAAATCTCATTTTAACAAAAAAAAAAGGGCGAACCCTACAACGTTTTCAAACAAAAAATTGATTGAAATCTTAACGAGCTTTCCCTACGAAATCTCATTTTAACTAAAAAAATGAAAACGGAGATTTTTACGATTTTTTAATTAATTTTGGTCGCAACTTGTTGTCATCCACCCTCTCTGCTGCTAGAACTTTCAGTTCTGGGTTAACAAAAAATAATAAAATGATTTCAACCGAATATTTGATCCAGTCCGATACGATATCGTGTCCGAGGATCATGTAGATTTATTGTTGCGAATCCGTGCGGAGTCGACTGAGCATGACTAAAGAAATTTTTAAATTGATTGAAGTCCATATCAGAACACCATGTTTGCCAAATATTTCTAAGAGTATGAGTATCAACTCCGTTGAATACAGACAATAAATTGCAGTTATCTCTGATGACTTTTGGAACCTGAGTGTAGCGTTGAGTGACATATATCACGTCAGTGTTTTTGTGACGCCCCCGGGAAAAGATCCTAGCAGGATTTTTTTGTTTATCCAACATTATATCGTCGTATACGACTAAATTGTTAATATCTCCATCAATATCATCAATGCTCGGTGCTTCATCGATATCGGTTATAAACTCAATAATACCCTCTCCGGATATTTCTAACGCGCTGTCGTTAAAATCTTTTAGCACTTCATAACATCGTTGATCATCTACGCTAGGGGCAATTAAATACAACTTATCCCAATTCATCCATCTCATTATTAAATTGAGCAACAATTGCGTTTTACCGGATCCAGATGGCCCGATTATAATCATCCGGATAGAGTTTGGTAGCGCTGCATGATGCTTAATTGGTTCTCTTGTTTTAGTCGCTGAAAAATCAATTATATCCATATCTCTATACATAAATTATGGATCTATATTGTGTGAAGTGTAAAACGCGTACTGGCACAGATGATGTGACGACGATTACAACTAAAAATAACCGATCAGCGCTTTCTGGTAAATGCGTGCAATGTCATACAAAGAAATTTAGATTTGTGTCTATGAAATCTGATTTAAAAAAAAACGAGGAGGTGATATCGCAGCCAAATTGGCAAAGCTCCCTGGAACCCCATGGGCAAAGTACCCGGGAGAAAAGCACCTCCCAGGATATAGCTACTGTGGACCGGGAACCAGACTTGATATCAGACTCAATAATCAAAATCAACCCAACCCCGGTGAAGAACCAATAAACGCCATTGATAAGGCCTGTCACCTACATGATGTTGCTTATAAAAGCAGCAATCTGCAACACAGACATCTAGCAGATGTGAAATTAATTCATGCATTAAATGCTATTCCTGATAAATCCTTCAAAGAAAAATTGGCTTCATTTTTGATAAAATCGGCTATGAAAAGCAAATTGATGTTAGGTGCCGGTAATTAATAATATGGAATCAATTTATTATTCATCAAGAGGATACTGGAGGGGTAAATCAGCAGTCCATAAACTCGCTAGTGCTGCAAAAGTGAAAAAAACCACTGCGGCTCATTGGTTATCCAAACAGGCACTATGGCAAATTTATCTACCACCGCCTAAACAAATTCAATTCTCGCATTTTGATGTGACCGCTCCTAATGAAGTTCATCAGGCTGATATATTATTTCTGCCTCATGATCACAGTTACAAATACGCGCTAACCGTAGTTGATATTGCAAGTCGATACAAAGAAGCAGAACCGTTTCAAACAAAATCAGCCACTGAAGTTGCTTCTGCATTTGAGAGGATTTATCGAAGGGGTCCTCTGCACTGGCCAAATCTATTGCAGGTTGATCCTGGCAAGGAATTTCAGGGTGCAGTGTTATCTACAATGAAACATCATAATGTTACCATACGACGAGGGCATACTGCGCTACATCGCGATCAGGCCATTGTAGAACGATTTAATCGGACGATTGCTGAGCGGTTATTTGGATATCAATACGCAAAAGAATTCATTCAAGAAAAGCAATCCCGTGAATGGGCTACAAGATTACCATCTGTGATTACTGCACTGAATAACGAGATTACTAGAACAATCAACATGAAACCTATCAACGCGATTAAAAAGAAGTCAATACCTGAAAAACCACAAAAAGATTTCCCTAGAAACGCTAGCGTTTCCCAACCAATTCTTGGTAGTAATGTCATTGTGAGGTACTTATACGAACCAGGAGAGCTTGAAGGGGGTAGAAAAAGGGCTACTGATCCTATTTGGAGCGTCACTACGCATAAGATATCTAGTATAACACGATCAACTGGTAGACCTCCAGTCTATAAACTGGATTCAACTGCCCCTCAGCGGGGTTTTACTCGACAACAACTACAGGTAATTCCCGAGGATACTCAATTGCCACCGCATGGTCTTAACTAGCACCGTTGCGTCTATTGCACTCAAGACAAGTCAACATCACATTATTTCTGACATGACCGAGATTGTTATTTTTTCTGTCTACGGTGAATTGGCGAGGATCCTTATCCGAATACTGCCAACGCATTATACAATTGCAACTCGCGCAGTGATTATTCTGTTGTTTCTTCAGCGTAATTATTAATTTAGCATCAATATCAAATTCTCGTTGTTTTTTTTTGTCCTGTTGTTTGTAACCGGAGAGTTTTTTATTAATGATGCTAACATCAATATCACTTATTGTGGTGTCATTATCATCGAAAACAACTCTTCGAAGTTGATTTATTTTTCGTACTCTGGATACTGCGAGATAGACTAAATTCGACCATTCGATGTGATTATCCACCATCCAAACAATTGTGTCTGTGATAGTCAATCCTTGTGAAGAGTGTATCGTCGCTGCGTATCCTAGTGTCCACGGGGATTTATTAGCACGCAATGCATCTTCAACGACATTGATATCAACCAGCACAATATCATTTAATATGAGAATTTGTTTTTCACTCTGTCCTGGAATATCAACTTCAATGTTCTGTTTTCGTGTATCCGATGGCCTATAACAAAGGGGTACTGGAAGCGTTGCAAATTTTTCTTTATGTAATTCAAATAACTTCATCTGAAGTGTGTCCCTGACTATTTTTCTACTTGCAATTATCAAATCATTTGGTTTCCATGTTTCCCAGAAATCATTCATTGGAGTTTCTGAAATCACTTCACGCGCTATTTCGCATTGGATTCAATCCGGTTGTAATCTAATTAGCGCTTTGAACTCGCGTAATTGTTCATCAAGTGATCTATAATCAGTGGTAATTTCTTCATAGTAGTCTACAAAACCCTTTAGCCATTCATGTGGAGATGCACCGACAAATGGTGGTGGTTGGCCGTGATCACCGCACATGACGACTTTTGTGTTTTTGTTTAACAACCACTCGAGAAATGTTTGTAATACATCTAATGACACTGTGCATATTTCATCCCAGATTATGATTTCAGGAATGAATTTATCACCCATACGCTCAGGAGTCCATTTGTCACCCTTCCATCGAAAGAAACTATGGTAAGTACAAGCATTTACCCCTCGTTGTATCATCTCTCTGGCGAGTCTGTGAGTCGGTGTTAGCACAATCATGGTTGACCGACGGAATAATTCAATTGCACGAGTTGTCTTCCGTGACCCACCACAACCGTTTAAATAAACTGTCTTGTATCTACATACTGGATCAGATACCGGTGGTGCATTAGAAAATTCTGATTGAATTTCAATACGGTTACAACAAAGATATTTATCATCCATGGCAACGTCTGCGGATTCACAATACTCATGTAGCATCTCCTTTTTAAATCGCCAACGCCCCCACGCTTCCTCGGGATCTGTGAATTTAGCTACAGCTGATTTGTACTTATTGTGTATATACATCGAATCAGTGGCCACTCTAACCGCGGTATTAGGAAATCTATTTATCATCGAAAATAGATTAATACAAGCATAGGCTAGCATTGAACTTCTCAAATGTGTGTACTGGGAATTATATCCATCACAGTAGGTAACAACCGTACCCATTTTCTCACCATTAGATAGAAAAGCATCCTTACGGGATACAAGTTTTCCTTGTTTCATTAAATCCGCTACAATAAAATCGTATTCAGCGACATCTATGATCAACCGCGAAGAGTATTTTGCGTTGTTGTATCGTCCACCCTGGGTAAATTTACCGATTATTCTTCGTCCGAGATCCTTTGCTTGTTCTTTTTTAATTTCAAATAACTTCTTAGACCGATTCATGATTTGTTCTTCATTGAAATCAGTGAATTGTTTTCGCTGTTCGTTGATTATTCTATCTAGATCGGGTTGTGGTAGCCAAACTTCGTTCTGTGCTCGATAGCATATAATAGCCTCGGAAACAATTAACGATATTAGCATACCACAATCAATCATATATCTCAATAGCACTATTGGCATCCAGGCCTTTTCAGATAGGTGTCTACCGAGCCAAACATAACTACACGGATGTAACCCTGTAGCTAATTCGAATGATATCACACGAGCGAATCCGGTTAAATCAAAATCAGGCAATGGTCCATTAATCGCAACACGAGTCATTTCATGCGTGGGGTGTCCAAATCGTACTCAGCGCATTCCCCATATCCGAGAAAACTTCCGGGGTAACACGCGGATATATCAATTGAAATCATACCATCACGATGGTATTTCGTATTCCACAGTCCTCCATGACCAAATTCGACGGAACTCAATTTAACATCCTCGAGAAAATCACTTCGTGTTGGACGCCATGAGTTTTTTTCTCTTGCGAAGTGAGCTACCACTGATGGAATAGTAAAACTATCCGTGAGTAGTTTTTCATGGGAATTCTCCGGTGAAAAATCACTAGCGATTTTTCTCATTCTATTATCTAATTCTTCAACGCGATATAATTCACCATTTGGTTTTACAAATTGATCGAATCCTATTTCGGGATCTTCATCACTTCTAAGTAACCACACTGACACAGGATCACCCTCACACAACGCATGAATAGCATCAAATAATCTCTCTTCATAGAAAACATCCCTGATGAACTCCTTAGGGATATATTTCACGGTTCGTTCTCGTGGAAATACTGTTACCGCAGGTGTCCACGCGTGTTTGTTATGATCAATAATCTGTATTGGAGCTCCATTTTTGTTATATTTCGGTTTGTACAATACTTCTCCGGTTATTGTTGTTACTGATATTGGAAATCTTAATGATGTTTCTAACTTAGCTATATCAGAAATCTTTGCACCATGCTGTTTCACTGTCAGTTCCCACTCGGTTATTTTCCTACGTCGCAGATCAGTTAGTTTATTTCCTCGGGATGCATTTGTGAAGTGTTCTACTATTCGTTCTGCTACACAATTAAGCCCTGACGAATATTTCATAGGAGCTAGTTTTGCGATATCGGGTTTATCATTTAACGGATATATCCCATAAACCATTGCTGTTACGGGATAAGATCTTTCGTAGTATGGTTTGTCAATGCCGGTTAGAATTCCTGGTTTGGAATCTCTACTCACAATGACAGCTTTTTTATTCTTGAGAATTGGTTCAAATTTATCCTTAATAATCCATTTGCCATCGACTTCGATAATGAATTTGATTCGGAAAAAATGCCGTTTTTCCCCAACACGTGAAATTATCACTGCTGCTTTTTCATCAGTCATGGTAGCATCAACAACACCATCAATTCGAAATGTTGACCAACAATAAGATGCTCCATCACGTTTGAATTCATTAAAACAGTCTCTGATTTTACTAATCATGGCTTTATCAAGAATTGTATTCTTTGGTGTATTAGAAACTATATCGAGATTGAATTGAGCATCTTTCCAGGATAATTTCTTGGACGTTTTTTTGGGTTTATCGAGATTAAATCTAGGATTGATTTTGTTACGTTTTTTGGGTCTATCGAGATTAAATCTAGGATTGATTTTTAATAATCTCTTAAACTCTTTCATGTTTCCGTCTCTTGGACGTTTGTTACGTTTTTTGGGTCTATCGAGATTAAATTTAGGATTGATTTTTAATAATCTCTTAAACTCTTTCATGTTTCCGTCTCTTGGACGTTTGTTACGTTTTTTGGGTCTATCGAGATTAAATTTAGGATTGATTTTTAATAATCTCTTAAACTCTTTCATGTTTCCGTCTCTTGGACGTTTGTTACGTTTTTTGGGTCTATCGAGATTAAATTTAGGATTGATTTTTAATAATCTCTTAAACTCCTTATCAGCATTGAATTCAGCATTTTTCGAAGTCAATCTCTTGAACTCTTTCATGCTATACTAAAAACAAGTGTCTAAATGAAAGATTTATGTATAATGAATCCCTGCAATGGATCAGTCATTGAATTAGACAAATAGTATAGTATACAAATGACCCAAGAATTCAGACAGCACCCTGTGAGTACAAATTATGAAGCATCCAGTGATGGTGTTGTAAGAAACCGTAGACTGAAGAACCCAGTTGGGAGGGATAATGGTATGGGGTATTTGATGTTTACTGTTGGAAAGAAGAAATATTACAATCATCGTTTCGTGTATGAATGTTTCCGTGGATTGATCAAAGATGGTTTTGTTATTGATCACATTGATTCTAATCCGAAGAACAATTCTTTATCAAATTTAGAAGCTATCACACAGAGTGAGAATTCCAAACGAGGAAAGACTGGCATTTGCTCAAAAAAAGCGAGACCAGTAAAATCTTTGAATACGATAACTAACGAAGAAAAAGTATTTAAGTCAATATATGAAGCCGGCAAGTATTTCAATATTTGTAGACCCTCAGTACGATATGTTGCAGAGGGGGTTTGTCGATCGGCTATTTCAAAAGGGACCGGACAGAAAATTCGATTTAGTTACGTCTAATACGTCATATTTTTCATTTAAAAATATATCATTATTATAGAATAATGAATTCTGAAAACATGAATAGCATCATATCCGAGATTTCAAAATTGAAAAGTTGGGGTATTGAACTATCAGATGGGTTAAATCCTGATCAAATCATGTCTGATTTTCAGGATATAGAATACGGAGTTAACAACAATAAATATATGCTGCCAAAGAAGTATGCGCTCATCAAAAGAATTCAGAATTCTATTCGGGACTCTCTCGCATTTTCCAGTGACGTAAGTGTGTTCGCTCCGTTGTATACCATCGTAGAACGAATACGAAAAGAATTGGGGTACGAATACGAATTGAAAAAGGAGGTTAATTCTAAAGTTAGAAACCTACGGGCGTTAATTCAAGAAAATGAACAATTTTGATTGACCATTTATCATTATTTGATTAACCGACCATTTATCATTATTTGATTGTGACCGTCCCTCATAGAGATTTTCATTTTTTTTTAGCATTTTTTGATTGATAATGTCAAAATCAGTGAATAAAAAATTGATGGCTGGTTCGGATTGATCAAAAATAGAATGGCGAAAGTCATTTTATATAGCAATTATGTGACTTTCGCCATCATTGATAGAAGCCGTTATAGGATGAAATAACACTTCCACGATGGTGTTAGTCGGATTAAAAAATTGTTTTACAATTAAAAAATTGTTTCTGATTTCAAATAATGGTCAATGAAGCATTAACAACCCGATTGGCTCGTGAACGACTGGATGCAATCAGGAGATTTGTACCAATTCGTGACTCTGTACGGAATAAACTGCAACAACGACAACAAGCGCAGACTGACTTTTCTGTGTTAAGTGAACAACTGTTTACTCCGATAACAAGTGCGACCAAAGATGTGAAAAAATTAACTGAAGCAGTGATATACGGAGATATACCTGAGCGAGAACGAGTAAAGAAGGCGCCGCTGCTTGATACGCTTGAAAAGATAGCAGCAGAGACCGGACAAACACGCGCAAGGATACAACAGTTATCCAGAGATATAAAAACTCAGCGCGAGTACGAACGATTAGCTGATATTGATGATTCTGCGCCTGAAACTCAAAGAGTTTCCACACCTGAACCACAACCTGTTGATGTCGTCACCCCAAGAGGTGTTCCCTTTACAGACAAATTCACCGAAGGAGCTATAACAGAAATCAAACGACCTCAATTAATAAAACCCAAAGAGTATTCGACATTTGGTGATTTTGCCGCCAAAAGCTTTGATTCTAGAAAGGATTTTTTAAAAGACGAGTATAAAAACAGTAGAATTAAACGAGACGACTGGGTAGATTGGTTATATAAAATAAACAAGGAGATTACTGGTAATTTGAAAAAGGATACAATTGAGTATAGATCTTTTAAAGTAGGAGTTGATAGTTATGGTATACAAAAACAACAAGAACGAGAAAAACAAAGTCGAGGCCGACAAAGGCAATTACTTGATGATAGTGAGGGCGCAACTGGTACAACTGAGGAAACAAGCGGAAAAGGATATTCGATTAAAAATCCAAAGGATTTCAACGCTGGAGTCTTTGACTCTACCATGACATGTCCTGGTAGTGTTCTCAGTGATATATCACGATTAGAAGTTCTCATCGGAGGAAAACGAGCTGGAAATAACTCACCGGAAATAATTAATGAAGCAGCTGATATCTGTAGACGATTATTTCAGGGTGGTATCATGGATATCAGCACATATCGAGATTTCATTGGCGAGTTAGTGGAAAGTGGGTATCATAGTGACAATTGAAAAGTCAATTGATTAGATAAATAACAATTGAAAAATTGTTTCTGATTTCAAATAATGATCATACACTACAATCATGATAAACCAACCTCCGTCTACGTAGTTAATTCACGGTTTCCGGTTTATAGAGCATACTACGGAGATGGTTTAGGTAATACCATTGCAGGGTTATTTGCGAGAATGGCTCCAAAAGTGATGCCGTTGGCTAAACAACTAGGAATGAAAGCAATTGATGTTATTCGTGATAAGGGTATTGGTGCTGTTGGAGATCTTGCTGGAAAAGCGTTTTCAGCTGCGAAGAATAAAATAACATCATTAGTGAAATCACGACTGAAATCCAAAGGATTTTCAAAACCGTTACCCTCTACAGCGGAAATGCCTGCGAGTGTTAGTAGAATTATAAATAACGCAGTAGATGAAAAATTAGCGTCGATGGCTTTAACCCCCGACCAAAGCAATATTGCAAATATGATAGCAGGAAGTGGCTTTAAAAAACTACGACGATGAAATGGAAAATCGCGATTTAGACTCTGATAAATAGAATAAAATGTTCAAAAGATCACCTGATCCAGCGTTTGATATAGATGCCCCAGTTCGCAAGGATGATTCTGTACGCGATTATCAATACTACGCCTATCATGCCATAGACTCAAATAGTCGAGCAAGAGTTGATCTTCAAGTCCATGATACCAGTAAATACTTTTTGCCCTGTGAAGCGTTTATCGAAATCGAAGGAGAGATTATACAAACAAATAATACAGAGTATCCAGCTGGTACTCAAGTCGGTTTTGTCAATAATGGTATCATGGCGTTATTTGAGAGTGCTAGATATCTCATTGATGGAAAAGAAATTGAGTCCATAGATCGTGACGTTGATGTGGCTACAACAATAATCGGGTTAGCGAGATATTCCGATGATTATACAAGATCAGCGGGACCTTCTATGATGTTTGCAAAGGATGGTAAGAATACCGCTGGATGAAAAACAATTTGTTGTAAGACGACCAAAAAAAACGTGATAATAGTGATGCTGAGGTCGAGGATATGATTATAAACAACGATGCTAATTTCAATCTAGGAGCTGCAACACGAAACTCAATGTTGCAAGGAGCGCGTAAATCATTTTCATGCGCGATTCCACTGCATCACATATTTGGATTCTGTAGAAACGTCAGAAAAGTTATCTACGGGGCGAAGCATACAGTATCGCTTGTACGAAAGAGTGATGATAACGACGCAATTTGGAGGATTCCAGCAGATGCTGCAGCCCCCAATGATGATGCCGGTAAAGTCAAATTAACAAAAATATCATTGTGGATGCCAGTGTTGACTCCAGCAATCACCGCAGAAGAACGATTACTATCATTTATGGACCAAGGAGGAAAGTCGTTGTTGAGTTGGCTAACCGTGAGTACAGATGTTAAACAATCAAATGTTAATAATGTGTTTACGTGGAATCTAGCATCAAAACAGGGCACTGCTGCACCACGTCATATATTTATTGCGTTACAGGATATCACACGAGTTGGCAATCAACTCTCCAGCCATATGATATTTGATCAATTAGGTGTGAAAGACGTCTCACTGAGAATAAACGGCCAGCAGGAACCATCCGAGGATATACAACTTAATTACACAGAAAATCATATTGCACGAGTTTATCATCGTCTGTTGTCATTTATGGCACGCGACCAAAATGTCGATACTGGTCTACAAATATCACAATACGATTTTAAAAATCTGTATCCGATCTATTACTTCTCACTAGAACATCTCGATTTGATGAGACAATCTGTCGTTGATATACACTTTAGAGCTAATGTGCTTCGTGGTGCTATTGCTGATTATAGAGCGGTTGCTGTCATTCTCAGTGATAAATCAATGCTACTTGAAGGTGTTGGTGGAAGAATGAGAGTGGTAGATGCCCCAGTAGAAAACATGTAATTGAAAATCCGAAGGATTTTTCCATTAGAATCAATCTATTATGTATATGTCATATAGTGTTATTAGTGTTGCGTTAACTCCCGGTCAATTAAAAAATTGCAATCGGAATCAGCTAAAAAATGTGGAACCACAATCACGTTGAAACCCAACCAAATGACTGGTGGTGCAAATAAATTATCACTGACAACTCGTCAAGTGAAACATTTCAATGATGCACTTGTAGCCAAAAAAGGTGTTCAGATTACTCTTTCTGCGGCTGCTATCAAAAATATGATTAAAACAGGCGGTATATTTCCATTGTTAGCTGCGATTCCAGCATTGATTGCAGCAGCAGCCCCAGCGGTGGCTAAAGCGGCAGCGTTAGGAGCCGTTGGTACTGCAGCAGGAATGGCACTTAAGAAGGCAACTGGGAAAGGATATAAAAAAAAGGGATGATCCGTTCACGGATTGGGTCTAAGACTACCAGGAACCCCGTATTCGTGGTACAGCGGAAAGGGTCTGAGACTACCAGGAACCCCGTATTTGTGGTACAGCGGAAAGGGTCTGAGACTACCAGGAACGATTTATTAATTGAGGAACCTATGGTTCCCAAATCTTCGATGGTTCCCAAATCTTCGATGGTTCCCATGTCCAATTTTGATTTAATGGATGCTGCTAAAAAACTAGCGATTAAAAACTTCAGAGGTGTCTTTATGAAAGATCAATTACCACATCAACCAAACAAAACTGAAACAGGTATCATTAATCTCGATAACAGCACCGGACCTGGAACTCACTGGGTTGCATACGCTATTGATCCATGTGGGATTGTCTATTTCGATTCATATGGATTAGCCCCACCAAAAGAGTTTTTGCGTTATATAAAAACCCTTCCAATGAAGACTTGGTATTCTACGCTACCAACACAACAAATGAATGACCCACCAATATGTGGCAGCGAAGTATTAAATGTCCTTAACGCTATTTCTAACTCCTTGAGTAACCCAAGCGGAAAACCACCACATGTTGTCGTTAATGAATACACTAGTAATCGTTGGCGTCGTCAAAAACGATTTTAGAGAGAGAAAGAGTTTTACAATAACATGATTGATATTTGGGGGAGATCTTTGAAACCCAAACCCGATGGCACTGCACCCCCTGATTCTATCAAGGATATAAAAAAAATAATTGAAGATGAAATAGCTGAGACGTTAAATTTAGCAAGTGTTGATCCTAATGAAATAGTTGTATTTCAAGACAAACAGGGTAAATTGAAATCCAGTGATGTGTCGTTGGATGATATTTTAGTTAAACAACGAAACGCAATCGAGAATACTATCGCGCTATTTTCCGATCAGGGTAAATTGAAAACTAGTGATGTGTCGTTGGATGATATTTTAGTTAAACAACGAAACGCATTCGAGAATACTATCGCGCTATTTTCCGATCAGGGTAAACTCAAACCGGGTGTACTCGTTTCGACGATTACAGATCGATTAAAAACTCTCAACGATGAATTAAAAAATTCTGTGTTTGTACTAACAACACTTGAATCTAAAATTGAAGAAAACGGAAAACAGTTTATATCATTTCGTAGAAATATCATTGATAAATTTATTGGAACCCCGTTAGATAAAAATGAAATAAAACTCCCTGATATTAAAAAATCCATCGATGAGACAAAAAACTTCATCGAAGCCATCAAAGGTGATTTTTCGAGGATGATAACAATCATTGAAAAAACAAAAATTCCTCATGAGAAAACCAATAACGTCGTGTACACAATCCAACACGGATCATTTGCGTGGACACCTACAGACAACAAATTAGATATCACTGCAACCGTTAAAGGTATTTATCGATTAACACTAGTAACACCATTAACTCAATTTAATATATCATCGTCGAGTTCATCCGGGGTTAATAATACGATTTCAACGATCATCGACAAGGATACAACTGAAAAGTTCACTATAACAGCTACTGATAAAAATTTGAGGAGTGTTCCAGCAACCTGGTATGTGGAATTCGTAGCGGATTTAAGTAAATAACTAAATCCTTCGGATTTCACAATTGAAAACGCTAGTGTTTTTAAAATAACAATGATTTCATCAACTCAATGTCGCTATGATCAGGTCAGAGAATTTCAAAATAGACTCAAAACCCTCACTGAGGAGTATCAAATAAAAATGAAAAAATACCGACGAAGAATCACCGCAATTGATGTTATTATGTACTCGGTGTCAAGCGTTCTCACTGGCGCCGGAATAATACTTGCATCGGTTACAATGATTGCCCCGGTCGTAGTTCCAATTTGCATTCCTGCGGTGGCTACAATCGTGGGTATATCAACCGGGATAGCAAAAAGGATATCATCATGCAGCCAACGCAAACTACAGAATTACTTACTTCAATTTCATATTGCATCAACCGCATATTCGCAGTTATCCCTGATGATATCATCGTCACTCGATAATACAATTATATCAGATAGTGAATTCTCAGCGATGGTCAGTATTTTTGATTCCGCGATATCGAAATTAGAGCGACAACATGAGTATAATAACAATGACAACATCGATGGAATTAGAAAACACGAACCCAAAAACCAAAATGATCTCAATAATATCAACCATACCAGATTGTGAGTTCTCAGTGATGGTCAGTATTTATGATTCCTCGATACCAAAATTAGAAATAAATCATGAGTATAATAACAATGACAACACCGCAGGAATTACTTCAACGAGTAGTGGAGAACACGAACCCAGTACAAACAAGCATGATATCAATAACATCAACGAATCCAGAATTCAGTGTGAATTTCCCCTCTCCGGTCCCAGTGAAGGAGATAGCGCTAGCAAAACTACGAGTGTATCACAGTTGGCCTAATATCAGATCAAAATCATTTGGTGGTTAACAACCGAATAATTCTTTAGTGTTTGCAAATAAGAATAAACCCGACGGAACCCCAGACTGGAACGTCGTTTCGATACCAACAGGGTCATACCAAATCGAACAAATCAATGATGAATTCGCGCGTAGAATAAAATCGATTACTGGAGTAGAGTCAAAAATCGCTATAACAGTTCATGAACCGACGCTATCATCCGCAATTGAGATAAACACAGAAGGATACGTCGTAGATATTTATCAGAGTTCTATTAGAACCGTACTAGGATGGCCTGAATTACCACCAGTGGAAAAAACCGTTGATTTACCAGAACCACAAAAAACTGATTATATCACCGACAGGATAAAACCCGATAATCCAATAAAGAGTTATAAAGAGCACAGGGTATCTACAGATTTCTTGAGTCTTGAATACCAACTAATTTGGACTGAGAAGCCAGGGGAAGGAATAAAGAAATATTATTTTATTAACGAACCTGAAATCGTTAAAAATTTCACAGCAATGAATAATGATTTATCGCTGTTGTTAATATCTCTTAAATCCGGCTCTCTCACCCGAGATGAATTTATCAGCGTCGTAGAAACATGTAACAAAATTATCGACGATATGGAAGTATTTAACCTAAAAATTATTCAGGATATATTAGGTGACAGTAATCCTATAACGAGAACAAAATTTGCAACACACTATAAAATCCGCGTTGAAGACATTCCAACATTCAAACTACCAGGGTATAATATCTTAGAACTACAAAAATCTCTCAGTGATGCCATCGATGTTGGTTTTAAAATAATTCATGATGCATGGAAAAAACAGCATCAGGGGAAATAAAAATCCTCAAACACAATAATGACCCAGACGGTGGTGGCAGGCATATCGCTCCGTTCAACGTAAATATTTCATCGGTGATTGCGCTCAATTTAGTATGTGATGTTATCGAAGGAAGCTATCAGATTAATCTTGAACGATCATATCAAGCTCAGCAAGGATATATTCTTTATTCGTTTGCACCAACAGCTCCTCCAGGATTCCTAATTATTGAAAACCCAATTAATCCTGTCTACATGCGATGCCATAATAATTCATTAACCAGAATTAATTTCAAACTCACCGACCAGTCAAATAATCTGATTGATTTACAAGAAGAGGTGTTAGCGATTAGTCTGTTTGTGAAATCCTGAAAGGATTTTCGTCCTAATGACTTTCATCATAAAGACTCGATCAAATATTCGGTTGAAATCATTTTATTATTTTTTGTTAACCCAGAACTGAAAGTTCTAGCAGCAGAGAGGGTGGATGACAACAAGTTGCGACCATAATTAATTAAAAAATCGTAAAAATCTCCGTTTTCATTTTTTTAGTTAAAATGAGATTTCGTAGGGAAAGCTCGTTAAGATTTCAATCAATTTTTTGTTTGAAAACGTTGTAGGGTTCGCCCTTTTTTTTTGTTAAAATGAGATTTCGTAGGGAAGACTTGTTTTAGGATTTCAATCAAAAAATTGATTGAAAAATCGTAAAATCTCCGTTTTCATTTTTTTTAGTTAAAATGAGATTTCGTAGGGAAAGCTCGTTAAGATTTCAATCATTTTGTCTCAAAACGTTGTAGGGTTCGCCCTTTTTTTGGTTAAAATGAGATTATAGGACGGCTCGTTTTAAGATTTCAATCAAAATTTTGTCTAAAAACGTTGTAGGGTTAACCCTCTCTGCTGCTACATTTTATTATATATTCCTTGATCTAAATCGCAATTTCTGTTGGGATCTTAAGCCACTTCCCATCTCCATAGTACACTTTGTAAACAGGCAATCGTGAGTTTACTACATAGACGCTGGTTGGTTTATCATGCTTGTAGTGTATGATCATCATATTGAATTACTATTTATCTAATGTCGAAATTGCTAGCAATGTCGGTGCTTAATCACTGTAATAACCATGATTTTCGGCTAACTCACCAATGAAATCTCGATATGTTTTGATATCCATGATGCCACCTTGAAATAACCGCAAGCAGATATCAGCTGCTTCATTAATTATTTCCGGTAAGTTATTTTCAGCTCGTTTTCCTCCTATGAGAACCTCTAATCGTGCTATATCACTGAGAATATTACCAGGACAACGAATAAGACCACTATCTGATATCCCACTTGGAGTTCCACTCTGAGAAAATCCACTAGCGAATTTTTCAGTTGTACAAGTTGCGCCCTGTGCATCATCTTGTAAACGCTAAAGAGTTCATCATCCCATTGAAGGTCTTCTTGTTTTTTTTGTGTGTTCGTGTTGGTTTTTGGCGCTTTCTTCCTTGTTGTCGTTCTTGTTTATTTTAATAATCAATTTCTCTTTTGAATCTTTGATATCCATTCCTCCTCCTATGTAAAAATTCGATCTTCCTATTTATTTTATACAACTCATCAATCCAGTCATTGAACGATATTGGATCATTTTTATACTCGCCCTTTAAATACTTCTCTTTTGAATTATAGCTGTTAACAACAAAATAACTTAAAACGTGCTGATCTTTTTGTTTTATTAGCGTTTTAACCTCCTCGGTAAATTTATCTGCTAAGTGAGCAATCGTTTTTTTTCGGGCCAGTTAGGGGTTTTGTTGACAACGCTGACGTTTTTTTAGTTTCAGTTGCTTTTTTTTCGAGTACAGGTAGAAGAGGTGTTTTTTTTGCTTTTTCTTTCTCGGGGATATCTCCGTATATTGCTCTCTCAGTGGCTGATATTACCCCCTTGGTTGCCGTGGTTATTGGTTTAAACAGATCTTCGGTCCCTGTTGTAAAACCAGTCTGTAAACTCTGTCTAACTTGTAGTTTTTCTCTAACAGAATCACGAATTGGTATGAATTTCTTAATTGCAACCAATCTTTCACGCGCTAATCTAGTCGTTAGTGCTTCGTTTACCATTATATAGAAAGACAGATTGTCTTGTTAAAATGTAGGATAGAACGACATATTGTCTTGTTAAATGCAGCGAAAAATGACCAAAAATCAATGAAAAATGCAACAAAAATGATCAAAAATAAACAAAACTATGAAAAATGCAACAAAAATGACCAAAAATAAAAACAAAATCTACAAATTCATTCACGGTGAAGAGCACACACATACTTGTTAGGTGAGTAAAAGTTCTACCTGTCCATTGTATTGTATAGAACTTATTCTGTTGAGGTAACCAAAGTGGGGTTTTCAGTTTGGCGGATAATATCTCTTATTGTTTTAACCCTTAAATTAATTGTGCTTTTGATTTCATATTGCTGCCCCAATTATTTTCTGATTTTTTCGACAACAGTGAATAACGGGACGAACTTACTGACTTCGTTACAGAATACAAGGGAATCGCGAATAGCATTCTGGATTTTCTTTATAAAAGCGTATTGTTTTGGTAATACGTATTCATAGCGCTGTATTCAATATTCAATATCTTGAAAATCATAAAGAATCTGATCACAATTTAATCGATCCTTGATATTTCGAATTTGAAATCTCAGTTATGATCTCATTGATACTTTCAGAATTCATTATTTATAATAATATATATCTCTAATTTGAAAAATTGATATTTTGAGAATTATATATATATAATACATATTTCTAATTTGAAAAATTGATATTGAATTTATTTATATATAATATATATTTCTAATTTGAAAAATTGATATTGAATTCATTTCTATATAATAATATATATTTCTAATTTGAAAAAATATATAAAATATATAATAGCGATGATGTCTTTCATAAGGTTCATTCTGAATTCTCCTATTACATATTTTGGGGGCGCCCATAGACATAGCGAATTTGACGTGACGGGAGGTGTACTGAAGTACCTTAGGGCTGGCGCCCCCAATCATATAGAAAAAACCTCTAAATCGGCACCGCCGACAGTGTGTCTGTTGCGAGAATCGAACTATGGTCCTCGGGACGGTACAGCAATGTGTTACGAATAGACTAAATTCGATATCTACAAGTAAATGCTTTTGAATATAATATATCGTTATCAAACCGAATACTTGAGCAAAAAAAGAATACAACTGTTTGTAACTGTTGTATATACAACTGTTGATTCGTTTTCTTACAGATTTATCTCCATTGAGAATCTTGACAGTTAAACAGTAAACTATGGTTAAACTGTCTTCCTTTCCTAAGCTCTATTTGTTCTAAATGGACAATTATTATAGTGAATAGAGACACAGTCTGACGGAAGGAGACAAACAGACAGACAGTCATAATCCATTAACTGTGGTCTTAACGTTTATATCACGGGTCAACATTAGTTTGTTACAAGCAATAATTAAATAGTGTAGACGAGATCTGGAAGCACCAAAATGACTAGGATATATAAGTCTGTTAAATGCTGTCAGATTGCATTTATATTGATCTCTGCTCACTAACAGATATAGTATTAACGTCTGTGGGAGAGAAAATCGATAAAAGTCATTGCCGTAGCTATGGTTTTACTGGAACATCAAAAGCCTCATCGATTTGTCTTGGAACAGGCGCAAAGGCGCGGACAGTAACAGAGTTATTTAAAGAAAATACGGAAATTATATAAACAAAAATTCTTATATTGTTTGATTTGGAAACGCTAGCGTTTCTACAAAAAGTTCAAATTACTATCGTTTAAAAATATTGTTAAACCGATAGCAGCAGAAGGGGGGGGGGGGCAACAATTGTGCGTCTTTTTTTTGCCATTGAGCATATATAAAATATTTACGAGGATGTCTTAGTTTGCCAAATTAACGCTTTAATGATTTCGAAGAAGCCTTGGTTTGAGAAATTGACGCCTGTAAAAGGTCGTCAAATTCGCCCCTACTGCTGCTGTACGTTTAAACGAGTGAGGGTTCGAGAAATGTACAAGCAGAGCAACTTTCAATACTGCCACTCACCCCTATATGGGCGTAAAAAAACATACTGTGTGGCAGTGGAGGGAAGGGGGACGGTTTCTCACTGCTTTTATAACTTGCCATTTACTAAGAATGGTAATGAAATATATTCCTATCTTTCCTGTATATAAAATATTAATGTAGATGTCATTCAATTTAATCTACCCTTATTGGTCACAATAACCGTTTTATTTTTTTGTATGTTGATTGCATTTCATACTAAAATGATCAACATTTCAGCATCGTATGAAATAAGTACTCACAACATTTGTATATATATATATATATATATATATATATATATATATATATATATATATATATATATATATATATAAAGAGAGGGATGGATAGATAGATAGATAGATAGATAGATAGATAGATAGATAGATAGATAGATAGATAGATAGATAGATATACCCCAGAATCTTGAACTCCACCGGCACGGGAGCTATCAACGACGAAAATATACCCTGCACATTTTGGAACAAACTCAACAACTTGTTTCGTCAGAGCATCTCGCTCGCCAATTCCTGGTGTGTCAACAAGTACAATATTTTCCTGAAGAAACATCAATAATTGCGATACAAATTATGCAATTTGTCACTCACACATACTACATTCATATTACGTCATAGTTCGAGTGAAAAATCTTTATTGAATCAAGAGTTGACATTTACGATTTATAATTCGGACGATGCTGAGTGTCTCACGGCCATATATTATCGTGCTGCTTTTGTGCAGTGTTTTGTAAAATATTAGAATATGGATCCAAGTCAAATTGACCCATATATGCTAACGTATGAATTTGAAATTGGTTGGTCTTAAGTGTGTTTTATTTAAACCGAATTAGTGCTGCTTATGAAGATATACATATGTGGCTGTATATGTCGGACTAGGGAGGCTTACTGAATGTAAATGACTCAAACAAAAATTAAAACAATGAGCGAAATCGAAATATTTTTTTGCATAATTTTGTAAACTTGAAAACAAAGCAACGAATATATTCGAGGTTATTTAAAGCATTGTGGTCATGTTTATCGAGTTGTTGCACTGTACTGTCATGCATGTTGGCTGCTCGTATTGTGTTTACGTGACATAAACGATTTCTCAAAGATGCAGTAAATTAGATGGCATAGTCATTGGCTATACCTTGTGTCAATGCGGCCAAGGCGCTTTCCCACAGCTACAAAGTTGCAAATTATACTTATATAAAGATATATTCTAAAGTGACAATATACAGAATTGAATGAGAGGTATAATCGCGTTCTGCGTATTCTCAGTGCCTGGCTATAAGGGTTGTTCCTAAAGCAGTGTTTTGGATGACATCTGGTTTGGAGATGGTGTTCCTAGGTTGGTTAGAGTCTGTAAGCAATTTGTTTTCTACCAGTTTTGTTGTTCTATCCAGCGTGAATTTCATTGAATGATGGAAGTTGTTTGATTTTGATATGAAATAATCCAGATATTCTCCTCCATGATATCACTTTATTTACTCTTTAGTATTAATTATTTTCATTGGGCTCCATTTTCGTGGTTTGAAAAGAATAAATCATTTTCGTGGTTTTGTAAAGAAAAGGGCATTTTCGTGGGTATCTAAATTCATGGTTTTGACTTTCAAAGTTTGCATATTAGTAGGTATTTAATTGCATGTTTTATCCTCTACAAATAATAAAGAAGAAAAGAAAAGAATACTACTATGACGACGCAAACGGCGGTTACATTAATGTATAAAAAAATGCTACCACCTGTGCGGCCAAGGCGCTTTCTCAGAGCTACAAAGCTGCAAATCGTACTTATATAAATATATATTTTAAAGTGACAATATAGAGAATTGAGTGAGAGATATAATCGCGTTCTGCGTATTCTCAGTGCCTGGTTATAAGGGATGTTCCTATCGCAGTGTTTTGGGTGACAGCTGGTTGGGAAGATGGTGTGTCTAGATTGGTTCGAGTCTGTATGCAATTTGTTTTCTACCAATTTGGCTGTTGTATTCACAGTGAATTTCATTGAAGGATGGAAGTTGTTTGACTTTGATATAAAATAATCCAGATATTCTCATCCATGGTGTCACTTAATTTTTTCTGTAGTATCATTTATTTTCATTGGGCTCCATATTCATGGTATTGAAAAGAAAAATTAATTTTCGTGGTTTTGTAAAGAAACGGGCTTTCAAAGGTACTTAAATTCGTGGTTTTAACTTTCAAGGTTTGCATATTAGTAAGTATTTAATTGCATGTTTTATCCTCTACAAATATCAAAAAAGAAAACAAAAGAATACAACAAAACCGACGCAAACGGCGGTTACATTATTGTATAAAACAATACTACCACCTGTATGAGTACACATTAAAGACCTGGCAACTTTAATACTTACACCATGATTATGACCAAGTGAATAACATTAGTCCAAGGCAACGCAATAACACTAAAACAGAACTTCCATCAATATGAGCACAACTAAAACATACGTCAAGATTAATTAGTGTCAACAGGTTTTCATTTTAGTGTACAACATTAAAGGAAGCCGATGCAATCAACCAAATCAGATCATTCACTTATTAAAGTACAAATGAATGATCTCTTATTTAAACCACTGTCCGTTAGTTTGCTCAATCAGTACTTTATGTCTATTATGGCGTTAACACAGTGGCAAGGAGGGGCAACATTCAATGTAGGTCCCACTCCGAAGCCATCGGAACCTGAGAACCCGACGCTGGTGATTGCTTACCAGGAAGCTAATGACGCAGTATTTTGATATAATGTTTCCATGTATTATATTTTCGTTCCTTTTTAGTATTACTACTGCTTGAATATCGTATGCGTCTTTTGATACATTCTCTCTATCCTTACTTACCTCACATATCGATTTAAGGCAGTGAGTATAAAATTACAGCTATCGGATACAGTACCTTATCAAACATGTGCATTGAAACAGTATAAAATGATTTTTAACTTTTGCTTCCAAAGGTTTACAAAATAAAACAATCACATGTAAAAGCTAATAATTAATTACCAAATTGCAGCATTGTCCTTGATTTATCAAATGCAAGTCGCTGTATTAATCTCTAGAAATGGAACACGGTAAGAAAACGGGGGTGGGTTGGGGTGTTAGTCATCGTCCTAAGTAGCTCATTTAGTGTTGGGGATTTAAATTCGTGGTTCGTGGCAACAACGAAAATCACGAAAGGTGGTCCCCAAATAGAATTGGGAATACTACAGTATGTATCATCAATAAAGTGTACACAACTGGTATGGTGTAAGTTCAACCGATTCTAACAGTTGACCATCCAGTTTTCCCATAAAATAATATTAGTATGCGAACGGGCCAATTTTGTACCCATTGCGGCTCCGTTGATTTCGAGGTAGTTTTCTTCATTATTATTATTATTAAATCCATGCTTCAGGAGTTGGGCTACGAAGTGGGTGGTTGGATTGTCTATAGTCTTTTTCTCCATGCTACTCTACGCTCCTGTATCCATTCGTTGTGCGTAAAGGTTGGTATACAAAGATGAGACGTCCAAGGAACCAATCAATGCATCTGGCAGTAATGGTTCGCTTCCTTTGCTTTTTATGAGATATTCTGTCGTGTCCTGAATATATGTTGGTAATGTTTGGACAAGTCCTCTCAGACAATGATCCAAATAGTATGATATCCTTAATTGTGGGATGACTGTTACCGGAGAGT
This sequence comes from Unio pictorum, assembly GCA_030141615.1. Lineage (NCBI taxonomy): Eukaryota > Metazoa > Mollusca > Bivalvia > Unionida > Unionidae > Unio > Unio pictorum. Next base: position 7,804,043 of record JARLTB010000061.1, read on the forward strand.
ATAGGTCTGCTCTAGTGCTCTTATTTGTGGACTTTATGTAGAAGATAAAATCTACATACCCTTGGGTTTTCTGGGTTTATTCTTGGCCCAGAATCCGCAACAAGTTGTAATAAATTGGTTTAAACATAATACATTTAAAAGCCTAATTCCTATGAAACGGAAATGTAAACCTTTTAACGATGCGAATGATATTGAAAAAGCTCATTTGTCATTTTGTTAATAATCGTGATATATCTAGGTCTGCTACAAATGCATTTGTACATAACAAATTGGGAAACATTAATATGCACTTTATAAGATATAAATGTATTGACTACAAATTATATAAATGGCAGATGACAATATATCCTAAACAATGCTACAATTTACAGATAAGCGAGATATCCTTAAAAATGCTGATACAGATAAAATGCTTGTAGGTGTGGACTTGTGATTTATGGGATAGCAATATTAAAAAGCTTCTATTTACATTTGTATTTAATAATGTTTGGTGTAATCAGGGCGCAAAAGATGAAAATACATTTCTTAGATTGTTCAGCCAGTGATGTGAAGATGTTATTAGGCAAATCCTGCATGATGAGGTTAAGTCGCTGGAAAGACTGAGTTTCTACATGGGATAAGGAGTAGAATCATTCGGAAATTTGTTATATAACCACTATGCTTAGAGTATAAACGTGGCAATCGGATGTAATATGAGAAGATATGAAAATATTTGCTACGATGAGAGATTGTATCAAATTTGTACTGTTAACATCAAAAATGAATTCCATGTTATTACTGCTTATCAGCTGTATTGCTAAATACGACAAAAATATTTACCCAAGTTTGTATATAACAATCCAACTTTAGAATACATGATACTAGTATAATTCGGATAATAAATCAAGACTGTATGTCAATATTACAATACTTGTTCTATACAGGTTTATGATTTTTCTTAAATATGTTTTTATAATTAATATGTAATATATTCATGTATCCCACTCGATTCAAAAATTGAAATAATGATTGCTCTTATGTATTTCACTTCGAATAGATCTGCTGTTCTTTTGTAACAAACATTAACAAACTTTTGTATCGCATGATGCATATATATATATATATATATATATATATATATATATATATATATATATATATATATATATCGTGGACCAGAGACCTGTTTTACAATCAATATTTTTATTATTAAAATCATTTGTAATGGTGCTCAATACCCCGCAACACCATACTCCTGACATTTTTACTTTAGAGTCGCATTTATATCTCATCCGGGATATTTATCAAGCTGCTTTTTGCATTTGTTATGACATTCACGGGGAAGGAGGAAACTTGCAAAAGAACATATCCGTACAGTCGCAGCTGTGCAGTGTATTATAATGTTATGCATCTCATTCCTCACAGCTATCATTGCTTTTGTACAAGCTAATATTGCAACGCTTGTTTTGTACGTGTATTAACACATCACCATTGTTGGTCTTACAAAACATTCAAGTTTATACTGTAACCGATTGTACTAAGAGCTATTACATCTAAAGATGATGAATACCAAGATGCCAACATACATGTACTACCTACAGACATCGTCAGACATTTTACCACATCAACAGTAAAGAACTTACGTGCAACGAGGATATTGGCCAATATATATCAATGACTTTAAGAGGTTCATCGTCTCTATCTTCTGATAGTAATTGCTTCGTCATTGATTCTAATTTTCGTCTTAGTTCACTGGAATCTGCCTTTAAAGTTATGTTGTCGACAGTTCTGTCTTTGACGAAACATTTTATCCTTTTATTCTCACTATTGTGTAACCTACACAAGCTTGCGGTTGTGTGCAAATGGTGCGATGGCAATATCCTATCTCCTATAAGTACATTTAGAAATGTACTCTTACCCGAACTTGTTTCACCTGGAGTAAAGAAAAAATGGTTGTTACACCTAATGGTAAACTTACATTCATATATAAAACTAGTACGTTGTTAATTATTAGAACCTAACAGATATGGCATGTAAAATACCGTAATTAGTGACCCATTTCAGTTTTTGACATATTAAAATGTCTCGGAAAGAAATAAGATGTGAATATAAAACGATTTATCACAGAAAACCCTTTCAGACAAATGATACATTTTCATCTTTTACGAAATCACACTTGAGCAGTATGTACAGTAGGATTAAAATATATTTTGTGAAACACTCACGATGATGTGTATTGCTATTATATACATCTTTGATGATACGCTGGAATTAATTGATTTTGTTTGTATCATATGAATGGTTCACATATCCAGCGCAATCAGAAATACAATACTTGTTTTTTGTCACCAGAATGATAGTATATAGAAAATTTAAATATGGACTAATATAGTGGAAACTAAAGTTATGCGTAAACATTCCACCAACCTATTTAAAACGTTTCGGGGTTACTAATAAAGAATCTTCCAAGTGCATACAATGCCGTGTCCTCGGTTATTCCGTGTTAAAACCGTTCATTAGTTCTTATTTTGTTATTGTTGTGTTCAATGTATTTTTTAAATCTATCAAGCTTCTTGTGATGTTTAAACGATGTAGCTAATGGTCACTTACAATAAGTCAAATTGCATCTTATATTATACTTGCGGAAACTATCTGATCACAACAACAACAACAACAAAAACTGTAAAGGTAGATCGAATATGAAATTAGGTATATTTACCACGTGCTACCAATATTGTACGTATTCGGACATTTCAAAGATTAGAAGTGATTTCGCAAATTTTCAACTTTACAAAGGCAGATATTGAATGTATTTGGTATGTATAATGAAGACATCAGTAGTTTGTAATAGTCGTGATTCTACTTTACACGGCCATTATAATTGTTTTAAATTCAACGAAAACCTATAACATTGATCACAACATATAAATAGCCAAAATGGGCTTCAATAAATACACCATACTAGGCACATTTTATGCACTTGCTCCGGTCTTTGAATTTGACAACTGGAGCAAATGTGGCATGATTCATTAAAACAACCTACATTTCCAATAGTGACCTATCAAGGTCGATAATAACAGTATGTAATCTCTTGAAAGTTTTTTTTATCGAGTTTACCCTGGTCAGCTGTTTCAGCTTTTACTAATTCTGTTTTGAAATATAAAATGGTGTTATCATCTAGAAATTGATATGTTCTACAAAGTTTTCACAGTAACACTACACTAATTGGTATTGAATAGCAAAAGTGATCTCTCCTTCTTTTGCTAGCTTGAATGGCACTTTTAACATATTATTGGTGATATCATTTTGAGGACATGTGATTGACTGATTGCATTTGAATGACGTACCAACACATTTAGGCTATTTAGCGTCAAATAAAAAGTTATATGTAAAAACATTTAAAAAGGTACAGGTTTTACATCGACCCGCGCTATCAAAAACCAAATATAGATAGAGTAAAACGTCATCAATTGTAGAGTTGATATTTTCAAGAAAGTTTGGAAAGTGATCACTTCTGTGAAGTTCATCAGCGACCTTCTATTCATAGTCCAAAACGCAGCGAAGGAGTCTAAATTCATATGTATATGAATCGGTATCATCTATACACATGTATGTGCCCGTTCCTGGGTGTAAATATGGCGGTGATGTAGTGTTATATAGACACAAACCGTGTCTATAAATGAAGTCATTTACTTTGTGGCCGCTGTCGTTTATGTTATTTGATTTCCATAGAATGCTTTAGGCAATACAATCCCCGAGTAAATCAAAGGGCGCGGGAAGTTGTTGAACAAGATTATCTAATTTGTTTGGTACTAGGTTGGAGTTTGGTTGTATATAAATAGAGCAAAAGGTAATCACTCGATGTAGAGTGAATCTTACAGTAAATTTGCATTTAAAGGGTTGACTGTGTGGGGCTCTCACAACAACATCAACTCCTCTTGAGGCCATGTCAGCGTTTTGAAAGTAGGTGTTAAATAGGGAAATCTGTTTAAATGTAACGTTATCTCTCTCTTTCGAGAATGTTAAATCAGAAGAATGTAATCGAAGTTAGCTTTGAGACCTCGACAGTTTTATTGTATGACGGTGTTATTCATTATACGTTTAAGATGGCGATTGTGGAGCTAGGTCCAACCAAGTCACGACAGCGCATCACGCCTTGGGACGTATTGAGTGCGAGCGAATGAAGTCACTGGGATATCGACTAATGTTTTCATTTTCTTATATTGTCTGCTTGACCTTTTCTCTCACACTCAACAAAAAGGTATCCCGATTTTAATTTGTGACACATTTTGGTGTGCATATAGATCCCGTAATGTGTTTTGTTTTTCAATAACAAACGGAGACAGTACTCCAAGCGAATTTGAAAAATCCTTAGATTTAATAACCATGAAGCGTGGAAATGACTCTACACTACAAGGTTCGTCATCAGAGTCAGATAGTGGTTGGGACGATTGTTTTGATTTTGTTTAAAATTTTCATAATCGTTTGTTAAAATGTCAGCACCCATGCTCTCCGCCCACCATAGAATCCAACGAATGGACACTTTTCAGATGCCAGGGATACACAGATGCTATACTCAGTAGATAAAATGACCTAGTATTGACTCATGAAATCACCACCTTCTAGGGTCGGTAAAATTATCTCCCGCTTGCCCCGTTAAGCCACCACCTTCTAGGAAGTCTTCTAAGAAATGGGAACGGGAACGTTAAAGGGATAAAATGTAGTGGCAACGGTGGTATCAGGAGAGAAACAAAAAGAAAGATAAGGAATGTGAGTAAGTAAATAAAGACGTCCTAGGGTTTGACGTTACCAGCCGATTTGTCGAGACCGGGCCCATCCCGATGCCCGTCTAGGAGACGTAGAGGCAAAAGCAATGTGTAGCATCGGAAAAGCCTCCGCTCAACTACCAGGATCCTTTCCTCCACCGAGACGGGTCGTAACCCGCGGCAAACAGGATGCCTCTAATTAGTGGCCTCTTACGGCACGTAGTGAGGCGCGTCGGGCCAATTCTGCAACCCCGTACCAACAGGGAGTTGAGCACATGTAAGCTAAGTGCCATTTCCAAAGACAGGATGAATCTGCGGCTCCGTTTATGTCAGAACAGACACCTCTTTATCGGCTGTCCTACAAAGTAATATTATTTTGAAACACCCTATGTCCTGAAGGGAACAATCAGAACATTCCAAGTCAACATGTAATTTTTACATAAGTTCAACATTTCTGGTTTTACTTGCAATTCGTACACGAAGAACACAAAGGCAGACAGATAATTTTCCGCATTTTCAATTGATGCACTAGTTTAAAGTTCAAGTGGTGTCAACCCGAGGAGATAAAAGTAGTGAGTGTTGAAGATTTATGGCAGCCAATAACAATAGTAAATTGTTGGCAGAAGAACGGGAGCATGTTTAGACAGCTAGTAAACTATTTAATTATTACCACCTCCTTGAACTAAAGTTACGACGACATTTTATAACCCACTTTCAGATCATATATAAGTTCCGTATTTTACATGGGTTTTGTCCTATTGCAATAAGAATCTAAACAAACATCAAATTCATAACTTCTCATCACCGTACTGTTTATGTTGTATACTGCTTGTTTGTTTGTTTGTTTACTTGAATTTTAACTGCGCACCAGCACTTTTAGGCTGTTTTGCGCCATACAATAGGTTTGATGTTCAAAAATAAGAAAGGTTTAACATCGACCAGCGATATAAAAAACCATAATAGTTAAGATAAAATGGTAAGATGTTGGTGACAGGAAAATATGAAGCTTCCCAATCAACGGAGATGTAAATGGTGTATGTTGATGATATGATGTTGTAAATAAGAAGTGATATTTGCATTAGATAAAAATATTCTAGGTGATGGCATACAAGTTATAGTTTAAAATAGAGATTTACTTCCTTTAGGAAATCTAAAATACAAGTGATTGATATTGTATCAAAAGTTCCTTCATGTCATGTACATTATAGTATTTAGCACGCGTAGGTTGCAGGTCGGAACAGTCGGTCATAAAGTGTTTAACAGTGAATGGCTCATTGCAAGACACGCACTCTGGTGGATCTTCACCTATTAGTATGTGGGAGTGGATAATGTATGTATGACCAATTCTGATTCTTGCAATGACAACCTCCTCCCTACGGATAGTTCTGTAGGAAGTAGTCCATTCTCCCAGGGTTTGATAGCATGAAGTTTGTTATTGACTGCATCATCCCATGACGCCTGCCACTTCTGACGTAGGTACTTTTTGATACAAGGTTTAAAATCAGTAAACGGTAATTTAAAATCCGATGGTTATTGGGATAGAGCCATTTTAGCAGCTCGGTCTGCTTCTTCATTACCTCTAATACCAATATGGCTAGGTAGCCAACATTATACTATTATTGTAGGAGGTACTAAGCTCCGAGTTTTTGACGAGACTATCGACTAGTAATGGATTATCCAGTTTTCTATGGTGTAGCGACTAAAGTACTGACGGCGAGTCACAGAAAATAATACTATTTAAAATGCGTTTTTGTTCAATAAATTGCAGAGCAAGGTCTATTGCTCTGATGACCTCTGAAAATATGGACGCATCGTTTGACAAGCTCACTTTGGTTATATGCTTGCCACTAAAGAAGGCTGCAGCAGCCATGTCATCAACTTTTCATCCATCAGTACAAATTTTTGTGTAGTTTTTAAAATCGTTCAGGAGTTCATGATAAGAGTTCTGGAAAATGGAAGGATTTGTCTCAGATTTTTTGCCATCGTGCAATGTAAAAATCACTTTGGGTTGTTTAAGGAGCCAAGGTGGTGATTCCGAGACAATCGTGTTCTCAACTGTAGGGAGATTAATTTTGATAGTGTCAAAGCTGGATGATATTCTGATGCCAAATGAATGTATGGCATTTGGTTTGTTTTCGTATACAGGTTTGTATTTTGGTTGAAAAACAGCCGAGAAAGCAGGGTTCAGAGGGTTTGATTTTAACCTAAGAGCGTACTGTGTAGAAAGCATTTCTCTGCGGTGCGATAAAGGTGATTCATTCGCTTCCGCGAGAAGGCTTTCGCATGGAGATGTCTTAAATGCTCCTAGAGCAAGTCTTATTCCCTGATGATGAATTGGGTCAAGCATTTTCAAATAAGACTTCCTAGCTGAACCATAAACAATGCATCAATAGTCTAGTATAGGACGGATAAATGTTCTATACAAATTGAGGAGGACCTTTTTATCAGCACCCCAGTCAGTGTGCGCAATAACTTTTAGTAAATGTAAAGCTTTTAAGCATTTAGCTTTTAAATTCTTGATGTGTGGTATAAAAGTCAGTTTTCTGTCGAAGATAATACCCAAAAACTTTGTTTCCTCAACAACTGGAATAAGTGTCAAATCCAGCGTGAGTTTAGGGTCATCATGATGTCTTCGCAACTGACAGAAATGCATGTATACTGTTTTCGATTTAGAAAATTTGAAACCGTTATTACTGTCCCGATTGTGGATCTTATTGATATTTTGTTGAAGTTGCCTTTCAATTGTGTGCATGTGCTTTGATCGATAACAAATTAAAAAATCGTCTACATAAAAAGAGCAGTCCACACCGGGAGTTAAGCACTTGGTGATGCTATTGATTTTGATATTAAATAGCGTCACAGATAAAATACTGCCATGGGGCACACCCATCTCTTGCTGGTGCATATCGGAGAGGGTAGAGCCCACTGGTACTTTGAATTCTGTGTCGGAGAGAAAATTGGAGATGAAAGAGGGCATACGGTCTTTTAGACCTAGATCGTGCAGGTCATTTAGTATCCCATACTTCCATGTTGTGTCATATGCCTTTTCTAAATCAAAGAAGACTGCTACTAAATGTTCCTTCTTGATAAATGCATCGCGAATAAATGTTTCCAATCTAGCCAGATGATCGTTTGTACTACGACCAGAACGGAAGCCACTTTGGAAAGGAGAAATTAAATTGTTACTTTCCATGTACCATACAAACCAAGAATTAATCATTCGTTCCATTGTTTTGCATACGCAGCTTGTCAATGCAATAGGCCAATAGCTGTTAGGATCTTCGTTATATTTGCCTGGCTTGGGAATCGGTGTCACTGTTGCTTATTTCCAGCTCTTAGGTACATTACCGACAATCCATAAATCATTAAAGATTTTAAGAAGTAATGTCAGAGAAGATTCTAGGAGGTGTTTCAAGAACTGGTAATGTATTTCATCGGGCCCAGCGGATGTATCATGGGCATTGTCTAATGCCTCCCTAAACTCCAATAAAAAAACAGCTGGTTATAGTTTTCAGTGTTGTTCGATGTAAATTTTAAAAGTGACTTCTCTTTTTGAGATTTTAATCTTCTAAGGGCATCTGAAAAATTAAATGATGATGAGTGTTTCGAAAAACTATCGGCAAGAATATTTGCTATGTCACGTTTCGAACTGAAATTGCAATTGTTTGTTTTTAGGTGTCGAATATAATTGTTTCCTCTTTCCATTTATTTTTCGAATAGTACCCCAAACTTGTTTCATTGAGGAACGAGAGTTTAAAGAAGAGATATATTTCTTCCAGGATGCACGTTTACATTCTTTGATTGTGCGTCGAGTTTTAGCCCGGGCAATACGATATTTATTTAAATTTTCGGGCGTTGGACGATTGTTGAATGTTTTTAATGCTTCTCGGCGTTGTCTAATGGCTTCTTTGCATTCCTTGTTTACCCAAGGTGTTTGCGATCTATTACTGTTCGTTGAGGACTTGGGAATAGATTCATCTGCAATTGAAATTAGAACGGAGGTAAAATGCTGTATAGGATTAACAGCGTTGAATACTGTATCATTATTTAATATAGTTTTACATAGTGTTTCAAACATAGCCCAGTTGGTCTTCTTTATATTCCATTGTGGAATTGCATTATCAATTTTAGAGTTATTTTCAAGAGTGATTGGAAAGTGATTGCTGCTGTGAAGGTCATCAGCGACCTTCCATTCATAGTCCAAAAGCAGTGAGGGTTAGCAAATTGTCAAATCTATGCATGTGTGCGTACCCGTTCCTGGGTGTAAATATGTTGGTGAGTGTGTTATATAGACAGAGATCGTGTCTAGAAGTGTAATCTTCTACTTTATGGCCTCTGTCGTTTATATGATTTGATCCCCATAAAATGTTATGGGCATTAAAATCCCCGAGTGAAATAAAGGGCGCGGGAAGTTGTTCAACAAGATTGTCTAATTCCTTTTGTACTAGGATTGTGTTTGGTGGTAAGTAATGAAACAAAAAGTAATCACTCGATGTAGAGTGACACTTACAGCAATGGCTTGTAAATTTGTGTTTAAAGGAATGACTCTGTGAGGGGCTCAATTGTTCACAGCAATAGAGACTCCTCCTGAGGCCCTGTCAGCGTTTTGACAGTACGCATTGAACAGGGAAAAGTTTTTAAAAGTAATTGTATCTGTCTCTTTCGGGAATGTTTCCTGTAAACATAGTACAGCAGGATCGTGTTCATTTAAAAGCAGAAGAATATCATTGTAGTTTGCTTTAAGTCCTCGACAATTCCATTGTGTGATGGTGTTCTTCATTATAATATTATGCTGGATATTCTGGAGCTAGGTTAGACTATTCGTGGAGGAAGTATGTGTTGTTATTTGTCTGGAAGAAGTACGGGGTTATATTTAGGTTTACTAGGTATGGAGCTACTTTGAGGACATGGAGCAGATTCTTCTGCATCCATGCTCTCAACGTCTCCAAACCTGTTGTACAGGTTAATGGGGTCATCTGAGCCCTTTTGAAATTTATTTGTTTGTGCTTTGTGTTTCTGTTTTGGTGATTTTGGTGGTGGATTGGTATTAAATGTTGTCTGAGTTGATGGGGCTTATAATTAGGAATATTGTCACTTGTGTTTGAATCGGGCTGATCCGTCTGTGTTTGGGAGTCCTTCGTGCCTTTTGCATTGTGTTTTACAATTGTGGAAAAAGATGGGCCAGGAAGGAATGTTTTTGCCTGGACAAGTTTCTGGCCTCTTTGTAGGGAATGTTCGAGGTAAACTTTACCCTCTGAATTTCCTTCTCCTGTTTCTGTGTATGACAATCCTTGGAACTGGCGTGATGTTCCTTGCCACAGCTGACACAATGCGGAGTTGCCCTACAATCAGCTTCCTGATGAGAGTGGTCTCCACATCGGCCACATACTTTGGCTGTGGAACATCGATCCTCGTGATGGCCGTACTTTTGACATTTATAGCATCGAAAAGGGTTTGGAATGTAGATCTTGACCTTTACTTGTAAAAACTCAACCTTGACCACTTTGGGCACTGTCGGTTTATTATAGGTGAGTACAAATGTATTGGTGTCATGCAGGGTGTTATTACGTTTAATACGTATTCTTCGCACTGCAGTGACACCTTCATATTTCATCCCTTCGATGATATCTGTGTCGGTGACTCCAGCCAAGTCACGAGATCGCATTACGCCTCTGGACGAATTCAGTGTAGTGTGGGCGAATGAGGTCACTGGAATATCAAAGAATGTTTTCATTTTCATGATATTGTCAGTTTGCCTCTTTCGCTCACACTCTACAAGAAGACAACCCGATTTTAGTTTTTTTCACACTTTTTGGTGTGTCAATCGATCCCGAAATGGTTTTCTCGATAATAAACGGATATAAACCTGAAAGCGGTTTAGCATCATCTTTTGATTGAATAACCATGAAGCGTGGAAATGATTAAACGCCACATGGTTTTTCATCCGAGTCAGACAGTGGTTTGTTACGTTTATTGTTGATTTTTTTTTGTTGTGTTTGCCATGATTAAGAGTTTCAGCATCCATGCTCCCCACCCACCACGAAGCCCAACGAGGGGACTCTTTTCAAGTGCCAGGGATACACAGATGCCATACCCGTTAGATAAAGGTACCTGGCATTGACCCATGAAGCTTCCTTCTAGGGTCGGTAAAATTACCTCCCGATTGACCCGTTGAGCCACCTCTATCTAGGAAGTCTTCTAAAACTTGGGAAAGTGAATGCTAAAGTAAAAGAGTGTAGGGGCAACGGTGGTATCAAGAGAGATACAAGAAAGAGAAGATGAGTAAGTAAAATAAAGACATCCTAGTGCTCGGCGGGCCCATCTCGACCACCGGTCTAAGAGAAGTAGAGGCCAAAGTAGTGTGCTGCAACTACCAGGATCCTTTCCTCCTCCGACACGGATCACAACTCACGGCAAACAGGTTGCCTCTACTTAGTCGCCTTTTACGACACGTGGCGAGGCACGTCGGGCCAATTCTACAACCCCGAACCCGCAGTGGGATGTATACTGCATGTATTGAATCACCTTTAAAATTAAATTAATAAGATCTTCTCTAGCAAATCATGCACTAATGCGAAATATCATCTTCTCAATATAATATAATAGTAAGAAGCTAAAGCGTATATAATTCAACAGGTGTTAGAGGTTTACTATACATATTGTATGACTTTAAAATAAAACCGGCAATGTATGTATCAACTGATCCGTTTGTGCTCACTGGTTTTGTTTATATGGCCGTACGATCAGAGCTAGGTGTTTAACAAAAAAGAACATTTATTCAGACGTTTCGATCTCATGTTTTAGAAACGATATGTAAAATTTCAGAAACGATACGAAATTCTTTTTCTGATGGCAAAATGGCAAAAAGGAGTGCAATGAGAAAGTGATTAAGTCAAATGTTTTACCTCTTAATTTTTCTGTCTCAATTTTAAATATGATTGAGGCAAGGATATATATATATATATATATATATATATATATATATATATATATATATATATATATATATATATATCGGTCTGTATTACAGTGTATTACATGCATTATTCATGTATTATTGAAGAGTTTCCTTAATTGTTTGCCCAGTTTTCTTTCAGTGACGAAAATGAAACAATTAACTGCGACATTTACCAGACGGCGTATCTTTTACATTAAGGGATTATACTGCTAATATATCTTTAAACGTTATTGGGACTTATCTACCCATCACAGTTAAGGCATTGTATATTTAGCAAAGTAAGAACAGTAAAGACTTTCATTGCCTTAGTGCTTATTATTGTCATCATTCTTTAATGGTAACGTGTATAGTACATAATACTATAAACGCATTATTGGTATAGCATGTTGATCGTAAATGCTTATAATCAAGTTGGGATGTGATATAATTATGACGAACACAACGCATACTAATTACTCGGCGAGACGTCATACCGGTAACCACAATTTCAAATTCCTCTGTCATGTTCTGAAGCATTGCCTTAATGGACTCTAACTCCGTTTCATAGTCTGGGAACCTTTTGTTCGTCATCTCACTCATATTCGTCTTAAACGATTGATTTTGAACAGTTGCTATTATGGAAGAACAGAGGTCCAGCATCTTCTGCGTTAACGTCTTGTACGTTTGCACCTTTGTATTAAATACGTCTTTAATCTGCAATGTAACAAAGCTTAAAATGATATATGTGTGTGAACCGTAAGGCTAAAGGGACCTCTGCGTAGCTTTATTTTATTTGTATGAAGAACATCCTAATAAATTAATATTGTTGTCAATATTACAGTATTTAGTTACGTAACTATTCGTTGGTTTGGACGAAATCCTAAAACAAGAAAAGGTTTCTGACGGTTAAATTTATGAATAAGAGGTGAATTATTAAATATATTTGTTAATATTTCGATTTGATATTTCAGAATAGTTTACTACTACATTAATAGGGTTTGTCGCTATAACCGTTGGACAGTTAAGCGAGCCAATATTTTGCTTGTCCTACCTTCTTGATGATGAAATGAGACGGAACAGTTTGGTGAGGTGACCGAGAGCAGTCAAATGTGAATTGAGTTTTATGTTAGACAAAGATAGCCATACACTTGTATCTCGATGACATTGATGCATTCCATCTTATGATTAGCGTTTTAAGAGATTAATTTACATTAATATATATATATATATATATATATATATATATATATATATATATATATATATATATATATATATATTTCAGATAGGTGATTGCCATGATGATGAATGTATTAACGATTGCTGTGTGGCAAATGAATATTGATTTGTAATTCGATACATTACGCCATGAAAACTGAATTGCGTATTTCTGTAATAGTTAAAAACAAAGCGTTGTGTTGTTTGCTTTCCTATTGGTTAAAATATATCAATTTTCTTCATCTTGCCTTTATTTAAATTTAGATAAATGAAAAGAGAAATTCAAGCGTTTGAATATCAGCCTGCATATTAACGTAGTTTCAATGGTAGTACGATACCATATACTATATCAACGTCAATTTTATTAGAGACAGACGGGTTTAAAAAGATTTGTGGTACATAGCCATTATAATGCTATGCGGAGTGAGTTTCTTGGAGTCCATTTGTCCTTGTCTCTCCACTCCCTCTCTCTCCACCAAGTGTTCAACCAGAGAGCATAATTTTGCTTTTTATTTCGCTACTCGAATCCGACAAGGAAAGATCTAAGGTTGCTACAAACCTCGGTCAAGGCCCGGTTTTCCGGGTAGGGCTATGAACTCAACCGGGTCCAGGTGGCAAGGATTAGATTTATTACATATTATGATGTGTGGTTATCATTAACATTCAGATGGTGACACATTTGTGGTATTAGTTCAGCTTATATAATGCTTGTCCGTCGCCTTATAGTCCTAATTATAAAGGTCTTATTTCATGTTCCTTCAGATATTTATATATCTTTATTTCTAATTTTACAGGAGCAGACGGATTGTGTCTGTTCAAATGTCATTAACTCTATAATTAAATGTCATTAACTCTAAAGTAACTCTAAATAGTATTGTAATAAATTTGGAGTTGCTAGCCCGAACTAGTTAGCCAGTTAGTAGGAGCAAACATCACAGAGAGGAGTGTTAGTGAATTTGAACCTTGCTGGGTTCGTTAGTAGTGATTTTAGGCACAAGCCGAATGACTGTCCCTTTCAGTAACATAGTCCATATTAAAATTCAGCGGTGTATACAAGTATTGTGATTGAAAAGGCAGCATTTATGGTTGGAAATCAGTAAATTATAGAATGGAATCAATAAGTTGGAACTTGGTAGGTACCGTTTATGTGGCCCTAGTGGAAAATGGGCGTATGTATATGAGCGTGATACGCCGGAAATTCTGTGGATTGACTGGCCTAGGGTCGCGCAGTTAAATATTTCCCAGTTAGTAAGAGAATACTGGTGTAATTTCTATGGCATGACAAGCTATCGGTACGGAAAACGGATGATAATGAATAAAAACCATGCAAAGGTGCAGTTAATGGACGTTTGGGCAAGTTGTCTCCTCTGGGTCGCCAATTGATTAGAGCAAAGATTATTAGTTATAGCAGACACGTCTTTCTTTCCATTTTACAACTCAAGTTGTATGGAAGTCTTTGGAAATTTGGGGAACACTTATGACTTCCAGCGTGACTCGCGCCAGGGTTTTGACACCGCTCGGTCAAGTGAATACCCCTGTGCGTGTAACAAGAAAATTTCTGATGGCAGCGGTGGGATCTGTGTGAATAGTTCTGTCATGGGTTGCACTTCATTCAGAGTTATTGTGTGTGAAACAGACTATTGAATCGCATTTGGAAAGAAGAGGAAAGAAATATTATAGATAGTGCGACTTTAACTTCGTTTATAGAGATTTCGCGACATTTTGTCTGCGAGAGTAGATATATGCATTTGCTGCTGAGAAGGATTTTTTTTTAAGAGGAGTACTTATGTTCAAACAGGACGGAGTGATTTATCCGGGATATAGTACAGCGATGACACAAGTATTGTATTTGTGTAGGTCGCGCAGATTGCGAGAAGTTGAGCAGACATTTTTATGATAGTCGGCTGTGTTAGTATTTTACTTATGTTAGAGGGAAAGCATTAGCTGGTTATTATTTTTAAAGTTAGTAGTTTACAAGAACCATTAATAAAAGCAAAAGAACGTGTGCTTCACAACACCTTTTCCCCGCTGTATTTGGTAAATTCATAAACCTTATGCTGTATTTATTGAAATTCAGTAAGGGATTCGGGGGGTTATAATAATAATAATAACAATAAAAACCGCATACAGCTTCATTGTTTTTAAATAGCAATTGGTAGTGTGCTACCAAGTACATCAAGACAGGCAAATTGTGAGTATCGAAAGAGTATTATAAATTATTAGGATGGCTACAGGCAGAGGTACAGCTACCTCATTATTGAATACGCCTTTACCACAGTATGTGCATTGGCGACTCTTGTCGCCATTGTCGCCTATTGAAAGTAGGCAAAGAAAGTTAGTAGACGTAGACAGTGGTGTTCAGTGCCATGCGACTTCAACTCCGTGCGAGGCCGATAGTGGCAATGGACGTGCACGTGATGAATGGGCTGAAGATCTGAGGTTCGGAGCCATTGAAGAGAGTGCGCCTGAGAACGTGAAGGCAGACATTTACGATCGAACCACGTATTCAGTTTCCAAGAGAGCGACTAGTTCGCCTACTGATAGTTTGCTTCAGACCATTGACACACTCATTACGGACAAGTTTGACAAATTAAGTACCACCATGGGTCATTTCTTGACAAAATGTTTGAATGGGAGAAGCAGTGAGGTTAAGGAAGTAAGGGAGACGCCAGATTTGCAGTTGACCAATAGGGTCGAAACTGGAAAAACAGAACTCTGTGCTTCTGCGGCTCCAACTAGAAATAAGGCAACATTTATGATGGTTCTCAACCTTATCTAGACTATATGACACATTTCGAACACTGCGCTATGATTAATGAATGGAGCGAAACTGAAAAGGGATTGCGTTTGGCAGCGTGTTTAAGGAGAGACGCTCTCCAAGTCTTAACCGATCTCCAAGTCCAGCCCGGTCAAGTCGAATTTGAGAAATTGAAAACTTCATTGGAAGCTCGCTTTGCGCCTCGTAACCAAGATGAGTACTACAAGGCACAGCTTCGAAGCTGTTTCAGAAAAAAAGGGGAAACGCTCCCTGAATTAGGTCAAACGATACAGAGACTGGTTTCGTTGGCATATCCTGGTTGCCCACCTAATATCCGCGATAGGCTTGCAAAAGACCATTTCTTAGGGGCAGTATAAGATGAAAACTTAAAACTTGAAATTTGGCGGCATCACCCTAGTAGTTTGCAAGAAGCCATCAGAGTAGGGGTCGAATGGGAGGCTTTCCTGCGTGCTGGCGTAAGACAGAAGCCAGTAAGTTCTGCATGTATAAGCTATGAAGAGTCAGAAGACAAGGACGAGGATAACACAAATAGAACTGTAATAGCAAGATTAGAAGCAAAAGTAGAAGAATTAATAAAACAAAATAAGAAGTTGACTGAAAAGCATCAAGATACATTAGATCGTTGGCACGAGTCGGGGTATAAGCAACGCGATTCAAGGCGAACAGGGGTCCAATGTTGGAATTGTAATGGTCGGGGTCATTACCAAAGCAAATGCACCAAGCCTTTAAACAGATACAATGAACGATGGAGAACAAGAGGCCAAAGAGAGGGAGATTCTAGGAGGACAAGAACAGAAAACGCCAAACCTGTACGTTATGTAAACGAGGGGCCGGGACTGTACACGCAATGTTGTGTTAATGGAGTGGAGCTCGCTTTGCTAGCAGACACAGGCGCTGCTGTTTCGATCATCAGCAAGAGGCGGTATGAAGCACTTGGTCATCTAAAGCCAAAACTCAACGCTGTGGATAGTCAACTAATCAGTGCATCCAGTAACAAAATTGAAACATATGGTCAGGCTGAATTTTGCATTGCTTGGACAGGTGTCAGAAGGCGACATGTTTTCGTAGTAGCTGACATTAGGCCCGATGGAATACTTGGGTTAGATTTTTTTTCGGCAGCATAAGTGCGATATTAGTATTACGCAGTGTACACTGCAGATGCAGGGAATAAAACTCCCATGCCACTTTGCGGGGTCTATGGGCTGTCATCGTATCACCTTGGCTGAAAACATCATTGTCACGGCAGAGACGGAAGTTATCACGCGAGGTTGGATGGCGAATGTTGGTTGTGGGAAGCTAGCTACAGAGTAAGTGCTAGAGCCTCTATCGATGTTTAGGCATGAAACTAAAATCCTTGTCGCGCGAGCCGTCATTAAGACGATGGACGGAACAGTGCCAATACGGTTGCTAAACCCGACTAAAGAGGTGGTAAACTTGCAGGCTGGCGTTTGTTGTGCTGAAGCCAGTGCGGCCCTATCGACACAAATTGTCGAAAGTCAGAAACCGGATTCGAACAGCAGTCTGCCTTCACATTTAACTGAATTGTTTGAGAAGTCAAGCGTCCATTTGACTCCGGATCAAGCACGAGTCCTAAGCAAACAATTAAGTGAATTTTGCACAGTGTTTGCTAAAGATGATGACGACTTGGGCAGAACAAACTTGATCAAGCACACTGTCAAGACAGGCAATACCGCGCCAATTAGAGTCCCACCTAGAAGATTACCGTTCCAGCTCCGTCAGGAGATTGACATACAAGCTGACGACATGCTAAGAAAAGGGGTTATAGAACCGTCTGTAAGCCCTTGGGCTGCCCCAGTGGTCTTAGTAGCTAAAAAGGGTGGGAAGAAGAGGTTTTGCGTGGATTATAGGGCGCTAAATGCAGTTACAGAGAAGGATGCGTACCCTCTTCCTAGAATTGATGATAGTCTCGATTCACTGTCAGGTATGAGCTGGTTCTCCACATTAGATTTGATGTCAGGGTACTGGCAAGTAGAAATGGAGCAGGCAGATCGGCCTAAGACAGCGTTTGCAACGCGAAGGGGTCTCTATCAGTTTAAAGTCATGTCGTTCGGTTTATGCAACGCGCCTGGGACCTTTGAACGACTTATGGAAGCCGTCCTAGCCGGGTTGCAATATGAAGTTTGTCTAATTTACCTCGACGTTATAGTTTTCGGGAGCACGTTCAATCAGTTGCTTGAAAGACAAGCACGCGTCTTTACCCGTCTTCTAGGGGCTGGCCTAAAGTTGAAACCCAGCAAATGTACACTATGTGCGAGAGAAGTTAGGTATCTTGGTCACACTATTTCCGCAGCTGGAGTTGCAACTGATCCTGAGAAAATGGCAGCTGTTTTGAAATGGCCTACTCCAAAATCAATTACCGAAGTGCGGAGGTTCCTAGGTTTTTGTAGTTATTATAGGCGGTACGTAAGAAACTTTGCCGATATTGCAGCTCCCTTACATCAGCTAACGACAAAGAATTCAGTTTTCCACTGGACAGAAGTACATCAGGCGGCATTAGAAAAATTACGTAAAGCGCTTTCCTCTGCACCAGTGTTGGCTGTACCGGACTTCAATAGCCCCTTTATACTCGACACAGATGCGAGTGGTGAAGCCATAGGTGCTGTCCTGTCCCAGAACATAGATGGCAAAGAAAGAGTGGTAGCTTACGCTAGTCGGTGTCTGGACAGGACAGAACGTCAGTACTGTGTCACTCGTCGTGAGCTGTTGGCTGTCGTACATTTTATTCGTCACTTTAAGACATACCTTTATGGCAGAAATTTCAGGGTACGCACTGACCACAGTAGCCTGCGATGGCTCATGAGCTTCAAAGAGCCAGAGGGACAGTTGGCCCGTTGGTTGGAGCAGTTATCAGAATATGATTTTGTGATAGAACATCGCCCTGGAACTAAACATGCCCTTGCTGATGGCTTGAGTCGCTTACCTTGCAACGGGTGCAAATACTGTAGCAAATGTAGCGTGGAATTATCTGCTATACGGCTAGACAGTGGGGTACATTTTGGAGGGATGCAGAGACAAGACGCTACTTTGTCACGAGTCCTTAGTTGGGTTGAGAGGTACCATACGCCCTGCATGGGAAGAGGTATCTGGGGATAGCGCAGAAGCTAAGGCGTTATGGGGGACATATAAATTATTAGAGATGTCAGACGGGATACTTGTGCGAGTTTGGCTAGATCGTTCTGGAAAGCCAGTTAAAAGGTTCATCGTCGTACCATACAGTTGGCGGCGTGAAGTGCTAAAACAATGCCATGTTGGAGCCGCTGGGGGACACTTAGGTGTAGACAAAACCCTCAGTAAAGTGCGTCAACGTTACTATTGGCCCGGTATGCGGGATGATATACGTGACTACTGTGCGACATGCTCCGTTTGCGCTCAGCATAAAAGTCCCAAGCAGAAGCGCCGGGCGAAACTTCAGGGCATATCGGCTGGTGAAGCAGGAGAGCTAGTAGCCTTGGATATTTTGGGACCCCTTACGAAGACAGACGAAGGCAATGCATATATCCTGGTAATTGGAGATCATTTCACTAAGTGGATAGAGGCGGTGCCTCTGCCTAATATTGAAGCCATCACGGTTGCAAGAGCGTTGTTGGATAATTTTATTTGTAGATTTGGTGTACCTCGTGTACTATTATCTGACCAAGGCCGACAGTTCGAAAGTGCCGTATTCAAAGAGCTCTGTGTAATGTTAGGGATTAAGAAAACGCGAACGTCTCCCTATCATCCGCAATGTAATGGGAAGGTGGAACGGTATAACAGAACGTTATGCCAGATGCTTGCAGCATATGTAGATGATAAACCAGAAAACTGGGACCAGTACCTTTCTCTTACGAGCATGGCCTATCGTACATCTGAGCACACTTCCTCTGGATTCACCCAAAACAAGCTGATGCTGGGTAGAGAAGTGATTCTCCTTACAGATCTTTTAGTTGGCAAAACACCAGACGAGGCCCCAAAGAATTTGCCTCAATTTGTGGCAAATTATAGAAATGCAATGTGGGAGGCAAACGAAGAAGCACGAAAACAATTAGGCACAGCTATTCGGCATCAGAAAGTCGCCTATGATCTCAAGGTTCACGGCCAGTCTTTTAGTGATAGTGACATGGTGTGGTTGCACCAGACACTAAGAAAGAAAGGTAAATCACCTAAACTTATGGTCAAATGAACTGGACCGTGGCGAATTGCAAAGAAGATAACGGATGTTACATACCTGATTGCACGGACCGATTATAAGGCGACTCAGATTGTTCACTTCAACCGACTAAAACCATGCTTGGTGAGACCTGATAGTGAACACCAAGACACCGATGGCCGGGAAAATATGCACGATAGCGGTGATGAAACCGAGAGGGAAGAAGAGGAATCACCATATCCAATTACAGCCCAAAGGGCCAAGTTAATGGAACAAAGAAGGGCGCGACGAAGAAACGATGCTGTGTTGTACTAAGGTGCACACATACATTGTAAATGAGTTCAGATATGTCATGTGCTAGTAGCACTGACAATGAGTAAAACTCCAAAATTTGATAAAAAGCGTCATACACCAGTAGAAACGGCAAATAAAAGTTATAAATGGGTGGGTAATATTTTTTCCCCGTAATTATTACATGGATGGGTTGAGACATATTGTCAACGGGTGACATTAGAAGCCGCGCAGTTACAATTAAATCAGAATGCGCCCAAAGGCTATGTAAATAGTGTGATTATTTGTTTTATATTTTCAAATTCTGTGACGACAGATGTCGGTCTTGCTTGGTGTTTTATTTTTGTATGTATTAGTTTTATAATTTGTAATCATGTGGTGTTAGAGCAGGAAAGTTCTATAAGTTGGTTGCTGCATAAAACCAGGTGGTAAATTAGGTCTAGTAGTTTGAATTGTGCTTGGAGTTAAACATGGCTAAATTTAAAGAAAATAAGGGTATTATGTATGGTTGTTTGGAGGTTGGTGGACTATTTTTTTATTTTTATTTTGTGTTGCTGTAGGGTACGGTTAAGTGGTGAAAAGATGATTGAAAAAGCAGTGTCAAGTCTGACGTTCTGTTGGTGACAATAGGGTCGCGCCAGATGGGCGTTGAAGTCATGGTTGACTTATTTTTGAGGTTGTTAAGAGGACGTGTTTCATTTGAAGAACACATTCTCTAACCTCGTGGGGTAGTACAGGACGGATCCTGTATTTTGTTTGTCTTTGAACTGTTAGCGACTTGCCAGTTGAGAATTGATTTATACAGAGCACATTAATAAAGAAGAAAGAAATCGTCTACACGCATCTTCATGATCATATATGGTCCAGCGAGGTTTTCATCATGCATAGTTTGACTTGTCTGCATGAATGGAATGGTGTCAATTTGGAAAATTGTGAAGGTCAATTCAAAGCACGTGTTAATTATTTAGCAGCATAAAGAAATGGTGGTGCACACCGCAATTATAGTTGAATCGTTATGTGATGGTGTTCCAAACTTTAGCGTTTGTGGATAGGTTTTCTTAGGGTTTTAGGTCACAACTGGTGTGGAATTTGTAGTCAATTAACAGTGCAAAAAAATAGGATCGTCTGGCACAGACTGAGTTGAAAAATATTTGGGCATTGAAGTCATGGTTGACTTGTTGGAGGTTAGTAAGAGAAGGTGTCTCTGAAGAACGCAGTCTCTAACCTCGTGATGTGTACAGGTGTACCAAGGTCTATTGGGAGAACGTGTGTCCTGGTGGAAACGCAATCTCCAGACCATAGTTTTAATGTAAAGAGGAATGGTTCTGGTTGCGTTTGATGTCTGTTGTTAGAGACCTATGCTTAGAGAAGTCAATTTAGAGGAGTTCGTGAGGGAGTTTGAACCCGACTAAGTGGTTGAAACATTTTTTCATGTTTGATTCAACTTGATTAAATTTTGTATAGGTTATGTTGTTGTATATAATAATATTGGTAATCGTTTATCGGGTGTGGGGTTAAATTTAGAAGAAAAAAAAATACTTCAAATTGTGATTTAGATCACAGAAATGTGACGTTTGTGCCACTCGTGGACGAGTGATCTTTTAAAGGCGGGGGTAATGTAATAAATTTGGAGTTGCTAGCTCAAACTAATTAGCCAGTTAGTAGGAGCAAACATCACAGAGAGGAGTGTTAGTGAATTTGAACCATGCTGGGTTCGTTAGTAGTGATTTTAGGCACAAGCCGAATGACTGTCCCTTTCAGTAACATAGTCCATATTAAAATTCAGCGGTGTATACAAGTATTGTGATTGAAAAGGCAGCATTTATGGTTGGAAATCAGTAAATTATAGAATGGAATCAATAAGTTGTAACTTGGTAGGTACCGTTTATGTGGCCCTATTGGAAAATGGGCGTATGTATATGAGCGTGATACGCCGGAAATTCTGTGGATTGACTGGCCTAGGGTCGCGCAGTTAAATATTTCCCAGTTAGTAAGAGAATACTGGTGTAATTTCTATGGCATGACAAGCTATCGGTACGGAAAACGGATGATAATGAATAAAAACCATGCAAAGGTGCAGTTAATGGACGTTTGGGCAAGTTGTCTCCTCTGGGTCGCCAATTGATTAGAGCAAAGATTATTAGTTATAGCAGACACGTCTTTCTTTCCATTTTACAACTCAAGTTGTATGGAAGTCTTTGGAAATTTGGGGAACACTTATGACTTCCAGCGTGACTCGCGCCAGAGTTTTGACACCGCTCGGTCAAGTGAATACCCCTGTGCGTGCAACAGTATGTGACTTTCTTTACTCACTACGATTTAAACTGTTTGCATACACGATTAAAACAAGAAATGTGCGATACAAACATGATCATTATCGGAATATAAAGGTAAAGATGACAAACAATTTGTTACGTTTGGATAGTGCTATAGTTTCAGTCAATTCGTAATTCATAAGAATTTAACGAAATTACACTAATTAAACATAAACTATGAAGAAAGCAATATATTTCAAGCTTTAGCATGTCTGACAAAGACTTACGTGGATCCTCTGCTGCAGTTAGCGTCCTACAATGCAGAGCAAGTCTGGCTGTGTCTTGCAGTTATATCAGACTTGTTGAGTTAGTACCTAATTCAGTAGCCTAGTTCACAAAGATTGGCAATGACGTAAGTAGCTTGGTACATATTATACTCGTGTCAATTCGTGCATGTGCATGTGTCTGGATCTAAGGCAGATTGACTATATGAGTAGCTGTATTTGGAGACACATGGCGGCTGAACAGCGCTGCTTTGAAATAATATAACAGTTACGGCCGTTCTGGAGTTTACCGTTAGCATCGTTCTTATTGTTCAGTTGTTGGAGATCAAACACACACAATCATATGTGTTGCATATGTATATGTATGTGCTGGTCAAAACTGGGAGACTTGAGGGGCCACAGTTACTCCATTTTTGTTTCAAAACAAAAGTCAAATTACAGTCTCAAGACTCGTACAAAAAGTGTATTCCTCCCTGTAAGCGTTGCCCTCTTGAACAAAGTTTAAATATCATTGGACCTGGATTCTCTGTATATGTGTTTGTGTGTGTGTGTGCGTGTGTGTGTGTGTGGGGGGGGGAGTACCAGCGTGTAAATGTATTTCCAGCATTGATAGATGTGACGACTGTTTGGTTTGAGGCTTACTTCTATAAGTACATTATTTTAATTGGGCAAATGCTATAATTTCACAATGTGTTATGTGTTAAACATTATTTAACAATGTAAGCAACATACAAAATAAAGCAATTGAGGAAATGTATACATATGTGATAACTATATTCTGTACAAAATCTAGCAGAATTAATCGTTTACATTGACCAATCGATATATTGTTGCTTCATCCGTAGGAAAATTATCTTGTATCGTTGTATCGTTGGTAAAATTGAATAATAATTCAATATAATATGACGTCGATGTTTAAATTCCTAAGAATCCCGTGAGTGCGTTCTGAATCTAAATTTGTATGCATCTGCCTTACAGTTTTAGTAAATGCTAAAGAAATGAAAAATCCGTAATCGCATCCAATCATCCAAAAATCATGACACTGATTATGTCAGATTTGGTACCCTTTGCCTCCATTGTAACGACAATCGTGCTATACATATCGATTTCGTACTTCACGTGGTTTTATCAGTGCCTCATAGGGTACAATTTACTCTGCAGGTCAGTGCTAAGCACCATTGTTTCTCAGTATAAATTAAAATAGATGTTAGAAGATGAAAGGTCTATTTAAAGGAAACATACACATAATTTCATGCCATGTTGCTAAACATACAAGAATCCAGTTTAATAGACAGGTCATTTGTTAGTGTCCGGATTGTTGTGCACCTACAAATTTTAAGATACTCCTTTATCTTTAGTTAGATTGATAATGGGTTGGTATCAACTACGTCTGCATTCCAGAAAAATATATGCTAGAACACATGGGATAAATAAAAGATGTTTAATAGTAAACAGAACTTTGCAATATAGGAAAGAAAATGTAGATGCAGTTATGTGGCACCTAAAACGTTACCCGTTGATGAATTGTAACTTTTGCGACTATGCAACAAATACATATGAATAGCCATTGATGCGACCACGATCATGGTACTTATATACAAAACTTGTTGTTTCTGCGTGTGTTTGTGGGAAACATAAGCAGTGTTTTCGTATGGTCTACATGAGCTGTTGTTGCACTCTAAGAGCTGTTCCTGTGTTTGTGTGTCCATCCAATCTAGCAGCAGAGGGGGAGAGCAGACAAGCTTGGGTGAGCGTCAATTTGGCTAACCAATGCTTTCTCGAAATCGAAATGAAAGACGCCAAAGTCGTTGTCGCGACCCCCTCTGCTGCTATGGGGTTAACAATCCTTTTTACGATAAAAGTCGTTGCGATCTCACAAACAGACTAATTTGTAAAACCTCACCTCCTAAATCAATTAGAGTATTGGACTGGTCGGTTTGTTTGAAATTAATTCTCGTTAATGAATTATTATGACATCGCATATATACTGAATTAGTTGGATCCTCAATAATTAGAAACCCTGGAGGGGCTGTTGATGCAAATGAATATAAAATATATCCCTGTTGGGTCAGATTTGATATTTCGAGATTTGTTTGATACCTTCCTTCGATAACATCACATACTAGATTCAATGCAATCGCCGAGGATATATTGACATTTTGAGGAGCGATATGCCTACCACCACCATCTGGGTAATTATTATGTGTCAAGATATTTGGACCCTTGTTTGGTTGTCTCCATGCTGTGAGTATCATAGTAAATTTTTCATTGATAAAATCATTAACAGATTTTCTTTAGTTTGTCTGCGTTATACCCAGGAAACTTGAAATTCGGTAGATCAGCTTCTGTCATATTGTTTACAGTTAGAAAATTTCGTTTAGAGTGATTAATGTTGCCATCGCTATGATTAATTATTACTTGAATTACTCGCTGGTTGATATATTCCATGTCGGATATAAATTGATTTAATATTTCAATTCGTTTAATGATTTCACTCTGATTAGATTCATGGAAGGCCTATTGTAGTCGTTGTAATTGTTGACTGAGTTCTTGATTGATCTCTCTAAAGTATTCAATATTTCTGTTATGGTATATAATTATGTATGGAATTGATTCTGGAGTCTGTCCAACTTTAAATCTCCAAAAGGCGGAATCTTGATCAACAAAATTAACATAACTACCCGGCAGTGATGACTTTTTATATGGAGGAGGTGTTCTCGATATGATGTGGTAATTTCATGGTATGATTGTCTATCCGCGATATTATCAGATTTTTTAGGCTCGGGTATTGGTGTTATTTCAGGCCATCCTAGTATTGTTCTGATTGAGCTCTGATAGATGTCTACGACATACCCGGGTGAGTTTATCTCAATGGCGGATGATAACGTCGTCTCGTGAACTGTAATAGCGATTTTCGATTCTCTCCCCTTGATAGATTTTATTCTGCGTTGTAATTCATTATTGATCTGTTCGATTTGGTAGGACCCAGATAGCAGCGAAATAACGTTCCAGTCTGGAGTTTCGTCTTGTTTATTTCTACTGGCAAACACCAATGAATTATTTAGTTGTTGACCACCAAATGATACAGACCTAAGGTTAGGCCAACTATGGTATACTCGTAACTTTGCTAGCGCTATCTCCTTCACTGGAATCGCAGTACGGAAATGGACACTGAGTGCAGGATTAGTTGATGTTATTGAGATCATACTTGTTTTCACCGGAGTGGTATTTCCACTATTCGTTGAAGTAGTTCCTGCGATGATGCTATTGTTGTTATATTCGTGTTGTCGCTCTAATTCTGACATCGCGGAATCATAAACACGTACCATCGCTGAGAACGCATTATCTGATATTAATGTGTGATCGATTGACGACGATATCATCGAGGATAATTGCGAGTATACAGTGGACACAACATGGAACTTAATTACGTAATCCTGTTGTTTGCGCTGACACGATGATGTCTTTGTTTGGTTAGTTTACCGAGATTATTCCCGCGATTGCTGTCGCCGCTGATATACAAATTTGAACAGCTATCGGAGCAACCATTGTAACCGATGAGAGTATAATACCGGCCCCGGTGATTACACCACTCATCGAATACACGGTAACATCAACTACTGTAATTCGCCTGCGGTATTTTTTAATCTTTGTTTGGTACTCCTCAGTGATTGTTTTTGAGTTTAGTTTGAAATTCTCTGACCGTAACATAACGACACTGCTATGACGCCGACGTTGATGACATTGTATTTTCAAATCGTTTACGATTTAAATTTAATTGTTTACTTAAATCTGCTACAAATTGCACATGCCATGTTAATGAAACCCTAGCCAAATTATTATCGGTGGTTGTTATCGTGAATCGTTCAGTAGTTTCCTTGTCGATGATCGTTGATATTGTATTGTTAACACCAGATGAACTCGTTGATGAAATATTAAATTGAGTCTTTGATACTAGTGTTAATTGATAAATACCATTAATGGTCGCGGCGATATCTAATTGGTTGCTTGTATGTGTCCACGCAAATAATCCGTGTTGAATCGTATATACCGAGTTTATATTTTCTCATGAGGAATTTTTATATTTTCAAGTAATTCTATCATCCCCAGTAGGTCATATCTAATGACATCGCTGGTCGTTTTAATATCAGCGTTGATAGCTTCTATTCGCCAATTAATCGCGGTTATTTCATCGAGTTTTTTGGTAATATCAGCGAGATCTGTTTTAACATCATCGGGTTTATTTATTATTTTACCAAACAATTTATTAACGACGTCATCGGTGTTGTTGAAGTTTTTACGTAACGTACCAAATTGAGTTACATGAGCATCATACTCGGATCGTAGTTTTGTCAAATTGTCCATGCAGGTATTTATCGTTGCGAGAGATGGTGTGGTCACTGGTGGGTTTCCAAAATATTTAATAACGGTTTGTCAATTTTGTCAACTATATTTTTTTGCAACTCGGTAAACTGATCGAATTTAGTTATATGATCGTCATACTTATCACTGGGTGATTTCAATGAATTTGCCGTGTTATCTACCATTCACAATTTATCTGTGAACATCGAAAGAAGTGCGCCTGGTTTGAGTTTACCATCACTGGAAAACAACACGATAGTATCGTCTACTGCGTGGCGTCGTTTAACTAAAATATCATCCAGGGAAATATTACTAGTTTTCAATTTAACCTGGCGATCTTGAAATACAACTGTTTCATTAGGGGTCAACAGTTGCTAAGTTCAACATCTCAGATGTTTCATCTTCGATTAATTTTTTTACATCACCGGTTGCAGATCCATCGACATCGGGGTTTTTCAGCATCGATAGCGATCGTCCCAAAATATCAATCATGGTATATTACGTTTTTCTCTTTACGTGATTCATTATTGTGTACTCGTAGAAGACTTCATGCGGTAATTGCGACGACGCTGAAACCGCCATTAACATTTCAAGGACTTCTACTCCACACGAATTTTCGAGTAGGCCCAGCATAGGTAACTCTGAATACAAAATAGGTACTGAAGAATTCAACGTTGATATATGCTCAAGAAATCCTCCTTCTACTTTCCAAGGAGGACGTCCATGCGAGTCAAAATAAATGACACTGTGGATGTATCACGTAATCCACCCATCTGATTCAGGACTATATTTATCGCTGTGGTCAATTATACCGGTTTCGAAGGTTTTTGGTTGTACCGGCAACTGATTTTTCTTAAATATACGTCTGAAATGTTTTATTGGGAGTTTATGTACTATGTTAACGAGATTAAGATTGGACTTTTAAACTATGGGTTTCGTTGAAGACCGCATTGTTGGTTCTTCCATTTGATCAAATGAACTTCTTGAAATGTGTATCATGTTTATTTTATATTACTTTCTGTCTCTAAAAAGCGATTACTCGTATATTCATTTACGACCTGATGAGGTCGTTTTCTCGATGCTGAAATAACGTCAAGGACATTTAATACTTCTATGCCGCATATCGGTGGATCATTTAGTTGTTGTCTTGGTAACGTGGAAGACCAAGTCTTCATTTTATGAAAAGTGTTTAATCGTTGTATATAATGCATAATTTCATCCGGCGTGGCTAATCCATGTTAATCAAAATAAATAATTGCGCGCGGATCAATCGCGTATGCAACCCAGTGAGTTCCAGGTCCGTTGCTGTTATCGAGATTAATGATACCGGTTTCAACGTTTTTTGGTTGTGCCGGCAACTGATCTTTCATAAAGACACCTCTGAAATTTTGTATTGCTAGTTTGTTAGCATCATAAAGTAAATCAAAATTTGGCATCGGTGACAATGTCGGAGTTATTAAACTCATGCAGCTTCCTTTGTACCATGAATACGGAGTTCCTGGTAGTCTTAGACCATTTCCCTTCTTTTTTTATATCCCTTCCCGGTTGCTTTCTTTAGTGCCATTCCTGCCGCGGTAACAACGGCTCCGAACGCTGCCGCCTTCGCCACCGCTGGGGCCGCTGCCGCAATCAACGATGGAATAGCAGCTAACAGCGGAAATATACCACTTGATTTTATCATATTTTTTATCGCGACTGCAGAGAGAGAGCGACTTGAACGCCTTTTCTTATTCTTGACAGCATCATCAAAATGTGTTTTGTTTCTTCGAGCTGTCAGTGTTGGTTTATTCCGACCAACAGACATCTAATTGGGTTTCAGCGATATCGTGGCCACGCATTTCTTAGCTGATTCCGATTGCAATGTCTTTACCCCTCAGGCGTCAGGGCAACACTAACAACACTATATGACATCTTATTGAATTACTAGTAGTTTAAATGATAGAATGATCTAGTTGCTACATTGGAAAAAATCTATGAGTTTCAATTACATATTTTCTACCAGTGCATCAACTATTTTCATTCTTCCACCGACACCTTCAAGTAACATTGATTTGTCGCATAGAATAACAGCAATTGTTCTGTAATTAGCAAGTGCACCGCGATTTACAGTAGCTCTAAAGTGTACGTCAACAACGGCCTGTCTTGTTAAATCAAGATGTTCCAGTGAAAAGTAATAAATCGGATAAAGTTCCTTAAAATCATGTTGTGATATTTGTAGACCGGTATCAACATTTTGATCGCGTCCCATATATGACAACATACGATGGTACACGCGTGCAATATGGTTTTGCCCATAATCGAGTTGTATATCTTCGGATGGTGCCTGCTGGCCATGTATTCTCAATGATACATCACTAACGCCTAATCGATCAAATATCATATGGCTACGTAATTGTGTTCCAACTCGTTCCATATTTTGGAACGCAATAAATATATGACCTGGAGCTGAAATACCTTGTTGTGATGCCAGGTTCCATGTAAATATGCCATTAACAGCAGATTGCTTAACATCTGTTGTTGTTGTTAGCCAACTTAGCAACGATTTTCCTCCATGCTCCATAAATGACATGGTGATTGATGGAGTCATTACTGGCATCCACAATGATAGTTTTGTTAAAATGACTTTACCGGCATCAGTACCCGCAGCTGCAGGATTTGCTGGAATTCTCCAGATTGCGTCATTGTCAGTACTACTGTATGATTTGCTCTATATATAACTTTTCGGATATTTCTGCAGAATCCAAATAAATGATGTAGTCATTCCAACATTGCTATACGTGTTGCAAATGCTAAGTTGAAATTATCATCTGTGGTTATAATCATATTCTCAACATCAACATCAACATCAGCAGCACCAGCATGATTTCCTGGTTGTCTTACAACCAATTGAGTTCTTCCAGTAAATGTTTTAGTATCTTTTGCAAACATCATAGAAGGGCCTGATGATCTTGTATAATCGTTGGAATATCTTGCTAGCCCAGTTTTTGTTGTGGCCACATCAACATCGCTTTCTATAAACTCAATCTGTCTTCCATCAATCATATATCTAGCACTTTCGAATAACGTCATGATACCATTATTGACAAAACCGACTTGGGTATCATCTGGATATATTGTATTATCATGTTTTACAATTTCTCCTTCTACTTCGATAAAAGCTTCAGCGGGTAAAAAGTATTTGCTGGTATCTTGGACTTGAAGTTCAATTTCTGATCGAATATCCTGTTGTGTTGCATGATATGAATAGAATTGATAATCGCGTACAGAGTCATCCTTGCGCACTGGGGCGTCCATATCAAACGCTGGATCAGCTGACCGTTTGAAAATTTTATTATATATTCCTTGATCTAAATCGCGATCTCACTCGGTATTTCAAGCCACTTCCCGCTATCATGTTTGCGATATTATCTTGGTTTCTGGCGGCCCACGACGGAGTCGTCAACGACGAAGTCACCAACGATGCTAATCTTTGATCCACCGTACTATTTATTATTTTGCTAACACTTGCAGGCATTACTTCCGTAGATGGTAGTGGCAACGACGAAGTCATCGGTTTCTTTCTTCGTCGAGCTAACGACATTAGTTTTTCCTTCGCGGCGGAAACAGCATTCCCGGTGGCATCAGCAACAGCGCCAATACCTTTATTACAAATGACATCAAAGGCGTTCATAGATAACTGTTTTGCTAATGGTGCTACTTTTAGGGCCATTCTTGAAAATAACCCAACAATGGTATTGCCGAGACCATCTCCATAGTACGCTCTATAAACAGGCAATCGTGAGTTTACTACGTAGACGCTGGTTGGTTTATCGTGATTGTAGTGGATGATCATCTTATTTAAATGATATTTATCTAATGTGGTGATTAGTCACTATGATAACCGTTGATGGTGAAACCGTCTACTAACTCGTCAACAAACTCGTGGTATACATCAATATCCAAGATGCCATCCTGAAATAGCCGCCTGAAGATATCAGCGGGCTCATTAATTATTTCCGGTGAGTTATTTCCAACTCATTTTCCCCCGGCTGAGCACTTCTAATCGTGCTATATCCCCGAGAATATTACTAGGACAACGAATTAGACCTCTACCCCAAGCTCTGCTTGGAAGGGAGTTTCGAACTCCACTTGAATATCCACCTGCGAATTTTGCAGTTATACCAGTTGCACCATGACTATCATCATCATCAGATATTTGTTCACCACGCTTTAATTTTTCCATATGTTGTATTGCATCTCTTTCATATGCATTAAAATTATTATCCGCTCTAGAAACTTTAATTCTACCGTGTTTTGTCAAATGTAATTTTTCGTTCCATTATTTATAATTTTTTATAATATTTTCAAACCCATCATTTATATATTGATCTCTCTTTTCTTTCTTAAACTTTTTAGCAGCAAAGTTAGATAAATTGTGATCCGTGGTATTCTTAAATTTATTTATCGATTCTTCTGTAAATATGTTTTTGGGATGATTTCGTTTAAGTTGTTGTTTTTTCTTCTTCTTGTTCTTCAAGTTGTTCTCGTTGTTCTTGTTCAATTTCTTCAAGTGGTTCAGATGGTGAGTAGCTAATATCAATATCACCTAGTCGTTCAATTTCTTCTTGTTCAAGTTGGTCATTTTGTCTCTGACGTCGTTCAGCAGCTATTATATCACCAGGAAGTGTTTTTAAAGATTTATGTGTCTGTTCGGTTTCCCCTGTTATTTTTTCAAAGCACACCAAGAAGACACGCTTCATTCCTTTTCCATTCCTTGGGGACATCTCCGCATATTGATCTTTCAGTGCTCGATAAAACATCTTTGGTTGCAGTGGTTATTGGTTTAAATAATTGCTCGGTTCCTGTCGTAAAATCGGTTTGAAGTTCTTGTCTCGCTTGCATTTTCTGCGGACGGAATCACGAATGGGAATAAATCGCTTAATCGTATCTAATCGTTCACGTGCTAATCTAGTCGTTAATACTTTTCCAACCATTATAAATTAATATTCGATTTAAATGTAGTGACGAAGTAACCAGTGACAAAGTCACCAGTGAAAAATCCGTAGATTGCTTCACCCACCCCAACTCACTACATTACTTCCGCGTATACACCATTGATTAAATTACCATGCGAAAAAAATTGTCTATACAAATTCATTCTATGCGATTAAGCGCGCACATACCTGTCAATAGAATTTCGTTCTAGGTGAGTAAGCATACCTGTCTATTGTATGCGAATAATTTAACTTGCAAACAGATAGGATATTATGCATGTCAGTTGTGTTCATGGTATTAGAATTTCATATAGTGTCATGTTAATGGCTGGTGTATTCGTTTTGATGCCACAGAATGATGATCTAACAGTTCTATGTTTGCTGTGACAACTATAAAATTATCATATTTGATAGTTGTTATAATTTCACTCGGATTATCATTGACACATCTTGGATTCATGAAGAGATTTTTCATTTACTCTGTTGAGGTAATCAAAGAGGTATTTTATTGGACAATCATTTTTATATTCTTGATCTTTGAATTAACTGTGCGTTTGATTTCATATTGATTTCCTAACTCTTTTCTGATTTTTTCGACAACAGTAAATAACGAAACAATCTTGTTATATCATTTTCATATAAGGAATCATAAATTGCGTGTTGAATTCGTTTTATAAAAGCGTATGATTTCGTTAGCACATACCTATTATTTCGAGCATTATCTTCAATATATTGAAAATCAGTAAGGATCCTATCACAATCTAATTTATCTGACAATTGAATTCCTTGATGTTTCAAATTTAAAATTTCGATTATAATTTCGTTGACATTTTCAGAATTCATTTATATAATATATTGTATTTCTAATATATTTTATTTTCATAAACTAAAATAAACAGTATCTATGATGAGCGGTTATCATTCACTGGGTACCTTATTGGCCTTTGTGTCTTTCATAGGGTTCTTTTTCTTAGATTATTTTTCTCTTCTCATTCTTTTGTTGTTTGTAACCAGAGATTTTCTTTCTTCTTTTCGACCCTATGACAGTTTCTCTTAGCCGATAATTCATTCTGCACTATCTTATGGGGTTACCCTAGTGTGACATAGAGCCTTTTGCATCCATGCTACTGTTAATCTTTGACGTCCATAGTCATATATACCACGAAACATAGTCTTCACGAGGAGATCTAACTCGCCAAATAGCGGGTTAGAACTCCATGAAGATATGCTTAGTGAATGGACGTCACATGATAAATACAATTATTTACATATATACATATCTTATATATAGGACAGCACAACCGTTCAACTCCCAATTCGAGTGTTATGGCGAGATGTAGGCATATATATATATATATATATATATATATATATATATATATATATATATATATATATACAATTATTTACATATTTGATATATAGGACAGCACAACCGTTCAACTCCCAATTCGAGTGTTATGGCGAGTTGTAGGCACACATATATACATATATACATACCTAATTAAGGACAGCACAGCCTTTTAACTCCCAATTCGAGTGTTATGGCGAGTTTGTAAGGCACATATATATATACATATTTGATATATAGGACAGCACAGCCTTTTAACTCCCAATTCGAGTATTATGTCGAGTCTATAAGGCACATATATATACATATATACAATGACATGTGTATGGTATTTACAATGAATGATACATGAAATATAGGATGCCAATGGTATGATGGTATGACGGGGGCGATTCTACATTCACATTAAAATCACCATACAACCCACAAAATCGACCCGGTTGTGAATGCAAAAGACATTGACACAGGTGTGACGGTGTGAGATATTTGGTTGTTACAGTTTGAGTTTCAAATGGTCTTAAAGCCCCCAATTAATTAGAAAAACCTCGAAATCGGTACGCCGACAATAATGCCTACCACGTTATTCAAACGACGGGTCCCAGGACGAGATCCCAACGCGTAATGAATACGCTAAATGTTCCAATCTACAGGTATGAGGTTTTGAATACGATATATGTGTAAACAACAAACAAAAAACCCATTTAGATCTATAACTCTTTCATAAACCGTACACATGCCCGCAAGAGTTATTCCCATAATGTTATATATAAATGAATTTAATTCTGCTTTTAAAACGCTTCGAAAACGCAAAATGCTGTTCTCGTTCTGCAACTTGTCGTACTGAGGGTTCGCAAATATCAAAATACCTACCGGCTTCAGTCATTTATTGAAATACTCTTTCTTCGTTATTTTCTGTATTAAATTATTTTACAGGTCTCTTCCCAATTGGTTTATATGTTCCAGTTTTCCCAGATGCAGTATTCTCACTTTGTGTAACACTCGTAAATTATCCAATTTGTTATTTTGAGGATTGGAATCAATATGATCGATTACAAGACTATCCTTGATCAATCCATTAAATACTTCATAGACGATTCTGTTACAGTAATATTGTTTTCCTCCAGCACTAAACATCAAATACCCCCGATTATTCACAAACCTTACTGATTTCTTCAGCCTGTGGTTTCTAATAATACCTTCACGAAATGCTTCATAATTGGTAATCACTCGGAATTCAATCAATGTAGTCGTGAGGTGTTCTTATGATCTTGTCTTTGACGTTGTCGTTGACGTTGTCAGGAATGGAGTTCTTGACTCGTTTATCATAATAGCGCTTCAACTCTCTGTTTCGCTTACCACCGCAATTGAGACACAACTGCGATTTTCCACTCACGCCTACCCCACATCAGATACAAGGTAACGGTCCAAAACTACCGGTACGAATGCTTTGCAGATGATATCCGCAGAATTCATATCTGTATGATTTGTTACATGCGGTTATTGATCCTAGCATAAGCCACTTGCAACGATTCATTATATAACAAACTCTCTATTTAAATACTTGTTTAAACTATAATATGGAGGAGATCGAGAGATTATCGCAAATGACGCCTTGGAAAAATGTTAAATTCAATCTCGATAGTCTCCGTAGATGTACCAAAGAGTTTAATAAGTGATAGAAGCATGATAGGTAGAATCCGTGATGGTTTTAACGAATTCAAGCGCGATGGAGCATCTCACTGTTGGTCAACATTACGAATTGATGGTAGTGTTGATGCTACCATGAACGACGAAAGAGCAGCTGTGTTAATCTCACATCTTGCCCAGAAAATGTATTTTTTAGAGTGAAATTCATTATCCGTTCGGAAACGAGAAATTGGATTATACGCGACAAATGTGACCCCATCCTGAAAGATAAAAGAACTGTCACTGAGAGTCAGGATTCCAAACCAGGAATTCTAACTGGGATTGACAAAACGTATTAAGAGAGATCCTATCCCATGACCGCAGTTGTTTATTGGATATATCTGTTAAATGATAAACCGAGTATTGAAAAATTAAAACCAATCAAACTATCATCGTTGAATTGTGTAGCAGAACAAATAATATAGCATTTTACAAATGCGTTGTGAAGAAACAACTTGACTGCTCTAGGACGTAAAAAATAAATGAATGGGGACTAACAGTTAGGAACGGAGCAAAGACTCAAAATGTGACATAACTAGAACGAATACTAAAATTTCCAATATCAGTAAGGACGATAACAGGAGAGGTATTATATGAACCGAAATATAAATCGAGAGGATCTCCAATCAAAATTATTGATCATAACGAACACGCGTGGACACCTGCGGTAACAATATTTCTGCGAGATAGAAGCATAAAATATCTACCCGTGGAGTTCTCGGGCGGAAGCCTACCGGAGGAGAATTTTTTTGATTTTATTTACGAATTAAGTAAAACAGATCATGTGTCCGTGTAGTTGCTTCACAGTTTTGAAAACGAAGAGGGTAAATTTGATCAATTCGTAAGACCCAATGGCGAATTATACCGCACTGAAGCCCTCCACAACGAGATAAAAAAAATTGGCTTGTGGTTTTTCAACAGAACACGATGAACAATTACTAACGAATTGTTTTACAATTCCTTCAGTTGCAGTTCATTTCGCGAGAAAGAGAAATATGTTGAAACCAACACGCGCTAAATTTCAGATATCAAATCAAGCTGCATCGAGTACAACCATGGTGGATTATGGAATACAAAATAAGACCCATAAAAGTATTATTTCAGTTGATATGATTGCGTGTTATACCGGGAATTTTTGGAATTCGGTACAATTGTTACTTACAACGATGGATACAATCTTAAATATACACATTTCAGGGCGTCTATGCTGGCTTATGAATCTATTAATTTATTTTCAATGATCAATAGATTTTATGACACCGTGGTTAGATTCGCCACTGATTCATTTTATATAGACGTAAAACATAGCGAAGCAGTGGCCGAATTCACTAATTCCGAAGAGATGCCGTTGATTATTCCAAATCAGCAGATGTTACGATTGAAAACAATTACTTGAAAAATAATCAGATATCAAAACTATCTAATGCACCTTCGATATCTGATTCAATATGCATATATAATGCCGCTTATTTAAACGGTTGTGGTGGGTCAGAGAAGAGGACTCGTGCGATTGCGATTTAATTATTTCGAGGGAAATCAAACACGATTGTGCTAACACCATCCCAAGGACTTGCAAGAGAGATGAAACAGCGAGGAATTATTGCTTGTACTCATCACAGTTTTTTCGATGGAAAGGTGACGAAAGTGAACCCTTGATCGAATGGGCGAAAAATATATTCCTGAAATAATTTGTTTATGAAATGAGATATGCACAGTGTCGTTAGATGTATTAGAAAGGTTCCTCGATTGGTTATTGCTAGCAAATACAAAAGTGATAATGTGTGGCGATCATGGTCAACCACCACCATTTGCCGATTGGTCTCCACATCATTGGCTGAAGAATTTTGTAGACTACTACGAAGAAATTAATACTGATCATAGAGCACTTTATAATGAATTTGCGAGTTCAAGAAATTGATTAGATTACAACCGGACAAAATCCAGTGTGAAATAGCTCGTGAAATAATTTCAGAAACATCATTAAATGATTTTTCGGAAGCGTAGAGACCAAACGAATTGATAGTGGCAAGTAGAAAAATAGTCAGAGACACACTTCAGATGAAGTTATTTAGCATGCATAAAGACAAATTTGCAACACTTCCAGTGCCGTTGTGTTATAGACCCAAGGATACACGAAAACAGAATATCAAAGTTGATATTCCAGGCTTGACAGAAAAGCAAATTCTCGTATTAAATGATATTGTGCTAGTTGACATCGGTGTTGTCGAAGATGCATTGCGTGTTGAAAAAATCTCCATGGAAGCTTGGATACGCAGCGACAATACATTCTTCGCATGGATTGACTATATCAGATACAATTGTTTGGATCATAGATAATTGCATCGAGTTGGTCAAAATCTAGTTTATCTTGCAGTGTCCATAGTACGAAGATTAAATCAACTTCGAAGAGTTGTTTTAGATTATAATGACACAAAAATCAATCATAATGTCAGCGATGATATAATCAGAAAAAACTCTCTGGTTATAAACAACATGACAAAAAAAGTAATAGAGAATTTGACATTGATGCTGAATTAATAGTTACACTGAAACAACAGAATAATCACTGCGCGAGTTGCAATTGTATAATGGCTTGGTGTTGGTCGGATAAAGACCCCCGCCAATTTCCCGTAGATAGAAAAAATAGCAGCATGGATCATACTAGAGATAATGTGATGCTAAATTGTCTTGAGTGCAACAGACGAAGAGTTGCTAGTTAAGACCACGCGGTGGTAATTGAGTATCCTCTGGTATCAATTGTAGTTTTTCACGAGTAAATTCCCGCTGAGGAGCCGTTGAATCCAATCTATACATTGCCGGTCTACCCTGTATATGAGTATGGCGCTAAATAGCCTAAAAGTGCTGGTGCGCCGTTAAAATTCAAGCAAACAAACAAACTACCCTGTATATGATGTTATGCTAGATATTTGTATTTGTAGGAACACTCCAAATAGGATCAGTAGCTCTTTTTTGCCACCTTCGAGCTCTCCTGGTTCGTATAAATACCTAACAATGACATTCCCGAGTATTGATTGTTTTGAAAAATCATTTTGTTGTTTTACAGGTACATACTTCTTTTTAATCGCATTGTTAGGTTTCATATTAATTGTTCGAGTAATCTCATTATTTAGCGCAGTAATTACGCCTAGAAATATCTTGACCCATTCACGAGATCGTTTATCCTGGATGAATTCCTTCGCGTATTGATATCCAAATAACCGCTCAGCATGTGTCCGATTAAATCGTTCAACAATTCCTGATCGCGATGTGGTGCAGTATGTCCTCGTCTGATTGTGACATTATGATGCTTCATTGTTGATAACACTGCACCCTGAAATTCCTTGCCAGGATCAACTTGTAATTGATTTAGCCAATGCAGAGGCCCCTATGATAAATCATTTCAAACGCAGAAGCAACTTTAGTTGATGATTTTGTTTTTATGGCTCTGCTTCTTTGTATCGACTCGCAACATCAACTACAGTGAGCTCGTATTTATAAACACCATCATGCGGCAGAAATAATATATCAACTTGATGAACTTCATTAACGACGCTGACATCAAAATGAGAGAAATTAATTTGTTTAGGTGGTGGTAGATAAATTTGCCATATTGCCTGTTTCGATAACCAATCTGCTGCAGTGGTATTTTTCACTTTTGCACCGCTAGCGAGTTTACTGATTGCTGCTTTACCTTTCCAATATCCTCTTGGGGAATAATAAATAGATTTCATGATGTTATTAATTACCAGCACCCAGCATTAATTTATCTTTCATCGCCGATTTCACCAACCATGAAGCCAATTTTTCTTTGAAGGATTTATCAGTGATATAATTCAACGCATGAACTAATTTTACATCTGCGATATGTCTGCTTTGCTGATTGCTGCTTTTATAAGCAATATCATGAGCATGACACGCCTTAACAATAGCGTTTATTGGATACTTACCGGGTCAGGGTTGGTTTTGATCATCGAGTCTGATATCGAGTCTGGTTCCGGGCCCACAATAACTATACCCTGGAAGATGTTTTTGTCCCGGATATGTTGCCCATGGTGTTCTTGATAATTGTACTAACTTGGATGCAATATCACCTCCTCGTTTTTTTAAACACATCTCCAGATTTCAAAGAAACAAATCTAGATTTCTTTGTACTGCATTGAACACACTTACCAGCAAGTGCTGATCTGTTATTTTTAGTTTTATCGTCGTCAAGTCGTTTGTGCTAGTACGCTTTTTACATTTCACACAATATAGATCCATACTTTTTATATAATAACATGAATGTAATTGATTTTTCGGCGACTGAAACAAGAGAACCAGTTAAGCATCATGCAGTCCTACCAAATTCTATTCGCATGATTATTATCGGACCATCTGGATGCGGCAAGACGTAATTGCTACTTTATTTACTAACGAGATGGATGAAATGGGACAAGTTGTATTTAGTAGCCCGAGTGTAGACCATCAGCGAGGTTACGATGTGTTAAAGGATTTTAACGAGAAAGCAAAATCGGAAATCGATGAAGATATTATCGAAACAGATATCGAGGATGCACCAAGCATTGATGATATTGATGGAAGTATTAACAATTTAGTTGTATATGATGATGTCATGTTAGACAATCAAAAGAATCCCGCTAGGATATTTTCCAGAGGCAGGCATAAAAGCACTGACGTGATATATGGCAGTCAACGATACACTCAAATACCAAAAGTGATCAGAGATAACTGCAATATTCTTGCTGTATTCAACGGAGTTGACACACATACGCTACGAAACATTTGGCAAACTTGGTGCGGTGGTGATATGGATTATAATCTCTTTAGACATTTCTTTAGTCGCGTTCAGTCAATCCCAGATGGATTTGTAATGATAAATTTACATGATCCTCGGAGACGATATCGTATCGGACTTGATCAAATATTTGGTTAAAAAGGATTTTCAACCCAATGCAGCAGAGGGGGGCGCGACAACGACTTTGGTGTCTTTTTTTTCGATTTCGAGAAAGCATTGGTTAGCCAAATTGACCCTCCGCCAAGTTGGTCTGTTCGCCCCCTTTGCTGCTAATCTTGAATATTGTAAAGGACAAATCAAGGTGCATACGATACTCCTTTCTGACAGAACGTTCCCGGATATAATACTTAGTAGCAAATGTGAGACGTTATGTGGTACAAGTGAAGTTGGCAACATCGAAATTACTTTGAGTGGCAGAGATCCCTATGTTTTACGTACCCGAGGCAAATTAGTTTTATGAAACTCATACCAAACGTGCTGAAGATGGCCCAGCGTTTGTTGGTGAAAACCGTGTCGTCAGATAGCGTTGGTTATAAACAATTCTGCATTGCTATGATAACTATTTTGTAGAACAGTTCCTTAGGCTAAAAAAAAAACCTTGGAGAATTTGTAGGTGTGAACCATGTGTATTTCATAAATTAGAAACTAGACGTCTTGATTGTTAAAACGTTTTGAAAGTAGTAAAGTAGACGAAAACTTGCTAGCTGACTTTAACTTGATAGAACTGGATAAATGGCTTATAATGCTCAAAACTGTATAATAATCTATGAATTATAGCATGTGTTTCCTTTCGGTTTCTTCACATCAGTGATATAGACCGATGTCAAAAATAGAACAACTGTATAATGCATCTGTGTCACTTTGCAATGCAAATATATAATGTACGATAAGAATGATGTATAATTTGTTTCGATTTCCTGCTCAATTATCTTAAATTAACCCTTTGTCCATTTATAATTCGGTTCAATGTGTTCAAAAATAATTGTATGAATTGAGATGGCATACCTGCTGACTATATGAATGAATACGTTGTCCACGGAACAAACGTCGTTTTAGGTTTTCCTTATCTTCTTCCATTGATGTGGCATTCATGTTTAAGCTCTCCATCAGTTTTCCAATATCAGCGTAGTTCATGCCATCAATTACGGTTTCCTTGGAGTGGCTCACGTCTGCATTGGTCTAAAGGAAAAAGATAGCTAATATTCTGCCCGCAAATATAAAACCACACAAAATCTCAATCATAAATTTAAACGAAATTCAAAGGCAGATTTCATGCCTTGTTAGAAAAAAGTGATTATTTTGTGCAAAAATATATTTAAAAAAAAACATTTTGCATCTCACGGAAATTGCGTTTTGATATTCCTTAAAAATCAATTATCTTAGAAAAAAAT
This sequence comes from Unio pictorum, assembly GCA_030141615.1. Taxonomy (NCBI): domain Eukaryota; kingdom Metazoa; phylum Mollusca; class Bivalvia; order Unionida; family Unionidae; genus Unio; species Unio pictorum. Next base: position 7,845,257 of record JARLTB010000061.1, read on the forward strand.
ATAATATGTTGTATCTCTAGCACGTTGTAATCGTAATATAGGTCTACTGCTATTGATAATCAAATCAAACCTTTCATTCACAAAGAATAGAACTGTTTGATATATTGATTGCATTTTAACGGCGCGCCAGGCACTTTTAGACTATTTAGCGCTTTGCAATAGGTTATATGTAAAACCATTTAAAACAGGTACAAGTTTTGATATCGAACAACGATATCAAAAGTAAAACAATAATAAGGAAACGGTAAAAATATAAAGCTTGTTGATCAACAGTGGATTAAAATGATGCATGGTAATGCACAATGATGAAAAGATGTTGACAATAAGGGACGCTATTTACAATACATAAAAGTGCTCTTGGTGATGTCATAAAAGTAATATTTTAAAGTAAAGGTTTACTTCTTTTAGAAAATCTATATCGCGAGTGACATTTATAGTATCAAAAAGTTCCTTCATGTCATGCCCATGATACTACTTATCACGCGTAGGTTACAGGTCGAAAAACACTCTGTCATAAATTGCATAACTGTGAAAGGTTCACTCCAAGTAACGCACTCGGGTGGAACGTCAAGTCTTAGTATGTCAGAGTGGGGTAGATATGTATGACCAATTCAAATTATTCCAATGACTACCTCCTCCCTACGGAAGGTTCTGTAGGAAGAAGTGCATTCTCCTAAGGTTGGTTAGATGGCGTGAAGTTTGTTACTCACTGCATCATTCCACGATACCTGCCACTTCTGGCGTAAAGGTTTAAAATCAATATCTGGTATTTTAAAATCAGATGGTTTTATGGGTTAGAGCCATTTTAGCAGCACGATCTGCTTCTTCATTACCTTTGGTACCTGTAGGCTAGGTAACCAACAGCATGCTATATTGTGGGAGATACTCAGCTCAATATGTTTGACGAGGAGATTAATTAATAATGGGTTCTCCAGTTTTCTGTCTTGTAGGGACTGATGCACTGATAGTGAGTTACAGAAGATAAGGTGGTTTAAAATATGTGTGTTGACAATAAATGTTAGAGTAAGGCTATTGCGCTGATTTCGGCTTAAAAAGTATGTATCGTTTGGCAAACGAAGCTTTGTTATGTGTTTTCATCTAACGAAGGCTGCATCAGCCTGTTCCTCATCATGTTCTGAATCAAAATGTATTTTCGTGTAGTTTCTAAATTCGGAGAGAAGTTTTTGATAAAAGTATGGAATGGTTTATCTGAGATTTGTCACCATCGTGTAACGTAAAATTACGTTTTGGTTGTTTAAGGAGTCAGCAGGTGTTACGGACACAACCGTGTTCTGAATTGTAGAAAGAACAAATTTGTTACTGGCTGAATGATATTATGATGCCAAATGCAGGTAAAACAGTTGGCTTATTTTCATACAAGGTTTTGTATTTGAGTCGGAAAACAGTCGAAAATGCAGGGTTGAGAGGGTTGGATCTTAATGTGAAAGCATACTGTGCAGAAATCATTTATCGACGATGTGACAAATGTGGCTCGTTCGCTTCAGCGAGTAGGTTTTGACATGGAGATGTCATAAATGCTCCCAGAGTCTTATTACGTAATGATAAATTGGGTCAAGCTTCTTCAAATATGACTTCCGAGCTGAACCATAAACAACGTAATGATATCTAGTTTGGAGCGGATAAATGTTGTATATAAATTGAGGATGACCGTTTTATCAGCACCTCAGTCAGTATGCGCTACTAGTTAAAGTAGCGTTTCACATTGCAAGCATTTAGCTTTTAAAGTCTTGATGTGTGGAATAAAAGTGATTTTTCTGTCAAAAAGATAATATTCAAAAACTTGGTTTATTTAACAACTTGAATAGGTCTTCCGTCATGCGTGAGTTTAGGCTCATGCTGATTTCTTCGCAACTGACAAGAATGCAAGCATACTGTTTTCGATTTTGAAAATTTAAAATGGTTAATATTGGTCCAATTTAGCTTCGTGTTGGTAATTTGATCTAGTTGCTTTTCAATTGTATGCATGTTCTTTGATCTATAACATACTATACAATTATCAACGTAAAGTGAGCATATCACACCAGGAGCCAAACACATGGTTGTTCCCGTACTTCCATGCTGTGTCATAGGCCTTTTATAAATAAAAAACCGCTACGAAATGTTTTTTATATGTAAAAGCATCGCGAATAAATGTTTCCAGTCTAACCGGATGATCGTTAATGCTACGAAAGTAACCTAAGCCACTATGGAAAGGAAATATTAAATTGTTATTTTCCAAGTACCATAAGAGCCGGGAATTAATCATTAATTCCATAGTTGTACACACACAGCTTTTCAGTGCAATAGGCTGATTGCTGTTATGATCACTACGTTCTTTAACTGGTTTTGTAACTTGTGTTTGTGCTATTTGTTTCCAAATCTTAGGTACATTACCAGCAATTCACAAATCAATACATATTTTCAAAAGGGATGTTAGTGATGATTCTGTGAGGTGTTTCAAGAACTTACCATGTACTTCTTCAGGCCCTGCGGATGTCTCATGGGCCTTGTCTAAAGCTCCAATTGTGCAAACAGTTAGTTATAACTTTCAGAGTTGTTGGATGTGAATTTTAAACATGGTTTTTCTTTTTGATGTTTTAATCTTTAGAAGGCTTGCGAATAATTAGATGATGAGGACTTCGGATATAAACTGTCTGCAAGAGTATTTGCTATGTCATGTTTCAAACAAAAATTGTTATTGTTTGTTTTCAGATGTTGGAGGGAATTATTTTTTCTCTTTCCATTTATTTTGCGGATAGTTTCCCAAACTTTCTTGAGAAACGAGAGCTTAGAGAAAAACTATATTTCTTATATGATGCTGGTTTACTTTTTTTGATTGTGAGGCGAGCTTTAGACCGGATAATATGGTATTTTCTTAAATGTTTAAGCGTTGGACAATTGTTTAAGTTTTTCAATACTTATCTGCGTTATCTAATGGTTTCTTTACATTCCTTAGTTAACCAAAATATTGTGTTTTTTACAGTTCGGTGAAGACTTTATAATATAGTCTTTAGAAATCAGAATGGAAGTAGAATGATTTATATGATTAATAACGTTGAATACTATATTCTCAATAAGTCTTTTTTACAGAGTGTTTGAAACGTAAGCCTTCTTAGTATAGAACTAGCAGGTACGGTAAACTACGAATCTTACAAGAATCATTGCATTTGTAATAAAGCTTTGCAATAGTATACAAAGTCAAAGATCTAATGACGCATGTATCTTTTGCTGAAACGTATATCATTTGACAGAAGCATATTATTAAATAATATTTCAAACGCAGTTTCCGCTCTGTATATGTTCTAAGCTGAGAGGAAGCAAAATAACTTAGGATAAAGATTTGGTCCAGTAGCAGAACGTTTGAAATGTAATAGATGCTTTTATTGGTTATAGTTATTCATTAAATATTAATTTTCGTACATAAAACCTGACAAATAACAGCATTTACATTCAACATCTTTGATATCATATGGAACTATCTTGTAACATTACCGTTTCAGAGACTTCCTCTATTATGTCACACCCAAGTTCAATGTCATTGTCGCTTGCTAGACATGGGTCAAACGACAATCCTCCGTTTCCCTAAAGAACAGAAGAGATTATGAACACAATTGTTGAAAATGTTACAAGTTGTCTTCCCGTGTGGAAATAATAAGGAACATATATTACTTGCATAAAATCAATACTATCTTAACATATATGCATAACCTTGGCATAAATAATTTATGACGTGATATAGCATTTTGTTTTAATATACAGGATGAAGTAAACCTGAAATGTGACGATGCAAATGCGCGTCAGACGAATAATTATTGAGGAAATATCATTATATACGTGTTAAATACATGACATCAACTCCTCACACATTTATGTGACTACATCTGGCACATTGTATTTTCCTACTACAATTTAACTAGGAAGGAAATACAATGATACTGTCAATTCAGGAATATAAGTCTTTGCACAATTGTTCATCTCAGTACAAGAAACATACTTTACAAGATCTAACATGATGAGAGAATCATAAGTTTGCAAAATAATTTCAATCCGACCAGTATTGGTATAGCCTTCTATCACACTGCAATGATTGATTAAGACGCAAAGCCATGTTATCCAATCAGGTATGACTTCAACACAGTCTGCCAAGTGTTAAGGAAGTGTATCAAAAGCTGAGTGTCCAGTTTAGTATAGAAGAATTATCATAACTAGTGCATATCGTTCTTTTCTGAATCAGACGCTTTCTAATTATACCTTTTGAGATTGGCTAATAGACTGAATTATCTCTTGAATAAGGTGGTTTAAATATCGACCATATCTTGCAGTAACATGCGTCGGAACATTTCACACAAGCCTTAAAGACATAGTTGCAAACGCGACGTTTGATAAGAACAATACATAACTTGATACCAAATTCGAAAGCAAACATTACGGTTTAATTGGTATGCATTTTAGACCTTATTTTTCAACAAGTTGTATTTTTAAAGACATTATACAATAACATAAACAACGTTTATTAATCTGTAGTTCTGCATGACATTGATGTAATCCTCTAATTTCTACGAACTGTTGAAAACCACTTTGATAAAAACATTTATCAAAAAGCATGTTTTAATAACTTGAACTTGTATAAGGAAAGTATAAAGCGCACAAGAAAATCACTTATTACAACACAGTATAAAAACTGTACAAAATATTATTCACAGAGAAATTAAGAAAGATATACCAGAGAATGTCCAAATTCATCGACCTAAAGGTGGATATGACATTCGAACATTATATTATACTAGGCAATAAAATAGCATTTATGACTGTCTTTATAAACAAAATTAGAAGACACGTTTAACAATAACATAACAAAGACAAGAAAAACAACCCAAACTTGTACAAACACTCACTCAAGAATAATATGCAGAAAAAAACATTTTTGACATATAAAAAAAGTATACAGTGCTCGAAAGGATATGCAAGGTTAAATATGTTCACATTATATATTAAACTAACTGAAAGGGAATCATAAATACAGTACAAAAGAATGTTTAATAAAAGGAAAAAACGACCACACACTAAATACTACATTTACAATCACAGAACAAAATATAGTTAAATATTACAAAAAAAAATTAAGGATAGGGGATGATTCTGGATGAAATTAGCGCTACTTTATTTATTACTTAATAGTAACAAGAAAATGACAACAAAAAACCCCCATTAGAACTCAAAACATAACAAATGCCAAAGTGAAAATATAAAAAATGAACACATTCTTTGCCATTCCAGTGATCTCATTCACTCACACTACCTTGTATACGTCCAAAGGCGAGATGCAGTTTCGTAGCTGGAGTCAACGGCACATATATAATCGAACGAATGAAACATGAAGGTGTCACGGCAGTGCGTATAATACGTATTAAACCTTATAACAATATGCAGGTCACCAACACATTTGTGCTCACCTTGAACAAACCAACATTACCCAAAGTGAAAAATGTTGGAATTTTGCAGGTAAAGGTCGAGATATACATTCCAAACCCGCTTCGATGCTAGAAGTGTAAAACATCCAGCCATCACTAAGACCGATGTTCCAAAGTAAACATATCTGGCCGATGCAGAGACAACTCTCATCAGGAAACTAATTGCAGCGCAACTCCGCATTATGTCAATTGTGGCTAGGAACATCATGCCAATACCAAGGACTGTGATACTTGAAAACAGCAGAAGGAAATTCAGAGGGAAAAATTTACATAAAATCTTCCCTTCCCTGAGGCCAGAAAGCTTGTCGAGGCAAAAACATAACTTCCTGGCCCATCCTTCTCCACTGTAGTAAAACACAATCTCAAAACCATTAAGGACGCACAAACACAGACTGATCAACCCGATTCAACAACAAGTGCCAATATTCCACATTACCAATCACATAAAACATAACATCTACCCAAATTAAATTCAATAACAACCCTCCACTGAAATCACCAAGAAATAAATGCAAAGCACAAACAAATATGAACCAAAGGCGTCAGATGATCCCATTAAACTTTACAAGTTTGGAGACTTTGAGAACATGGATACAGAAGAAACTAATCCATATACTCAAGGTTGCTTCAAACCTACTAACAACAAACACACTCGCGGACTTTCTCCAGACAAATAACAACACAAATTGCCTCCGCGAATGTTCTAATCTAGCTCCAGAATTTCCAGTGCAACTTTATAATGAATAACACAGTCATACAAAGGAACTGTCGAGGACTTAAAGTTAACTGCAATGATATTCTTCTGCGCTTAAATAAACACGATTCTGCAATACTATGTTTACAGGAAACATTCCTGAAAGAGAGAGATAAAATTACATTTAAAATCTTTTCCCTGCTTAACTAGTACTATCAAAACGCTGACAGGGCTTCAAGTAGAATCTCTGTAGTTGTGAACAATAGAGCCCTCACATATTCATCGCTTTAAATACAAATTTACAAGCCATGCTGTAAGCGTCACTCTACATCGAGTCATTACCTTTTGCTCTATTTACTATTTTGGACTATAAATGGAAGGTCGTTGATGACCTTCGCAACAATGAATCACCAATCACTCTTGAAAATAACTCTAAATTTCATGACGCAATTCTACAATGGAATATATAGAAGGGCGACTGGCCTACCTTTGAAACATTGTAAAACTAGACTAAATAAATATACAGTTTTCAACGCTGTTAATCCTACACAGTATTTTACTTCAATGCTAATTGTAATTGCAGAAAAATGTATTCCAAAGTCTTTACCGAACAGAACAAACCCCCTTAAACCTTGGGTAACGAGGCAATGCCAAGGAGCCATTAGAAAACGCCGAGAAGCATTAAAACAATTCAACAATCGTCCAACGCCCGAAAATTTAAACAAATATCGACGCACAAACACAGAATGTAAACGTGCATCATGGAAGAATATATTTATAATATATTTCTTCTTTAAACTATCATTCCTCAAGTAAGCGCGTCTGGGACACCATTCAAAAAATAAACGGAATGAGATAAAACATTTCTCTCCGACACCTGAAAACAACTAATAAAAGTTCTAAAGATAACATAGCAAATAATATTGCAGTTTCTCCAAAACCTCATCATTTAATTATTCAAAGGCCTTCCGAAGATTAAAACACAAAAAGACAAGTTACATTTAAAATTCACATCCAGCATCTCTGAAAGCTAAAACAAGCTGTTTTCACTATTGGAGCTTAAGGGCGCTATAGATAAGGCCCATGACACATCGGCTGGGCCTGATGAAGTACTTTACCAGTTTTTGAAACACCTCCCAGAATCATCACTAACATCTCTTCTGAAAATCGTTAATGATTTAAGGATTGTTGGCATTGTACCTAAGAGGTGTAAAGAAGAAAATGTAATACCAATTCGCAAATCAAAGATCCAAACAGCTATCGGTCCTTTGCACTGACATATGTTTGTGCAAAACAATGGAACGAACGATTAATTCTCGACTGTTATGGTATTTCGAAAGTAACAATTTAATATATCATTTCCAAAGGGGCTTCTTTTCTAGTCGTATTATGATATGGTTAAACTGGAAACATCTATCCGCGATGCATTAATCAAGAAGGAACATTCAGAAGAAATTTTCGTTGATTTAGAAAAGGCCTTTGATACAACATAGAAGTATGGGATACTAAATGACCTGCATGATTTGGGTCTAAAAGGCCGTCTGCCCAATGTCATCTCTAATTTACTCTCCGACAGAGAATTCAAAGAGCGCGTGGGCTCTACCCTCTCCGATATGCACCAGAAAGAGATGAGTGTGCCCAAAGGTAGTCTTTTATCTGTGACGACATTTAATATCAAAATCATTAGCATCACCAACTGTTTAGCTCCCAGTGTGGATTGTTCATTATATGTTGACGATTTTTTAATTTGTTATCGATTAAAGAACATGCATACATTTGATCGGCAGCTCCAATGCATACATTTGAAAGGCACCTCCAACAAAATATCAACAAGATCAAAAATTGGGCCAGCAGCAATGGTTTCACATTTTCAAAATCGAAAACATTATGCATGAATCTCTGTCAGTTGCTCTGAAATGTATTGAGAATAAACCTATTTCAAATAGCATTATTTTATGTGACTCAATATCAATGCTTCAGTCAATACACAATAGAAAACTGGAAAACCAATTATTACCCAATATCCTCGTCAAATATACCGAGCTTATTACCTCGTACAATATAGTATACTGTTGGTTACCTAGCCATATTAGTATTAAAGGTAACGAAGACGCAGACCGCGCTGGTAAAATCGCTCTATCCCAAGAACCATTGGATTTTAAAGTATGTTTACTGATGGTAAACCTTGTATCAAAAAGTACCTACGCCAGAAGTGGCAGGCATCATGGAAGGTTTCAATTAATACCAAACTTCATGCCATCAAACCAATCTTGGGGGAATGAACTCCTTCCTACATAAATACCCGTAAGGAGGAGGTTGTCATTGTAAGAATCAGAATTGGACTTTTGTACATAACCCACTCCCATATACTAAAAGGTGTATATCCACCAGATGGCGTTTCTTGCAATGAACCATTCACTGTGACACACTTTATGACCGAGTGTTCCAACCTGCAACCTACGCGTGATAAGTCCTTTAATGTAAAAGTACTTGACATGAAAAACGCTTAGATACTATACATATCACTTGAATTTAAGATTTCCTGAAGGAAGTAAATCTATTTTTCAATCTATAACTTACATGCCATTACCTAGAGCATTTTTATCTAATGTAAATACCCCTCTTACTTTCAACATCAATTTAACTGTACTCATCAACATCCACCATTTATATCTCCTGTTGATTGGGAATCTTCATATTTACTGTTGATAACATATTATCATTTTATGTTGAACTATTTGATTTTTGATATCGTTGGTCGATATTAAACATCTTAGTATTTTTAGACGTATATAACTACAACGGATGGTGTGGCGTTGAATAGCCAAGATGTGCTGGTGCACCGTTAAAAAACAATCATTGAATCATTCAATTATTCAGCAACGTGTTAGAAATTATTCGAAAAAATTCTCAACGACTCTATCTTCACGTCATCACATTTTTATGCGACCATTTCATTTCCGGTATTAAAACTTATAAGGGAATTATTATTCGTATAGGACTTTCATAAAGACTAATTTGGAGTCATATCAATATATTACAAGTTCCTCTCCTATTTGTTATTTATTAATTTAACAATTCAATTGTTGATAAAGTTCTAAAAAAACAAGATGGTTTCGCTAACTTTCTGTTATCAAATGTTTTTAATAATAAAGTCATAATGCAACCAATAAAATGCAGAATATATCAAAGTATTTGAATCATTGTCGATCTTGTTTGTGATATTGATATAGCACTGATAGGATAAACTCATATCCAGTGGGGTTTATGTCCATTTTGGGTCAGACATATAACATATAGAAATATGATTCATTAAGATTCAAGAAAACGTATGATGCCTGAATATTTATTTTTGTTTACAACCATCAGAATATTTTACAAACCCATATTTCAAGTTTGATCATGCTATAACACGAAATATGGATTCCAGAGTGGTAACGAACTCAGAAATAAGATTACCGATTAGTATTGTTGATCTTACTCGTACGGAAGATATACGACGGGATTTTAATGATGCATAGATAAATTGGATAAAATAATAAAAGTAACCTTCAGACCGAGATGAAGTCCCTCAATACCAAATTACGGACTACATACTATAACACAAGCCGATTTAGAGTTAGGCGAGATACTAATGTCCAAAATAAAGAGTGCATAGAATGAAGGATCATAAGAATATATCCATTTTTATTTTACTGAGGTTGCTCTGTTTATATGAAATGAATTAGCATTAAAAGTGTAGTGCACGTATTTAAAATCTAAATTTAAGAGTTACAAAAATAGATACCTGGACATTTAATAAAAACTTGTCAATAGTGTTATCAGACAAACATTCCCAGTAACTCGAATGTTGAATACAATATGTTACTTTAATTTACAGCCGATGATAAAATAGACAACGCAATATAGTCATTTCATATTTCATTTTAGTATACATCACTAGACAATGTAAATTCCATAACGTAAATAGTATATATATATATATATATATATATATATATATATATATATATATATATATATATATATATATATATATGTGTGTGTGTGTGTGTGTGAGTGTGTATAGATAGATAGATAGATAGATAGATAGATAGATAGATAGATAGATAGATAGATAATGATCCATGCATCTTTTCAGGAGGAGGATTTGTAATATGCATACGAACCAACTGACAGTCGGAATCACAAAATTCCCGTTGATACACGAGTGTACAAAAATTGCTTTATAAATGAATGATAGTCTAACAGCAGTTTAACATATATGCGTATAAGCGAATACTGTCGTAACAGGTTAGAGTGATTGCTATTTTTTCCTCTTTTGTTTATATAGTGCAGGTATGTTAATATGACTGTCCCACAGTGGCACAGTCAGCATTGGAGGACGTAACATCACCAACCTCCTCTTTGCAGACGACATTGATGGGCTGGCAGGCAGTGAAGATGAGCTTGCCACCTTAGTGAATAACCTGGATGAACCATCTTCCAGATTTGACATGGAGATAAGTGCCGAGAAGACAAAGCTGATGAGAATCAATGGCAAAAAGTCTCAATCAAGATTAAAGTCAGAGGACTGGAAGTGGAAACAGTGGGCCAATTCAAATATCTTGGTTCCATAATCACGGAAGAGGGATCAAGAGCAGACATTTTGTCACGAGCAGCACAAACAACGGGAGCTTTGATTGATTGATTAATTTAATTGTAACGGCGCACCAGCACGTTTAGGCTATTTAGCGTCATACAATAAGTTATACGTTTAAAAATAAGAAAGGTTTAATATCGACCAGCAATATCACAAAACCATAATAGTTAAATATAAAATGGTAAGATGTTAGTAACAGAAAATATGAAGCTTCCCAATCAAAGGGAGATGTAAATGGTGTATGTTGATGATAAGATTTTGTCGAGGCAAAAACATAGAAAAGGCGTATGACACAACATGGAAGTACGGGATACTAAATGACCTGCATGATTTGGGTCTAAACGGTCATCTACCCTCTTTCATCTCTAATTTCCTCTCCGACAGAGAATTCAAAGTACTAGTGGGCTCTCTCCTCTCCGATATGCAACAGCAAGAGATGAGTGTGCCCGAGGTTAGTATTTTATCTGTGACAATATTTAATATTAAAATCAATAGCATCATCAAGTGTGTAGCTCCCGGTGTATATTTCTCATTATATGTGGACGATTTTTCAATTTGTTATCGATCAAGGTACATGCATACAGTTGAAAAGCACCTCCATTAAAATATCAACAAAATCCAAAATTGAGCCAGTACTAACGGTTTCACATTTTTAAAATCGAAAACAGTATGCATGCATTACTGTCAGTTTCGAAGACATCACGATGACCCTAAACTCACGCTGGACTGAACACTTATTCCAGTTGTTGAGAAAAGAAAGTTTTTGAGTATTATCTTCGACAGAAAACTGACTTTTATTCCAGACATCAAGTATTTGAACGCTAAATGCTTGGATGCTTAGATCTACTTTAAGTCGTTGCGCACACTGACTGGGGAGCTGATAAAAAAGCCATCCTCAATTTGCATAGAGCATTTATACGCTAGAAACTCGACTATGGATGCGTTATTTGTGGTTCAGCTAGGAAGTCATATTTTAAATTGCCTGACCGAATTCATCATCAGGAAATAAGACTTGCTCGGTGAAACTTTTAAGACAACTCCATCTAAAAGTTTTCTCGCGGTTTCGAATCAGCCACCTTCATCAGATCGCAGAAAACTACTTTCTGCACAGTACTCCCACAAATTAAAATCATACCCTCTAAACCTTTCTTTTAAATCTGTTTTTCAAGCCAAATACAAATTTTTATATAAAAACAATCCAAATGCCATACCTTCATTTGGTATCAGAATATGATCCAGCGTTGACGCTATCAAAATTAATCTCTCTACATTTGAGAAAGCGTTTGTCTCGCTAATTCCACATAGGCCCCTTAAACAACCCAAAATGATTTTTACGTTACACGATGGGATAAATCTGAGACAAACCCTGCCATCTTCCAGAACTCTTATCATGAACTCCTCAACGAATATAGAAACAATTAAATTTATACTGATGGAACACAGGATGAGTTAAAGACTTATGCAGCCTTCGTTAGCGGTAAACACATACCAAAAGTTTATTTGCCTAAAGATGCGTCCATTTCTTCAGCGGAAATCAGAGCAATAGACCTTGCTTCGAAATTTACTGAGAATAAACGTATTTCAGTTAGCATTATCTTATGTGACTCAATATTAATGCTTCAGTCAATACACAACAGAACATTGGACTACCCATTATTAACCAATGTCCTCGTCAAATATACCAAGCTCAGTACATGGTAAAGTATAGTATACTGTTGATTACCTAGCCATTATATTATTAAAGGTAATGAAGAAGCAGACCGCGCTGCTATAATCGCTCTATCGCAAGAACCATTTGATTTTAAATTATGTTTACTGATTCTAAACCTCGTATCAAAAAGTACCTAAGCCAGAAGTGGCAGGTAACGGGTTAGAGTGATTGCTATTTTATCCTATCTTATTTATAAAGTGCAGGTATGTTAATATATTACATGCAAATCCTACTCTCTTAGTGAATGGGTAGATTAATACGATAATCCGCAGATTACATTGAACGAAACATAATCTGATTACTATAACCAGATTGTACTTTTCAAAAGGTATATTGTCACGATTGGATTTTTCATATTCATGCATCAATAGATATAACTGCACTACGAAAATGATATGAACCTATGCAACTGTTAAACGCTGATCGGTATTGACGAAACATTAACTAATACCAGTACACTAGTCAAGTAACGTGACAACACACCTTGATTTGTGTTGGCATACCATCTGTCTCTGGGTTTACAGCTGTCCTGTTTGTGCTATCTTTGTTTGGATCACTTTTAGCAGATTTGCGAAAGCTATCTGAAATAGAGCACCTTCCTGTTAAAAGAATCCTTTATTTTAACGAGTGGCTAAGAAAAGAAAAGTAGCGTTAAGTCGTGATACTGATGTGTCCTGCTCCTTAAATGATGTGATCAAAACGTATGCCTAAAGTGCAGTCAAATGCCAGCTATCACAAACAATTGTAAAGCTACCACTCAAACGTAGTATTTTTAAGGATGAACGGAAACGAGTGAGGCATAACGCATTAGTGAGATCTACAGGTTATTGCATTAGTGCTATGAATTTAGAACAGGTAACAATGTTAAACCTCTGAAATTATAATGCTGTCATCAAATGTTTACTGATCTACTCTATAAATAGTAACTTTGACAGAACTGAGACTGTTTAGAGAACCGCAAACAATGCATTTCTTTGTTTGGTCTAAGATCGAAACAGTTAATATCTGTTAGAATATCTGTGCAACATATTATAAGCATATGATTGTGCATATTAACCATACCCTTTAACGTGGATTAAAGTAGTCATTATAAGTAGTTCTTAATTTGGCGCTGAAGTAATGTCTGCTCTCAATATCCAAGGTGATCAAACACTTTCGACCTGGCAGCATAACATCTTAAAATGCTAATAGCGTTTGTGTATGCGTGTGTGCGTATGCGTGAGTGTGTACGTGTGTGTTTGTGTCTATGTCTATATTCGCTTCATATTCCAGTGTCTTTGTTTATCTGCAATACTGAGATAAATATGTTGACTTTTCCTTTACTTGAATTGACTTCACTTAACCATCTTGATTTTGCATCATTCTTCTAAGTTCTATATCAATGGCAGTGTCTCTTGTTGTGAAAATTACTTAAGCTAAGACATTCCTGCACACAATGCGCACGTAAAGCTTGGGAAATTGAGTAAAAATTCGTTCTTTACTAGGTCAGTCATGACTAATGTATGCTTTTATTGAAGTTTGTATTAGTGCCTATCATATTTGCTATAAGTAGAAAGAGAATACTAATGACTTGATTTGTATTCCCATATATCCTATGTACCATATCTTTGAGGCTAGCGTCCTCTAAAATAACAAAGTCATGGCGAATTTGTGCGGAATCTGATAAAGATGCTTCCATAAAGAGTAATTAGTGTTTGTTCTTATACAGGTTTAGTAAAATAGCTGTTTAAGCGAATATTGTGAAGACCCACGTTATGGCATGAGAGACAAGCCATTTCACCTTTAAATATACGAAACATGCATTACATCATTCCCTGGGGAAGACCAATAAACGATTTTCTCTTAGACAATACAGGACACTAATTGATGAAGAAAATATGCATATATGTAACCTTGTACCTTCCGTATCTATATCTGTCTGACCAGGCGCATTTTTCATAATGCCGTCGAACATAGCAACTATTTGTTTTACTTTGGGTATAGTTGAAACATTTTCATCAGTGTCATCTTTGTTGTCTTTGTTTTGCATCTGAATAAATAAAAGTATATTTTTGAAGAGATAATCGATTAGTAGTTTTACATTTAGAAATTGTTAGTAAATTATTGGTAACAACCTATACGTAGCGAGTCTATCTAAGCGTACATACTTACCCATGAATCTACGGTCATTTTGTATTATATGGAGGAAAGCTTGTTACTGTGGATGAATAATATATCTTACTAAACTTGAAACGAAAAACACTGAACTTCTAACACGCAAAAATCATTTCTTTGACTCTAAAATTAAGTTTTTTCTCTGTGGATGCGTAAAACGTGTTGCTCAAAATCATTGTAATATAAGCCTTTATCTATCTATCTATCTATCTATCTATCTATCTATCTATCTATCTATCTATCTATCTATCTATCTATCTATCTATCTATCTATCTCTATATATATATATATATATATATATATATATATATATATATTACCATTTCATTGCAAACATTTCAATTGAGGCCGAGAGTACGACAAAAGCCACTTGCTGTGATCTTCCAATACACATTATATTGTTCTTTATGTTGTCAATGTGAACATCAAAGATCATGTCATGTTATAGCTCTGTTTGGTTATTTAAATTCTTTTTATAGTAACATTATGTATCAGTTCTCTGAATGTTTTGAGTCATGCCATACTGTTAATATTTTAATGTAATTGCATCAATTGTAGGTGATTAAGGTCTTCTTCACCGTATTCGATAATGTTTGCAGGTGTTTTCTCGATTTCTATAGTATAAAGTCAGGCAATACTTTCTGAGGGATCCTACAATAACGACAACACGAAACTGACAGAAATATGTTGGCATTAAAACTCAATCGATTAATCTTTATTATATATAAGTTTCATAGTCCCATTCTATATATATATATATATATATATATATATATATATATATATATATATATATAATCTAAGTGTCCAATTAAATGTAACCAATATGCCTTGTGAACTTTCTATTAGGCCCATTGTCGTAGATATATTTGATCAATTGATAATTAAAAAAAACCATCCATTAGAAGATTACTCGGATATCACATTAGTTTTATGAGAACATATAACTTCACCTAGTAGATATATGATCGTCCATAAACAACGTGAAAAAATTCTAAACATAATAAATTCATTTAGTTTGCATTTCATATTGTCTTGGAATATTGCGATAAAGCTTCACAGTAATATTGGGAACTATCTCTGTAGGTTAAGAAGACGCAAAGGTTAGAAGAAAATGAAATCATCTTTATCACCATGATCGCATTGTTTTATACATATGGCATAAGTTACATTATGTGTTTAGTACCAAACATACATACAGAGATAAATGAAAAACTTACATAACAGCATACATACAAAGATATATACATACATGCATGGATGCTTGCATGCATACATATGTATGTACTTACGTCCATCCATCCATCCATCCATCCATCCATCCATCCATCCATACATACATACATACATACATACATACATACATACATACAATACTAAAACAGATGCGTGTGGTCAGAATATTTTTCTTCAATTTATTTACCTTCTTATACATTTATTTATCTATATATTAGTATATATTACAAGTGTATCATATGGTAACCTTTCTAGTATTGTATATTTAATAATGTTACGTAATTTTAAAAAGTATCCAGCATAACCCAAAATTGAACTGAAAGATCTGATTATGTAGCAGTAAATTACCATAGTGATGACTATTCTTTGTTTGATCCACTATCTGAACACGTCCGATCTACAATTATCCCCAACGAACCACGATGTGACGTGAATCTGAAAGAAATGAAATTTAAACATGAAAAAATATCCCTCTCTTTCATGTTTGTACAGAATAACTAATGCAAAAGAAGCCGTCATTTTAATAAACGAGAATGGTAATACTAAATATGTCCATAAGTTTAATATTTCTTTTAAACGAATGTGGGCACAATCGCAAAAATACATTGCTATACCAGATCGTAATTTGTGTACAATGATTGATTAATTGAATTTTAACGATGCGCTAGCACGTTTAGGCTATTTAGCGCCAAACAATAGGTTGTATTTATACATGTTTGAAAATATGAAATGTTTAATATCGAGCAGCGATATAAACTACCATAATAGTTAAATATAAAATGGTAAGATGTTGATAACTGTAAACTATGAAGAATTTGTGCACAAAAGGGACTTCAGGGAATAGAGTATCAAGGAAAAGGCAAATAAGCAAAACAAGCCCAATGATTTCACCTGCACCCACATTAACGTATTAATTATACAAATTCACTTTCAACTACTCTTACAGAAACAGGTCAGAGTAAACGAAGGGGGCCAAACAAACGTTAATCCTTTGTAAACAAAACTAACATTCCCAACTGCATTATCCACCTATAACCTCCTTAACTTCCCTTTTTCAAAAATAATAAATCCCCGCTACTATCCCCAAAACGCTAGTATTAAATTTTACAGAGTGCAATGGTAGAAATATACATAGGCAGAACCTTCATACACAAGGGCAGCGGGGCCTTTCATATCGTCAAAAACCCCATGTGTTTGTTTGTTTTCTACTGGAGCACCAGCGATATTAGGCTATTTAGCGCAATGGATTAGGTTGCATGCATACATGTTTAAAATACTAAAAGGTTGAATATCAACCAGCGATTATCAAAAAACCAAATAGTTCAAAGCAAAATAGTAATGTGTTAGTAACAGTAAAAAAGAAGTTTCCCAATCAACTGTACATGTCAATGGTGTTATGTTAAAGAATACAGATGAAAAGATGTTGAAAATAAGGGACGGTATTTACATTACATACAAATGCTCAAGGTAATAGCGTAAAACCATTTTATTGGAACGGAACCCTTCGGAGCGTTTAGATTGCTCGCGGAACCACATGCAGTGACACAAGAAAACATCGACTGATACAGGTGTGTGTGTGTGTGTAACATTATAATTGTAGCCCAAATAAAAAATAAACTCGTGTGGCCAGAATAGCCGATATTACTAGTTACTAAGTTACTTTATTGTTACCCGTTAGCATCAGTTTGCAGTAGCGAACATTTCAGTGCGAAACTTGTGCTTGGTGATTTCTACAAAGCAGTTGAATTCGTGGCCGAATGTTGGAGAGAGACACTCGAAGTACATCTTCGACAGCCAAAAGTCATTCTTGTTTGTTGTGTTTGATGGTGGTCATAGCAGAAAATCCGAACTCGCACATATAAGAAGTTGAAAACTGCAACAGAAGTCGCAAAGCTTTCTCTGCGATATCCGTGTACTCGTTTTCAACTAGTAACCAAAACGCATCTAAGTTCAACTCTGCACGTATTAGCTCCAGCGTTATGTCACTCGCAATGCTAACGATCTCATCTTTCTTCAAAGTAAACTGTTCATGGCACGGTTCAAATTTTTTCAAACGAGTTTCTAACCCAGTCGTACTGGTCAACATATATCGATGGAAAATATTTGCTGAGACTATTCAACAGAGCATCCAAATGGGTCGCAGTCAATGGAAGAATTTCTTGGTAATGTTTTTGAACAACACTGGGAAATATTTCCTAATTTCCAGCAGATGCACGCTTCTTCCAAATTACCAATGTATTCAGAAATGCGTTTTTTCTGTCAGTTGAAGTCAAGACGATGTCATGCCTGCCTTGCATTCCACTGTTCAAAATGTTCAATTCATGAAATATATCGGCCAGATAAGCTAGTTTGGAACACCACCACTCGCTGCTCAGTACTTCTTCAAAATTCTTCAAGTTTTCACGAGAACAGAACATCATCATCTCTCTCAGCTCGAAGAAGCAAGATAAAACGTTTCCGCGAGAAAGCCATAGTACGTCCGTGTGTTGAATGAATGTGAAATAGTCCGCTTCCATGCTTCACAAAATTTGGCAAACATGCGACATTTCAGAGGTCTCATCTTCATATAATTACCCCCTGCGGGTTCGGGGTTGTAGAATAGGCCCGACGTGCCTCGCCACGTGTCGTAAAAGGCGACTAAGTAGAAGCAACCTGTTTGCCGTGGGTTGCGTCCCGTGTCGGGGGAGGAAAGGATCCTGGTAGTTGCAACACACTACTTTGGCCTCTACTTCTCCTAGACGGGTGGTCGAGATGGGCCCGGTCTCGACAAATCGGCTGGTCACGCCGAGCACTAGGAGGTCTTTTTATCCTTTTTTATTACTTATCTTCTCTTTTTTTCTTGTATCTATCTTGATACCACCGTTTCCCCTACATTCTTTTCCTTTAGCTTTCACTTCCACAAGTTTTAGAAGACTTCCTAGATAGCGGTGGCTCAACGGGTCAATCGGGAGGTAATTTTACCGACCCTAGAAGGAAGCTTCATGGGTCAATCCCAGGTAATTTTATCTAACGAGTATGGCATCTATGTATCCCTGGCACTTGAAAAGTGTCCCCTCGTTGGGCTCCGTGGCGGGTGGGGAGCATGGGTGCTGAAATATTAAACCCCAATCATGGCAAATACAACAAAAAAAACCAACAATAAACGTACCAAACCATTGTCTGATTCGGATGAAGAACCATGCGGCGTGGAATCATTTCCACGCTTCATGGTTATACAGTCAAAAGATGATGCAAAACCGCTTTCAGGTTTCTCTCCTTTCGTTATCGAGAAAACAATCTCCGGCACTATTGGCACACCAAAAAGTGTTAAAAAACTAAAATCGGGCTGTCTTCTTGTAGAGTGTGAGCGAAAGAAACAAACAGAAAATATCATGAAAATGAAGACATTCTTTGATATCCCAGTAACCTCATTCGCTCACACTACACTGAATTCGTCCAAAGGGGTAATGCGATGTCGTGACTTGGCTGGAGTCACTGACGCAGATATCATCGAAGGGATGAAAAATGAAGGTGTCACTGCAGTACGAAGAATACGTATTAAACGTAATAACACCCTGCAGGACACCAATACATTTGTACTCACCTTTAATAAACCGACAGTGCCCAAAGTGATCAAGGTTGGGTTTTTACAAGTAAAGGTCGAGATTTACATTCCAAACCCCCTTCGATGTTATAAATGTCAAAAATACGGCCATCACGAGGATCGATGTTCCAGAGCCAAGGTATGTGGCCGATGCGGAGACCACTCTCATCAGGAAGCTGATTGTAGAGCAACTCCGCATTGTGTCAACTGCGGTAAGGAACATCACGCCAGTTCCAAAGATTGTGATACATGGAAACAGGAGAAGGAAATTCAGAGGGTAAAGTTTACCTCGAACATTCCCTACCCAGAGGCCAGAAAACTTGTCCAGGCGAAAACATCCCTTCCTGGCCCATCCTTCTCCACAGTCTTAAAACACAATCCAAAAAGCACGAAGGACGCTCAAACACAGACGGATCAGCCCGATTCAACCACAACTGCCAATATCCCTAATTATAAGCCACAGAAAAGCACAACATCAACTCAGACAACTTTTAATAACAATCCACCACCAAAATCACCAAAACAGAAACAAAAAGCACAAACAAATAAACCGCAAAAGGGGTCAGATAACCCCATTAAACTCTACAACAGGTTTGGAGACATTGAGAGCATGGATGCAGAAGAAACTGCTCCATGTACTCAAAGTAGCTCCAAACCTAATAAAACTGAATATACTCCCGTACTTCCTCCAGACAAATAACAACACATGCTTCCTTCGCGAATAGTCTAACCTAGTTCCAGAATCTCCAGCATAACATTAGAATGAAGAACACCATCATACAATGGAACTGTCGAGGACTTAAAGCTAACTACAATGATATTCTTCTGCTTTTAAATGAACACGATCCTGCTGTACTATGTTTACAGGAAACATTCCTGAAAGAGACAGATAAAATTACTTTTAAAAACTTTTCCCTGTTTAATGCGTACTTTCAAAACGCAGACAGGGCCTCAGGAGGAGTCTCTATTGCTGTGAACAATAGAGCCCCTCACAGAGTCATTTCTTTAAACACAAATTTACAAGCCATTGCTGCAAGTGTCACTCTACATAGAGTGATTACTTTTTGTTCCATTTACTTACCACCAAACACCAACCTAGTACAAAAGGAATTAGACAATCTTGTTGAACAACTTCCCGCGCCCTTCGTTTTACTCGGGGATTTTAATGCCCATAACATTTTATGGGGATCAAATCACATAAACGACAGAGGCAATAAAATAGAAGATTTCATTTCTAGACACGATCTGTGTTTATATAACACTAATTCACCAACATATTTACACCCAGGAACGGGTACGTACACGTGCATAGATTTGACAATTTGCTCTCCCTCACTGCTTTTGGACTATGAATGGAAGGTCGCTGATGACCTTCACAGCAGTGATCACTTTCCAATCACTCTTGAAAATAACACTAAAATTGATGATACAATTCCACAATGGAATATAAAGAAGGCCGATTGGGCTATGTTTGAAGCATTATGTAAAACTAGACTAAATAATGATACAGTATTCAACGCTGTTAATCATATACAGCAATTTACCTCCGTTCTAATTTCAATTGCAGATGAATCCATTCCAAAGTCCTCAACGAACAGTAAGAGATCGCAAAAACCTTGAGTAACCAAGGAATGCAAAGAAGCCATTAGACAACGCCGAGAAGCCTTAAAAACATTCAACACTCGTCCAACGCCCGAAAATTTAAATAAATATCGTATTGCCCGGGCTAAAACTCGACGCACAATCAAAGAATGTAAGCGTGCATCCTGGAAGAAATATATTTCTTCTTTAAACTCTCGTTCCTCAATGAAACAAGTTTGGGATACTATTCGGAAAATAAATGGAAAAAGGAAACACAATTCTATTCGACACCTAAAAATAAACAATATCAATTTCAGTTCGAAACGTGACATAGCAAATATTCTTGCCGATAGTTTATCGACAAACTCATCATCATCTAATTATTCAGATGGCTTTAGAAGATTAAAATCTCAAAAAGAAAAGTCGCGTTTAAAATTTACATCGAACAACACTGAAAATTATAACCAGCTGTTTTCTTTATTGGAACTTAGGGAGGCATTAGACAAGGCCCATGATACATCCGCTGGGCCTGACGAAGTACATTACCAGTTCTTGAAACACCTCCCAGAATCTTCTCTGATATTGCTTCTTAAAATATTTAACGATTTATGGATTGCTGGTAATATACCTAAGAGCTGGAAAGAAGCAACAGTGATACCGATTCCCAAGCCAGGCAAAGATAACGAAGATCCTAACAGCTATCGGCCTATTGCATTGACAAGCTGCGTATGCAAAACAATGGAACGAATGATTAATTCTCGGCTTGTATGGTACTTGGAAAGTAACAATTTCATTTCTCCTTTCCAAAGTGGCTTCCGTTCTGGTCGTAGTACTAACGATCATCTGGTTAGACTGGAAACATTTATTCGCGATGCATTTATCAAGAAGGATCATTTAGTAGCAGTCTTCTTTGATTTAGAAAAGGCCTATGATACAACATGGAAGTACGGGATACTAAATGACCTGCACGATCTAGGTCTAAAAGGCCGTCTGCCCGCTTTCATCTCCAGTTTTCTCTCCGACAGAGAATTCAAAGTACGCGTGGGCTCTACCCTCTCCGATATGCACCAGCAAGAGATGGGTGTGCCCCAGGGCAGTATTTTATCTGTGACGCTATTTAATATCAAAATCAATAGCATCACCAAGTGCTTAACTCCCGGTGTGGACTGCTCTTTATATGTAGACGATTTTTTAATTTGTTATCGTTCAAAGCACATGCATACAATTGAAAGGCAACTTCAACAAAATATCAAT
This sequence comes from Unio pictorum, assembly GCA_030141615.1. Taxonomy (NCBI): domain Eukaryota; kingdom Metazoa; phylum Mollusca; class Bivalvia; order Unionida; family Unionidae; genus Unio; species Unio pictorum. The sequence goes on from JARLTB010000061.1 coordinate 7,867,584, forward strand.
AAGATCCACAATTGGGCCAGTAATAACGGTTTCAAATTTTCTAAACCGAAAACAGTATGCATGCATTTCTGTCAATTGCGAAGACATCATGATGACCCTAAACTAACGCTGGACGGAACACGTATTCCAGTTGTTGAGGAAACAAAGTTTTTGGGTATTATCTTCGACAGAAAACTGACTTTTATACCACACATCAAAAATTTGAAAGCTAAATGCTTAAAAGCTTTAAATTTACTAAAAGTAATTGCGCACACTGACTGGGGTGCTGATAAAAAAGTCCTCCTCAATTTGTATAGAACATTTATCCGTTCTATACTAGACTATGGATGCATTGTTTATGGTTCAGCTAGGAAGTCTTATTTGAAAATGCATGACCCAATTCATCATCAGGGAATAAGACTTGCTCTAGGAGCATTCAAGACATCTCCATGCGAAAGCCTTCTCGCGGAAGCGAATGAACCACCCTTATCGCACCGCAGAGAAATGCTTTCTATACATTACGCTCTTAAGTTAAGATCAAATCCTCTGAACCCTGCTTTTTCGGCTCTTTTTCAACCAAAATACAAAACTTTGTACGAAAACAAACCAAATGCCATACCTTCATTTGGCATTAGAATATCATCCAGATTTGACACTATCAAAATTAATCTCCCTACAGTTCAGAACACGTTTGTCTCGGAAACACCACCTTGGCTCCTTAAGCAACCCAAAGTGATTTTTACGTTGCACGATGGGAGAAAATCTGAGACGAATCCTGCCGTTTTCCAGAACTCTTATCATGAACTCCTCAACGATTTTAAAAAGTACACCAAAATTTTTACTGATGGATCAAAAGTTGATGACAAGGCTGCTGCAGCCTTCGTTAGTGGCAAGCACATAACCAAAGTGCGCTTGCCAAACAATGCGTCCATATTTTCAGCGGAAATCAGAGCAATAGACCTTGCTCTGAAATTTATTGAACAAAAGCGCATTTTAAATAGCATTATTTTCTGTGACTCTCTGTCAGTACTTCAGTCGCTACACCATAGAAAACTGGATAATCCATTACTAGTCGATATTCTCATCATAAACTCTGAGCTTAGTAAGTCCTACAACATAGTATACTGTTGGCTACCTAGCCATATTGGGGCTGCTAAGATGGCTCTATCCCAAGAACCATCGGATTTTAAATTACCTTTTACTGATTTTAAACCTTGTATCAGAAAGTGCCTACGTCAGAAGTGGCAGGCGTCATGGGATGATGCAGCCAATAACAAACTTCATGCCATCAAACCAACCCTGGGAGAATGGACTCCTTCCTACAGAACTATCCGTAGGGAGGAGGTTGTCATTGCAAGAATCAGAATCGGGCATACATACATTACCCACTCCCACATACTGAAAGGTGAAGATCCACCAGAGTGCGTTTCTTGCAATGAGCCATTCACTGTTAAACACTTTATGACCGAGTGTTCCGACCTGCAACCTACGCGTGCTAAATGTTATAATGTACATGACATGAAGGAACTTTTTGATACAATACAAATCACTTGTATTTTATATTTCCTAAAGGAAGTAAATCTCTATTTTAAACTATAACTTGTATGCCATCATCTAGAATATTTTTAATGCAAATATCACCTCTTATTTACAACATCTTATCATCAACATACACCATTTACATCTCCCGTTGACTGGGAAGCTTCATATTTTCCTATCACCAACATCTTACGATTTTATATTTAACTAGTATGTTTTTTTATATCGCTGGTCGATGTTAAACCTTTCTTATTTTTGAACATCAAACCTATTGTATGGCGCTAAATAGCCTAAAAGTGCTGGTGCGCCGTTAAAATTCAAACAAACAAACAAACATCTTCATATAATTAACGATTTTCACCACCATGTCCAGCATAGACTTTAACTCGGCTCCAACTGTTTTAGCAACTAGTGCTTCTCTTTGGATGAAACAGTGCGTGACCATGATAGCCGGATTCATCTGTCGCACCAACGAGACAAAAATCGTTTGACATTTTCCGTCATGGCAGGGGCGCCATCCGTACAATTGCCAAAGCAGTTTTTCCAGTTCAAGTCACATGACTGCAAATGTGAATCAACAACGTCAAATATGTCTTGTCCTTTTGTTGTTTCTGGTAACTCCTTACAGCAGAATAAATATTCAACAATATCTTATGTTCAATAAAACGTACATACCCCATAAGCTGTGATGTAGTTTGGTAATGACAGCACGTTAACATCAATGATGACAAAGAATCGTCGTCGTACGCTTAAAGGCAAGTGGGAAAAATGTTCTGCTAAAGATGCAAATTTGTGTCATCGTCGCAAGCAACGCGTGAAGCTAATATTTGCTGCATTCGGGAATTGATAGAGACGGCATCAGCTAAGTGGTTTGGTGAGAAGCATCTTCTGAGATATAATTATTGTGGTCCTGGAACTCGATCTGATATCCGAACTGACGAAAACAATCAACCAAGACCAGGAGAGCATATAATACATGCAATCGCTCAAGCATGCTATACGCATGACATCGCGCAAACGCATCGAGATCTACAACGACGGCGATGGCAATTAATCGCCAAAAAGTTTGATATGCAGTCCTTATAATATAGCCTAAGAGGATACCTGGTGGAGGGATAAGGGAACGATTAGTAATCTCGCAAATGCGGAACGTGTCACATCTTCATGTGGTGTAGACTGGATGAGCCGATAAGTATTATGGCCAATTAGTCTGTCGCTAGTAAATTAAAGGACCAGCTCACCAGAGGTAACTCTGGACGGGCTTTCGGCCTGACTTCGGTTACATTCAAGTTAGGTCAGTATCACATGAACACGTGTATGGCTGAGACTGCGATTGAGTGTGTCCACGATAAATTATCCTGGGGTCATTAGGCGAATACTGGTAGAGTACTGTGTTACAACACGCACAGTAATTGATTTGTCATTGTTCCAACTAAATGACGGTTTCAGAATTAAGATCGAACTCGCATTTTGGCTCTTTATTATTTCGCTGAGAAACAGAACATTTTGTGTCAGTATAAAACGCTGCATAGATAACCTGAACCGGATTATCTTTGTCTGCCCTTTTATGGATATATGTGATAATCCATCATGGTTGAGACATTTTTAAAACCTTCGATACTGAAAAAGTAAACTACTTTTGACCGTTTGAAGAGATCATCAACCGTTCATGCACCACCAAACGATATTGTTTTACCCTGTAATAAATGAATAGTTATTTCGTATCCTATAGATGCATTGCGATTTGCAATCACTCAATGGCACCACTAGCGCTTTCTGAACAACATCCATAGCGACGGCAACGACGGAATTGTAGAGTTGTAAATAACTTTCGTCTTTTGGGAGACAGGACACCGCGAGCACAAACATTAAATTAATTAATCGCATAAATCACATAGACGACTGAGGTCATAGGGTCACACATTCTTAGTATGGGTTGTTATATTCAGTCAGCATCCACTGTCTAGAGTTTCTATCAAACACGACAACACTCTACACGACAACACTCTAGCTGCGTTGTGACCACCGTACAGAGCACGCTTAGCAACGAAAATCAAATTGTTGACAGTGTCTCTACTGAAGCTAACGATAACGTTTATTCTTAATAAAGTATTTTTGCGTACATTGACTAGTATTGGACGTTCAATGTATCATCGAGGAAAAAATCTTGCCTCTAAGTAAGCATTGACTACATATGCCTTGCGTTAGGAAAAGTATTACTTCATTCAATGTATTTGCGATTGCTTTAGCGGCACAATCAATGGTGTTACTAAAATGAGCACATATTGTACGAAAAGATGAAACATGATGGAGGCGATATCCACTGTTTGAACTATACATACCCAGACAGGTGAAAAGCTATATATCAGACAATATATGCAGATGGAAGATATTGTAATAATCAAACAAATTCCATACATCTTGTCACAGATGCCATAACCAACTCAGTGTTATCGAGCAGTATAATCAGAGAATAAAACTACTATATCTAATGCAGAACGATATCATCCAAACGCGTATCTGTAGTCATCGAGCGATTCACCGAAAGGACTATAAACTGAATTGGAAGCCATAAGTGATAATAGTGTAAATATTTTCATGCATGGAATAAGAACTAATGAGGTTGAACATAACAATGACATTAGCTAGCCAATGACCGCTAGACATCAAACGGTCCAGCTATCCACATGTAGAAATACAATTTGAACTACTGGCTAAATTTAATATTTAGTAAAACGGTTTTAATTTCACATAATTTACTGAATGGTGTATAAAGGGAGACAACTCCGCTAGGATTAAAGTCACGGTTTAAACAGTACTGCATAATTATGTCTAAGCCACGCTCCCGATTCCAAGAAATCGTTGAGAAAGCAGTAACCATTACGTGTTCTGAATTTGTCTGTGTTACACCGTGATACAAAATTAGGACACGTGTTCCTTCAATGCTTATGCACTGTTAATCACTTTATGACCTGCAACCTACGCGTGATAAGTACTATAAAGTACATGACAAGAAGGAACGTTTAGATACTATACATATCATTTGTATTTGAGATTTCCTGAAGGAAGTAAATCTTTATTTTAAAATATAACATATATTCTATCACGTGGAGCATTTTTATCTAAAGTAATCACCGCAACTTATTTTCAACACCTTGTCATCAACATACATGATTTACATTTCCCGTTGATTGGTAAGCTTCATATTTTACTGTTACCAACATTTTACCATTTTGCTTTGAACTATTTGGTTTTCTATATTGCTGGTCTATATGAAAACTTTTAGTATTTTGAAACATGTACAAATACAACCTATTGTATGGCGCTAAATAGCCTAAAAGTGCTGGCGCGCCGTTAAAAATCAATCAATCAATCAATGCTTGTGCTTTGCATATCCTTGTAACCCTCGATTCTGTTGAATAATCCCCAGAAATAAACAGGTGTTTGGCCATGAGGGAATTTCGACTTTGGTTCTCATCAGTATAGCTAACAGGCTATTTCATGTCTACACCGCAGACTACAGATTTCAAATTGCTAGCGATTCTACAGCAAATGGTCTATTGCTAGCGTTTAAGATTCAATGTTTCGTAACAGATTAGTAACTACTAAGAATAATCTGCGGTTGATTGCATTATAGTAGTTAATCGAAATCTAGACATGAAATAGCCTGGGGTTTAGATATGGAGAACGCACCACCCATTGTTATTGATTCGGTGAAACAGCTGAATAATAACAATGGCAGCCGCTGTTCAAACCCAATTAAAGGGAGATGAGTCATCTTTCACTGGCGGTGTGATCTTATAAAACATCACATACGTGAAGATGATACTGGAATTAAGAAAGTGGTATACTGGTAGAGCTTCTAACTGCCACTCACATTTGAGGTTAATCAGCAAGCGTACAAATTACAATGAACAAATGTTTTCTATATAATTGATGAGATGACTGAACTGAGATCAGATATTGGTAGTACAATTTGAAATCCAGCCTGCTAAAAATACTGATCGGTGTCAATTGCTTGACTGAGCAATAAATACTTTCCTTTGAACATACTCAAATTTTGTTTGAAAATCTAGGAGTTTACATTGGGGTAATGTTCACGCACAAATTAATTCTGATCAGTATTGAAGCATGGTGCAGGTAAATAAAATACTAGCTATACTAGCTTACGGAATGATGTATGCCCAACCCCAGGGAAATACTTGTCCAAAAAATTGGCATCATCCGAGTCTAGTTCTTTTTTTTGTGCTAACACATTAGAGCGTGTTACATTCAATCATGTATATTAAAGAACGAAATTTGTATAGCGAATTTACATAATGAGAATATAATTTCTGGATTGGGCGATATCACGACGTAGGTATACTTAACTGACCAACTTAAACTTAAGATACACCCTTCCATCGGAGTATAGATCAATCAAATTACTCCAGGGGTTACGATGATACACAAATTCAGCGATTTGTTCCACTAGCAACAGTGATCTGAAAAATTAGCATTTAGAGTTGTAGGGTGAATATCAAACAAAACGATTGTATAAGAGTTAACGTTCGGAGTATTCACAGTGGGATTACACGCATCATGATAAATCTAGTTCATTTCTGCGAATGCGACATCGGATAGCATTCCTTCTTTCAAATCTGTTCATATCAGCAATGGTAGTCGCTCATGGACGTGTGACGTCGTTGATATATCTTCCGTATGTTCTTCTACTTTCTCATGTCTTGGCTACGATATTAAAGGGGAAACATGCAAAAATGAAATTCGCTTAAATTTGTTATGTTATTTGTTATATGTATATTGTTCACTTTCTGAAACTTTGTACCTTTCATTCTTACTCGTGTCGAAGAAATGTATGAACAACTGATCATATATCCCGATCCGTCTTGAATAAAACAACAAGCTTCCCTTCCCCTCACAAATAGCGAAAGTAACGTCGTTTGTGACACTGTACACACAGGCATTGTTGATAATGAATTATAGAGAACTCGCCCCATAGAGAACTGGGAGAAGGATCATATATACCGATTGAGAGATGTCGCCACATGGTTGTTTAGGCTTTATTTATTGTTGTCTTTCTTTAACTTAATAACTTATTAAAATTAGAAGATTTGTAACTTTTCAACTTTTCCATTTGATCAACTCAGCTTCTGTACTTAACGAAGCAAAAGTGGCATCTGTCTCTTTTGCTCTGCTCTTCAAAATCATTTGATACATTTTATTTGATACATTTTAATTGGGGAGAAATAAGCATGATGTGAAGTCTGCAGTTTTATATATGAAAGACCTCCAACATAATACTGAATGATACTTGAACTCGATAAAAAAAAGCATTGACGCATTATCAGGAAATACTGTCGTTACTGAGTTCAACGTCGTTTAGTTTATTTCTTCTTATTTGTTAGTGTTCGTAATTTTATTAGTTCTTAAGAAAAGAAATTATTTCAAGTTGAACGACAATTTAAAATTTTTTGTTCACTATTAAATTGCCGATGCAAAATAATCATGTTTACGTCATTTCATTATATATAACTACAACATGATCACGCGTTCTAACGGGATTTTGTTACCTTAAATACGTATTTGAACTGCTCGACGTACTTGGGTTGGGACATAATGAGAAAATCATCTTTAACAACCAATTTTAAATTTCATTTTTAAATCCTGTACAAAACTGAATAATATTTCACATGGTCCGAATCAGCTTGGACGTTTGGAGAATCAGCCAGATAGTTGGGCGGAATCAGTCAGCAATTTGTACCAAATCAGCCTGGTCTGAGTTTGAGAGTAATCACCACCTGAATGAATAGTATTAGTATAATATGCTTATCAATTAAGAAAGTTAATATCCCATTAACATCCACGCTTACATGATATATTCGTGCGACAAAGATGAACAGGACTCGTCAGATTCTGACAATGGCGCTGCTCTTGGGTCTTTAGAGAAACATTAAAACTCGAAATGTCTCTAGCACAACCTGGTGTATTTAGTTAGCATAACGTCTTATCTCTTTAATTTGATCGCCCATACAGCTATCATTTTAGGGTCCTTTAGAGATGTGAAAAACAATAATGTTCTGCCTGGAACTTCTATTATTCACACATCTGTTTTGTGGGGTGGGGGTGGCGGGCACCATACAGATCCCTGCTCCCATTTTCGAAAACAAAGGAACAAAGTTTTCACGAGTTGGTCGGTTCCTCCCGATATGTAGTTTTAAATATATTTTTCTCCGTTTATGTAGTTAAACTTTGAAGGGTATTGGAGTATTCTTAGTGTTTCTTGGGTTGATCATCCGAGTAGGTTTTATTCATCTAATCTCAAAATTCATTGTCCAGTTCATTTTTTCGACCTTGGCAAGAGGTCACCTGTACGCTGTTTATGTTGGTGCTATAGGTATTTGATATATATTTAGAAAAAAATCACAATCTTTTAATATATATTTATTTGATTTTTAATGTTAAACGAAGTACAGTGTACTATCTTTGTTTAGGGGTAAAAAAAGAAACTGACAGTTTTATAGCTGATATTTTTCCTTGTTGTTCTTTGCGTTGTCTGTTTATTTCATATTGATATTGACTGTGCTCGAGTGGGGGGTCCATACATTTTTTAAAATTTAAATTGCACTTCTCCAGTCTCGAGTTTATTTATTTATTTATTTATTTATTAGTCTTGTTAAAGATTTTCGTAAATTGTTTAAGGTACAGTTTCATACGGGTTCTCTATGCAGTATGGGAGAAGAAGAAGAATACAGTATTCTATTTGTTCCAAGTTTAGTTTTTTCTTTTTAAAAGATTAATTCTCAAGGCACATTTATAGACACTTAACTTGTATATTTGAGTTGCACAGTTTAGAGCTGCGTATTGAACCGTCTTGTTTCTACCGGACACTTTGCTACACAAACTCAATACGACTCGTATACGTTAATCGTCTCAAGCGACGTCACATCCTGTGAATTAGGAAGGGAGCTAACACATTCTCGGCAGGGTCTTTCCGTTTAATCTCGCAAAACAGGAGCAGCAGAGAGGATGAACCCTACAACGTTTTTAGACAGAAATTTGATTGAAATCCTAAAACGAGCCGTCCTATAATCTCATTTTAACCAAAAAAAGGGCGAACCCTACAACGTTTTGAGACAAAATTTGATTGAAATCTTAATGAGCTTTCCCTACGAAATCTCATTTTAACTAAAAAAATGAAAACGGAGATTTTACGATTTTTCAATCAATTTTTTGATTGAAATCCTAAAACGAGCCGTCCTATAATCTCATTTTAACCAAAAAAAAGGGCGAACCCTACAACGTTTTCAGACAAAAAAATTGATTGAAATCTTAACGAACCTTCCCTACGAAATCTCATTTTAATTAAAAAAATGAAAACGGAGATTTTACGATTTTTTAATCAATTTTGCTCACAACGATGTGGTCATCACCCTCTCTGCTGCTACAGGTTAACAAATAATAAGAAATGATTTCAACCGAATATTTGATCCAGTCCGATACGATATCGTGTCCGAGGATCATGTAGATTTATTGTTGCGAGTCCGTGCGGTTTTGACTGAGCATGACTAAAGAAATCTCGAAATTGATTGAAGTCCATATCAGAACACCATGTCTGCCAAATATTTCGTAGCGTATGTGTATCAACGCCGTTGAATACAGAAAGAATATTGCAGTTATCTCTGATGACTTTTGGAACCTGAGTGTAGCGTTGAGTGACATATATCACGTCAGTGTTTTTGTGACGCCCCCGGGAAAAGATCCTAGCAGGATTTTTTTGTTTATCCAACATTATATCGTCGTATACGACTAAATTGTTAATATCTCCATCAATATCATCAATACTCGGTGCTTCATCGATATCGGTTATAAAATCAATGGCGTTCTCACCCTTAATTTCTGATGCGTTTTCATTAAAATCTTTTAGCACTTCATAACATCGTTGATCATCTACGCTAGGGGCAATTAAATACAACTTATCCCACTTCATCCATCTCATTATTAAATTGAGTAACAATTGCGTTTTACCGGATCCAGATGGCCCGATTATAATCATCCGGATAGAGTTTGGTAGCGCTGCATGATGCTTAACTGGTTCTCTTGTTTTAGTCGCTGAAAAATCAATTATATCCATATTTCTATACATAAATTATGGATCTATATTGTGTGAAGTGTAAAACGCGTACTGGCACAGATGACTTGACGACGATTACAACTAAAAATAACCGATCAGCGCTTTCTGGTAAATGCGTGCAATGTGGTACAAAGAAATTTAGATTTGTGTCTATGAGATCTGATTTAAAAAAAACGAGGAGGTGATATCGCAGCCAAATTGGCAAAGCTCCCTGGAACCCCATGGGCAAAGTACCCCGGAGAAAAGCACCTCCCAGGATATAGCTACTGTGGACCGGGAACCAGACTTGATATCAGACTAAATAATCAAAATCAACCCAACCCCGGTGAAGAACCAATAAACGCCATTGATAAGGCCTGTCACCTTCATGATGTTGCTTATAAAAGCAGTAATCTGCAACACAGACATCTAGTAGATGTGAAATTAATTCATGCGTTAAATGCTATTCCTGATAAATCCTTCAAAGAAAAATTGGCTTCATTTTTAATAAAATCGGCTATGAAAAGTAAATTGATGTTAGGTGCCGGTAATTAATAATATGGAATCAATTTATTATTCCCCAAGAGGATACTGGAGGGGTAAATCAGCAGTCCATAAACTCGCTAGTGCTGCAAAAGTGAAAAAAACCACTGCGGCTAATTGGTTATCCAAACAGGCACTATGGCAAATTTATCTACCACCGCCTAAACAAATTCAATTCTCGCATTTTGATGTGACCGCTCCTAATGAAGTTCATCAGGCTGATATATTATTTCTGCCTCATGATCACAGTTACAAATACGCTTTAACCGTAGTTGATATTGCAAGTCGATACAAAGAAGCAGAACCGTTAAAAACAAAATCAGCCACTGAAGTTGCTTCTGCATTTGAAAGGATTTATCGACGAGGTCCTCTGCACTGGCCAAATCTATTGCAGGTTGATCCTGGCAAGGAATTTCAGGGTGCAGTGTTATCTACAATGAAACATCATAATGTCACCATACGACGAGGGCATACTGCGCTACATCGCGATCAGGCCATTGTAGAACGATTTAATCGGACGATTGCTGAGCGGTTATTTGGATATCAATACGCAAAAGAATTCATTCAAGAAAAGCGATCCCGTGAATGGGTTAAAAGATTACCATCTGTGATTACTGCACTGAATAACGAGATTACTAGAACAATCAACATGAAACCTATCAACGCGATTAAAAAGAAGTCAATACCTGAAAAACCACAAAAAGATTTCAAAGAACCAATTCTTGGTAGTAATGTCATTGTGAGGTACTTATACGAACCAGGAGAGCTTGAGGGTGGCAGAAAAAGAGCTACTGATCCTATTTGGAGTGTTTCTACGCATAAGATATCTAGTATAACACGATCAACTGGTAGACTTCCAGTCTATAAACTGGATTCAACTGCCCCTCAACGAGGATTTACTCGACAACAACTACAGGTAATTCCCGAGGATACTCAATTGCCACCGCATGGTCTTAACTAGCACCGTTGCGTCTATTGCACTCAAGACAAGTCAACATCACATTATTTCTGACATGACCGAGATTGTTATTTTTTCTGTCTACGGTGAATTGGCGAGGATCCTTATCCGAATACTGCCAACGCATTATACAATTGCAACTCGCGCAGTGATTATTCTGTTGTTTCTTCAGCGTAATTATTAATTTAGCATCAATATTAAATTCTTGTTGTTTTTTTTTATCCTGTTGTTTGTAACCGGAGAGTTTTTTATTAATGATGCTAACATCAATATCATTTATTGTGGTGTCATTATCATTGAAAACAATTCTTCGAAGTTGATTTATTTTTCGTACTCTGGATACTGCGAGATAGACTAAATTCGACCATTCGATGTGATTATCCACCATCCAAACAATTGTATCCGATATAGTCAATCCCTGTGAAGAATGTATCGTCGCTGCGTATCCTAGCGTCCACGGGGATTTATTAGCACGCAATGCATCTTCAACGACGCTGATATCAACCAGCACAATATCATTTAATACGAGAATTTGTTTTTCACTCTGTCCTGGAATATCAACTTCAATGTTCTGTTTTCGTGTATCCGATGGCCTATAACAAAGGGGTACTGGAAGCGTTGCAAATTTTTCTTTATGTAATTCAAATAACTTCATCTGAAGTGTGTCCCTGACTATTTTTCTACTTGCAATTATCAAATCATTTGGTCTCCATGTTTCCCAGAAATCATTCATTTGAGTTTCTGAAATCACTTCACGCGCTATTTCGCACTGGATTCTATCCGGTTGTAATCTAATTAGCGCTTTGAACTCGCGCAATTGTTCATCAAGTGATCTATAATCAGTGGTAATTTCTTCATAGTAGTCTACAAAACCCTTTAGCCATTCATGTGGAGATGCACCGACAAATGGTGGTGGTTGGCCGTGATCACCGCACATGACGACTTTTGTGTTTTTGTTTAACAACCACTCGAGAAATGTTTGTAATACATCTAATGACACTGTGCATATTTCATCCCAAATTATGATTTCAGGAATGATTTTATCACCCATACGCTCAGGAGTCCATTTGTCACCCTTCCATCGAAAGAAACTATGGTAAGTACAAGCATTTACCCCTCGCTGTATCATCTCTCTGGCGAGTCTGTGAGTCGGTGTTAGCACAATCATGGTTGACCGACGAAATAATTCAATTGCACGAGTTGTCTTTCCTGACCCACCACATCCGTTTAAATAAACTGTCTTGTATCTACATACTGGATCAGATACCGGTGGTGCATTAGAAAATTCTGATTGAATTTCAATACGGTTACAACAAAGATATTTATCATCCATGGCAACGTCTGCGGATTCACAATACTCATGTAGCATCTCCTTTTTAAATCGCCAACGCCCCCAGTTTTCTTCGGGATCTGTGAATTTAGCTACAGCTGATTTATACTTATTGTGTATATACATCGAATCAGTGGCCACTCTAACCGCGGTATTAGGAAATCTATTTATCATCGAAAATAGATTAATAGAAGCATAGGCTAGCATTGAACTTCTCAAATGTGTGTACTGGGAATTATATCCATCACAGTAGGTAACAACCGTACCCATTTTCTCACCATTAGATAGAAAAGCATCCTTACGGGATACAAGTTTTCCCTGTTTCATTAAATCCGCTACAATAAAATCGTATTCAGCGACATCTATGATCAACCGCGAAGAGTATTTTGCGTTGTCGTATCGTCCACCCTGGGTAAATTTACCGATTATTCTTCGTCCAAAATCTTTTGCTTGTTCTTTTTTAATTTCAAATAACTTCTTAGACTGATTCATGATTTGTTCTTCACTAAAATCTGGAAACTGTTTTCGCTGTTCGCTGATTATACGATCTAAATCGGGTTGTGGTAGCCAAACTTCTTTCTGAGCTCGATAGCATATAATAGCCTCGGAAACAATTAACGATATTAGCATACCACAATCAATCATATATCTCAATAGCACTATTGGCATCCAGGCCTTTTCAGATAGGTGTTTACCGAGCCAAACATAACTACACGGATGTAATCCTGACGCTAATTCAAATGATATCACACGAGCGAATCCGGTTAAATCAAAATCAGGCAATGGTCCATTAATCGCAAAACGAGTCATTTCATGTGTGGGGTGTCCAAATCGTTTGAAGTACTCAGCGCATTCCCCATATCCGAGAAAACTTCCGGGGTAACACGCGGATATATCAATTGAAATCATACCATCACGATGGTATTTCGTATTCCACAGTCCTCCATGGGAATATTCGACGCAACTCAATTTAACATCTTCGAGAAAATCACTTCGTGTTGGACGCCATGAGTTTTTTTCTCTTGCGAAGTGAGCTTTCACTGATGGAATAGTAAAACTATCCGTGAGTAGTTTTTCATGGGAATTCTCCGGTGAAAAATCACTAGCGATTTTTCTCATTCTATTATCTAATTCTTCAACGCGATATAATTCACCATTTGGTTTTACAAATTGATCGAATCCTATTTCGGGATCTTCATCACTTCTAAGTAACCACACTGACACAGGATCACCCTTACACAACGCATGAATAGCATCAAATAATCTCTCTTCATAGAAAACATCCCCGATGAACTCCTTAGGGATATATTTCACGGTTCGTTCTCGTGGAAATACTGTTACCGCAGGTGTCCACGCGTGTTTGTTATGATCAATTATCTGTATTGGCGCTCCATTTTTGTTATATTTCGGTTCGTATACAACCTCTCCGGTTATTGTTGTTACTGATATTGGAAATCTTAATGATGTTTCTAACTTAGCTATATCAGAAATCTTTGCACCATGCTGTTTTACTGTCAGTTCCCACTCGGTTATTTTCCTACGTCGCAGATCAGTTAGTTTATTTCCCCGGGACGCATTTGTGAAATGTTCTATTATTCGTTCTGCTACACAATTAAGCCCTGACGAATATTTCATAGGAGCTAGTTTTGCGATATCGGGTTTATCATTTAACGGATATATCCCGTAAACCATTGCTGTTACGGGATAAGATCTTTCGTAGTATGGTTTGTCAATACCGGTTAGAATTCCTGGTTTGGAATCTCTACTCACAATGACAGCTTTTTTATTCTTGAGGATTGGTTCAAATTTATCCCTAATAATCCATTTGCCATCGACTTCGATAATGAATTTGATTCGGAAAAAATACCGTTTTTCCCCAACACGTGAAATTATCACTGCTGCTTTTTCATCATTCATGGTAGCGTCAACAACACCATCAATTCGAAATGTTGACCAACAATAAGATGCTCCATCACGTTTGAATTCATTAAAACAATCTCTGATTTTACTAATCATGGCTTTATCAAGAATTGTATTCTTTGGTGTATTAGAAACTATATCGAGATTGAATTGAGCATCTTTCCAGGATAATTTCTTGGACGTTTTTTTGGGTTTATCGAGATTAAATCTAGGATTGATTTTGTTACGTTTTTTGGGTCTATCGAGATTAAATCTAGGATTGATTTTTAATAATCTCTTAAACTCTTTCATGTTTCCGTCTCTTGGACGTTTGTTACGTTTTTTGGGTCTATCGAGATTAAATCTAGGATTGATTTTCAATAATCTCTTAAACTCTTTCATGTTTCCCTCTCTTGGACGTTTGTTACGTTTTTTGGGTCTATCGAGATTAAATCTAGGATTGATTTTCAATAATCTCTTAAACTCTTTCATGTTTCCGTCTCTTGGACGTTTGTTACGTTTTTTGGGTCTATCGAGATTAAATCTAGGATTGATTTTTAATAATCTCTTAAACTCCTTATCAGCATTGAATTCAGCATTTTTCGAAGTCAATCTCTTGAACTCTTTCATGCTATACTAAAAACAAGTGTCTAAATGAAAGATTTATGTATAATGAATCCCCTGCAAATGGATCAGTCATTGAATTAGACAAATAGTATAGTATACGAATGACCCAAGAATTCAGACAGCACCCTGTGAGTACAAATTATGAAGCATCCAGTGATGGTGTTGTAAGACATTGTAGACTGAAGAACCCAGTTGAGTGGGATAATGGTATGGGGTATTTGTTCTTTACTGTTGGAAAAAAGAAATATTACAATCATCGTTTCGTATTTGAATGTTTCAATGGATTGATCAAATATGGTTTTGTTATCGATCACATTGATTCTAATCCGAAGAACAATTCTTTATCAAATCTTCAAGCTATCACACAGAGTGAGAATTCCAAACGAGGAAGGACTGGCACTTGTTCAAAAAAAACGAAACCAGTAAAATCTTTGAATACAATAACTAACGAAGAAAAAGTATTTAAACCAATATATGAAGCCGGCAAGTATTTCAATATTTGTAGACCCTCAGTACGATATGTTGCAGAGGGGGTTTGTCGATCGGCGATTTCAAAAGGGACGGGACAAAAAATTCGATTTAGTTACGTCTAATGCGTCATATTTTTCATTTAGAAATATATCATTATTATAGAATAATGAATTCTGAAAACATGAATAGCATTTTATCCGAGATTTCAAAATTGAAAAGTTGGAATATTGAACTATCAGATGGGTTAAATCCTGATCAAATCATGTCTGATTTTCAGGATATAGAATACGGAGTTAACAACAATAAATATATGCTACCAAAGAAGTATGCGCTCATCAAAAGAATTCAGAATTCTATTCGGGACTCTCTCGCATTTTCCAGTGACGTAAGTGTGTTCGCTCCGTTGTATACCATCGTAGAACGAATACGAAAAGAATTGGGGTACGAATACGAATTAAAAAAGGAGGTTAATTCTAAAGTTAGAAACCTACGGGCGTTAATTCAAGAAAATGAACAATTTTGATTCATCATTTATCATAGAGATTTTAATTTTTTTTAGCATTTTTTGATTGATAATGTCAAAATCAGTGAATAAAAAATTGATGGCTGATTCGGATTGATCAAAAATAGAATGGGGAAAGTGACATTATTAATTATTTTATATACAATTTGGACACGTTCAACATCGATGAACGAAGCTGTCTCACGATGAAATAACATTTCCATGACCATCCGATGGTGTTAGGTCGGATTGAAAAATTGTTTTGCAATTGAAAAATTGTTTCTGATTTCAAATAATGGTCAATGAAGCATTAACAACCCGATTGGCTCGTGAAAGATTGGATGCAATTAAGAGATTTGTACCAATTCGCGACTCTGTACGGAATAAACTACAACAACGACAGAGTCTTCAGACTGATTTTGCTGCGGGATCTGAAGAATTGTTTAAACCGGTAACAACAGCAACGAAGGGGATAGAGCGTGCTATACTGGGAGATGTTCCTGAGACGGGGAAATCTGTTATTGGTGAACTCGAAAAAATAGCAGCGAAAACTGAACAAACAGAACAGGCCGTACAAAAAATAGAATCAAAAGGAACAGTAGATGATTTACTCGTGAGATTTAACGAAGAAGGGTTAGCAGAAATTGATAAGACTGATCCAGCAGAAATTCCTGCGCTTGTTGTTACGTCCTATGAAAACAGAAAAAAATGGTTGAAACCAGAACATCATAAATATGTTAGAAATATAACTCACTGGGCTGATATATTCTATAAAATCAAAACTGAAAAAGGTCTGATTAAGAAGGATAGTGCATCATACATCGAATATATCAAGATGGTGGGTGAAATGTATAATCAATTTGAAGAGTTTAAACAACAACAAAAACCACCAAAATTGCAAAGGCGGCGACAGCAACCTTTAAAGAAAATCTTCTTTTCACCTAAAAAACAACAAATACCACGTGATGATCCTCTTGGTTATTTACAAAGACCCGATTTAGACGAAATGGAAAAACAGGATGAAGCAACTGGTTATAGCGGAAGTGGATTAAGAGATTCCAGTGTTTCATGTCCTGGTAGTGTTCTCAGTGATATATCACGATTAGAAGTTCTTGTAGGAGGGTTCCGAGCTGGAAATAACTCACCGGAAATAATTAATGAAGCAGCTGATATCTGTAGACGATTATTTCAGGGTGGTATCATGGATATCAGCACATATCGAGATTTCATTGGCGAGTTAGTGGAAAGTGGGTATCACAGTGATTAATCACCGAGACTGAATTGAAAAGTCATTCGATTAGATAAATAACAATTGAAAAATTGTTTCTGATTTAAAATAATGATCATACACTACAATCATGATAAACCAACCCCCGTCTACGTAGTTAATTCACGGTTTCCGGTTTATAGAACATACTACGGAGATGGTTTAGGTAATACCATTTTAGGATTATTTGCGAGAATGGCTCCAAAAGTGATGCCGTTAGCTAAACAACTAGGAATGAAAGCCATTGATGTTATTCGTGATAAGGGTATTGGCAAAATCGGAGATTTCGCTGGAGATTTCGCTGGAAAAGCGTTTTCAGCTGCGAAGAATAAAATAACATCATTAGTGAGACGAAAAAAGAAACCGGTACCATTGCCATCTACAGCAGAAATGCCTGCAAGTGTTAGTAAAATAATAAATAACGCAGTAGATGAAAAACTAGCATCATTGGTGACTCCCTTGATAAATCAAGGGGACCAAAATAACATGATAGCAAACATGATAGCAGGAAGTGGCTTTAAAAAAACACGACGATGAAATGGAAAATCGCGATTTAGACTCTGATAAATAGAATAAAATGTTCAAAAGGTCACCTGATACAGCATTTGATATGGATGCCCCAGTTCTCAAGAATGATTCTGTACGCGATTTTCAATTTTATTCTTATCACGCAGTACAACCAGATCTCCGATCGCGAATTGAACTTCAAGTTCATGATACCAGTAAATACTTCCTACCGTGTGAGGCATTTATTGAAGTAGAAGGAGAACTTGTAACAAATGTTGCAGCTGATACCCCATATGACAATAACGCAAATGTCCGAGTTGGTTTTGTTAATAACGGCATAATGGCGTTATTTGAAAGCGCTAGATATCTCATTGATGGAAAAGAAATTGAATCCATTGACCGTGAAGTTGATGTGGCCACAACAATCATAGGGTTTGCGAGATATTCTGATGATTATTCAAGATCAGCGGGTCCATCTATGATGTTTGCAAAGGATACCTCTGATAACGCTGATCACCTTCAATTCATTAAAGTGTTAATACCGCAAGACACTTCAGTTGATAATCAACAGGAAGCAGCTAATCCAGAACGTCGAACTAGACCCGGAGCTGCGTTTGATATTCTCGGAGGCGTTAATGGTAATCTCAATTTAGGATTTGCAACACGTGTAGCAACGTTGCATGGACAGCGTTGACGATTTTCATGTGCGATTCCACTGCATCATATTTTCGGATTCTGTAGAAACGTCCGAAAAGTTATTTATGGAGCTAAACACACAGTAGCGCTTGTACGAAAGGGTACTGATGATGATGCAATCTGGCGTAATGCTGGGGTTGCTGCCGGTAAAGTTATTTTAACAAAACTATCATTATGGATGCCAGTGTTAACTCCATCAATCACAGAAGAACAGCGACTACTATCATTTATGGATCAAGGAGGAAAGTCGTTGTTGAGTTGGTTATCAGTGACCACGGATATTAAACAGGACAGTGTTGATGGTACATTCACATGGCACCTGGCATCAAAACAAGGTGTTTCAGCTCCACGTCATATATTCGTAGCGTTACAGAATAATGCGCGAGTTGGTAATCAAGAACGAAGCCATATGATATTTGATCAGTTAGGTGTTAGTGAAGTCTCGCTGAGAATAAACGGACAGCAGGAACCATCCGAGGATATACAACTTGATTACGGTCAGAATCATATTGCACGCGTGTATCATAACCTGTTGTCATATATGTCACGTGATCTAAATGTGGATACTGGTTTGCAAATATCACAATTAGATTTCAAAAACCTCTATCCGATTTATTATTTTTCATTGGAACATCTTGATTTAACAAGACAATCTGTCGTTGATATACACTTTAGAGCCCGTGTATCCCGTCCTGGTGGTATTGCTAATTATAGAGCGGTTGCTGTCATTCTTAGTGATAAATCAATGCTACTTGAAGGTGTTGGAGGAAGAATGAGAGTGGTAGATGCCCCAGTAGAAAATCTTTGATTGATTTTCTCGATTTTTCATTGAAATTGTAAACGATTTAGAATCAATCCATTATGTATATGTCATATAGTGTTATTAGTGTTGCGTTAACTCCCGGTCAATTAAAAAAATTGCAATCGGAATCAGCTAAAAAATGTGGAACCACAATCACGTTGAAACCCAACCAAATGACTGGTGGTGCAAATAAACTATCGCTGACAACTCGTCAAATAAAACATTTCAATGATGCACTTGCAGCCAAAAAAGGTGTTCAGATTACTCTCTCTGCGGCTGCTATCAAAAATATGATTAAAACAGGCGGTATATTTCCATTGTTAGCTGCGATTCCAGCATTGATTGCAGCAGCAGCCCCAGCGGTGGCTAAAGCAGCGGCGTTAGGAGCCGTTGGTACTGCAGCAGGAATGGCACTAAAGAAAGCAACTGGGAAAGGATATAAAAAAAAGGGACGATCCGTTCACGGATTGGGTCTAAGACTACCAGGAACCCCGTATTCGTGGTACAGCGGAAAGGGTCTGAGACTACCAGGAACCCCGTATTCGTGGTACAGCGGAAAGGGTCTGAGACTACCAGGAACGATTTATTAATTCAGAAATCTTCGATGGTTCCCAAATCTTCGATGGTTCCCATGTCCAATTTTGATTTAATGGATGCTGCTAAAAAACTAGCGATTAAAAACTTCAGAGGTGTCTTTATGAAAGATCAATTACCACATCAACCAAACAGCGTTGAAACCGGTATTATTAATTTAGATAACAGCACCGGACCTGGTACTCACTGGGTTGCATACGCTATTGATCCACGTGGGATTGTCTATTTCGATTCATATGGATTAGCCCCACCAAAAGAGTTTTTGCGTTATATAAAAACCCTTCCAATGAAGACTTGGTATTCTACGCTACCAACACAAACGATGATTGACCCACCAATATGTGGCAGCGAAGTATTAAATGTCCTTAACGCTATTTCTAACTCCTTGAGTAACCCAAGCGGAAAACCACCACATGTTGTCGTTAATGAATACACTAGTAATCGCTGGAAATCGAAACGATTTTAGAGAGAGAAAGAGTTTTGCAATAACATGATTGATATTTGGGGGAGATCATTGAAACCCAAACCCGATGGCACTGCACCCCCTGATTCTATCAAGGATATAAAAAAAACAATCAAAGATGAAATCGCTGAGACGTTGAACTTAACAAATGTTGATCCTAATGAAATAGTTGTATTTCAAGACAAACAGGGTAAATTGAAAACTAGTGATGTGTCGTTGGATGATATTTTAGTTAAACAACGAAATGCAATCGAGAATACTATCGCGCTATTTTCCGATCAGGGTAAATTGAAAACTAGTGATGTGTCGTTGGATGATATTTTAGTTAAACAACGAAACGCAATCGAGAATACTATCGCGCTATTTTCCGATCAGGGTAAATTGAAAACTAGTGATGTGTCGTTGGATGATATTTTAGTTAAACAACGAAACGCAATCGAGAATACTATCGCGCTATTTTCCGATCAGGGTAAACTCAAACCGGGTGTACTCGTTACGACGATTACAGATCGATTAAAAACTCTCAACGATGGGTTAAACAATTCTGTGTTTGTACTAACAACACTTGAATCTAAAATTGAAGAAAACGGAAAACAGTTTATATCATTTCGTAGAAATATCATTGATAAATTTATTGGAACCCCGTTAGATAAAATTGAAATAAAACTCCCTGATATTAAAAAATCCATCGATGAGACAAAAAACTTCATCGAAGCCGTCAAAGGTGATTTTTCGAGGATGATAACAGTCATTGAAAAAACAAAAATTCCTCATGAGAAAACCAACAACGTCGTGTACACAATCCAACACGGATCATTTGCGTGGACACCTACAAACAACAAATTAGATATCACTGCAACAGTTAAGGGTATTTATCGATTAACACTAGTAACACCATTAACTCAATTTAATATATCATCGTCGAGTTCATCCGGGGTTAATAATACGATTTCAACGATCATCGACAAGGATACAACTGAAAAGTTCACTATAACAGCTACTGATAAAAATTTGATTGGGGTTTCAGCAACCTGGTATGTGGAATTCGTAGCGGATTTAAGTAAATAACTAAATTGAAAGGAAAATCCTTCGGATTTCACAATTGAAAACGCTAGTGTTTTTAAAATAAAAAATGATTTCATCAACGCAATGTCGCTATGATAAGGTCAGAGAATTTCAGAATAGACTCAAAATCCTCACTGAGGAGTGTCAAATAAAAATAAAAAAATACCGACGAAGAATCACCGCAATTGATGTTATTATGTACTCGGTGTCAAGCGTTCTCACTGGCGCCGGAATAATACTTGCATCGGTTACAATGATTGCCCCGGTCGTAGTTCCAATTTGCATTTCTGCGGTGGCTACAATCGGAGGTATATCAACCGGGATAGCAAAAAGGATATCATCATGCAGCCAGAGTAAACTGCAGAATTACTTACTTCAATTTCATATTGCATCAACCGCATACTCGCAGTTATCCCTGATGATATCATCGTCACTCGATAATACAATTATATCAGATAGTGAATTCTCAGCGATGGTCAGTATTTTTGATTCCGCAATATCGAAATTAGAGCGACAACATGAGTATAATAACAATGACAACACTGATGGAATCAGAAAACACGAACCCAAAAAACAAAATGATCTCAATAATATCAACCATACCAGATTGTGAGTTCTCAGTGATGGTCAGTATTTATGATTCCTCGATACCAAAATTAGAAATAAATCATGAGTATAATAACAATGACGACACCGCAGGAATTACTTCAACGAATAGTGGAGAACACGAACCCAGTACAAACAAGCATGATATCAATAACATCAACGAATCCAGAATTCAGTGTGAATTTCCCCTCTCCGGTCCCAGTGAAGGAGATAGCGCTAGCAAAATTACGAGTGTATCACAGTTGGCCTAATATCAGATCAAAATCATTTGGTGGTCAACAACCCAATAATTCTTTAGTGTTTGCAAATGAGAATAAACCCGACGGAACCCCAGACTGGAAAGTTGTTTCGATACCAACAGGGTCATACCAAATCGAACAAATCAATAATGAATTCGCGCGTAGAATAAAATCGATTACTGGAACAGAATCGAAAATCGCTATAACAGTTCATGAACCGACGCTATCATCCGCAATTGAGATAAACACAGAAGGATACGTCGTAGATATCTATCAAAGCTCAATAAGAACCGTACTAGGATGGCCTGAATTACCACCAGGGGGAAAAACCGTTGATTTACCAGAACCACAAAAAACTGATTATATCACAGACAGGATAAAACCCGATAATCCAATAAGGAGTTATAAAGATCACACAATCACTATAGATTTTTTTGATTTCGGATTTAAACCAATTGGGGAGGGTAGATTAGAGAAACATCGTTTTGTTAACGAACCTAAAATTATTGAAAATTTCACAGCAATGAATAATGATTTATCGCTGTTGTTAATATCTCTTAAATCCGGCTCTCTCACCCGAGATGAATTTATCAGCGTCGTAGAAACATGCAACAAAATTATCGACGATATGGAAGCATTTAACCTAAAAATTATTCAGGATATATTAGATGACGATAATCCCCTATCGAGAACAGAATTTACATTAATCTATAAATTTCCCGTCAAAGATATTCCGACATTCAAACTACCGGGATATAACGTACCGGAACTAAAAAAACTACTCAGTGACACCATCGATGTTGGTTTTAAAATAATTCATGATGCATGGAAAAAAACAGCATCACAGGAAATAAAAATCCTCAAACATAATAATGATCCAGATGGTGGCGGTAGGCATATCGCTCCGTTCAACGTAAATATATCCTCAGTGATTGCGCTCAATTTAGTATGTGATGTTATCGAAGGAAGCTATCAGATTAATCTCGAACGATCAAATCAAGCTCAGCAGGGATATATTCTTTATTCGTTTTCACCAACAGCTCCTCCAGGATTTTTAATAATTGAATCTCCGGTTAATCCAGTCTATATGCGATGCCATAATAATTCATTAACCAGAATTAATTTCAAACTCACAGATCAGTCCAATAATCTAATTGATCTACAAGAGGAGGTGTTAGCGATTAGTCTGTTTGTGAAATCCTGAAAGGATTTTCGTCCTAAAGACTGGATCAAATATTCGGTTGAAATTATTTATTATTATTTGTTAACCTGTAGCAGCAGAGAGGGTGGATGACAACAAGTTGCGACCAAAATTGATTAAAAAATCGTAAAAATCTCCGTTTTCATTTTTTTAGTTAAAATGAGATTTCGTAGGGAAGGCTTGTTAAGATTTCAATAAATTTTTTGTTTGAAAACGCTGTAGTGTTCGCCCTTTTTTTGGTTAAAATGAGATTATAGGACGGCTCGTTTTAGGATTTCAATCAAAAAATTGATTGAAAAATCGTAAAATCTCCGTTTTCATTTTTTTAGTTAAAATGAGATTTCGTAGGGAAAGCTCATTAAGATTTCAATCAAATTTTGTCTCAAAACGTTGTAGGGTTCGCCCTTTTTTTGGTTAAAATGAGATTATAGGACGGCTCGTTTTAGGATTTCAATAAAATTTTTGTCTAAAAACGTTGTAGGGTTCATCCTCTCTGCTGCTACAGGACAGTATTATTTTATACAATTGAAGTGCAAATACATAAGGTGCAAATACACAACTAGTTGGGATACATTAAATGCACAAACTACTAAATATCCTTATATTTACAATACAATTATGCAGGTACGTGGTTTTGTCCTCTTTAAGAATACATGCGACCCCAGCGAACACAGCAACGCCGGCTCTTATCACTAGCTATATCAGATATGTCACTGATAATGTCCCAAATACCATCATTGTATTAGTAACTACGGCCAATGACATATAGAAAGTCGATAACCGTGAATCGTCTGCGTTTTTGTTTCTTTCTGCACTCGTATGCCTGTTCCTAAAAGTTACAAAGCGGATTGCCACGAGCTCGCTTATTTTATCAGTACGCGTTTAAGACTTACTGAAAATTCAGAGAATCATGCTAAATCCAGTCGTACTTATACACGAGATGGAAAGCATCCCATTGTTGGTTTCGGTCTAGTGGATGATCCTGACCCGAAAAATACATTCGATGATGGAGGCTATTTTTTGACCAATAGTATCCTGATTTTCTGTGGAGACGTTGACGTTTGGAGTGCTCATTATACGAGTATACCCTACGCAATTAATTAAAGTGTTGTCGCTACAAATTCAAGACACGACCAATATGTAATTGTGATTAGGTTTACTTAGTATTTTGATTGAACACCACTGACACATCATGAATGGTTGTTGTAGGCCTTAAATGTTTAATCGCAAACAATTATAACATCCAGGTATTTCAGGCATGTTGTTCATTGTAAAACTGCCACAATAGTCTCCATCAGTCTCTCAAAGGTGGACCTTGAATATCATAATTTAAAAGGTATTACTCGAACGCAATACAGCCCATTTGATGTTACGAATGCTCTTATTTGATCCTCCTGCTCTTCTATTTCTACTTGCCAATCAAAGAAAGAAAACAAAGATACGAATGCTCTTCTTTGATCATCCTGCTCTTCTATTTCTTTTTCTGCTTGTCAATATCCACTTGTTAAATCAAAGGTAGAAAACAAAGATACACGTCGATCCAATGAATTGGTTATACATAGTAGGAGATACGAGTCCTGGCCTAGGAATTTAGTGACTGATCCATAGTAAAATTAGTATGGGATAGCCCAAGGGCTAGATCACTACTTTTTAATGCCGTTAATCAATATATTTTCACATGGTCTCAAAGTCCATCTCTTGCATGAATCATAATTGTGAGTAGCGTTTTTAGTACAGGAGTCTTCCGTCGTAATAATTTGTTTGACTAATCTGGTTGGTTCTGCCAAGGTCATATCTATTCGAACCTACGTGGATGTATTGCGATTTAGAAAATCGAAATCAGAATCTTCGGAGAAATTAGAAAACTTCCTTCCATTGGATCGATCTAAGACCAACATTCGTTTCTTGTAATAACTTTTTCTCGGATGTTCAGGCCTATGGAGGCTATCTCGCAGCCAGTACATCCCCAGAACAAGTATCAATATCATCGTCATCCACTAATTCGTATTATTAACACCATTAACACCAGAAGTTATTTATTTTCTTTAAATCGGTCCTCTGGTTGCACAGTACCTGTTTGTTGTAATTTACTATTCAAGCTCCTGTCGTGATTTGTTCTATTATATGAACACTTTTGTATTCGATTGCATTGTTGTTGCATCCAGTATCTGACTTCGCTATGGTTTTTATATATCTTTCGAAATCATTTCTTTGAACCTCATCTTTATTAAAAAGCTCTACCTCGACACCAATTTGAATTGATTCATCAAAGGTTGAAAGACGCACCTTTTATACTCCTACCCTATTTTTTATGTCAGTTAAGTAATCGATAAATTGATCCGTTAACATCAGTTCCATTTGAAATATGCTGGTGCAACGCTGTGGAGTACAGATTGTACTAATTCTGGGAATGTATCATGTTTTATTATAAAGTGTATTAGTTGTTCTTGTAAAATAGTTTGATTTTTTTAGCGCAAAACCTTTTCTAGCGAGTCCATGTGCTGGTTGTAATCCGGGGTTCTGGATCCCAATAGCTGTACAGCCTGAGCAACGAGACTCTCTACCAGTTAAAGACACTTCAATTCTTGAGCCCATTAGTTGATCGCATAAAATGTATTAAAATGCATTTCAAAGTCCATCTGTGGTGTGGTATCGTCGTACATTTAAGGTATTACAGTTGGACGTTTCAGTTTACCTTGTTCCAAAATGTTAGATCATCTTCGGGGAGATTGCTTTCATTCATGATGTCTAAATGTTGTACCCTGTTGTTCTAGGTTTAATTTCATATAATGTTCAATTTCGAGACACCTAACACTGTTTTATGTTTCTCTACACTTCTTGCCTTTCTTCATTAATTCTTTCTTGTAGAACCATCATTTATGATAATATCATTTATTCCTTACGATTGTCCAGGATCTTTGACAAACGAATAATCCGCCGCAGCCATCAAAGTTAATGGCATCGAATGTATTCGATATATTTCAATGGATTATATTAAACGGACGCAACCTTCTAGATTTCATGTTTTATATTCTCTGTATATTGTCCTGACAATCACATTTTATAATTTCATACACGCTTTCCCGTGTGATTTTGTATATGATGGAGGTCTAAATGTCTTTCCCTAAT
The DNA here is from genome assembly GCA_030141615.1 of Unio pictorum. Classification (NCBI taxonomy): domain Eukaryota; kingdom Metazoa; phylum Mollusca; class Bivalvia; order Unionida; family Unionidae; genus Unio; species Unio pictorum. The sequence goes on from JARLTB010000061.1 coordinate 7,894,111, forward strand.
GAAAATGACCTAGCCAATTTTCTTCAGTTCATGATATTATTACGCAAACACGGACCTCGTTCGACCTTAAACACATACCCGGCTAGCTTTGGGACCCAATTACAATTTCTCTCTTTCTCTCTCTCTCTCTCTCTCTCTCTCTCTCTCTCTCTCTCTCTCTCTCTCTCTCTTTCTTGAGATGGTTATAATTTTCCATTACAAAATCAATGGCAAACATTACATATCTGGATGAAATCGAAAACTGTTACAGAGATACATAATTAACGGACATAATTATGTTAAAGTCGTAATTTCTCTCTCTCTCTCTCTCTCTCTCTCTCTCTAACTCTCTCTCTCTCTCTCTCTCTTTCTCTTTCTCTCTCTCTCTCTCAGACTTCACAGCGACACTATCTTTGTAATGTCGATACAATCGATAATGCAGTCCAAGGCAGACTCGTGGGTAAAACATACCAAATAGTGTGGCTACCTTCAACCAAATACGCAACACCTGGAAGTCTTATTCCAAAAGAGAATGTTCAAAACTAACAGACGTAAACGTCTAATTGGTTTGCATCTTTATCCTTGTTCAGGTCCAAAATTGGAAAGTGTTTTATTAATAAAGATATTTCGTAAACCTCTAGGACGTTCTAAAAAGACTAACGGTTGAAGATTCGGTTTCTGTTTAAGCGCTTCCAATTTATTTTTATTTAGTAAATACATAAAAGAAATGTGTGTGTGTGTGTGTGTGTGTGTGTGTGTGTGAATGGAAATTGCGAAATCGATTTCGTACCTTTTCATTTTCTTGATAACCTGTTACCAAAAAAAGTCCTGTTTCTACTAAAACATATCCACGCCGATAATGATACAGGTGCGTGTAATGCTTACTTTAAATACCTTCTTATATATATATATATATATATATATATATATATATATATATATATATATATATATATATATATATATATATATATGCGTGTGTGTGGGTGTGTGAACGATCACGAAGGTATTTGAAGTAAGCATTACACGCACCTGTATCATTATCGACGTGGATATGTTTTAAAAGAAACAGGATTTATATATGTATACATATATATCGGCTTGAAATCGAAAATAAATCATTGTAATTTTAAATCACAGTAAAATATCTCAAATCGCTGATTTGATTTAAAACACATATATACGTATGTTATATCTCTTTTTTTTGTAATATACTACCTGCAACAGCGTTTTGTTGAAAACTATGCAAAAACTTTGATTTTAATTGTCTTCCAGTTTTCTTAAGAATATAGCCGTTATAAAAAATAGTATGGTCAATATATCAATCGATATATACAGATTATATCATGATCTACACAGACATGTCTACATTCCTCTCTCTCTCTATTTCCAACAAATAAATAACAGTAAGAAAGAACAAATAACTTGTCTCACCTTGAATTATTGATTTCATAAAGGCAGACTATGTTACGATTATCATCTCCAAAAGTAATGCTTTAGTGGTTACTTATTGGCTGTTACTTTGTTACTTCACGCGGTACCTTGCTGATTCATACAGTTCATTCATGTGGTTAGATGCAAGCACACGACGGAGTTTGTACCCAAGCTCATTTATCAAGAGAGCAGCTATGCAAATGTAAAAGAGCGAATAGTTGAATGATATCGCCATAATCATCCATCAAATCGGAAACCATCATATAATTTATGAAATCTGAAACTGATTTTCTTTATATATATTATTACTGACTACGCTCAATATATTTTTTCAAACTTCTTGTTCACACAAATAACCACTTCGCAGAGTTTACGGTGCATGAGGTATTAGTTTAATTCCAAGGAATTTTGCTTCGAGGTCATGCCTGATACACTAAAGAAGGTGGTATAATAGAAAGTTTGACATATTTAGCTCTACAAAGATATCAAATAATCTGGATTTTTTAGTTGCAAAATACAGAGGAAAACAAAATGTTTGGAACCCGTTATGTTCCACCCGAAATTCGCCTTTGGTTTGAATTCGATTTTGTGTCCAGATTTTAGACTGTATGGCCTCAAATTTAAGGCAAACCGGTCTGAAGTGCACACAGATAGTTGATTCTATGCAAAAAGTATGTTAAGGTGGATATTTTGAATAGTCTATTTTGTTAATATTATTATGGGTCAGTGAAGCCGGAATAACAGAAAAGAGCTCCAACTTTTCAACTTCTGCTCATGAACTTGCAAACTAACGTATGGAAAACATTTTGTAAGCACAACTAGGCATTGGTCTAATGAAAACTTGTTTGGAAGTCGATATTGTAGGATGTGTTCAGAAATAGTCCCTAAAATGTGAACTACACGCATTTCATGCACAAACAGCAAAACCCAGCAAAATGAAACATATCACAATCAATATCATTTTTAGCAGGCTCACCATGTGAAAACCATTGCGGGGAATATATAGTTAGCTTTTTGCAGCTCCTTATAATGAAAGATTTTGACAATTGACATTTCAAAATATATGTCCATGTGCTTTACAACTTGCCCAAAACATTAATTTAATGCGACAAATCTTCATTTTTCATTTATTGTTATGTGTCACTACACAATTAGAACACATGTAGTACTATATTGTTGTACAAGTTCATTAATACAGATACATTTTGATATAATATAACTAAATGTCTCGAAGCCTCAATGTTGTACCCTGTTGTTCTAGGTTTCCTTTCATATCATAAGTAGCAATCGTGATACTAAAACTCTGTCCATAGACGAGACATCGCATTTGTCTCGGATTCACTTTCCATAACTTACAAAACCATGCAATTTTAGATGACGTAAATTTACCATAGATTCCCACAGTATCCCGTCCCACCATTCTTGAAATAAGACATGTGAGAACACACAATTGGTGACGCCCTTCAAGTTTTCGCGGGGTGCATAAACGGTTATTTGTAAAGATGGATTTAAGTGTCGGATACCGAACATGTTCTTGAAGGTTTATCTGATTTGATTTTGCGCCGGCAACGTTTAGGTTAGTGCCTTTTTACATATTTACTGACATAGGTGAAAATCAGTTCAGTAATTTTATGATAGTAACTGCTGACACATACCAGAGACCATCTATAAGGAACCGCCAGCTAATGATTGGAAATCAATTGCATTCACTTTGTCTGCTGTCCAACTGGATTCGAAAGTTATAAATACATTTTTTTGCCACATATGTGGAAGGGTTTTTCGTATCACATAAGCGAAAATGAAACAGCGTACACATCGAGGGATACAGCACTTTACAGTTCAACTAAGCAGGCTGATAAGAACAATTATTCCTCGTAATACTATTTAAGTGAAATCAGCCAGGGCAGTTTAACACAGAGTTTACGAAAACACTTATCGTTAACACTGGAATTAGGACAGGTGCTTTTGATGGATGCGCTGGATGTGATCAATTCAAAACGGAAATGAAGTTCATCAAAGCATTTTTACAATTAATTACATTTGCTTGTAGCTAATTAACATGACAGTTTAAAATCACTCCCGATAACAAAGAGTAGGGCAGGGATCCATGCCGTTTATATTTTAAGGGTCACTGAAAAACCAGCTAGAGTGAATTTCGCAATTAATACCTGCTAGTCGAAGATATAATGTCCTGCATTCCGCCCATGACTGTATTATGAGTCGACATCTAGATATAAAACGAATTATGATAGGGTAGAATAATCATTACATAGCTTTCAGTGGTTGCATATGTTAAATTATATTGTGCCTCGTGTGACATTTGCCAAACACTGTCGATTAAGGGCGTATACCAGTAGCTCCACTAGAAACATAATGCTAAATCACTCATAATACGTTCATTCGAGAGGTCATTTTCGGTCCAGTTTAAACTGTGGCAGAGAATTTCTACCGCTAAATACTTGCAATGATTATTTTGCAACTCACTATTAGAAAGCATTATCCCTACGCGATTTCGATACTGCCACTTTGGCTGATGTGTTCCCTAGAGTAGGAATCCTCGAAGAAATAGTGAAGCGCCCAGTTTACTTGTGATCTCATGAAAACAATTATGAGGCTGCTATCAAACCAACTGTTGCACAGTGCTCCATATCATACTGAACAACGTATCTAATGGCACTAAACAAACCAGGTCACGTCGTATTACAGAAACACACAAACAGTGGAATTATCATCACAGCCACAAACTAGGAACACTTTGGGATCAATGCCTAAAATAATATTCTAGACAAATTAGTGATCAACAATAATGTTGTACTTACCATGATTACTACAACATCTGCATATCAATCCCTCAAATTTTGTACTGTCAAACTTGGGATCAGCGCAAGAAATCATATTCAGGCAAGCTTGGGATTGATCCGAAATACTTCTTTATAAGCAAACGTAGTATAAATCATAACAATGTAATTTAAATTATATTTCCCAGCAAACTGGAATCAGTTCCAATTCTATCTTTCAGGCGAGAATATGATAGATCCCGGATCCCTTCTTTATACGTACTCGGCAATCCCATGCTTCCCGTAGCATTCATAGTAATACTATACTCACATCAGAAACGATCATGAACACCTGAACTTGATCGTAACAATTCTGTATTTCCTAGAATTGATCCCATAATTTTGCTATGATTAAACGTTCGGACGATAAAATATTTGTTGAACACGAACTCGGCTCGCATATGAGAAAGGACTGTATTGAATAAGGGCCATTTGCTTCCGCCTCTTTGTATATTCTTGTATCATGTATACAGCACATACGAGATGGGTAACATGTATTTCTCACATCAGGTAAGTGTTCAAGTCTCTAGTGCCATGGTTACTGGGTGCAGACACATAAAACAAGACATGAAAGGTAGTAATCATTTCCGTTTACTTCTCATAGATGGTGCTTTTCCATGAGCTAATCACTCGGTTGAAAATTTGTATAATGCATTTGTATTATATTAGCGGTTATAAAGCTCTATATATTAAGTTTAGTTTCGAAAACTATCCCAAAATGGTACAACGTAGCAAAACAATAAAATACCTAACTTGTACGTCAACTGAAAACTGCGTTGAAATCATTTTGAAAATAGAGGCACTTAATCATAAAATGTGAAATTGTTTCTGAAGAAAATATTAATATTACTGAACGATATTTAATAATATTGAATGATGTTTAATATTAATAAATTATTTAAAGCTTGTTTGATATTTTTGAATTATATGATTGTAAAGGAGACGTTATCATGAACTTAATTTTAAATAACCTGTTCAATTTTTTTTTTTATGCAAATTTTATCCTTATATGTTAATTTGTTCATAACACACGCATTTGCTATTTCAATCTTTGGAAATAAAAGTGTGTTCCACATGCCTTGAGGTAGCCAATAGTTAAACTATAATCTTTTTATAAACTATCTATTCATATGTAACTATATGATATGGACATTAATAAGAAATAAACACTGTTGGTTCAGCATTTTTAATGATGTTTTTTCGAAAATATAAAATTTTCTTTTGAAGTATTGGCATTGGAGAGTACAGGAAAGAAATATACTAGATGTATTGTACTCTCTAGACAGTCTGCGTCTATTTTTAAACCAGCATAATAACACTACGTTACACTGGCTGTGAACAGTTGTATGTGAAATGATGCATTGCACACTTTTATAAAGGACAAAATGCGATACCCTGCAAATGGCAACACCATTTAGTATTCGTTTTGCAAATGCCACTTACCAACACTTATTGTCTGCAAAGAGTGTGAGTTAGAGTGTGAGTGCAAAGAGTGTGAGTTACATCGTGCAAGATTAGAAGATTTTATATAATGATTCCAACTTCCAAGAAATCTTTGCGAACACGTTTGCACATACAAGTTGATGAAAAACAAATAAGGTACTTATATATTTTCATTGTTAAAGAAATAACTATATATGACTATACTCTTTGTCTACCACTATCGTCCCATGCACCTGTATATTCAGTTATTTATATGGACTCGAAAATGTGGTTCAGGATACGGGCAATGAAGAAATTTAAAAAGGTATAGAAACAGAGAAAATAATAAAGTAACGTTATAGGAATATGTGTTTATATGTACTGTTAAAGTAAACCTAGTCACATTATTAGTTGGCTATTATATTTTGACAGAGGGTTCGAAGATAAATTGTGTGCATACATATTTTAAATACTGTAACAGTGCATATATGTTAACTATTGTTAGCCGATATGCGTTTCCTTAGTCATGCGCAATAATTATGAGAACATCTCGCCGTATGGCTTTCTAAATAAGTTGAATAGCAGAGAAGTGTTAAAATGAACATCTATGCAGCTAAAGCAAGAGAGAATGAATCGTTATGATAACTTTAAGAGAAATTCACTCAATAAACATCTTGAGTGCATTAGCAGTTAACAAAAACTATTTGAAAAACCTGATGATTGTTAATTGATTGATTTGTAACGGCGCACCAGCACATTTAAGCTATTTAGCACCATACATTAGGTTGTATTTATACATCTGTAAAAATACTAACAGGTTCAATATTGACCAGCGATATAGAAAACCAAATAGTTCAAAGTAAAATGGTAAGATGTTGGTAACAGTAAACTATGAAGCTTCCCAAACAACAGGAGATGTAAATGGTGTATGTTGATGACAAGATGTTTAAATCAAGAGGCCATATTTTCATTAGATAAAAAATTTGTAGGTGAAGGTATATAAGTTATAGTTTAAAATAAAGATTTACTTCCTTCAGGAAATCTAAAATAGAAGTGATAGGTGTAGTATAAAAAAGTTCCTTCATCTCAAGTACATTATAGTACTTATCACGTGTTGGGTGCAGGTCGGAACACTCGGTCTTAAAGTGCTTAACAGTGAATGGCTCATTGCAAGAAACGCACTCTGGTGGACCTTCTGCTTCAATTATGTGGGAGTGGGTAATGTATGTATGACCAACTCTGATTCTTGCAATGACTACCTCCTCCGTAAGGAGGGTTCTGTAGCAAGGAATCCATTCACCCACGGTTGGTTTGATGGCGTGAAGTTTGTTATTCACTGCCTAATGCCATGATTCCTGACACTTCTGGCGTAGATTCTTTTTTATACAAGGTTTAAAGTCAGTAAAGTAATTTAAAATCTGATGGTTCTTGGGATAGAGCCATCTTAGCAGCGCGTTATGCTTCTTCATTACCTCTAATTCCAATATGGCTATGTAACCAACAGAATACTATATTGTAGGAGGTACTATGCTCCGTATTTTTAACGAGGAGATTGATTAAAAGTGGATTCGCCAGTTTTCTATTGTGTAGCTGTTTGTTTGTTTGATTGATTTTTTACAGCGCACCATTACACTTATTCTATTTATCGCCATACAATAGGTTATTATTTTATAAAACTTGGGTTTCAGATATGTAAATTGACAGTTCTTGATAAGTATATTTAATTCAAAATGAACGAAAAGAAATGCATTATGGTGGAGGATGAGAGATTCAAACCTAGTACATATGTGTGTTATGTAATCTCATTACCAGGTGAAATACGTAATCCATTAAAACTATGGTGCTGATTGTTACTACTGCAGATAGTTGTTTGTTGTTTGATAAACAATTAAGATTCCTACAATACAGAGAATGAGGGAATAACATTGAAGGAACTATAGGCCAATTACGATTGACAGCTTGATTTATAGTCCCTGTAAGGAAGTACGTGACAATAGAGCACGCTACCTATAGGAAATAAACGGTTAGGTATTGTGATTGAAATGAACTAAAAACTTAAATCTCTTGTATGTTTGTGTGAAATAACATATATACTTACGCTAATGTTTTACAACATGCTTTTGGGATATATAGACAACAGGCAAATACAATTCCAGGCACTGTCGGTTCCAAATGCCCCTCGTCGAACAATTTTTGCCTGTCCAAGGAAATTTACCTGTAATAAACAAAGAATAGAATGATTAGTATTGTGATTAAAAATCTAGATCTGTTTTGTTACTTTCTAGCTATGTTCGCATAATACTGTAAATATTAATATCGCTATATATATATATATATATCTTAATGAGACAAAAACTAATACGATCAATACCCAATCAGAAGACATTACTACTTGTATATTTTGTAATACAGCGAAACAGTCATGAGTTAATATTTTGCCATAAAAGCGTGGACAGAACACAACCTTATTAAATATACTCCTTTACGATGTATTGAGTTGAACACAAACCATAAATACAAATATTTAATATTGAAATCAATACAAATATTGAAATTGAAAGAATATAGTACAATGATAAATTAATAAATTACTTTCACTCTGTAAGGAATGACTTGTTTATACTTGTGGATTTTGAGCTGTAGCATCCATGGACATTTTTATCTTATAAAACATGATGTAACTAATAAGAATCTCTTAATACATCCGCCTAAACATGCTTAGGCAATCTGGTAAAATTCCACAAATTTAAAGAGTATATAGTTTTCAAACATTATTTGGATTTAGCTGAAAATTGTAAAGTTTCGTATTTGTAATGACATTTTTAAAAAGTATTTAATTGTGCAATGTCGGCTCGACTGATATGTTTTGTTTTTCAAATAAAGACGGTCGGAGCTTGCATGTTGGAACTTGCAATTATCAGAGATAAGGGAATCACATTCTAATCTTGTTTTTAGTTGCTAGACAAGAACGTAGATTGTGAATTTGATGTAAAACCTGTCCAGACGTCTGAATAGACAAATTTAGATGTACAGAACAAAGATTCGCGCTATGTCCTCCCCTTATCTTCATATTGATTATTTGCAAAAGCAATCGTTTCGTTTGTTTACCTGCCGGTAACAACAACTATGCAATATCGTCTGCACGACTACACCGTGTCAAATTATTTATTTTCTTGCACTATGATATCTATATACTGGTACTTACACAATTGCTACAAATGCATTCAAGCTTCTTTAATTAATGTATCCAGTCCCTTCGAAACAAATAATAAGTTCCTCAGGAAAGTCTTATCGTTACACAAAACACAACTTTATTGTTACCATTATACTGGCTTACAAGATTTCACTGCTGCTGAATAGGGACTACGCTTTGATGACGTGTTATTAGCATTATCGACAATTTTATTATAACACTAGTTCACTGAAAAAAGGGACGTCTGTAATAAAAACCGTATCTGAAAGTAATTAAACATATTAATGATGATACTTAATTACACTCATGTGACAACTTATACAAAAACCGGGATTGAAAAGCGTTTTCGGATTATGTCTGTTACTTTTTGTCGATGATATAACTATTCGGCAGTGTCTCCTATTAAATATTAGAATTCCCTAGAAACTGATCAGCTTGCAGAAACATTAACTAATTGCTCAAATAAGATCATTTACTACACGAAAGATGAATGCAGTAACGTTGAAAATATGCGCTAGTCAGAGCAATAGAAAAACATGTGAGATTCATGGCAGTAATTTATTTAAAGATGCTATTTGTACTTAAGATTAAAAGCGTGAATAATATTATTCAGTTCAAATTTCCTTTTTAAAACTTCTGCTATAAAAAACTGTATTGAGCTTATACATTAAGCAAAACAATTTATTTCCAAAACAAGTTAGACAATTCATAAGATAGAGCAATGTAACTATATTGCACCTTCCGTACAGCTTAAGATCCGGATTATACAAATTTGTTTTTTGTTTAAACCAAAATAATGTTTTCTAATGCAGGATTCGAACACGCATCTTTAGAATCGAGAGGTCGTTTCGCTAACCGTCGAATCATCACGGATCAGAATCATGAATTATGTTTCACAAAATAAAGATGAAGTGTAATGCGCTAATGAATATAATACAATACTAATTTTGCCGGTCAGTCATGTACTGGTTGGTTTGGCTGTACCTAATTAATATAAAGTCATAGACTGACCATTAGACAATTCAGATACCTGTGAATTCAGGTAATATGAATGGCATTGATATTTAAAATATACCAAACCAAGGTATGCACATTGTTTTAAAGTCGAATACGAATACTTACAAAACTTGTATAAATCTTTTGCACTGCAAGCGTTTCGATTTAATTAGTCCACTTACTGCTACTTGCAAAATATCTGACAGACGTCTTGTTGCAATAAACAACTGCCAGCCAATGCAGACAAATTTGAAGGTACAAGTACACAGCTACTAGGAGAGTCATAAATGTTTACCTAACCCAGCAAGAAGATTAGTATTATCAGTGGTCTTGTATAGACTTGAAGTGTGATCGTGGGAGAGATTATGTAATGGAATGGAATGTATTTTGTACTTCATACGGCATAAAACCACATTTCAATAGTCGATTCGATTTGCAACCAACACCATCTCATCATCGAATTGTTGATCTTTATCAAGCATGGTTACAAGTATGACATAGTACAATCGCTAAGCAATTATTATTATATCTTTGTCGGCATTTTGGCTTTCGCGAATATTATCGTTTGTAATACATTGTACATGGTAAAGGCGACAGTGAATATACTCCCAGCCACATAATTTTCATACAAGTTTACTCGTTGACCATTTGCACGATTGATATGGATTGCCATATTATATAGGGTAATATTTCAAAGCTAGTTTTTGTTTGGTGCTTTCTCTTTGGTTCTTCATGGCATTTCTTTTATTACTTGTGTACCACATTTTCACCACTGTTGAGATAAATTGACTCATTCCAACCAAAGCGTGATAAGTATTGTGTGCATGACATGAAGTTCCTTCATATTACTTGTATTTTAGATTTCCTGAAATAAGTAAACCTTTACTTTAAACTTAACTAGGATGCCATCACCTAGAGCATTTTATCTAATGTAAATAACGCCCCTTATTTTCAACCACTTTTCATCTGTACTCATTAGCATACACCATTAACATATCCCGTTGATTGGGAAGCTTCATAATTTACTGTTACTAACATCTTACCATTTTACTTGGAACTATCTTGTTTTTGGTATCGCTGGCCGATAATAAACAGTTTAGTATTTTGGAACATGTACACATACAACCTACTGTATGGCGCTAAATGGCCTAAAAGTGTTGGTGTGCCAGTTTTCTTGCCGTTAAAAAACATTCAATGAAACTAACCAAATTCCAATACATCATTTTAATTTCCAACATAATGTCTTTTGTTGTTGTAGGGTTTAAAGCCACTTTTCAGCACACGATAGGCTATACATGGCAGATAGTATTAATGGTGCAGTTAGAACCCGGGAAGAACCACCGTCCCACGAGATGTACTGGCAAGCTTTCTCAGTTACCCGAAAATGATCAAGTTAGGCTTTTTGGATAGAGCTTGTCAAGGAGGGTTTCCGTAAACAAGTGGAAGACCTTATTAAGGCAATGAAAGACAATAGCCCTATAAAGGAATTTTTTTGGAGAATCCCATGATCACTTGTTAGTGACCGATTATCCCTCTGCTCCTGTGGTTGGTCCCTGTATACTTCTTGAGTGTCTTGTTTCACCTGTACTCACTCGACGATTCCCTGTATACATCTTGGGTGTCTTGTTTTAAATTCTCACTCTAGACATCCTTGCTCCCTCGTCAATTTGCTTCCGTATTTTTCTCTATCAATTTGGAATTCTTTGTGCTGTTTTGTGTAGAATATATAACCCAATATGACAACTATTTGCATTGTTAGTTAATGCATGATGTTATTAAGTTACTGCAAGGCCTGATAATTTTGGGGTTAACTATCTTTATAGTGTATGAATTTGAGGTCATTTTCTAAATTAGCATAATTTTGGTTGCAACCATGTGTTGCTGGGCCTGATAGTCTTGGGTTTGAGACTACTTTATAAGTTCTAATTTGGGGTCATAACCTATGCATATATGATGAGGTTTTGAGTTGCAACATTGTGTCGCTGGACGTGATAGTCTTGGCTTTGAGAATACCTCATACACTCTAGTTGGACCATAGTTAGGGGCGCTTGTTAGTGGTTGTACTTTAGCCACGACGGTATCGCGTTTTCTTAGGGGCCTATAATACCTTCGTAATATTAAAATCAGTTATTTTAGGTTTATTTGTATTGTTCCACGTTATTTTACCATTCCATTAGGTTTGGTTGCTCTGGAGCCGCCATTGGAACGTAATACCCAGCGTAGTTTAGGTGGGCTTTCTTAAGAGTAACGAGTCCCTTTTGGCCCCGTACGCTTCCATTCCCTCGTAACGATATTACTTTCCATTAGGTTAGGTTGCTCTGGATCCGCCATGAGAACAATATACCCAGCGTAGTGTAGGTGGGCTCCCTTAAGGGTAACGAATCCCTTTTGGCCCCGTAAGCTTCCCTCCCCTTAGAACAATACTATTTTATATGCATATTTAGGTACCAGTAAAACATTAATTTCATTTATGGGTGATATGGTGTTATACTTATATTCTTTCCATTAGCCCCGTAGTTCTAAGAAATTCAATTATATTATAGTATGTTCTTTGAGGGGTTTTGTTGCATAATTGAATTATTTCTGGATATGTACTTGGTGCGGCAAGTTCTAATTGTTTAGTTATAACTAGGTCTCCTTCTTTTTGCGTATTTTTACAGATGTTGAATATATGATACAGATCTTCCGGTACGTTACAGTGGAAGCAGTTGATGTTGTGCGGAAAAAGTCCTATATATTTTCCAAAACTATTAGCTAATTTTGTTTTTCCAAGAATTATCCTATTTTTTTTAGATTGTGCATAACTGCTGCACATGGATATCAGGATATTTCTATTGACTTCTTTGACAATACTATGTAAAAATATCCCTTGTTTATTATGGTTCCAATACTTTTGCCACTTTTGATTTAGCAGTGTATATATTAAATTGTTAATTTCTGTTGGACTATACTTTAGTGGCATGTAATTAGGTTCAGTAAGTTTACTCTTGGCTAATTGGTCAGCTAATTCATTGCCTTTTATGTCGATGTGAGATGGTATCCATAGAAACTCTACTGTTATGTTTTGAGTATCGAGTATTTTAATTATTTGGTTAATTTGATTAAGAAAGTTTTCTCTTGATTTAGTATTATTACATTGTATTGATTTTAGGACACTTAGTGAATCACTAATAATTAAGGTCTTATCTGCTTTGTTTTCTAGTGTCCATTTTAAAGATTCCAGGATGGCCCAGAATTCAGCTGTGTAAATGAAGCAGTGATACGGTAGGCGGCTGCCCATTTGATGTTGAGTGCTGGAATGACCCAAGTCGCAGCTGTTTTAAAGGGGTTGTTAATTTTGGAACCATCCGTGAATATTTGAGTATAGTTTTATATTGGTTGTTGATTAGTTCCATTGCAGCTGTTTTTAAATAATGTTGTTGATTTTCTTTTTTACCTTTGTGGATATGGGAGATGTTTACTTTAATTGATGTATTATTCCAAGGTTCTTTATCAAATATTTGGTTAGTTTCTACTTGGAATATATCTACTTTAATTCATGTACTATTTTGTCAAAGGATGACTTATTTTTAAAAGTTTTCCTAAAAGGAATTTTGCATTTGTTGATAGCTACTAGAGTGGGGTGTGTTTTAGTGTGAGTAGACAGTCGAGTTGCGTATCTCAACATGAGTTACTGACTTCGAAACTGTAATGGCGGTTCTCCTGTTAAGACCCGCAACTTTGCTGTAAATGTATATGGTAATGCCTCAGTTGCTATGAGTAGGGCTTTTCTCTGTATTTTATCTAGTCTATTAAGTTGGGTTATGGAGGCCATGTTGTAAATTTGTCATCCTAGTTGAGTTTAAATCTAATTAAGGCACTATATAGAGTCATTATTGTTTCTTGGTTAGCACCCCACTGGGTTCCTTTGAGGCTTTTAAGTAAGTTTAAGTCAAGATTGCACCTTTTAACTAGGTCATCAAAATGAGATACCCACGTTAGGTGTTCATCGTAGTACATACCCAGAAATTTAGCTATTTTAACGAATTTAGTTTATTTATTTTGAATTTGGAGGTTGGGGTATAATATGTTTTTTCAATAAGGTGAGAACAGTACAGCTACCGTTTTTTGGTACGACAGTTTAAATCCCCATTTATCAGCCCATTTGCCAATGATATTTAGACTTGTTTTCGTTTCAGCCATATGAGTGTGACTGGAGGGGTTTCATGCTCTTCATAGTCCACTATCATCTACAAATTGTGATAATCCGATTGAGGGTGAGGCGAGATTAGAGTCAAGATCATTAATCATGAGGATGAAGAGGTTGGGGCTGAGGACACTGCCTTCGGGAGTCCCATTTTCAAGGGAGTGTTCTTCAGAATAAGTAGCCCCTTCCCTAGTTATAATTTTGCGGTCTGTTAAAAAGTTTTGAATACAATTAAATATGCGACCAGTAATGCCATAATGATTTAATTTGGCTATTAATACTTTGGTCCACACCAGATCAAACGCTTTTTCAAGATCTAGAAAAACCGCAGTTAAGTTTCTATGAGTCCTCTGTTTATTATTAAATGCTAATTTAATGGAGGACTCCAATTTAATTAATTGATCCGTAGTAGATCTTTTTTTTCTAAAACCACATTGGTTTGGATATATCAAGTTATTGCTCTCCAGGTGGTGTTTGAGTCTGTTAGTGATAATTGTTTCCATGATTTTGCAGATATTGTTGGTAAGTGAAATTTGTCTATATGAGGTAATGTTATTCCTATCTTTTTTAGGTTTCAAAATGGGGATAACTATCGCTGTTTTCCATTATTTTGTTAGCTCCCCTGTTTGCCAACTTATGTTTAGCATGTTTATTATTATCACAACCATATTGCTAGGTAGGTTTAATATATTATGTAACCTATTTGATCTTCCCCGGTGAAGTTTCATGTTTAGATTTGAGCGCCTGGGACCATTCATTTATGGTAATATCTTTGTTGAGTGATTTATTTATGGGTCCCTGTCTTGAAATAGATGGCAGAATTTAATTTCAGTTTTAGTTCTATGGTTTTGGAATTCAGTAGTGTGGTTAGTATTGCTGCTCATATTTTGAAAATGTTTTGCTAATGATTCAGCTTGTTCTTTCTGATTGCAGGTATTATTGATTTTTGGGGTGCCATTTATGTTCTCTCCCCTTATGGCCCTGATTTTATCCCACACTTGTTTAGAGTTAGTTCTAAAATTAATAGTGCTGCAGTATTTTCGCCAAGTTTTTCTTGAGACTGCTTTATTAGATATTTGAGCTTGTTATCGAAATTGTTGTACTCTTGAAAGTGAGTAGTAATATTTGATCTTTTAAATTCATATTGATTATTTGCAAAAGCAATCGTTTCGTTTGTTTACCTGCCGGTAACAATAACTATGCAATATCGTCTGCACCACTACACCCTCTCAAATTATTTATTTCCCACACAAGAGATGACCCGTGTTGCAAGTAATGGATCACTGCCCGATTTTGATTTAACCGGAGTCGCTCGTGAGGTATCATTGGAATTGGCTAAAGGACTTCATCTGTGTTGTTATGTTTGGTTTGGTAGACACATCTCTGAAAAACACTGGATGCCAATAGTGTTATTACTGTATATGATTGATTCTAAATTGATGATATCACTGATTGTCAGAGAAGCAATTATATCATATCGGAAACAAACTGAAGTCTGGTTACCACAACCCGATAGTCTAGATAGTATAATCACCGAAAACAAAAAACAATTTCCTAATCTAGACGAAGAATATATCGTGAAATGGTCCAAAGAAATCTTTGAAGTTAGATATAAACACGCAAAAGATCTCGGTAGAAGAATAATTGGTAAGTTCACACCGGGTGGAAAATACGACCACAAACGATATTCTTCGCGGATGATCATAGATGATTCTGAATACGATTTTATAATCGCAGATGTAACATCTAGGTGTATATATGTCGATCGTAAACACGCTTTCTTGTCCGATGGAACCAAATTAGGTACTATTGTTACTTACACAGATGGAGAAAATCCTCAGTATACGAACTTAAGGTCGTCTATGCTGGCTTATGCCTCTATTAATTTACTTTCGATGATAAATATATTTCCTGAATCCGCGTTTAGAAGTCACTACTGAATCATTTGATATAGACGTAAAACATAAAGAAGCAGTGGCCGAATTCAATAAATTAGACGGGAGTTGGGGATCATGGAGAATTAAAAAGGAAATACTGCGTGATTATTCTAAATCAGCAGATATTACGATTGAAAACAATTACTTGAAAAAAAATCAGATATCCTAACTATCTAATGCACCTTCGATATCCGATCCAATATGTACATATACAACCAGTTATTTAAACGGATGTGGTGGGTCAGGGAAGACGACTCGTGTAATCGAATTATTTCGAGGAAAATCAAACATGATTGTGCTAACACCAACTCATTTACTTGCAATACAGATGATAGAGAGGAGAGTTAATACTTGCACTTATTATAAATTTTTTCGATGGAAAAATGACGAATGGATTCCTAATTGAATGGGCGAGAAATATATTCCTGAAATCATCATTTGGGATGAAATATGCACAGTGTCGTTAGATGTATTAAAAACATTTCTCGGTTGGTTGTTAACAAAAAACACCGCGGTGATTATGTATGGTGATCACGGTCAACCACCACCATTTGTCGGTTTATCCCCGCTTAATTGGCTGAAGAATTTTGTAGACTATTATAAAGAAATTAGTACTGATCATAGATCACTTGATCCAGAATTACGTGAGTTCAAGAAACTAATCAGATTACAACCGGATATAATCCAGTGTGAAATAACGCGTTAAATAATTTCGGAAACCCCATTTAATGATTTTTTGGAAGCGTGTAGACCAAACGGTTTGATAGTGATAAGTAGGAAGATAGTCACAGATACACTTCAGATAAAGTTTTTTGAAACACATAAACAAAAAATTCGCAACTCGTCCAGTACCGCTGTATTATAGGCCTACGGATACACGAAAACAGAATATCGAAGTTGATATTCCTGGCTTGACATAGTCAAGAAAACAATTTCTCGTGAAAAATGATATTGTGTTGGTTGATATTGGTGTCGTCGAAGATCCATCGCGTGCTGAAAAATCCCTATGGAAACTAGGATACGCAGCAACTATACATTCTTCGCAGGGGTTGACTATATCCGATACAATTGTTTTGATAATAGATAATCGCATCGAGTGGTCGAATTTGGTTTACTTAGCAGTTTCCAGAGTACGAAGAATACATCAACTTCGAAGAGTTGTTTTAGATGATAATGACATCACAATCAGTGATATTGTCAGCGATGATATAATCAGAAAAAACTCATAGGTTATAAACAACATGACAATAACAGAAAATTTGACAATGATGCTGAACGTATAATCACACTGAAACAACAACAGAATAATCACTGCGCGAGTTGTTATGGTATAATGAGTTGGGGTTGGTCGGATAAAGACCTCCGCCAATTTACCGTAGACAGAAAGAATATCAACGTAGGTCATACCAGAGATAATGTGATGTCTACTTGTCTTGAGTGTAACAGACGAAGAGGTGCTAGTTAAGACCTTGCGGCGGTAATTGAGTATCCTCGGGTATAACCTGTAATCTTTTACGAGTAAATCCCCGCTGAGGAGCAGTTCAATCCAACCTATAGACAGGCGGTCTACCCGTGGGTCGTGTTATACTAGATATTGTATGCATAGTGACACCCCAAAAAGGATCAGTAGCTCTGTTTTTGCCACCTTCGAGCTCTCCTGGTTCATATAAATACATAACAGTGATATTGCCGAGTATTGAATGTTTTGAAAAATCATTTTGTGATTTTACAGGTATATACGTTTGTTTTTTAATCGCGTTGTTAGGTTACATGTTGATTGTTCGAGTAATCTCATTATTTAGCGCGGTAATTACGCCTGGTAATCTCTTGACCCATTCACGAAATCGTTTATCCTGAATAAATTCCTTCGCGTATTGATATCCAAATAACCGTTCAGCAAGTGTCCAATTAAATCGTTCAACAAATGCCTGATCGCGATGTAATGCATTATGTCCTCGTCTGATGGTGACATTATGATTCTTCATTGTTGATAACACTGCAACCTGAAATTCCTTGCCAGGATCAACTTGTAATAGATTTGGCCAATGCAGAGGACCCCTACTATAAATCCTTTCAAATGCAGAAGCCACTTCAGTTGATAATTTTGTGTTTAGCGGCTCTGCTTGTTTGTATCGACTCGCAACATCAACTATGGTGAGCGCATACTTGTAAACACCATCATGCGGCAGAAATAATATATCGGCCTGATGAACCTCATTAATGACGCTGACATCAAAATGCGAGACGTTAATTTGTTTAGGCGGTGGTTGATAAATTTGCTATATCGCGTGTTTGGATAACCAGTCCGCTGCAATGGTATTTTTCACCTTTGCAGCGCTAGCGAGTTTATTGATTGCTGATTTACCCCTCCAATATCCTCTTGGGGATTAATAAATAGATTCCATGATGTTATTAATTACCGGCACCCAACATCAATTTACTTTTCATCGCCGATTTTATCAACCATGAAGCCAACTTTTCTTTCAAGGACTTATCAGTGATAGAATTCAACGCATGAATCCATTTCACATCTGCGATATGTCTGTGTTGCATATTGCTTCCTTTATAAGGAACATCATGAGCATGACACTCTTTATCATTAGCGTTTATTGGGTTTTCACCGGGTTTGGGTTGGTTTTGATCATCGAGTCTGATATCGAGTCTGGTCCCAGGTCCACAATAGCCTTACTCTGGAAGGTGTTTTTCTCTCGTATATTTTGCCCATGGTTTTCCTGGGAGTTTTACTAACTTGGCTGCAATATCACCTCCTCGTTTTTTTTAATCTTTGATTTTATCAAGGGAAACAAATTTAATTTTTTTTGTACTGCATTGTTTACAATTGCCGATTACCGCTTCTCTGTTATTTTCCGTGATGACGGTTGTCAGGTTAATTGTTGGTGTACGAGTCCTACATTTTACATAATATAAATTCATAATATTATTAGATTATATCTAATGGAAATTATTGACTTTTCCGCGCTGAAGAGAAAAACACTTGTGAAACATCATGTTATGTTACCAAATTCATTTCGGATGATTATAATCGGACTTTCAGGGAGTGGTAAAACACAGCTGTTGTTAAATTTAATAATTACGTTTATGACTTGGGACAAATTGTATTTGGTTGCTCCTAGCGCAGACGATCAACATTGTTATCAAGTGTTAATAGATTATAACAATGGAAATTATTGACTTTTCCGCGCTGAAGAGAAAAACACTTGTGAAACATCATGTTATGTTACCAAATTCATTTCGGATGATTATCATCGGACTTTCCGGGAGTGGTAAAACACAGCTGTTGTTAAATTTAATAATTACGTTTATGACTTGGGACAAATTGTATTTGGTTGCTCCTAGCGCAGACGATCAACATTGTTATCAAGTGTTAAAAGATTATAACAAAAAAGCAGCAAAGATTGCAGGCGAGGATATCATTGAGTTTATCATGGATATTGACGAGACTCCATCCATGGAAGACCTCGATAAAAGTATTAATAATCTTGATATATACCATGATGTAATGCTGGAGCGACAAAACAACCATGGCAAAATATTTTCTCGAGGACGACATAAAAACACAGAAGTGATATATGTCACTCAAAAATATGCAGATTCCAAGTGTAATCAGAGAAAATTGCAATTTAGTATGTGTGTTTAACGGAACTGAAAAATACACACTACAAAATATTTATCAATATTGGTGTGACGGTGACATGGGCTTTAATCAATTTCGAAATTTCTTTAGTGGTGCGCGGACAAATCCGCACGGATTTAGAAGTATAAATTTATCAGATCCGAAAACACGATATCGTATCGGATTATATCGTATTTACGGTTAAAACAATTTGTCTCCGCAGCGCCATTGCCGCCGGGTCTGTAGCGTAAAATCCTTGAAATTGCTAGCAATTTAGGATTTCAACCGAAACAATTTCTCCTTTTCTTTGTCTGCGAAATAGTTTCAGTTGAAATCCTAAAGTATTTTACTGAAATAGTTTCGACTTGAAAAAGTTTCGGTTTGTCTGAAATAGTTTCGGTCTGTCCACACTCTCTGCTGCTGAAAGTTTACGAGGGAAAGTGGCGGGTTTTCAGAGACTGGTGCCATATCAATAATATCGTCCCTTTGAGTGTCTCAGTCCTTCAACTGGTCGACTTTTTTCATGGCTTTTCGAGGAGAAACAGTTGGCTCCAATTACTATCAAAGGCTACCGCTCTATGACATCAGACACATTCCGCCATCATGGTAGATGTGATATAGGGCATGACAAAGATCTGTCAGATGTTGTAGCCAATTTTGCTTTTCAATGGACCGAAATCCCCAACCCTGTTTCCAAAACAGATTCTGTCCTGGGTTGTAACATGGCTCTATTCAGACAAATATGAGCCTTTATCCCACACTTCGTTAAAGCTACTATCATACAAAACATGTTTCTTGATATCCTTAGCTTCAGCATGCAGGGTGAGCAAATTACATGCCCTTTCCAGTGCCCCGAACTATATTCAGTTCAGATCAGATGGTTAGGTGGCCCTCTTGACACAACCAAGCTTCGTAGCCAAAAATAGGTTACCATTCATTGGCAATCAAAGAGTCGTCATTCGCTTGCTCTCTTCCATATATAAGTGAAGAGCAGCAGCCATGCAAGATCCTGTTTGTGCACTCAAGCACTATTTTAAACTCACAGAGGCGAGTCGGGACACACGTAAAGCCAGATGACCGCCATACCCATTTAAAACAAGCAACACATCCTATCAGCTTCGATGGATTCGCCAGTGAAATTTTTTTTAGGTAAGAAGATTTCAATAACTATCTTCTTAACCGTATATAAAAGGGTCACATATCATGTGACCCTAGGCTTTGTTGCTGATATTAGGAGAACGGGTTATCGTTTGCATGGCGAATCCAACCATTTTTCTCTAGAGGATACCCGGGGTGGATGTAGGATGCTCAGCATTCCCTCCTCCTATTACCTATTCTCCTAACGTTAAGGTGATCGTGGAACGTATTTGAAGAAGTAAGAAAATCTTTAAGTAAATTATGTTTCTCCGAGAATACTTACCCGATCACATTACTTAGAAATCCTTCCAACCACCCGCCATGCGAGCATCCTTGTATATTATATAGCGCTCAGCTTAAAAAGTAGTGACACCTGGCAGTGCAAGGGGAGGTAAGGGACAAGAGTTTAAGAGTTTTTGCCCTTTGTTTATAGGAGATGGACAGAAAAGACGATTTTTCGTCTTACAGTAGGGCTGGATTTGCGAGGTTGCAGGATTATATCCTCTAACGCTAATGTGATCGGGTACGTATTCTCGGAGAATCATAATTTATTTAAAAATTTGATTTCTTGATAAATGAATCGCGAATAAATGTTTCCATCCTAAGCAGATAATCGTTGTGACCACGATCGTAAAGGAAGCCAATTTGGAAAGGAGTATTACATTGTTACTTTCCATGTACCATGGATATCGAGAATTAATAATTCGTTCCATTGTTTTGCATCCACATCTTGTCAGTGCTATGGGTCGATAGCTGTTAGTTTATCTGATATATTTTACCGGCTTCGGGAACTGGTATTACTGTTGCCTCTTTCCAACTCTTGGGTAAATTACCAGCATTCCATTATTCATTAAACATTTTAAAAAGATATGTTAGTGATGATTCTGTGATGTGTTTCTAGAATTGGTAAGGTACTTCGTCAGGCTCAGCGGATGTATCATGGGTCTTGTCTAAAGCCTCCATTAGCTCCAATATTGAATGAATCAATGCATACAAATTCAGTTAATTCGAATTCTTGTATAAATCAGTTCATGGCAAATATGGTCATCTCGTTTGTTGGATGTTACAATTTCTTAAATTACGCAAACCAAACCGTTCCAAGCAAGCATTCGGAAAACAAACATGCAAACATATCAACTGAGATAACATCTTTATTATTCCACAATCGGCAGTGTCCATATTCCACACTGCTGTGTTTCATTTTTCAAGACATTCCAATTTGTTGGTTTGCTTGATTTATCCTTCTAAGCAAGATGAGCAGCAACTGACGAAACGGTAAAGCAAATATTCAGTAATTTGTCTGCATCATCTTAAAATTTCGTCGCAGGAATTTTCACTTCTTCGTGGTTAGATTCTGCACGATATATATTTTCATTAGGTTGTGCAAACATTTATCAGTTTCTATCACTGGAACCTTAAGACAACCATACGGATACAGAATCACTTTTCTGGTATTTTTGCAAAAATCAAACATATCGCCGTCATATAATTGAACAGTACAATGTCGTGGAAATATTGTTATATCCGAAGTCCACGCGTGTTTGTTGTTATCAATAAGCTCAATCGAATCTCCATTATGTTATATTTCGATCCGTAAACAGTATATCCGGTTGATTTCTTCACTCTCATTGGAGATGTTATAAGTTTTGGTTTAGTGACGTCGTTGACAGACTCCGGTATATTTAACTGTTTCGGCCCACTCATTCATTTTTGTTTTGAGTCTTAGAACCATTAAACTGTTTCCACGAATCACGTTTGTAAAGAGTTATGTAACTCGCTTAGGTACACAATGGGTCCTTGACAGTTTCATTGGTTTGAGATCATCAACTAGGTTTATGCTTTAGCGGATATATCGCATACACAATTGGAGTCACAGGATGTGATCGTTCATAATATAAACCAGGGGACTAGAAACGCAATTTGTTGCAGTCTTTTAACTTGATTACCAAATTTATTTCGTGAACTTGTTTTTTTTTTTTTAGCAAACATGATTAGTATTACCATCCAAAGCAAGGTGCCATAGTACATACCTCTGTAACGAAATAGTAATCTTGATCATTTTGTTGCAACGTTGTGAACTATTTGTAAAACATTCTCTTTTAGGTTCTGGAAGACAGACAAGATTGAGTTCACAAGAATGCCAAGTTTGAATGAGCAGCGTTGGGTCGTTTCTGAAACTGTACATATTCCAGTCTGGTAGACATACTAAAACATGTTTTAAAAGCATCAATTGTACATGCGAGGACCAAGGAACGACGAAGGAACAAAAGAAAGCAAAGCTTTAGTTTATACAAAAGTGTACACATTAAAAATACTTAAATGTAATCAACACCAATACAGGTAAAACCAGGCTCAGACACTTGTAACCAAACATTGTCTAACAAAACACCTCCTTTTAATGTCAAATTTGGTTATTGTTATATGAATCTTGATCCACTTAGCAGTATCAGAGTAATTTTGACTTGCCTGTAAGTTTGTTGTTTATTGCAGGGGTTTAACGTTAGTTTTAAGCACACGATAATCTATACATGGCGGCCAGTATTATTGGGAAAAAACCCGGAAAAAACACTGACCCACGAGAAGCTACTGGCAAGCGTTTTCACATAACTACATTAGCCGAATCGTAGACTTGAACCCATGCAGAGAGAGAGAGATGAGATGGCAGTGATCTGTAACGTAGAGCGCATTCGACCACTCGTGGCCCCGTCTTGCCTGTAAGCGGGAAACTGTTGTACTACCTCCGTTCAGATCAAAGCAAATGCATACGTACTGACTTGATATCACTGAATCCTCTTAGGTCCATGATTACAGTTTCAAGTGGGTTTTATAGCATCTGTACTACATGAGAGGCTGTTTATGTACACCAGTTGTACAGTTGTGGAAGAGTGCTAAGCATTATTATCCATAGTAACCTTGTACATTCGCAGCTCACATTGGAAATGGATTTTACACAGAGACTTTACTAAATGTGTTGGAAACTACCAACTAAACGGTCACATTTTGGTGCACAATCATATGGATATGCTCAGTTGTTGTTGACAATGACAGCATTAAGTTGTAGTTTATAGTTGGATTATGTTGACGGCAGATTACAGTGCAACAACTAGACATAAGCGGGGCTCACAAACACCACTCAACCTCATCTTGACTGTGTAAACTTTGGCAGCGCCATGTAAAACTGTACTGTCACTTTTCCTGCGACTAAAGAATGCCGACTCGATCATTAAGAATTTTTACCCTTAAGCTTTGAACCTCGATATTGCTTAACATAGAACATTCATGAAGTTTAGTGTACTTGGCATATTTTGCTTTGCTCTTGTTAACACAGAACATGCCACAGATAAAGTTAAATTTAATTTTTAAATGGTCGTCCAGTCCAAACCTGATGGGAAAATGAGTTCAGATACTGAAAAGTCGTGTTTCGAGTAAATTTGGCAAGTATGAAACCATTATAATATCACTCTTGAACCGGGTGACATTGGGTTTTAAGAAACATACAAGTACTGCACCAACAGGTCCAAAGCCATGTTGAGGAAAGTGATGTTAAGAAGTACATTTTGCAACTCACTTCAAAAACTGTGAATAGTAATATGTGTAGTTTATTATAGAACAAAAGAAACGTCTTCTGTAAATTTCAATTAAATACAAATGTATATGAATTTCTGTGTCTACATTATGTTCTAGTGGTTTAGTTCATGGTGAGAGGTCTAATTCAGATGTTATGGGAGTTGAGAAATAGAAACAACTTTTGATTTTAAAATGCACATTTTCTTAGCCATACTGTTGTTTGATTCTCTGTAGTAAGGGTTATATGTGAGCCTTGAACAAAAGATAGTTTCTTCCCAGATTAAATCTAGAAAATACGTTGAAATGTACGTTAGGGCACAACGTTGTTGTGATCTACATTGCTATTTTACTGGCTCTTGTTTGTTCATTTATTTCATGACCAAATTCGTGTTTGTATCTACTGTATAATACATTTTTACCTAGAATCATGAAACATTGGTAGGAGGATGCGTCTTGTTGAATATTACACTTACATTGACTTGTCCATGTCGTAAACTCCTTGCTTTAGTTAAGTTTTTCACTTTGTGCTTTAAATCATTTAAGTAAATGACTGTGTTTTTTTTAGTACTATGTGTTTTTCAAGACAGCAAAATGAAAGGGTCAATAGGACCTTTATTGCACATTTTACCGGCTGTAAGTTATGTTACTGCTTTAGCACATTACAGGTTGATAACATGCATTGTATCCTGTTTAGAATCATTAAATTTGAATGAATCATGATCAAACACCTCACCCGCATTTCAGTAGTATATATTGACGATATTTTGGACTTCATTGACTTGGTTTAGTTTGCATTCTCTTCTTATTTCTAAGATATGTGTTCGTGCCAGAACCCTAAAATTGAAGAGGACATACATCTCAGATACTACCACACCAAACTGAGGTTTTTCTTGACCTATATTTTTGTTTTTACTGATTGTACTGAGATTTTAGCACTTAATTTAAAAGGGTTTCTGGCTTGGTATATGCATAATTTTCCTACCTAGATTCATGACACATGGATGCAACTTGCCAAGTTCTACATACGTTTTACCATGCGAGGTCCATGGAAATCGTGCTTAAGCAAATTTGTTGAAGTTTTGTGTTAAAAAATAATTTTGTAAGTTCTGTTCAAATCATGAAACCTAATAACATTAAATTAGCATCGCGTACATGTGACATTCCACTACGGTGGTGGAAATTTCCAACTTTTGTATAGAAAATTGATTAAACCCCGAAACCAATTCTAAAGTCCAATTGTGCAAATTGGAGTGGGAATATTTGAAAGAAATCTGATTTAGAAAACAGACTACCTTAGTCACAATTGTAGTCAAAAATGTCAAATCTAGGAGAAGAACTATGCTGCTAAACTATTACACACATAGCTTTCGGTAATTTGTTCAAATCTTAAAAAGTCTAAGGAAAAATAGGAGATTTTTGTCTCTTGTATTATATACTAAAAAACTGATACGAGACACTGTGAGAATCGATAAATGTTTGGGGACCCGTTTCTCACATTATAATCAGGCGTCCCTGAGTGGTCTAAATCGCTCTCTGTTACGGATCACTGCCATCTCACCTGTCTGCGTGGGTTCTAGTCTCGTATTCGGCTAATGTGGGCATGTGAGAAAGCTTGCTATTAGCTTTTCGTGGCTCGGTGGTTCTTTTTGGGGGTTTTCTCGGGTTCGTCCTTCACTATTATTACTGGCAGCCACGAATAACCTATCTTGTGCTGAAAAGTGACTTTTTACCCTAATACAACAAAGTTATAATCAGGTATTGATTTACAGAAAATTCAGTTGTAATAATGCTAACACAATCGCCTTTAGCCGTTTAGATTGTTTGAAATATCGTATTTTGGGTTTTATTGGCATGTATTAATGCTGATTTCAAACATATTTCCTTACAAGATGAGAGTCAAATACCTGGAAGTTGTTTTCTTTTAATGGGATAGGAAATCTTTACTTTGTATAAGATAGATATAGATTTTTATCTTGATTTACTATTGATTATTCAAAGTTGTTTAGAACTAAAAGTTTGGAATGGAAACGAAACTAATTTGTGTTCATTATGTTGGTTTCTCATATTAACATATCACAGGTCAGCAAAGTAAAGCTAGAATTTGTAATCTGTTAATTGTAAGGGCTAGTATGATATAGTTTGTTATCTAATCCATGATCATCTTTTCTGTCTGGAATGTTTTGGTAATTTTGAAATACATAAAGGTTTGATTAATCTAAGTTCTTTAGACCTAATGGTTTGAAAGGAAAATAAACTAATTTGTGTTCAGCATGCTGTTTCCTCCTACCAACATAATGAAATCAAGCAACGTAAAGCTAGAATCTGTATTCTGTAAATTGTAATGACTTTACATGCCAAGTAATTGGAATACAGTAGTGAAATTGGTTTAGTATGATATAGCATGTGGTTTAATCCTTAATAATCTTTTCATATTTGGACGTTATTTAGTTTGGTTTTGAAAAAGAAACATCGTTTGAATAAAAAATCCATGTATTTTTAAAAATAAATGTTCCTTAATTCCGTTCAATATTTTTTTTGAGCTGTAAAATAAACCCCAACGAATTACATAACTGGCAATTGATCTTCAAGAAAAGAGAAGTAATCATGTGCTTAGCAAAAAGGCAATAATCTCTTTATCCTGAATTTATTTTAAGAATAATAAGAGACACTAGTAATAACATAGGGGAGGTATGTTATCTTTGATTACCATCTGGTTTTACAATTTGTGTATGCTCACCATAAAACAGACGTTGGTTTACCTTGTAACATTTTTTTGGATATGTTAAATAAATTGCATACACGTTTGTTCTTATAAATAAAGTCTCCACCGCTGCTAGAATGCGCCCTTGGTTGTTTAAAAAAATATATATTGTGCCTGCTTGAATATGGTAATCATTCTGCAGGAAACATGACATACTGTTTTTGTATGATCTACAGAGAAATACGTTAAGTAGCTCTTCTAGTCATACACAGTCGTGGTCTGTCATCCGTCTATTCATATATCTGCACAAAGTATGTTATTGCAACTCCTTAACTACCTTGAGGACTGACATACAACTTGACACACATTCATTATAATGTATATGTGATGCTAAATGAAAATTGTGTCATTCTCACATCAAATATTGCCACCACAATGCCATCTTGGTTTCCACATTGGACATACTTTTGTCGCTACTTCTGGATGGATGGATGGTCGTAATGACAGCAAAAGACTATGTATTGTGTCTAGTTGGTCATAAATAAAATTGAAAATATGACCACTGTGAAGCTATCTTGACAATAATATTTTTAATCATCCTAAATGGAAGGTCACAATTTGTTTGAGTGTTTACTAGAAGACAAATGATACTAATTGATTGTAAATAAAATCGGTGTTACTCTGGCATCAAATATGGCTGTCACAATGGACAATGTACATCTTGTCACTAATTGTCCAAAAAGGATGGTCATATAAACATAGGGATGTTAATAAAAGTATTTTAATGCCATTTAGTTTATCCTAAATGTAAATTGACCTCAGAACTAGAGGCCACATATTCAAAAATATCATGCATAGTTGTAATCCATTAAACTTTAAAAAGCTCGATAATATCGGAGACTGTTGAACACTTGGCATTTAAAATGCCGTAACCTTCGTTTTCGCCAGATATTCGTCAAACCCATTGAGTGAGTTTTTTTTTCTGTGACAGCATAATTTTATAATCACATGTATTCATTGTAATTATTGGGGGTGGGTGGGGTGAAAGACAAATGTCTATTTTAACACACACGAGACCCAGGGAAGGCACGTTCAAAATGGGGTATTCAACCATAGATTAAATATAGAATTTTCTTACCAGTTAAATATAAACGTGGTAAAAATCAATGCACTGTGGCTCTATCTGCTCGGGAAATGGACGAACCCGCCCATACACGAATCTCATGATGCCTTGCAGGTTGGCATTGGTTACCAAAGGCTAAAGGAGTAAACCCTAAAAGAAAATCAGGAGTAGAGATTCTAAGGCAGTTGGACGATGTAATACATCCACTCCAGGCATCTCCTTGGTCTGGAGAAGGATGGGCTCCGCCAGACGACGTTTGCCCAAGACACTGATAATGCTGGACAAATCTGATGTTATCACACCGGATCGGTCGTCGCCCGGGTCAGCAAGGGCAGCACCTGCCGTTGTCCACCAGGACGAAGGTGACACGTGTGCTGCTGATACTCGGCATAAAATGAGAGCGAGAGAGAACGTTGCCATCGCCACCTGGAACATTTGAACTCTGGTTCAAACTGGTAGACTCCAAGAATTGACACATGAGATGGAACACTACACATGGCACATACTGGGACTCAACTGAAGATGGGCATATATTATACTATAGTGGAGAGTTGGACAAGTCCATTCATGAAATAGGCTTCCTTGTAAACAAACCCATCAAGAGATCTGTGCTTGAATGAGGCCCCATATCTAGCAGAATAACATTCATTTATCTGAAAGCATCTCCCTTTAACATCACAAGTATCCAACTCTATACTACTGATCATGATGATATAGAAATAGAGTTTTACAACAAAAGCAAGGGTATAGTAAACATGGTAAGTAAAAAAGACATCCTCATTTTCCAAGGAGACTGGAATGCCATAGTTGGCAAAGATGCTGCTAAAAACTGGGATGATCATTGTGGACCTTCTTGCAATGAGCGTACCAATGAAAGAGGGAGACGGCTGCTCGAGTTTGCAAGCTACAACAACTTGGTACTAGCCAACACCCTAAGCCAACATAAAGCTTCACGATGCTGGACATGGCACGCACCAAATGGAACCAATCACAACCAGATCGACTACATGCTGGTTCAAAAGAGGTACCGATCTGCCATCAACAGAGCAAACAAACGTTCCAGGTGCTGATGTTGGAAGTGATCACAACATCGTCATTATGAACTTAAGAAAGAGTGAGGTTCTAGAATATTAACAAGCGAAATACAATCAGTGTCAAGAGGACAACATCCCAGCTGAACTTATCAAGAATGGTGGGGAATCAGTGATAAAGCTACTAACAAAATTCTGCAGAAAGATTTGGCAGACAGTCGAATGGACAACACCGTGCACCCATTCACTTATTATAACACTCCCCAAAAATGGCCAGCTGTGCCAAAATTACAGAACTATTAGTTTGATCAGCCATGCTAGTAAGGTGATGCTGAATATCGTTTTGAACAGACTGAACTCACAAGCAGACTAAATAATCGCTGAAGAATATGTAGAGTTTCGGAGGGGAAGAAGCACAACATAACCAATATTCAATCTTATGGTTCTGTGTGAGAAGTACTCACAACATCAACAAGACATATATCGTGTGTTCATATATTTCAAAAAGGCTTTTGACAGAGTGTGGAATGAGGCACTGTAGGCTGCAATCGAGAAGTATAACATCGGTCAAAAGTTGACCAACACCATCAAACAGCTGTACGTCAAGGCTACCAGTGCAGTAACTGCACAAGGTTCTGTGGGAGACGGATTCAAGACAACAGTTTGAATACGACAAAGCTGTCTCCTGTCACCCACGCTTTTCAGCATCTACTTAGAGCGCGTCAAAAGCGAAGCCCTGGAAAACAACTGTGGGACAGTAAGCATTGGAAAGCGTAACATAACCATCATCAGACGACATTGATGGGCTGGCAGGCAGCGCAGTGTAGATAAGTTTGCCACCTTAGTGAAGAACCAGGATGAAACATCTTCC
The DNA here is from genome assembly GCA_030141615.1 of Unio pictorum. Lineage (NCBI taxonomy): Eukaryota > Metazoa > Mollusca > Bivalvia > Unionida > Unionidae > Unio > Unio pictorum. The sequence continues at coordinate 7,924,159 of JARLTB010000061.1, forward strand.
AGATTTGACATGGAGATAAGTCCCGACAAAGCTGATGTCAAATAGTAGCAAACAAATCTCAACCAAGATAAACATCAGAGGACAGGAACTGGAAATAGTCGGAAAATTCAAATATCTTCGTTCCATAATAACCGACGAGGGATGAAGGGCAGAAATGTTCACGAGCAGCACAAACAACGGCAGCTATGTTAAAGTTTATACCCATCTGGAGGGACACGGATATCAATCTGAAAACTAAAGTCAGACTATTGAGATCACAAGTCATTTCAATCTTTCTGTATTCATGTGAGGCCTGGACCGTGACAGCAGAATTATAACGAAGAATCCAGGCACTTGAAATGAGATGCTACAGAACCATCCTTGGCATCTCTTACATGGACCACATCACATATGAGGTATAATGTAGGTCATTATGAAAACCTCCTCACAACTGTCAAAGAGAAAGCTGAAACGGTATGACATGTCACTAGAGCCAACAGTCAATCTACAACAGTACTGCAGGATAGTGTCCATAGGTGGTAGAATGAGAGGTAGACAGAGAAAAAGTGGTTGATTGATTGATTGATTTTTAGCTGCGCACCAGCAATTTTAGGATATTGAGCGCCATACAATAGGTTGTATTATACATGTTTGAAAATACTAAATGGTTTAATATAGACCAGCGATATTAAAAGCCAATTATTTTAAAGAAAAATGGTATGATATTGGTAACAGTAAATTATAATGCTTCCCAGTCAACGGGAGATGAAATGGTGTATGTTGATGAATAGATGTTGAAAATAATTTGCGTTAGATAAAAATGCTCTAGGTGATGGCATACAAGTTATACTTTAAAATAAAGATTTACTTCTTTCAGGAAATCAAAAATACAAGTGATATTTTTAGTATTAAAAAGTTCCTTTATGTAATGTACATTATAGTACTTTTCACGCGTAGGTTGCAGGTAGGAACACTCGGTCATAAAGTGCTTAACAGTGAATGGTTCATTGCAAGAAACACACTCTGGTGGCTCTTCACCTTTCAGTATGTAGAGTGAGTCATGTATGAATGACCAATTCTGATTGCCTACTGCCTAAGAATAGTTCTGTAGGAAGGAGTCCATTCTCCCAGGGTTGGTTTGATGGCATGAACGTTGTTATTTACTGTATCATCCCAGATGCTTACCACGTTTGGCGTAGATAACTTTTGATACGAGGTTTAAAATCAGTAAACGGTAATTTAAAATCCGATGGTTCTTGGGATATAGCCATTATAGCAGCGCGGTCTGCTTCTTCATTAACTTTAATACCAATATGGCTAGGTAACCAACATTAAACTATATTGTAGGAGGTACAAAACTCTTTATCTTTGTCTCTAATTTGTTCCTATCGTGTAACGTAAACATCACTTCGGTTTACTTAAGAAGCCAAGGTGGTGTTTTCAATACAAACGTTTTCTGAACTGTAGAGAGATTAATTTTGATATTGTCGAAGCTGGATGATAATCAGAAAAAAGTGGAGTGAGAACATCACAGAATGGACCAGAAAACGTTTTGCGGAGACAGGCATATTAACATTATGAAGACAAGTGGAGGGAACTGGTCAGATGTTCTGCAGCACGGTGCCTCAACGACCACACTAGTTCCAGAGACTGGTAATAATAATGAGTTCTGGAAAATACTAATTCATTAAACTCTTAAAAACAACTTGAAATTCAGTTCACAACGTTTCAAAACTTCGTTGTAATAAATGTATCCTTTGACGATATGAATACAAACTCAATCAACTACGCATGTCAAATAAATTACAAATTTTACCTTCACCCTTATGCTTATTAGAAATACCACGTGTGCTGTCCTCAACAAATCCAAAGTGACCAGTGTCGGTTATATATTAATCGTGCTTAAATTCGTAGGACAGTGACTAATATTCAGGGTAAAATACCCGAGCATATCGTAATTATAATGTCCATAGATGCAAGTAATTTCCGGCGAGACATATGTTGGTTCCGTCGCTTGTCTGGATAAAACACCCGTTCACCCTAGAAAGCGTTGTAGGCATGCTCAACACAAATAGTTAAATATTTCTCAGGCATAACAAAACTTATTCTTGTTCCTTCTAATTATGTGATAACTTGTAAATTCTATCTCGGATATTTAATTGTTATAGTTATAATTATAATCTATTGGGTGACTAATAAACAAATTTAGAGTATTATTGAAAAGAAAACAACTCGGCTGCAAAAATATAGTTTTTTATATGATAGGCTGTCTTTGTCAAGTCTTCCGTGTTTAAACCTCTTATTTCAATGCTCTAAGGCGGCGTATCCAGTAAGATTCCTTTCCTTTCCGGGTTTCGGAACAACGTTTCTGGTTCTGAGTAATTGCTCAAAGTGTTATATTACTGCAAATTTGGCCACGGAAGAATAAGTGGTGTGGACTTTACATTGTGAGTTTTTAAATGAATTTTCGTATCAAAAGACTTAAGATTAAACTCTTAGCTCTGTTCAAAATTCATTTTGTTTCATCAATAATTGCAGCACAATTGTATTTGTGTTCTGTTTGCTGTGTCGAGTTTTTGTAAATCCAGGCCAAATCCATCGACATACGTCTATTTCGTAGAACACTGAAAAATCTTCACATGGTTTGCATTTGACATTGGGTCCATAGGTTCTGTAGAATGTCAAACTCCCTTACGGTACCTCTCTAACTCATAAGTGTTAATCTATTCTTGACATGCGATAATGCCAATGATATTCGTGACTGAGAAAAGTCTTTACCAGTTTAAAGCAACAACGATCGTATTCATGAGTGCACTGCATCGTGCGTTCATCTTACGTGCACATTGTTGAAAGACATGGTTGACACGCGCATACCTGGAAAAAGCACGTGAAAGTGTTAATCGCGCTGCTTAAGAAGCCGACAAGGATAATCTAAGATGTAACCACAGCAAGTCTAGTATCAATATTTTAATATTTTAACTTTAAAAGCTTAGTACGTATACAAAACAGGTCGTGGAAGTTAAACCGCATCATGACAGTGGAAGGTCACAGTCTATCAATGCCAGTCGTACAATTTCGTCTCGGCGGGCCAGCTGTGGTTCATAATTGTACTAACGATCCATGTCAAAGGTGCCCAATAAAAGAAATCAATAATATGAAGGAAACAAGTGCACATTTGTGCTAATTGGCATATTCATCATCATCATCATCCATCTTGTGACATAGTGTGATCCTTGAGGTTAAAGCCATTTTGAAATCTATGAACACATGATAGATGTATTGCTGATGTTGTGAGTACATTTCACACAGAATCCTGAGATCAAATATTTGTTATATTATGCTTCTTCCACTTCGGAACCCTGCCTGTTCTTCAGCGATTATTTGTTCTGCTTGTGGTTTCATTCTGTTTAAGATGATCTTTAGCATGACCATACTAGCATGACTTATCAAACAGATAGTTCTGTAATGTTGACAGAGCTGGAATGTGTCTTTTTGGGGGAGGGGTATAATCAGTGAATGGGTGTACTATGTTGTCTATTCACCTGTCTGCCAGATCTAGTTGCAGATTTATATTAGAAGCAATATCGCTGATGCACCACCCCCAGTCTTGATAAGTTCAGTTGGGACGTTGTCTACTCCAGCTGCCTTCCCATTTGTCGAGGCTCTTATTGTTGACCCCACCTCTTGTTGAACGTGGAACCTCAAGTACCTCTGGGTCTCCTGTGGATTGATTATTGTAGAGTTATTTACAATACTCAGTCCATCTTTCTGCAATGTCACATGTTTCTGTGAGGCATTTTCCATTTTCGTCTCTGGATGGTACTGACTCTTGGTTCCTTCTTTCTGCTGAGGTCTTTCACAATTTAGAATGCGTTTTTGTTGCTATTCTTTATAAGACAGCTTTTTATTTCTGTGCAATTTTGTCGAATCCAATATTCTGTAGCTTTCTTCAGGTATTTTTCTGATATTCTTGTTTATTTCTCGGTTCTAACTTGTCCGTGTTATATGCCTAGTATTTTATAGGCCTCATCGGGCATCACTTATATTCAGGATCTCTTCTGAAACCCAGGTTTGTTTCTTGGGACGATGGATCCCAGTTATGTCCTTGGCAGCTGTTGTTATGACCGTGTTGAAAGTCTGTCATCACCTTTACATCAACATTCATCACAAGGAGTGGAACAATGTTTTCTGCAACATTGACTGGGAAAGTCTTGCATATGTTAGGGACCGTCAATTGTTTAATGTTGAATTTGAGCCTGAACTTCTTTGGCTTGTTAATTTTCTTCAGCTTCACTCGAAAGTTCATAATCACGAGGTCGTGATCACTTACAACATCAGCACCTGGATACGTTCTTCGCAAAGTACGAGTAACATACTTGTCACCTCTGTCCTGTGGTGACCAACTGCAGGCGCGGTCCTTGTTGACCCGGACGACGACGTTTAATGTATGGCAACTTCAGATTTGTCCAGCATTATCAGTGTTGTCTTGGGCAAAAGTCGTCTGACGGAGCCCGTACCTCTCCAGACCAAGGAGTTACCAGAAGGGGATGTAGTACATCATCCAACAGCCTTATGGTCTCCACTCGGGATTTTCTTTTAGGATTTACTCCCTAAGCCTTTGGCTAACCAAATCCGACCTGCATGGCATATTATTGCATTCGAAATCGAACAAGCAAAATCTGTTGATAACCGATCTTAATTAAAATGGGCAAAACAACATCGGTTAACTTTTATATGTCAATGCGTTGACTTTAGTAATTATAATGTATGTCGTGGGCGGAATTCATACAGTTTTTTATGATTAATGATATTAGTGTTCCTCGCCAATTTTGCAAGCAATACAAGGACACTGCACCAGCTCAACGCTCTTCAGGTAGTCCTGCACTATTAAAGCTGGTACACACTGTTTTATTTGGATTTTGTTTGCTTTATTACAACGTTATATTGTACTTCAAGTATTTGAAGCAATTCTCAATGTAATGCAGACAATGCATAACATCGCCGGCCAATACATTGTACGATACGTGTTATATGATCCGTTTTTGCTCACCATACTCAACTATCATGACAGAGAACAAATAATTAACATACATCATATGTACATAATTAACTATGAACATAATATAGTCTGAATTTGGTTTGGACAACACATACGAGTCCAAGCCTTTAAGACTTTTTGCAACGGTTAAATTATCACGGCTGGCAAGCCCTTTATATTTATCTGCATTACGTTACGGAATCTTTCATCTTGTAACATCGAGTCGTCCTAGTGTTTAATATATATTTCTTTTAGAGCTATACCACACATATATGTTTAAATACATGTAAATTTTTAGTAACATGGTGAGATGGCAATGATCAGCAGGGGCTTCGAGTGGCCGAGTGGTCTAAAGCGCTCTTCTCCATTACGGATCACTGCCATCTCACCTCTGTCTGCGTGGGTTCGAGTCTAAGATTCGGCTAATGTAGTTATGTTAGAAAGCTTGCCTGTAGCTTCTCCTAGGTCGGTGGTTCTTTCCGGGGTTTTCCCGGGTTCTTCCTTCACCAATACTACTGGCCGCCATATATAGCTTATCGTGTGGTGAAAAATGGCGTTAAAACCTACAATAACAACAGCAATGATCAGCAGCGGTGACCGGTTTATACCACGTGGTCATGATTAGACCCTGACTTTCACCATGTTAATGTTTATCTCCTTGTCTACTTTATGATTGAACTGATCTAAAATATGCGGAAACACCGACACCATTTTCAAGTTAATGCTATGAATACTTATGTATGTGTCGATCCTTGTGTAAACTTCAGATATAGACAGAGACGAAAGTACATGTTTAACGGGCTAGAAGTATAGTTTGTGCGACTCGAAATATTAATGGATTTTAAAGCCGTGATGGATGCAAAAGGATGAATGCAACATAAAGTGAGACACAAAAGATGAATATGTATTTTATATTACCTAGAAGATATATAACTAAAAAAATAACTTAATTTGATAACTAACTACTAATAAGTCAACGAATACTGAAGTACAGTGAAACTATCAATTTAGTTTCAGGTTCTATCTAATTTGGAACACTACTGATTAACATACGATAAGGAGCGACAGTGGAACATGTGCTTCACATAATGCACATCTGATATTGTTGTGCCTAAACACCTATCAAATAATGGAATATTGTGGTAATTCACTCTAATGTTTAAGTACATACAGCCCATTGGTTAATTTAATGCATGTAAGTTACAGGGAATAAGCTGAAAATACACCGTATCCGTAATTTTATCATTGCTTATATCCCCCGATAAGCAGATGATCGTAATATAATGATTATGAATCTAAGCAATACACAATGACAAGATAGTAAAACAAGCCCTAGTTAAAAATATACACAATTAGCAATTTGTCTGGCGTATCAATATTCTTTGTTTTTATGCACTATTGATAAAATATGGAACTGAATGTGAACCATTTGTATAAGAATCATAAAGGATATTTGTTTCATGAAAATGTGTACAAAGACAAACAATAATGCCAAGCTCAAGTTTTAGTAAATGATATGGTATGATACACGGTTTGTATAGTCTCATTGGAAACACGAACTGGTGAAATAGAGGCTGTTTGCGTTATCAAAGCAGAGGATAGCATTGAAACATATAAGGGCGGGCACTTGGCGTGTATTTGTTAAATGTTTGTATTGTCTGGGGTAGCAGCAGAGAGGGTGAATCAGACATGGTTTCAAACAAAATTAAGGCTTCTATGGCTGAGTTCCCTTAGGTGGGAAGGGTATATATCAGTCATAAAGACGTATGTATGTGTTATGGAGAGTGATCGGGACATAAAAAATCGAGAGAAAAATTTTAAAACAAAAAAAATTAAGTCCCCATTTGCCAAATGGGGACTTAGTGATTTTGTCCTTGCAAGGGTCTCCGTTGGGTTAAAAAAACTCACCCGTTGATTATCAAGTCCGATACGATATCGTGTTCGAGGGTTTTAAGGATTTCACAAACAGACTAATTTTTAAAACCTCGCCTTGTAAATCAATCAGATTATTAGATTGGTCAGTGAGTTTGAAATTGATTCTGGTTAATGAATCATTATGACACCGCATATAGACAGGATTAACCGGAGACTCAATGATTAAAAATCCTGGAGGGGCTATTGGTGCAAATGAGTATAGAATATATCCTTGCTGAGCATGATTTGATCGTTCGAGATTAATTTGATAGCTTCCTTCGATAACATCACATACTAAATTGAACGCTATCACCGATGAAATATTCACATTTTGAGGAGCGAAATGCCTACCACCGCCGTTTGGGTCATTATTATGTTTGAGGATTTTTATTTCCGGTGATGATGTTTTTTTCCACGCATCATGAATTATTTTAAAACCAATATCGATGGCATCATTGAGAAGTTTTTTTAGTTCTGGTACGTTATATCCTGGTAGTTTAAATACTGGAATATCTTTGACGGGGATTTTATAGTTTGTTGCAAATGTTGTTCTCGATATGGGATTATTATCATCTAAAATATACTGAATAATTTTCAAATTAAATGTTTCCATATCGTCGATAATTTTATTGCATGTTTCTACGACGCTGGTAAATTCATCTCGGGAGAGAGAGCCGGATTTAAGGGATATTAACAACAGTGAAAAATCATTCTTCATTGCTGTGAAATTTTCAATAATTTTAGGTTCCTTAACAAAATGATGTTCGTCTAGGTCCAGGTCCAACTCCCCTTCCTTCTCTATCCTAGTTAGTTCGTAAAAAAAATCTCTAGCAATCCTGTGATCTTTATAACTCTTTATTGTATTATCAGATTTTATCCTGTCGGTGATATTATCAGATTTTTGTGGTTCGGGTAAATTAACGGTTTCTCCCCCGGGTGGTAATTCAGGCCATCCTAGTACGGTTCTAATAGAACTCTGATAGATATCTACGACGTATCCTTCTGTGCTTATTTCAATGGCAGATGATAACGTCGGTTCATGAACCGTTATAGCAATTTTTGATTCTTTTCCAGTAATCGATTTTATTCTACGTGCTAATTCATCATTGATTTGTTTAATTTGGTATGACGCTGTTGGTATTGAAACAACGTTCCAGTCTGGGGTACCGTCTGGTTTATTCTTATTTGCAAATACCAGGGAATTATTCGGTTGTTGACCACCAAATGTTTTTGATCTGATATTAGGCCAACTGTGATACACTCGTAGTTTTGCTAGCGCTATCTCCTTCACGGGGACTGGGATAGGGAAATTCACACTGAATTCTGGATTCGTTGAGGTTATTGAAATCATGCTTGTTTGTACTGGGTTCGTGTTCTCCACTATTTGTTGAAGTAATTCCTGCGGTGTTGTTATTGTTATTATACTCATGATGTATTTCTAATTTTGTTATCGCGGAATCATAGACACGTACCATCACTGAGAACTCACTATCTGATATCGTTGAGGTTATTGAGATCATGCTGGTTTTCGGGTTTTTGTTCTCCAATTCCATCGGTGTTGTCATTGTTATTATACTGTTGTTGTATTTCTAATTTTGATATCGCGGAATCATAAATACTGACCATCGCTGAGAACTCACTATCTGATATAATTGTATCATCGAGTGACGACGATATCATCGAGGATAATTGCGAGTATGCGGTTGATACAACATGAAATTGAATTAAGTAATCTTGCAGTTTACTCTGGCTGCATGATGATATTTTTTTGTGATTCCGGTTGATATACCCTTGATTGTAGCCGCCGCAGAAATGCAAATTGGAACTACGACCGGGGCAATCATTGTAACCGATGCAAGTATTATTCCGGCACCAGCGAGAACACCTGACACCGAGTACATAGTAACATCAATTGCGGTGATTCTTCGGCGGTATTTTTTTATTTTTATTTGATACTCCTCGGCGAGGGTTTTGAGTCTAGTTTGAAATTGTCTGACTTGATCATAGCGATATTGCGATGATGAAATCATTTTTATTTTAAAAACGCTAGCGTTTTCAATTGTGAAATCCGAAGGATTTTTCTTTCAATTTAGTTATTTACTTAAATCCGCTACGAATTCCAAATACCACGTTGTTGAAACCCTAATCAAATTTTTATCAGTTGATATTATCGTGAACTTTTCAGTTGTATCCTTGTCAATGATCGTTGAAATCGTATTGTTGACCCCGGATGAACTTGACGATGAAATATTGAATTGAGTCGTTGTTACTAGTATTAATCGATAAATACCTTTAACGGTTGCAGTGATATCTAATTTGTTGGTTGTAGGTGTCCACGCAAATGATCCGTGTTGGATCGTGTAGACTACGTTATTAGTTTTCTCATGAGGAATTTTTGTTTTTTCAATGATTGTTATCATCCTCGGATAATCAGTTTTGATGTCTTCGATGAAATTTTTCGTCTCATCAATAAATGAATTAATTTCAGCGATAGATGGTGTAACTACAATGGGAGACCCAAAGAACGTATGAACGACATTTCTACGAAAAATATTATAATTTTTCAAATGGTCGTCAAATTCCTTATCGTATTCAGTGAATCTATCTGTAATAGTCGAGAAGAGTACACCCGGTTTGAGTTTACCCTGATCGGAAAATAACACGATAGTATCCTCGATTGCGTTTCGTTGTTTAACCAAAATATCATCCAGAGAAATATTACTAGTTTTCAATTTACCCTGACGATCTTGAAATACAACTATTTCATTAGGATCAACACTTGCTAAATTCAACGTCTCAGCTATTTCGTCTTCAATTATTTTTTTTATATCACCCGTTGCAGATGTTTTTGCAGTGTCATCGGGTTTTGGTTTCAGAGGTCTTCCCCAAATATCAATCATGTTATTGTAAAACTCTCTCTCTCTAAAATCTATGATTTTCGCCAGCGATTACTAGTGTATTCATTTACGACAACATGTGGTGGTTTTCCCCTTGGGTTACCCAAAGAGTTAGAAATAGCATCGAGGACATTTAATACTTCGCTGCCATATATTGGTGGGTCATTCGTTTGTTGTGTTGGTAGCGTAGAATACCAAGTCTTCATTGGAAAAGTTTTTATATAACTCATAAACTCTTTTGGCGGGGCTAATCCATATGAATCAAAATAGACAATCCCACGTGGATCAATAGCGTATGCAACCCAGTGAGTTCCAGGTCCGGTGCTGTTATCGAGATTAATGATACCGGTTTCAACGTGATTTGGTTGTGCTGGTAACTGATCTTTCATAAAAACACCTCTAAAGCTTTTAATCGCGAGTTTTTTAGCAGCATCAATTAAATCAAAATTGGACATTGGAACCATCGGTTCCCGAGTTAATAAACCGGTCCTAGTCTCAGGCCTTTTCCACTGTACCACAAATACGGGGTTCCTGGTAGTCTTAGACCCTTTCCCCTTTTTTTATGATCCTGCCCAGTTGCCTTTTTTAGTGCCATTCCTGCCGCGGTATCAACAGCCCCTAACGCTGCCGCTTTTGCAACTGCTGGGGCTGCTGCCGCAATCAACGCTGGAATGGCAGCTAACAACGGGAATATACCACCTGATTTTATCATATTTTTGATAGTAGCCGCAGAATTAGTAATCTGGACACCTTTGTTTGCTACAAGTGCATCATTGAAATGTTTTACTTGACGAGTTGTCAGTGACAATTTATTTGCCCCACCATTCATTTGATTAGGTTTCTGCGCTATTGTGGTTCCACATTGCTTAGCCGATTCTGATTGCAATTTTTTTAATTGACCAGGTGTCCAAGACACATTGATATGACTATACGACATTATAAAAAATAGATTAATTCTAAATCGCGAAGCAATTCAACGGAAAAAATCGAGAAAATCGTTTACGATTTCAACAAGGATTTTCAATTACATATTTTCTACTGGCGCATCTACCACTCTCATTCTTCCTCCAACACCTTCAAGTAGCATTGATTTGTCGCTGAGAATGACAGCAACTGCTCTATAATTAGCAATAGCACCACGGCTCACATTAGCTCTAAAGTGTATATCAACGACAGACTGTCTTGTTCAATCAAAATGTTCCAGCGAAAAGTAATAGATCGGATATAAACTCTTAAAATCCAATAGTGATATTTGTAGACCAGTATCAACATTTTGATCACGTGCCATAAACGACAACAATCTATGATACACGCGTGCAATATGATTTTGACCGTAATCAAGTTGTACATCTTCGGATGGTTCCTGCTGGCCGTTTATTCTCAGTGAGACGTCTTTAACACCTAATGGATCAAATATCATATGACTGAAACGTTGATCGCCAACTCGTGTGTTATCCTGTAACGCAATAAATATATGACGTGGCGCAGCAATGCCTTGTTTTGATGCTAGATTCCACGTGAATAACCCGTTGATATTTGATTGTTTAACATCTGTACTCACTGATAACCAACTCAACAACGACTTTCCTCCTTGGTCCATAAATAATAGTAATCGTTCTTCTGCGGTAATTGCTGGAGTCAACACTGGCATCCACAATGATATTTTTGTTAAAATAACTTTACCAGCATCAGCATTGGGATTTGCATTGTCTGCTGGAATCCTCCAAATTGCGTCATTATCATCACCCTTTCGTACAAGCGCTACTGTATGCTTCGCCCTGTAGATAACTTTTCGGACGTTTCTACAGAATCCAAATATGTGATGCAGTGGAATCGCGCATGAAAATGATTTACGCGCTCCTCCCAACATTGAAATACGTGTTGCAGCTCCTAGATTGAAATTAACATCGTTGTTTATAATCATATCCTCGGCATCAATATTAGCGGTACCAGCATTATTCCTTGGTCGTTTTATAACAAATTGATTTCCTCCAGCGGTATTTTTAACATCTTTTGCAAACATTATAGAAGGTCCCGCCGATCTTGTATAATCATCGGAATATCTCGCTAACCCGATTATTGTTGTAGCTACATCAACATCGCGATCTATAGACTCAATTTCTTTTCCATCGATGAGGTATCTTGCACTCTCAAATAACGCCATGATACCATTATTAACAAATCCGACTTGAGGACCAGCTGGATACGGTGCTGGTACAGCAGGAGTATCAACAACTGTTACAATTTCTCCTTTTACTTCAATAAAGGCTTCAGCGGGTAGAAAGTATTTACTGGTATCATGAACTTGAAGTTCAATTCTTGATCGACTATTTGAGTCTATTGCATGATAGGCGTAATATTGATAATCGCGTACAGAATCATTCTTGGGGACTGGGGCGTCTATATCAAACGCTGGATCAGGTGACTTTTTGAACATTTTATTCTATTTATCAGAGTCTAAATCGTGAAATCGTAAACGATTTTCATCGTGAAAAACGCTAGCGTGAAAATCCGTCGGATTTCATCGTGAAACACGCTAGCGTTTTCGACGTAGTTTTTTAAAGCCACTTCCTGCTATCATATTTGCAATATTGCTTTGGTCGGGTGTTATCAACGACGCTAGTTTTTCATCTACTGCGTTATTTATAATTTTACTAACACTTGCAGGCATTTCCGCTGTAGACGGCAACGGTTTCTTTCGTCGTCGCACCAATGATGTTCTTTTATTCTTCGCGGCTGAAAACGCTTTCTCGGCAAGATCTCCAAAGCACTGATACCCTTATCACGAATAACATCAATTGCTTTCATTGATAATTGTTTAGCTAACGGCATCACTTTTGGGGCCATTCTTGAAAATAACCCAGCAATGGTATTACCTAAACCATCACCATAGTATGCTCTATAAACTGGAAACCGTGAATTAACTACATAGACGGGGATTGGTTTATTATGATTGTAGTGTATGATCATTATTATAAATCGTAGATTTCAATTGTAAAACAATTTTTCAATTATAAATTGCAGCCACTGTGATAATCCTCCACTAACTCGCGAATGAAATCTCGATATGTGCTGATATCCATAATACCACCTTGAAATAACCGTCTACAGATATCAGATGCTTCATTAATTATTTCTGGAGAGTTATTTCCAGCTCGGAACCCTCCTACAAGAACTTCTAATCGTGATATATCACTGTGAATATTACCAGGACATGAAATCCTTGGATTTTTACTGGAACCTGGCAATCCCTTCCCGCTATAACCAGTTGTTTCATCTAGTTTTTCTGTATCTGTAGTTTGTAAATAATCAAGAGCATCATCATCAGGTGGTAGTTGTTTTTAGGTGAAAAAGATATTTTCTTTGCAAGTTGCTGACGCTTTCCTTGCAATTTTTGCGGTTTTTGTTGTTGTTTTAGTTCTTCAAATTGTTTATACACTGTACCCACCGCATTGATATATATATATATATATATATATATATATATCCAATGTATGATGCATTATCGGTATCAATTTGACTTGTTTTAATTTTGATTTTGTAGAATATATCAGCCCAGTGAGTTATATTTTTAACATATTTATGATGTTCTGGTTTCAACATTTTTTTTCTGTTTTCAAAAGTCGTAACAACAAGCGCAGGAATTTCTGCTAGTTTAGTCTCGTCAATTGCTGCTAACCCTTCCTCGTTAAATTTCAAGCTTAAATCATCTACTGTTCTTTTTGATTTAAGTAGTTTATCACCGTGGAGTTTTTGTACAGCTTGTTTTGTTTGTTCAGTTTCCGCTGCTATTTTTTCAAGTTCACCAATAAAAGCACGCTCTAACCCTGTGGTTACTGGTTTAAACAATTCTTCAGATCCCACAGCAAAATCCGTTTGTAAACTCTGTCGTTGTTGCAGTTTATTCCTTACAGAGTCTCGAATTGGTATAAATCTCTTGATTGCATCTAGTCTTTCACGAGCCAATCGGGTCGTTAATGCTTCATTGAACATTATTTGAAATAATAACAATTTTTCAATTGCAAAACAATTTTCCCGAACCTGACCTAACAGACAAAAACACTTTTCAGTTAATTCGACACGTCGGATGATTTTTAACACGATCATGGAAGCGTTTTTTTTGTTGTTTTAACGGCCTTATCATCGATGAGGGAAGTGTCCAAATTGTATATAAAATAATAATACTGACACTTCCCTCACTTTTTGTTACATGTCAGACATGTCAGATGATTTTTAACACGATCATGAAAGCGTTATTTTGTTGTTTTAACAGCTCTATCATTGATGTGGAAAGGGTGAAATTCTCTATAATAATTATATTTTCACCCTTTCCACATTCTTTTTTTTGATCAATCGGAATCATCATATCGACTAAACCATCCATTAACGGCTTATCGATTTTTTATTCAGTGTGAAATATTTTTTATTTAGTGTGTGTGAAATATTATTTATTCAGTGTGAAATATTATTTATTCAGTGTGTGTGAAATATTATTTATTCAGTGTGAAATATTATTTATTCAGTGTGTGTGAAATATTTTTTATTCAGTGTGTGTGAAATATTATTTATTCAGTGTGAAATATTATTTATTCAGTGTGTGTGAAATATTTTTTATTCAGTGTGTGTGCAATATTATTTATTCAGTGTGAAATATTATTTATTCAGTGTGTGTGAAATATTTTTTATTCAGTGTGTGTGAAATATTATTTATTCAGTGTGAAATATTATTTATTCAGTGTGTGTGAAATATTTTTTATTCAGTGTGTGTGAAATATTTTTTATTCATTAAAATCTCTATGAGGTCGGTCAAAATAAAAAAACGACAAAATCTCTTTGAGGGTCGGTCGGTCACGGTCAAAATTAATCATTTTCTTGAATTAACGCTCGTAGGTTTCTAATTTTAGAATTAACCTCTTTTTTCAATTCGTATTCGCTACCCAATTCTTTTCGTATTCCCTCTACGATAGTATATAACGGGACAAACACACTTACGTCACTGGAAAATGAAAGAGAGACCCGAATAGAATTCTGAATTTTTTTGATGAGTGCATATTTATTTGGTAGCATATACTTGTTATTGTTAACTCCGTATTCTATATCCTGAAAATCCGACATGATTTGATCAGGATTTAACCCATTTGATAGTTTGATATCCTGACTTTTCAATTTTGGAATTTCGGCTATAACGCTATTCATTTTTTCAGATTTCATATTCTATAACAATTCTATATTTCTAAATGAAAAATATGAATGACTTAGACATAAATAAATTGAATTTTTTGTCCCCGATTTTTTTAAATGGCCGTCTTGGTTATTCCCTCGGCAACGAATTGAACAGAAGATGGACAAATATTGAAATACCTACCGGCGCTATTCATATACTGAAATATTTTTTCTTTGTTAGTTATCGTATTCAAAGATTTTACTGGTTTCGCTTTTTTCGAGTATTTCTCAGTCTTTCCTCGTTTGGTATTCTCACTTTGTGTAACAGCTTGCAGATTTGATAAAGAATTATTCTTTGGATTAGAATCCTTGTGATCAATAACAAAATCATCTTTGATCAATCCACGGAAACATTCATACACGAAACGATGATTAAGATATCTCTTCTTTCCCAAAACAGTAAATACCAAATACCCCATACCATTGTCAGCACCAACAGGTTTCTTCAGTCTACAGTGTCTGACAGTACCATCACTGTATGCTTCATAATTTCTAAATTCTTGGTTCATTCGTATACTAATACTATTTGTCTAATTCATTGTTTGGTTTAATGATTACATCTTTGGAGAATCTTTCAAAGTAGTCTTGGGGAGTTCTTATGACTTTGTCGCTGACTTTGTCAGGGATACTGACTTTGTCAGGGATACTGACTTTGTCCTTGGAAGAGTCAAGGACAGAAATTTTGATTGAAAATTCATATGATTTTCCATTTTTGATTCTTTTGTCATAATAACGCTTCAATTCCCTGTATCGTTTACCACCACAATTCAAACATAATTGTGATTTTCCCCTGACCCCAACCCCATATCGTATGCAGGGTAACGGACCAAGGCTTCCAAGTCGAAAACTTTGCATATGATACCCACATAATTCATTTCTGCATGATTTGTTACACGGTGTCGTCGATCCAATCATAAGCCATTTGCAGTGATTCGTTATATATATAAATCTTTCATTTAAATGTTTGTTTTAATTATAGTATGAAGAAGTTGGAGAGATTATCGAAAATTACGCGTTGGAAAAATGCTCAATTCAATCCTGATAAGGAGTTTAATAGATTATTGAAAATTAATCCTAGATTTAATCTCGATAAATCAAAAAAAAAAACGTCTATTAGACGGTAACATGAAGGAGTTTAAGAGATTATTGAAAATTAATCCTAGATTTAATCTCGATAAACCAAAAAAAACGTCTAGTAAACGGTAACGATAAACCAAAAAAACGTCTAGTAGATGGTAATATCAAGGAGTTTAAGAGATTATTGGAAATTAATCCTAGATTTAATCTCGATAAACCAAAAAAACGTCTAGTAGACGGTAACATGAAGGAGTTTAAGAGATTATTGAAAATTAATCCTAGATTTAATCTCGATAAACCAAAAAAACGTCTAGTAGACGGTAACATGAAGGAGTTTAAGAGATTATTGAAAATTAGTCCTAGATTTGATCTCGATAAACCAAAAAAACGTCTAGTGAAGGAGTTTAAGAGATTATTTGAAAATTAATCCCGATAGAATCTCTGATATGAAGGAGTTCAAGAGATTATTGAAAATTAATCCTAGATTTAATCTCGATAAACCAAAACGTCTAATGAAGAAGTTTGAGAGATTATTGAAAATTAATCCCGATAGAATCTCTGATATGACAGAGTTCGAGAGATTATCGGAAATTACGCCTTGGAAAAATGCTCAATTCAATCTTGATAGAGTTTCTGATAGACCAAAGAATAAAATTCTTGATAGAGCCATGATTAGTAAAATCAGAGACTGTTTTAATGAATTCAAGCGTGATGGAGCATCTCATTGTTGGTCAACATTTCGAATTGATGGCCGTGTTGACGCTACCATGAATGATGAAAAGCAGCAGTGATAATCTCACATTTTTCGCAGAAAAGGTATTTTTTCACAATAAAATTCCTTATCCGTAACGACACTGGAAATTGGATCATTAGGGATAAATACGAACCCATTCTCAAGGATAAAAAACTGTCACTGTGAGTCAAGATTCCAAACCAGGAATTTTGACTGGAATTGACAAACCATACTACGAAAGATCTTATCCTGTAACAGCAGTTGTTTACGGGATATATCCGTTAAATGAAAAACCTGATATTGCAAAACTAGCACCAATGAAATATTCTTTGCAACTCAATTGTGTAGCAACACGAATAATAGAACACTTCACAAATGCATCCCGGGAAAATAAACTGACTGATCTAAGACGAAAAAAAATAACCGAATGGGAATTAACGGTGAAACAGAATGGGGCAACAATTCAGGATATAATCAAATTAGAAACATCATTGAGATTTCCAATATCAGTAACGACAATAACCGGAGAAGTATTATACAAATCGAAATATCAATCACAAGGAGCGCCAATCCAAATTATTGATCATAACGAACACGCGTGGTCATCTGCAGTAACAATATTCCCACGGGATAGAACCGTAAAATATATCCCCCAAACTCTGTTTGGAACCGAAGAGTTTTTTTCCGAGCAGAAAGTATTTGATGCTATTTAAAATTTGAGTAAAGAAGACCCTGTGTCAATGTGGCTATTTCATAGTGCTTCAGACGATGAATGTAGATTTGATCAGTTTGTAAGACGCAACGGAGAAGTGTACCGTACTGAAGAGCTGCATAATCAAATGAAACAACTAGCTAGTGAGTTTTCTGGGGGAGAAGACAACGATCAATTATTAACAAACTGTTTTACACTTCCCTCAGTTGCAACACATTTTGCTAGGAAGAAAAACGCGTGGAAACCAACGAGAAGTGAGTTTTTATCAGATGTCAGATTGAGCTGTCTTGAATACAGCCATGGAGGGTTATGGAATACAAAATAGGACACTGAAACCGTTATTTCCGTTGATATGATTGCGTGTTATCCAGGGAGTTTTCTCGGGTATGGAGAATGCGAAAAATATTTCAAACGATTTGGACATCCTACACATGAAATGGCCCGTGTTGTGATTAATGGACCACTGCCTGATTTTGATTTAACCGGATTCGCTTGTGTAGTATCATTTGAATTGGCTACATGACTTCATCCGTGTAGTTATCTTTGGATTGGTAAACACATGTCTGAAAAACATTGGATGCCAATAGTGCTATTGAGATATATGATTGATTGTGGGATTTTACAATCGTTAATTGTCAGTGAAGCGATTCTATCCTATCAAGCACAGAAATCAGTCTGGTTACCACAACCTGATCTAGAAAAAATAATTAGCGAACAGCGAAAACTGTTTCCAGATTGTAATGAACAACAAATCATGGATTGGTCCAAACAGCTATTTGAAGTCAGAAACAACGAAGCAAAAGATCTCAGTAGAGAATAATCGGTAAATTTACCAAGGGAGGTAAATACGACAATACAAGATATTCTTCACGGTTGATTATAGATAACGTTGAATACGATTTTGTAATCGCGGATTTAACGAATAAGGGGATATATGTCAATCGTAAAGACGCATTTATGTCCGATGGAACCAAATTGGGTACAATTGTTACCTACAACGATGGATACAATCCGCAGTATACACATTTGAGAGCTTCTATGCTCGGTTATGCTTCTATTAATCTGTTTTCGATGATCAATAAATTTCCTAACACCGCAGTTAGAGTTGCCACTGATTCATTTTACATAAATAGCAAAATGGCTGAATTCATAAATTTCTTGACAAGTGCCTTACAAAGTGAGGGAGACAAGAATTGGGGATCATGGAGAATTAAGCGAGAAATGCTTCATGATTATATTCAATCAGCAGATGTTACGATTGAAAATAATTATCGGAATCTCAAAGCGATTCAATCAGAATTTTCTAATGCACCACCGGTATCTGATCCAATCTGTAGATATAAAACAGTTTATTTAAACGGTTGTGGTGGGTCAGGAAAAACAACTCGTGCAATTGAGTTATTCCGTGGGAAGTCCAACATGATTGTGCTAACACCAACTCACAGACTTGCAAGAGAAATGATACAGCGAGGGGTAAATGCCTGTACTTATCACAGTTTCTTTCGATGGAAAGGAGATAAATGGACTCCTGAGCGTATGGGCGAGAAATTTATTCCTGAAATCATCATTTGGGATGAAATATGCACAGTATCATTAGATGTATTACAAATATTTCTCGAGTGGTTGTTATTGAAAAATACAAAAGTCGTCATGTGCGGTGATCACGGCCAACCACCACCATTTGTCGATGCATCCCCACATGAATGGCTAAAGGGTTTTGTAGACTATTATGAAGAAATTACCACTGATTATAGATCACTTGATGAAAAATTACGAGAATTTAAGAAACTAATTAGATTACAACCGGATAGAATCCAATGTGAAATAGCGCGTGAAATAATTTCAGAAACTCCAATGAATGATTTTTGGGAAACATGGAGACCAAATGATTTGATAATTGCAAGTAGAAAAATAGTCAGAGACACACTTCAGATGAAGTTATTTGAATTGCATAAAGAAAAATTTGCAACACTTCCAGTACCGTTATGTTATAGGCCTTCGGATACACGAAAGCAGAATATAGAAGTTGATTTTCCAGGACAGCGTGAAAAACAAATTCTCGTATTAAATGATATTGTGCTGGTTGATATCAGCGTCGTTGAAGATGCATTGCGTGCTAATAAATCCCCGTGGACGCTAGGATACGCAGCAACAATACATTCTTCACAGGGATTAACTATATCGGATACAATTGTTTGGATGGTAGATAATCGCATCGAATGGTCAAATTTAGTCTATCTCGCAGTATCCAGAGTACCAAAAATAAATCAGCTTCGAAGAATTGTCCTTGAAAATCCTAATGACAATGCAATAAGTGATACTGTCAGCGCCGATGATATCATCGAGGACATAATCAGAAAAAAACTTTCTGGTTATAAACAGCAGGATAAAAAAAAAATAAACGAGAATTTGACGTCGATGCTGAATTAATAATGACGTTGAAACAACAACAGAATAATCACTGCGCGAGTTGCAATTGTGTGATGAATTGGTGTTGGTCAGATAGGGATTCTCGCCAATTTACCGTAGACAGAAAGAATAGCAGTATTGGTCATACCAGAGATAATGTGATGCTGACTTGTCTTGAGTGCAACAGACGAAGAGGTGCTAGTCAAGACCACGCGGCGGTAATTGAGTATCCTCGGGTATCACTTGCAGTTGTTCACGAGTAAATCCTCGTTGAGGGGCAGTTGAATCCAGTCTATAGACTGAAGGTCTGCCAGTAGATCGTGTTATAGTAGATATCTTGTGTGCAGTAACACTCCAAATAGGATCAGTAGCCCTTTTTCTGCCACCTTCAAGCTCTCCTGGTTCGTATAAGTACCTAACAGTGATATTACTACCAAGAATTGGTTGGGAAACGCTAGAATCTCTGAATTTCTATTTTCTTTTTAATCGCGTCGTTAGGTTTCATGTTGATTGTTCTAGTAATCTCATTATTCAATGCGGTAATCACAGCTGGTAATCTTTTAACCCATTCACGGGATCTTTTTTCTTGTATGAAGTCTTTTGCGTATTGATATCCAAATAACCGCTCAGCAATCGTCCTATTAAAACGTTCAACAATTGCCTGATCACGATGTAGTGCAGTATGTCCTCGTCTGATGGTGACATTATGATGTTTCATTGTTAATAACACTGTACCCTGAAAGTCCTTGCCAGGATCAACTTGTAATAGATTTGGTCAACGCAGAGGACCCTTTCGATAAATCCTTTCAAATGCAGAAGCCACTACAGTTGCTGATTTTGTTTTTAGCGGTTCTGCTTGTTTGTATCGACTTGCAACACCAACTACGGTTAACGCGTATTTGTAACCGTTGTCATGAGGTAAAAATAATATATCAGCCTGATGAACTTCATTAGGGACAGTCACATTAAAATGCGAGTAATTAATTTGTTTAGGCGGTGGTAGATAAATTTGCCATATCGCCTGTTTGGATAACCAATTAGCAGCTGTAGTTTTTTTCACTTTTGCAGCACTAGCGAGTTTATTGATTGCTGCTTTACCCCGCCAGCATCCTTTTGGAGAATAGTAAATAGATTCCATGTTGTTATTAATTACCAGCACCTAACATCAATTTGCTTTTCATAGCCGATTTTATTAACCATGAAGCTAATTTTTCTTTGAAGGATTTATCAGGAATAGCATTTAATGCATGAATTAATTTCACATCTGCGAGATGCCTGTGTTGCAAATTGCTGCTTTTATAAGCAACATCATGTGCGTGACACGCCCTATCAATAGCGTTTATTGGTTCTTCACCACGTCGAGGTTGGTCTTGATCATCAAGTCTGATATCTTATCGTGTTCCGGGGCCACAGTAGCTATATCCTGGAAGATGCTTTTCTCCTGGATACTTTGCCCACGTTGTTCCAGGGACTTTTGCTAACTTGGCTGCGATATCACCTCCTCGTTTTTTTTTAAATCCTTGATTTTATCAAGGGAAACAAATCTAAACTTTTTTATACCACATGTTGCACATCTACCAGTAAGTGCTGATCTGTTATTTTTAGTTGTAATCGTCGTCACATCATTTGTGCCAGTACGTGTTTTACACTTCACACAATATAGATCCATAATTTATGTATAGAGATATGAATATAATTGATTTTTCAGCGACTAAAACAAGAGAATCAGTTAGGCATCATGCAGAACTACCAAACTCTATCCGCGCGATTATAATCGGGCCATCTGGATCCGGCAAGACGCAATTGTTACTCAATTTAATAATGAGATCGATGAAGTGGGATAAGTTGTATTTAATTGCCCCTAGCGTAGATGATCAACGATGCTATGAAGTGTTAAACGATTTTAACGAGAATGCATCAGAAATTGCCGGCGAGGGTATTATTGAATTTATTACAGATATTGACGAGGCACCATGAGTAGAAGATCTCGATGGAAATATTAACAATTTAGTTGTATACGATGATGTAATGTTAGATAAACAAAAAAACCCAGCTAAAATATTTTCACGAGGCAGGTATAAAAGCACTGATGTGATATATGTCACTCAACGCTACACTCAGATTCCAAAAGTGATCAGAGATAACTGCAATTTACTGTGTGTATTTAACGGAGTTGACACACATACTCTTAGAAATATTTGGCAAACTTGGTGCTGCGGTGATATGGATCATAATCGATTTAGAAATTTCTTTAGTGTTGCTCAGTCAAACCCACACGGATTTGTCACAATAAATTTAGCAGACCCTCGAACACGATATCGTATTGGACTTGATCAAATATTCGGTTGAAATCGTAAAAACCATCGAACACGATATCGTATCGGACTTGATAATCAACGGGTGAGTTATTTTTAACCCAACGGAGACCCTTGCAAGGACAAAATCACTAAGTCCCCATTTGGCAAATGGGGACTTTATTTTTTTTTTAAAATTTTTTCTCTCGATTTTTTATGTCCCGATCACTCTCCATAACACATAAATACGTATTTATGACTGATATATACCCTTCCCACCTAAGGGAACTCAGCCATAGAAGCCTTAATTTTGTTTGAAACCATGTCTGATTCACCCTCTCTGCTGCTGGGGTTGTCACCATTACATGATTGTCCTCACCAGGCTCAGACTTTAAATTCATGATGCAGAAAGACCTGAACGTATTCCTTTCAATTCCTCCAGCGTATTCTTGCTTATTGAGAGACATGACATTAACACGTCATGTGTTACTGAACTAAGCCGAACTCGAAGGGCCTTAGATCATGTCGGCGATTGGTGAGAAGGATCTGGTGAACTTATAGAAGCCAACGCTTCTTCCGTCTATTCCAGTCTTTCTTCTACGAGGTTCATAACGATTGACATGTATCAGCGTGCAGTATTTTTGACTGATAACACGCACTTAGAAACATCTCACCTCATCAATGTCTAGTGCTGATTTCAGAATATAGCTCATTTTTCAGCATTGATCATATGCTTCATCACATCTTTGTTTGTATGCACTACTGACAAAATATGGAACTGAATGTGGACAATTTGTATAAGAACCATAAGGGATATTTGCTTTATGAAAATGTGTACAAAGCCAAATAATAATGCCAGGGTCTAGTTTTGTTATCAAAGCATATGATAGCATTGAAACATATAAGGGCGGTTACTGGGCGTGTATTAGTTGAATTTTTGTATTGTCGTGGGTTATGACCCTTATAGTATGGTCCTCACCTGGTTCAGACGTTTTCTTTGATGATGCAAAAAGACCTGAAAATATTCCCGTCAACTCCTCCAATGTATTATTGGTTATAGAGAGCCATGACATTAAAACGTCATTTGACGCTAAACTAAACCGAACTCGAAGGGTCTCCGATCATGTCCACAATTTGCTGATGCACTGATCTTCAAAGTTACCAAGTGTTGCTCTCTGTATCAATGTAATTATTTAGAGCGCAAAAAAAAATGTTGAGGACTCTTCTTTTTTATTTTCCACATTTCACGTGCATTAAAGCTGCCAGACAAAAGAGCCTCCATAATTACTTTCAGGATTAGTATACTCGTAAATTGCAGTTATATCGATATACCTTGTTTTATATATTGAGTAAGAACTTCCAATTGGATATATGTCAGCTAGTCAGCTTCTGATTATACTATCTTAAAGCAACCATATACTATAATTTCGTAACTGACAATTTGTAAGATAGCCTGACGGTCTCGCGATGCGTAATTTAATAAAACAATCATTCTGACTGGGTTCTACAGATTTACTAAGCCAATTTCAGATTGTAAGTTTGCTCTATGCTTGATGGTTTGTGGTAAAATACGCTCGCTGTTTTCGTTTTGTTACTGTACACTGTCGCGACATTGTTTCTCACAAAGTAGTGATTAAAACTCTCACCACTTGTCCGTTAGAGTTTCTCCCAACACCCCTCATTGACTAATGAAATGGTTCACACACAAACAATTGGACATTGAAAGCTCTTATTGGATCTTTATGTTGATGGAATATATCCATTTCTTAAAATAGTCTCCGATGGTTTACATGTACCAACCGAACAATATAGAGATTACTTCCCTTCGTCTTGGTACTAACTGCACAGACATTGATAGAAGCCAAAGATGAATCTATTCATATCATTTCTTAAGGACCTTTAGAAACTAATTTATTTATGAGGATATAGATCGAATCTAAAACAGTGTATCGTTCTTGCTTTTTGGGTATTGTAATTCTTAAATCGTATCAACCAGCCAAAGGTAGATTGGAATAAAGACTCTTCACATTTTAGGTCTATTAAAATGCTTTCCAACTAAAGGCCCAATGTATGTACTACATTGCTGAACCTAAGCGTCAGTACTCAAAGATCGTATTCGATGAAAAACCAGATTATTCAATTTCAACTAGCCAGTATCCATATAGAAGATCCAACTCGGAAATCCAATTTGGACTTCGCAACGTATCAAGAAACTAATCTGGCAGTGCACGTTTGCGTTGGATCTTTAAAATTTGATATTAATCTTCCAATTTTCCGACGGAAATCACAATATTTTCACAATAAATGATTGACCTCACTAACACAGGTTACAGCTAGATTAAGTTAACTAGGTATGCAAAAAATCACTTAGTTTCTCCTTAGTTTCAGGCATTATACTTAAGTTTGTTATACACTTACTTTTGTTATAGTCGTTTGTCGGGAACACAGCGACGTTAGTAAGTTTGAAGAATCGCCATACTTATCGCATAGACTAACAAGCCTCAAAAATTAAAATGCCAAACTGGCACCCAGACGTTCATTGATGGCTTCTAACAAGAAGCTACACGTATTTGGCTTCTCTCCTTCGAAGTTTGCATTTAAAATAAAGAAATTGCACACTGGGTAATTGTGTTGAACTGAAGGAAACGTTCGGAAGGGTGTCCCAAATATGAACTGAAATTTAATGTAATGCCTGGAACTCTTTTGACCGAATTCGTCCCTGTTATCTAATCAGATTGTGTCCTCATAACAGGTATGTGCTAGCCACATTCACAATTATTTAGAAGCACGCTAAATAATAATAAATTGCCCTATACGAAAAAGGTTCATATTTGGTGCACAAGAAGTACTTCCATTATTCAGAAAATTAAAAAAATTAGGCATATGGGACAAATTTAGTATTTTCGGAGGTGTCTTGTAGGTTCAAATTTAATTTGAAACGGTGTATACATATATTATGCTTGTTTATAGCAGTATTATCAAACCGGGATTCGAGGCCAAACTGAAAATCCCTTTTAATATATAATGTGTAATTATCCCTTAAATGGGCTGAGGTTCTCCCTCATATGAACGAAAAATGAGCACGCGCAGGTGTTCTGGTGGGGTAAACCTCTCCTTCACAGGACCTTGGTTGCCATTACGAGCAATTTGTGTGTCCCAATGTCATATCCTTACATAGGAAATCTTGTTGTATGGGTTATGTCTGGATGCAAAGGACTTTGTATAGCTTATTTATCATCAGTACCAGTATAGAATCGGCAGTCCAAACATTTTGTATCAAGGTTCTGTGTTAACGGCTCTTGTGCTCTTTGCAGCTGTTATGTTCATTCGATTTGTGCTGCTAAGGGTGTTGTCGTAATGAATTTTCGTTGACTGCTTTTTGTAGGTGCTTGTACTTCAGAGTTGCCTTATAACCATCTAGCAGGTGAGTCAAGCCCCACATCTTGATTTAGTTGAAGATGTAATCGCCTGCAGCTTACATCTCTTGAATATCCAACTGCTTTTGCTGCGTTTTGATTGTACTTGTTTTTAATATTGTTCCGCAGTAGAGGACTGTTGTTGCTTTAATGTGTTTAGTGATGGTTTCTTTGATGTAGATGTCGTACAAACTGCTTTAATAAATGTTGCTGCTCTGTTCGCTACCTTTTCTGTTGCTATTTTATTTAATTCTTTTATTTTGTTCGGGGTGGGGGCTGTTGTTTCAGCTCAAATCATAGTCCGAATTGCAGACGTTTGTCTTTTATGTAGTGCATTCCACTACAAAACCTTAAATTTGAAATTTGGCGACATCGCCCAAGTATTTTGCAAGAAGACATCATATTAGTGGTCGAACGGGAGGCTTTCCTGTGTGCTGGCGTAAGGCTGAAGCCAGTAAGTTCTACGTGTAGAGGTTATGAAGAGTCTGAAGACAAGAGCGATGAAAGAACATATTGAACTGTAATAGCAAAGCTTGACGTAAATGTCGAAAAATTAATGGAACAAAATAAGAAGTTGACTGAAGAACATCAATAAACATTAGCTCGTTGGCACCAGTCGGAGTATAAGCAACGCTTTTCAAGGCAAACAGGGGTCAAGTGTTGGAATTGTAATGGTCGGGGTCATTACTAAAGCAAAGACAGTAATAATTTAAACAGATACAACGAACGGTGGAGAAAACGAGACCAATAAAAGGAGACTCTAAGAAGATAAGTACAGAAAATGCCAAACCTTTACGTTATGTAAACGAAGAACCTGGACTGTACATACAATGTCATGTTAATAGAGTGGATCTCGCTTTGCTAGCATACACCGACGCTGCTGTTTCTATTATCAGCAATAGGCGGTATGAAGCACGTAGTCATCGAAAGCCAAAACTATACACTGTGGATAGCCATCTAATCAGTGCATCCAGTAACAACATTGAAACCTATGATCATGCTGACTTTTTAATTGCTTGTAAGGGCATCAGAAGACGATATATTTTTGTAGTAGCTGACATTATACCTGATGAAATACTTGCGATAGATTTTTTTCCGTCCACATTAAGTCCGACATTCGTATTACACAGTGTACGCTGCAAATGTAGGGACTAAAGATCCCGTGCTACTTTGCGGGGTCTTTGGGCTGGCATCGTATCAAATTGGCTGAAAACATCATTGTCCCGGCAGAGAGAGAAATTATCACGCGAGGTTGGACAGCGAATGTTGGTTATGGGAATGTATCTACAGAGTCAGTGCTGTAGCTTCTATCATTGCTTAGACATGAAACGAAAATCCTTGTCGCGCAAGCTGTCATTAGGGTGATGGACGGAACAGTGACAATACAGTTGCTAAACCCGACTAAAGAGGTGGTAAACTTGCAGGATTCGAACAGCAGTCTACCTTCATATTTGACTGAATTATTTGAGAAATCAAGCGTCCATTTGACTTCGGACCAATCATCTGGCCTTAGCAAACTGTTAAGTGAATTTTGCACAATGTTTGCTAAAGATGATGATGACTTGGGCAGAACAAACTCTATCAACCACACTGTCAAGACAGGCAATGCCACGCCAATTCGAGTCCCACCTAGAATATTACCGTTCCAGCTTCGACAGAAGATTGACATACAAGTTGACGATATGCTAAAAAGGGGGATTTACAACCGTTTGTAAGCCTTTGGGCTGCCCGAATGGTATTTGTAACTAACAAGAAGAGAAAAACAGGTTTTAAGAGGACTATAGTGAACTAAATGCAGTTACAGAGAAAGATGCGTACCCTCTTACTAGAATCCATGATAGTCTCGATTCACTGTCTGTCATGAGAGAGTTCTCCACATTAGATATGATGTCTGGGTACTGGCAAGTAGAAATTGAGCAAGCTGATCGTTCTAAGACAACGTTTGCAACGACAAGGGGTCTCTATCAATTTAAATTCATGTCGCTCGATTTACAAAACGCGCCAGTGACCTTTAAGTGACTAATGGAAGCCGTCCTAGCCGGGTTGCGCTATGAAGTTTGTCTGATTTATCTCGACGACGTGATAGTTTACGGAAGCACGTTCAAGCAGTTGCTTGAAAGACAAGCACGGGTGTTTATCTGTTTTCTAGGGGCCAGCCTAAAGTTGAAACCCAGCAAATGTACATTATGTGCGACAGAGGTTCAGTATCTTGGTCATACTATTTCAGCGGCAGAAGTTGCAACTGATCCTGAGAAAGTAGCTGCTGTTTTGAAATGGCCCACTCCAAAATCAATTACCGCTGTACGGAGGATCCTTGGGTTTTACATTTATTATAGGCGGAACTTAGGACACTTTGATGATATTGCAGCTGCCTTACATCATCTAACGACAAAGAATAATGTTTTCCGCTAGACAGAACAAAGTCAGACGGCATTTGAAAAATTATGTAAAGCGCTTGCATCTGCACCAGTGTTGGCTGTACCGGACTTCAATAGCCCCGTTAAACTTGACACAGATGCGAGTGGTGAAACCATAGGTGCTGTCTTGTCCCAGAACATAGATGGGAAATAAAGAGTAGAAGCTTACGCTAGTCGGTGTCTGGACAGGACAGAACGTGTCTATTGTATCACTGGTTGTGAGCTGTTGGCCGTCGTACATTTTATTCGCCACTTTAATACATACCATTATAGCAGAAATTGCAAGGTACACACTGACCACACTATCTTGTCATGGCTCATGAACTTCGAAGAGCCTGAGGGACAGTTTGCCCGTTGGGTGGAGCAATTGTAAGAATGCGATTTTGTTATAGAACATCGCCCTGGAACTCGACATGCCAATGCTGGTGGTTTGAGTCGCTTCACTTGCAACGGTTGCACATACTATAGCAAACGTACCGTGGGGTTCTCTGCTGTATGGCTACACAATGGGATACATTTTGGAGAGATACAGAGACAAGATGCTACTTTATCACGAGTCATTAGTTGGGTTGAGACGCAGCAACACCCTGCTTTGGAAGACTTATCTGGGCATACCGCAGACGTTAATGAGTTATGAGGAACATACAAATTATTACAGATGTCAGACGGGATGCTTGTGCGAGTTTGGCTAAATTGTTCTAGCAAGTAAGTTAAAAGTGTAATCGATGAATCATGCAGTTGGCTGCGAAACGTCCTAAAACAATGTCATGAAGGAGTCAACATTGGACATTTAGGTGTCGACAAAACAATCATTAAAGTGCGACAACGTTTCAATTGGCTCGGTATGAGGGATGGTATTCGTGACTACTGTGCGACGTGTTTCGTTTGTGCTCAGCACAAAAGTCCCAAGCAGAAGCGCTGAGCGAAACGCCAGGGCTTACCGGCTGGTCAAGCAGAAGAGCTAGTAGCCCTGGATATTCTTGGACCTTTTACAAAAAACAGAGGAACGAAATGCATATATCCCTGTAATTGGTAATTGCAAGTGCGTTGTTGGATAATGTTATTTGTATATTTGCTGTACCTCGAGTACTATTATTTGACCAAAGCCGAAATTTCGAATGTGCCCTACACAAAGTGCTCTGTAATACTAGGGATTAAGAAGACGCGAACGCCTCTCTATCATCCACAATGTAATCGGATGGTGGAACAGTATAACATAACTTTATGTCAGATGCTAGCAGCATACATGGATGATAAACCAGAAAACTGGACCGGTACCTTTCTCTTACGAGCATGGCCTATCGTGCATCTAAGCACATTTCTTCTGGATTCACCGGGAACAAGCTGATGCTGGATCGAGAAGTGTTAATCCCTACGGATCTTCTAGATGGCGAAACACCAGAGTAGACCAAAAATAATCTTCCTCGATTTGTGGTTAATTATAGAAAAGTATTGTGAAAGGCTTCCAAAGAAACACGAAAACAAATAGGCACCGCTATTCAGAAAGTCGCATATGATCTCTAAGTTCACGGTCCGTCTTGCAGTCATGGTTAGATGGTGTGGTTGCACCATACACTAAGAAAGAAAGGGAAATTACCTAAACTATAGGTCAAATAGACTGGATCGTGGCGAATTGTTAAGAAGGTAACGAATGTTACATACTTGATCACAAGGAGCAATCATAAGGCTACTCCGATTGTTCACTTCAACCGACTAAAACCATGCTTGATGCGACCTGAGAGTGGGCATCAAAACACCGATAGCCAGGAAGAAATGAACGATAGCGGTGATGAAACCGAGCATCCAGAAGAAGCATCACCATATCTGATTAGAGCACAAAGGAATTTAATGGAACAAAGAAGGGCACGGCGAAGTGACGCCACGGTGTTGCACTAAGTTACACACATAATCAACCCGAGTTAAGTGATTTCATCTGCTTGTAGCACTTACAGTGATAAAACATGAAAATTTGATATCAGGCACATCTGCCAAGCCAACTGAAGCGGCAGTAAATGTTAAATAGGTGGATAATAATCTTCCCCGTGATTATTATATTCACTAGGTTAGGACACATTGTCAACGGGTGATATATAATGCCGCGCAGTTAGAATCAAATCGATTGCGCCCAAGGGCTGTGTAAATAGTGTGATTCTTGTTTATTAATTCTCTGACGACATATGTCGATTTTGCTTTATGTGTTTGTATTTATAAGCTGTAGATAGTTTAATCGTGTGCGATGTTAGATCAGAAAGTTTTAGAAGTTATTTGATGCTTGGAACCATAGTTTTGTAAATTAGATATATTTGTTCGAGTTGTGCTTAAAGTGAAGCAGAGCTAATTGAGAAGAGGAGTTGGTGGTATTATGTATGGTGTTTTGGAGATTAGTAGACTGTTTTTTTGTTGTTCTAGTAGAGTTCGTTTTAGTGGTGAAAAGATGATTCAAAAGGCAGTGTCATATTTATCGTTCTGTGGGTGATATTGTGTGTCGCTCCAGTTAGGCGTTGAAGTCATGCTTGACTTGCTTTTGATGTTTGTAAGAGACGCGCTACTCTCTGAAGAACGCATTCTCTAACCTCATGATGAGTAAAGGAAGGATCATGTGTTCTATTGTCGTAGTACTATTAGATAAATGCCATTTGAGATTTGCTTCGTTCAGTGTATATTAATTTTGTTTCCCAACCATCTTCACAGTCATAGTTTGAATAGTCTGCATGGATGAAATAGTGTCCATTTGGAAAGTTGAGAAGGATAATTCGAAGCACATGCTAATTAATTATCAGCATGAAGAAATGGTATTGCACACCGCAATATAGTTGAATCGTTTATGTGATGCTGTTCCAACTGTGTGCGTTTGGGAATAGGTTTTCTTAAGGCTGTGCTTGGTCACTATAGCAGTGGTTCATTAGTTGTGACTTAGTTGTGAGACAATAGGATCGTCTGACACAGACTTAGTCGAAAATTATATGGTGTACAGGTGTACTACGGTGTATTCGGGGAACGTGTGTCATGGTGGAAATGCAACCTCCAGACCAGAGTTTTCGAGTAAACATGAATGCTTCAGTGTTACATTTGTTATCTTGTTGTTAGAGACCTATGTGTAGAGAAGTTTTTCCTACAGCAAATTCTGAGGATTCTCGTGAGGGAGCTTGAACCATTCTAACTGGATGGAACACTTTATATGTTGGATTCAGCTTGGTTAATTTGTTTTATTGTTGACATTGAGGTTGCTTGTAAGCAATCAGTGATTCCAAAGAAACGTTTAGTTGCGGATATTGAGTGCCGGCTTTTATGAATAAGGCTATTGATTCAGAGTTCTGTCTTATATAATAGTTTACGTTTAATCAATCAGTTATTGAAAATAAAGGTTTAGTTGCAGATGTTGAGTGAAGATCTATTGATTCAGAGTTTTATATAATCATGTTGGGAATCAATGATCGGGTTAGCGGGTGATTTGGGGGAAACTCATCAAATTTTGTTTAGGCCACATAAATGTGATGTTTTTGTCGCTCAAGGTCGAGTGATCTTTTCAAAAGCGTGTGTAATGTAATAAATTTGGAGTATGCGCATTTAATAGCGCTTCGTTTAAAGCAATTTTTAGATTTGTGTGATGATTGGGATTCGGCGCAATGAAAATATTCTTAGCCCGAAATAATTTGCCGATTACTAGCAGCAACTTTACGGAGTCAAGTGTTAGTGAGTTTGAATGATGCCATGGTTCGCTAGTAGTGAATTCAGGTCCAAACCGTATGACTGACGCTGGAGTAAGATAGTCCATATTAAAATATAGTGGTGTACAATAGTTGTGTGGTTGCGGTGGCAGTATTTAAGGTAGGAATTCATTTATAATGAACTTACAGTTACCTAATAAGAATCTTTCATTCATTATTCTGATTTAAGTCAATCAAAATTCACTTAATTATAAATACATATATACATGCATGCATATGTTCATACATATAATGCATTACATAATTGCATGCATACAGATACGGAATGAATCACAGACCCACGAAAAGTTGCTGGCTAGCTTTCTGTGATAAACGTGAATATATTAAAGACTCAAACGTACACTACAATATGTGCCTCATATAGTAAACCGTACTTACGAGGTGTATGTACATCATTTAAACATCTTGGTAAAGCGCAAAGAAATAGAGCTTTACTGTTGCTATCGCTGACTATTACACATAATGGGCATAGTTCTGCCAATTATATATCTGCTCGCGGCATCTCAACAGTTTAGGCATTAGTACAAGTTGCATTTTAATGATATGTTAATAAATGTAGGTCCTAATTCAAAGAATGGATGGACGTCGAGTCATTGCATCGCATGTAAAAATACTGAATGAGTAAAATTCCCGATTGTAGTGTATAATATTCATTTCTATCTTTAAGGTAGTTGTGGGTAGAAGCTAACTCTGTATCATCAAAATAAGAATATATATCAGAATCAGTTATGAGAAAGGTTGTATTGACAAATATATGAAACAAATTGGGTACGAGAAATTAACAACTGACGAACCCTTTTTCAGGTATATGCCCATAAAGCATGAGTTTCCTGCTTTGTCACATACAATGACCTGGTGTTTACTATCAAATCAAATCAATATCATGCCACCTTCTGAAGGAAGATTGTTTTGGTAGACGGCCTACTAGTATTGATATATGCATAATAATAATTGTAGAATAAATGGTTTGGTCTAGGAAGTGTGAGAGTTGGTAGTAGAAAACAAAATTTAGGAATACGTGAAGGCTGGATAAATGGATCTAGTAGTAGAGAGCTCAACAAAACAGGATTTGCTGCATTAAATCAATATGAAGCAATATAGGACTCATTAATGTCAGTGACAAGTGCTTCAGTGTTTGTATGGCTCTTGACAAGTCAATGAGACATCTTCAGATATATTCACATTGGAAGTTACATGGTTTAAGTGTTTGTCCAATCTGTATTTAAAGTTACAAAATGAACTCACATTGAGAGAATTATGTACAAACTTATTTGTAATGTTTGATGTCGTTTATGAAGATGCAGGTAACATCCAGAAGAATATTGTTGATTACATAACTTCTAATGCTCATTGACATACATTGATCAGCTAAGGAAAGCGTATCTTGAGAGGAAAATAGCATTTGATAACGTTGGTGTGAAAATTTAATATCCGGTCTAAAACGTAAAGTAAACAGCAGTGCTAAAGGAAAGGCAAACAAACCAATGCGTAGAATTAAGTGAGCATGTCGTCTGGGGCGAACATATGAGTGTCAGTTCTGTTGCTTGTGCTCAATGTGATATATGGTTTCATGTTGATCTTTGAAACTTGAAAACATTAATGCATACCAGATGAATGGTTTTGACGCAGTTACAAAAAACAAGAATAAGAATAATACCTGTAAAAATAATGCATCTATCAGAGTAGAGCCTGTGGAAAATGCTTGATTTATTATATGGATTATTTCATGATGGCATGCTCGACATTGACGAAGAAGGCAATGCAGTCATGCATGGCAATGCATTTGCTCCGACCCTCGTCACTATAGTGTTCTCTGTCATGTTTACTAATGTCTTATGTGACTACTACACTATGATATATACCACATACCAGCCTTATTTCACCTAACCAGCGTATAGATCAGTGAATATTCATTATCTCACATTCCTTATGGTTGACATTTCCTGATGGTGGTTCATTGAATGAAACATTTTCGCATAACATGCAGCCAGTATGGACCATTTCTCTTCAGCTAGTGGAAATAATTTCTCACAATCATTATGAATATGACAGTAGTAAACCCTTAACCTGCAAAAGGAGATCATTATGCCAACCATACCATCTTAATAAATGGAAATAAAACTCTCATGCCAGTAAAGTTCATATACCTAGGGAAATAGTCGAGAATAATATGGCAGAAGAAGGTCCCCGATATTGACCATCATGAATTCCATTAATCAATTACTTGCCGATCTGATTAAATTCATGAAGAAAAGTGGAGACCTAATTTAAACCCGATTGTTTGCTTGCAACACATCATCAATCTATCATGTGAACCAAAATCATCTCAAGTCATTTGTGCCACAGATATTTCAGATCACACATTGACTTGATAAGTCAGGCAATCACAATAACCAATCTTGTTAGTGATGTCATGGTCAACTTTGAAATAAACGAATGAACAAGTAGAACAAAAAAATTTGCATGAGGATACAAATATAAGGGCTATTACATGCAGCATAACATGCGAAAATAGTAGGATTGAAACAACACATTTCACATCCATTTTCACATAAATAATTACTGCACCATATACAATAACGCAACAATGCTCCTTTGCTAGCTCAGCTTAAGTAAAACTACTTCAATCATTAAATGTGTAGTCCAATGATATAATTACAATATTATTCCGTTCAATATCAATGAGAGAATGAACATGGCCTGAATAGTGTTAGTTCACTATTCCAATTTCACGTCATCCAAGAAACACTTCAAAATTGACCAAGAGTGCTGGGAAGATCTTGGGTCGCGACACCTGGCACACTGTCATCCTGAAAGTCTCTGAAAAGTTTGTAAAGGGGAGAACTCCATATTCATTACAGAATGATCTGCAGCATCAGCCTGAAAATTGCAACACTTTTGTCAAGCTAACCCTAGACGTTTCTCCTCTAGAGATTTCCAGAGAACGTTCAGAGCACAAATTTCTAGTATCAGCAACTCACATAAACCATATATGTTAGTGATGCCATGTCTGCTTTAAACAACAAGGATGAACAAGGTTAACAATGCGTTTTGCCTAAAGACACGCATTTAAGTTTTTTTATATTAATTACAGCTGGGTGTATATGATACGACTGTAGGTTTGAAACCCACTCCCTGTCTATCGCATGATACAAATGACCAATCACTATCAAAAATAATGTGTCAAATGACTGCTCTGCCTGCTCGGCGTAATTAGTTGAACTGAAATCATTAAGGTTCAATGATTGCATGAGAATGAAATGATGAATACAATAGAACAACAAGGATCCAAAGCTATTACATTG
This sequence comes from Unio pictorum, assembly GCA_030141615.1. NCBI lineage: Eukaryota > Metazoa > Mollusca > Bivalvia > Unionida > Unionidae > Unio > Unio pictorum. The sequence goes on from JARLTB010000061.1 coordinate 7,959,301, forward strand.
TCAGTTGCGTTGTGGATTAATTGTTTCTGATTGCACTAAAGAATGTTTGGAAAATAAGGCAGGTAAGACAAACGGAATTTATAAAACATGCGGCATATTATTATTTGTGAACACATATGTCTGTGCTTTAGGTTAAATTACATGAAGTGTGTACTTTTGACTTTGTCGGTAAAATCAAAATGCATCAACCAGCGGTAGAAACTATTGTTTTGTTAATCAGCAAAAAAATAAATGTGACAGGTGGAAAAGGTCGCTTGCAAAAGCAATACAAGAACCTTCAAATTGCAGAGATCGTTTCTTCTCTCAATGTTTTGCATACATTTTAACACACTTTTGAACAGTATACACGTATATTATGTAAGTAAATGGTAATACTTTCCCGCATTGATGCCAGTTTAACATTGCTCCCTACGTGAATCCCAATGGAAATTGACATTCAAATTTAAGACATAAGGATAGGAAATACAAGAATTCATATTGGCTAGTTTCCTAATACGTTTTGTATACCATAACAGACTGTATCTTCACAAGCTTGTAATGTTTGACCACCAAAACTGATCTGAACAATTATTATGCAACAATCTGGGACACAAAGACATTCAGCTAGTAACGGTTGACCCAATGTGTCAACACGGTAACAGGCGCATGCGAAACCGTCCTAATGTTCATAGGATAAGATTCATTGCAAGATATTGTGTAACATTACATCATACTTGCAATATTTCATAAACTGTAGTGCTATTTCTATTAAGGAATATTTACCGACCATTATCAAATCGGAATAGCTCAGCCATCGTGTTATACAAATCGGGAAAGACCTTCACAAGCAAAGCAAATAAACCGGAATCGCTTAACCACCGTGTATTACTTCCAACATCTGCACACAAAATGGCAAGTAAGTGAGATGGTATTTTGAAACATTAATATTGAGCAAGAACTAATTTGTACTTAAAGATAAAATACAACAGCTTCCACATTCCTGATGTGTTGCAAATTTGAATTTTTATGCATTAATACTAATCAATAGGTACAATCCTAATATTTCCACAATAGCTGCAAATATAACATGCTTAACAGATTGTGTTTGTCTGTCATTGGTAGACATGTATATACTGTACATCAATATTCTAACAGTAGCCTTCATTAGGCAAGCTATTTTCATATGTACTGAATAATTCCCCGTTGATTTTATTCGTCTATATATTTATTGCCACAACGTTTGGAATAACATTAACATCATTGCCTTTAACAGTTTGACCTGATTATGGTATTTATTTACATAATTGATAGATGCATTATTATTGATTAAATGTCACTTTATATCATTTGCTAAATATCCAATCAGTTAACAGGTCAATATATTTAGCAAATCAGCTTTCCATTTTTGATAAAGATTATATATATATCTTTTGCTTTTGACAATAATATCATTGATTATGGATTGGAGATATCTTTAAACATATATATATATACATACATATATATACATACATATATATATATATATATATATATATATATATATATATATATATATATATATATATATATATATATATATATATATATATAGTTACTGTAGACAGGACGATCTTGGCCGTATGTCTATTATGTCGATCTAGGCCTTAGGCCTTATCTAGGCCTGGGATTATTTTGTTTGCATCCCATGTGTACTATAAACCTTAAGATTGATAGCCGTACATTGACACATGTTAAGGACTGCGTATTGTACTAAAATCTCTGTTGACACCTTTAGGCACTTCCCATCATATTAGATGATTTGGACTTTAAGGTGACACCCTTGTTTTCTAAATATGTTTGGGTTATTGTTACCTTGTCCCACCCTTAGATTGTTGAAGAGTTTATCTTAGTTTCGTTTGTCAACTTTTTAGAGTTGTATTACCCTCATTAGCCTTAAATATGCACGCCTTTGTCAAAAGGGCTTATGGTTAGGCATGTATTCCTTTAGCTAGAATCTGGGCTAATACTATCAGGCTCACAGACTATTATTAGTAGTGGGTATAAATCCTCTGCCAAGTCACAAGGCCAAATTCCTATCCCATTTAAATATGCATTTTAGAGTCGCGAAGTGACCTTCACAGAGTCATGTTAGTCCGTTTAAACAGACAGTACTATTTTATCAAATGTCTTTTACTCGAGTCCTTCTTTAATATCCTAGTGTCTTTATTATAAAACTAAAGTCTAAGAGGTAAGGTGTGTGTCAGTTCATGGTGTTTATTGTTGTTTTGTAAGTAGCTTGCACCTTTGATATTGTCTGATTCCATGTATTCAATACTAGTGTTAATAGATAGGATGTTATTGTTTATGTTTTATGTTTCTTCCTTCTTCACCACATGTTTGGTGTGTATTAATATTGTCACGGAATGTTGCTTTGATTCGTTTAGCTAGAATTGTACTTAATATCCTATAATCTGGGTTTAAAAGGGATACGAGTCGTCAATTTTTAAATCCGTAATTTCTCCTTTATATATAGTAGACGTGTAATCTTATTTTTATACTTTCGGTCATTTCGTGCATATCAAATATGCCATCAAATAAGGATTTTACTAAGGGTGTTATTGAGTTACTAATTTTTTTATATAGAATTCGGCTGTTAATTCGTCTAACCCTGGTAATCTGTTGTTTGCTAGTATTTTATCTGCATCTTCTATTTAATTTTCCGACACCCTTTTTTCACGTAAATTTTATCATCCTCGTTTCTATTTGAAAAATGTAGTTTTTCAGTATATGTGTTTATTTCTTCTTTTGATAAGTTTTGTGATATTTATTGCTTTTAGTAGAAGAATTTGATTCGGATTAATGCTTACTTGAAATATCCTTTTTATATGTGACAGCCCACTACTGGGTTGTTCTATAACGTCAAACATAAAATGGATCACTTGGTACGAACAATTTTCAAAGCAAACTGGAACAGGGTGGGTCTATATTTATAGACTGAAATGATCTAGGCTTAAAGACGTCACGGTAATCTACACTGTGAAACAATTGGATACAATGTTGAAAGTCGCTGACCTCAGTCGGCAGTTGCCAAACACAGTGTTGCATGAGGATGACCTCAATTTGAGTTACATTAGGTAGGAATGTGAAATGAATTTCATAAAGACTAAAGGCTTTTTATAGGGACAAAAAGGATCGATAGCGACAAACATCATGTGATCAGTAGTCACAATATCTACATGAACAGATCCGTTTCTCCTGAATTTTCTCTCAAGAAACATACAGCCCTAAAGGCTGTAGAACGATTTTTGTTTTCCTTCGTAAGTACACATCTTAGAATGTTAATTTTGTATTGACTTAAACTTATACACTTCAGGGATCATATCTGCAACTGCCATACACAAAGGACAACAAGTTCTAACTTTAGATCTACCTTCTTTCAGAAGAGAAACAGACACATGGGTTTCGCAACAATAACGCGAGTTTCACTGAACACTATGACCCTGCTTATTGTGAACTCACATTCGGAGACCAAAAGATGCGTTCAGAAAATTACTACATTATGTTTGACCTATTCTTTCTCTCGTTGTTTAAGATTGCATTAGGATCAGACTTAGGTAACATAGTTATGTTCGAATCTTTACCACAGAGGTTGAAGCGTGTACTGACAGAAATGATATATCCCAAATTGAGATATCCAACTAATACTATGACAGAATGAAAACAATTGCCTATCAATTATGTACCAAAATTTTAGATGATCATTACATACCCAGCGTTAGTAACCATTGAATTAAACCGTTTAATGTATCTGAGTAGGTGTATGTCATCGTTCTCAATTTTTTCTCGAAGTCACACTTTGGCAACTAGATTTTGTGAAACATAATCTTCATGATGCAACAAACAATATTTCTTCCATTATCTTGTTTGTTTTGCCATCCTATCACACTTAACAGCAATATTTCTTCTCTCTCAACCTCTTAGCCTTTCTGTCCAGTGCACGCGGATGGCGTCAGATAGGAGGCAATCATATCATAATGATCGCTAGTAAAACCATCTACCAACGCATTTTGAAAAGCATTATGTGATACGGATCACTATTGTCGCTTTCTTCATTTCATGCAACTTGACTTTTATACATTGGAGGGTGTAGTTGTAAGCCTGCCGTTTCAAATGTTCTGAAAATGGGTTTGTGAGTATCACCAATGCGACAATAATGTTAGGGGCTGAATCGTTTGGGGGATGCGTTAGGACCCTTGATTTTGAGACAAGCATGGAGGCATTTACTCAGACTTGCTCATGTCTTCGAAATTGCTAACATGGATTTGAAATAACACTTCAGATCCTGTTATATGTATTGGGTAGGGGATTGGCTTTCGTTTGTTCTGTGACGATTTGGAACGATGTTGAATCGTTTGGGTAAATTATAACGCAGCAGGGTACTATACAGGGTTTGTATCTTAGAGTTAGACTATTCAGTACTCAAACAGTTAAGTAGATGGATGAATTAACGCATATCGACGTGCGCTTAAAGAGTAGCCTCAGATTCACAGGCAAAAGTGTCTGCTTAACTTATCCTTTTGGACGATGATTTGATGAGATTCATGCAAAAGTAAAAGTGCTGTTTAGGTGTGTTATATCTCTAAAGTAAATGGGCAGTTGTTGTGGAAATGCCGGTTTCGAACAAGAGAGACAAAAACCAGTCTATCTTATATCGCTGAGAACTAACACTGGGCTACAGTGTGTCCATAAAGAAAGATAAGAAATAAGACGAGAAAGAGATATGTTCAGAAGACGAAGAACATGACGATGCAAACGCTGCTTGTGAAGAAATTTAAAGAAATGAAAAAAGAGAGTGACGCAAGAGGCATATAGACCTTTTGGGCTGTGCGAAATTTAATTTTAACTTCTGAAAGACAATATACGAGAAAGTAAACGTTTATCTTGGTCTTGATTTTATATAATAAGGATAGTGTATGTGTTTGTATTGACGTTGTATAAATATATGCTCTTTAACCTCTCGCTATCCCTCTGGGTCATGTTTAAGTAAGAATTGAATTGAAGGGGATAATTTGGTTTGCTACAGGGATAAAAGGTGTTAATTTGTTCATGAAAAAAATCCAACAATACAACATCATCATTCGTGAAAACAGGTATCGCAACCGCTCGGGGCACATAAAATAAACAAACTAATTAACGAATTCAACCTACTGGAACTCTAAGGTGACCAACACAAAATTACCCTCAGACAAAACATTGGAAGGGAATCAAACTTATGTTTGACACAACCGCCATCACCTACGGATTTAACGAAGACCAAGAACACAGCATCAGCACATAGATAATACTTAAATATGACACACAATTCGTAGATACAATCAGATCTACACATATGACATCGAAAATACCAACCGAAATAAAACGTCAGTGGCAGTAAAAATACAAGCCAAGAACCAATAATTTGGAGCGATACTAACGGACAACTGCTGCATAGTCACTACTGATCTATAGGCCATTAAAAAGAACTAAAATGGGTGCAACAGACAATCACTCCACACGCAGTTATCATTAGCGACTCGCTCAGTGTCGTCAACACATAAATAAGTCACACCATCACTAGAGAGAATTTCCTTCGAGAGGCCAACCACATAATTAAACTACTAAACCTCAACACCCAAACGATAAAATGTCATGTGGGGTTTCTCACCCATAGCTATACTATGCAACGATCAAGCCGATAGTCTGGCTAAACAACACTTCAGTGAATCAACAACAACAGCAATACTCTACAGCGGCGCACGATCTTTATGGCTATATCAGAATAAAGATTGACAACTCCTGGCAACAACTCTAGGGGAACAGCAACAATGGACGTACACTCTGCACCATCCTACGCAGGGTCTCAAGGAATACTAAACCACCAACAAGAATGAAAAACCAAGACTAAACAAATCATCAATAGAATCATAATCGGCAAAGATGTTCAGCAGCATTGGGAAATACCTAACACCCAACAGAGAGGAAAATAGTACATGACCACACTATTCCCTCTCAGAAAGTATAAAGCACATCTTCAACACCTGCACCAGAGAAAGAGGAAACATATCTATGTTTGACACCAATCAAAATCACATAGGTTCCCCATCGAACCAACCGGAAATTTGCACGGAACAAAGCCACAACAAGGGCATCACATACCAAAACATTATTAATTATCTAACCGACAGCATGAAAAGAGAAGGCATCTAATATAAACGAAACCCTACACATGAAAAAGCTCTAAACCACCAAAGAATAATACATTTTTTTTTAAACTTCTATAACGTGCAGATACTGTTTTTTTTACATGGGTTCACTGAAAGGCATTACACCTTACATGGGTTCACTGAGGTATAATAATGAAAAGTGCGCTTTACGAACAAGCTAAAGTTTTTAAAAAAAACTACAAAGAAAAATTTCTTCTAATTTACATTTTTCCAAAACTCTTATAATTTACTTTATAAACAAAATTGTAAAGGAAAAATAATGAAACAAATCATCTAGGATAAAAACATCTTTCAACCCAAAGGCGACTAAAGATTAAAGATATGATCATCCAAACATCACCTCACACACCATTAACAATCACTCTACACTAAAGTAAGACCCTACAACTCAAAACATATAAGATGGTCTAAACCCAGGGCCATCAGGTCCCCCTGGACAGGACAGCAACATAAAACTGCTTAGACCCAATGTATATGACCCAACATAAATAAGCCAAAATTAGGTGATACCCCAGGGATCACCAGGCTCAGCCGCACAAGGTGGCAACTCTGTATTTATAAACACTAACTAGTAACCATAAAATAGAAAATATAAAGTATCTAAATCAAAGATCCGTAACTACTAATCGCCCTGCTGAAATTAGACACACTATACAAATGAATCAATTTCACATAGCTAAGCACGAAGTAGACGTACGTGGGGGTATTAATACCACCAAACAACACAGAATACATGGGTCAAAAAAATCCAATGCTTACCGGCACGGGATCAAAATTCATACCCTGGATACACAAATGGCATTTTGTTGGACACATTGCCGGTTCCCATGCATCGCCGCTGACAGACACCAAATAAAGCATCCAACGCGCAATAATTGCATGTTGCGAGAATCATAGGCATGAATGAGTGTTGGGTTTTCATTTCACTCGAGCGCTTAGTCATGGACAAACCCAGAATATATTCCTTAATACAATGACCAATAAACCTCGCTTTGCACACAACTTTAACTATACCAATCAACCCCTCGTGACAAAACTAATGCAGTAACCGCAGGCTTAAGTGATTGCGCACTGTACATAATCCCACTCACGTGATGACGTACATACAGGTCGATAGGGTCTATGATGTCAGTTAAATTGACCCAAAACCTGACTGCAAATTAAAATGTGCTCCTTCGCACACTAAATTTCGTTTCATTTAATCTGTTGGAAGTGAAAATGGATATACTTGCGAATATACATCCAGGTTTAAAAATATATGGAATATCTTTACCTTTTTTTCTTGTTAGGAAAACGTTTTCAATTTAAAAAAAAAAATTTGGAAGGAGAAGGACATTATGGCAATTAACTGAACGTAAAAACCCTCAATTTATTTTTTATATTTATCCTATCATAGTCATTAGTGATCTTCGCTATTAAATTATCACGATCCTTCATGAATAAAGAACACTTACGCATACCGGCGATTCCGTGTAACTGTGAGGCAGCATCTTATGCGATTCCCGTCAGATAAACATTTGTCTTTGCATTCGTTGAGTTGTTTCCTTTACCTAGTCTCTCTGACGCTTTTAACCTTTAGGTGTGTCATGCAAATATAACCGTCAGTACAAAATTGGCAATACATTGTTAAGAACTAAGCAACATTTATTATATCAATGTTAGTACTTTGATTGTCACATATACCGTAAGATCAATGTCCATCATTACTTAGAATTCTGATAACAAGAAATCACACGTAGCAAATTATATGGGATTTAAATGTATAAACAATGGATATGTCATGCGAACAAACTGTACTTTAGAAATCAAATAATAGCACTTCCATCATATACTTACACCCATGTTCATTGCATCTTAGTTTCTATAAGTTAAATGACAAATGTAATACCTGCGCTTGGACACTTGATGACATTTTACTACCTCCATAATTCTTGCACGTATACTTCATGTATCTACATTTTACAAATCTGTGAGAATAAACGTGAATTCGTGTTATCAATTTGCAGGTATGTTCAAATATTTGAAAAAAAAAGTTTAAGTTGGATTAGCCTGAATGCGCTGGAAGACACTTTTACTGATATAGAACACTAACATAGTTTCTTCAACCCATATCATTGGTCTTCACGTGTAACATCAACACATCTTGTCAGTATTGAAGTGTGTCCTTACAGGTAAATATTCCTAATAGAAGGTAATTGACATTAAAACGTTTTACATTCTTGCCATTAGAACTCGAAACCATTTCTACTGGAAAATTGATGAGCCAGCACATACACCAACAACCCGATGAAATCGGACAAAAAAGGATTTTAACCTCCCACCTTTCATTATTACTGTTGTTTATAAACTATATATTTGAACAGGTATTTTGCAATGTGCCTCCATTTTGCTTTACTACCAATGTACATATATTTTATACGTTGCACATATTCAAGCTACGTCACATCTAAAATATCATTCTTTTGCTCAACTGATTTGTTAAATTGTGAGATTTTTGTTTTTAAATTTGCCTAAATGTAGCAGTAAATTACCATAGTGATGACTATTCTTTCTTTGGTCCACTATTTGAACACGTCCGATCTGCAATTATCCCCAACGAACCCCGATGTGACGTGAACCTGCAAGAAAGGAGAATAAAACCTTATACAATATCCCTCTCTTTCATGTTTGTACGGAAGAACTAATGCATAAGAAGCCGTCATTATAATAAAATGAAAATGGTAATATTAAATATATCCATACTTTTAATATTACTTTGCAAGAATATGGTCACAATGGGAAAAATACATTGTTATACCAGATCGTAATTTGTGTACAAAAGAGAATTCAGTTGAATAGAGTATCAAGGAAAAGGCAAATAAGCAAAATATGACCAATGATTCCACCTGCATCCACATTAATTTATAATTTTTAGAAATTCACTTGCAAGTACTCTTACACAAACAAGTCAGTGGAAACGAAGGGCGCCAAACAAACGTTAATCCTTTGTAAACAAAGATAAACGTACCCCAATTGCATTATGCACCTATAACCACCCTAACTTACCTTTTTGCAGGTGTAGACTGGATGAGCCGATAAGTACTATGGATTGTTAAGCACTGTATGACCTGCAACCTACGCGTGTTAAGTACTATAAAGTACTTGACAAGAAGGAACGTTTAGATACTATGCACATCATTTGTATTTGAGATTTCCTGAAGAAAGTAAATCTTTATGTTAAACCAGAACATTTATTCCATCACCTAGGGCATTTTTATCTAACATAATCACCGCACCTTATTTTTAACACATATTCGTCAACATACATCATTTACATCTCCCGTTGATTGGTAAGCTTCATATTTTACTGTTACCAACATCGTACCATTTTGCTTTGAACTATTTGGTTTTATATATCGCTGGTCTATAAGCTTTTAGAATTTTGAAACATGTACAAATACAACCTATTGTATGGCACTAAATAGCCTGAAGGTGCTGATGCGCCATTAAAAAAAATCAATCAATCAATGCTTGTGCTTTGCACATCCTTGTAACCCTCGAGTATGTTGAATAATCCCCAGAAAGAAACTGGTGCTTGGCCATGAGGGAATTTCTACTTTGGTTCTCATCAGTATAGCTAACGGGCTATTTCGTGTCTACACCGCAGACTACAGGTCTTAAATTGCTAGTGATTCGACCGTATATGGTGTATTGCTAGCGATTATGATTCGATGTTTCGTAACAGACTAGTAACTACTAAGAATAATCTGCGGTTGATTGCACTATAGAACTTAATCGCTATCTAGGCATGAAATAGCCTTGGTTTTGATATGGAAATCGCACCATCCGATGTTACTGATCCGGTGAAACTGTTTAATAATAACAATGGCGGCTGCTTTTCAAGCCCATATAAAGGGGGACGATTCATCTTTTCTCTGGCGGTGTGATCATAAAAACCATCACATCCGTGAAGGTGATACTGGAATTAAGAAAGAAGTACACTTGCAGAGTTTCTATCTGCCACTCACATTTGAGGTTTATCAGCAAGCGTTCAAATTACAATGACCAAATGTTTTCTATATAATTGATGAAATGAATGAACTTAGATATGATGTTGTGATTGTAATTTGAAATCCAACCTGCTGAAAATACTGATCGGTGTTTATTGCTTGCCTGGGCAATACATATTTTCTTTTGAACATACTAAAATGTAGTCTGAAAATCTATAAGTTTTAACGAGGTAGTGATCACGCACAATCTAATGCTGATCAGTATTGATTCATGTTGGATATAAATAAAATGCAAGCTATACTAGCTTACGGCATGATGTATGCCCAACCCCAAGGAAATACTTGTCCAAAAAATTGGCATCATCCGAGCCTAGTTCATTTTTTGTGCTAACACATTAAAGCGTGTTACATTCAATCATGTATATTTAAGAATCAAATTGGTATGAATTATCATAATGAGAATATAATTTCTGGTATGGGCGATATCACGACGTCGGTATACTTAACTGACCAACTTAAACTTAAGATACACCCTTCCATTGGAGTATAGATCCATCAAGTTACTCCAATGGTTCCGATGATACACAAATTCAGCGATTCGCTGCACTAGCAACATAGATCTGAAACATTAGTGTTGAAGTTGTAGGGTTAATATCAAACAAAACGACTGTACAAATATCGCAGCCAAAACGTGCGAAATTAGATGAATATACATAAGATATATCAACAACTTCACACGTCCAGGAGCGACTACCATTTCAAAGAATGTATATTATCTGATGTCACATTCGCAGAAATAAACGAGATTGATCATGATGCTTGTAATCCCACTGTGAATACTCCAAACCAGAGTGTTAAGGACGTTGACGTTTGGAGTGCCCATTATACGAGTATACCCTACGCAATTAATTAAAGTGTTGTGGCTAAAATTCACTAATATGTGATTGCGGTTAGGTTTCCTTAGTGTTTTGATTGAACACCACTGACACATCATGAATGGTAATCTCAGGCCTTGCAAGGTTCCTGTTTAAGGCATGCTTGTTGCAATCGAGTGCAAAACCCTTGAAAATGGCTTATCTTCTCGTCTAATGTTTAATCGCAAACAATTGTCATCCGCGTATTTCAGGCATGTTGAACATAGTAAAGCTGCCACAATAGTCTCCATCAGTCTCTCAAAGGTGGATCCTGAATATCATAATCTAAAAGGTAGTACACGAATGCAAAATACATCCCATTTCATGATACGAATTCTCTTATTTGATCATCCTGCTCTTCTAGTTCTACTAGCCAATATCCATTGTTAAATCAAAGAAAGAAAACAAAGATACACGTCGATCCAATGAATTGTTTATTCATAGTAGTAGATTCGAGTCCTGGCCTAGAAATTTAGTGACCGATCCATAGTACAATTAGTATGGGATAGCCCAAGGGCTAGATCACTACTCTTTAATGCCTTGACTCAATATATTTTTACATGGTCTCAAAGTTCATCTCTTGCATGAATCATAATTCTATGTAGCGTTTTTTGTATGTGAGTCTTCCCTAGTATTAATGTTCTGACAAATCCAATTGGTTCTGCCAAAGTCATATTTATTCGAACCTACGTGGATGCATTGTAATTTTGAAAATCGAAATCACAACCTTCGGAGAGTTTAGAACACTTCCTTCCATTGGATCGATCTAAGACCAAAATTTGTTTATTGTTAAAACTTTTTTCGGATCTTCAGGCCTATGGATGGCTGGCTACGTCGCAGACAGTACATCTCCAGAACAATTATCAACATCATTGTCATCCACTAAAAAGTAATATTAACACCAGAAGCTGTTTATTTTCTATAGATCTGTTCTCTGGTTCCACAGTACCTATTGGTTGTAATTTAGTATTAAAGATCCTGTCGTGATTCGTTCTATTATAGCACAACTCTTTTGTATTCGATTACTATGTTGTTGCATCCCGTATCTGACTTCATCATGGTTTGTATATATCTTCCCAAATCATCTTTTTGAACTTCATCTATATTAAAAACCTCTAACTCGACACCAATTTTAACCATCAGTCTCTCAAAGGTGGATCCTGAATATCATAATCTAAAAGGTAGTACACGAATGCAAATTTTAATTTCTTCTGCAAAGATTTAAAGACATACCTGTTATATTCCTACCATAATTTTTATGTCAGTTAAGTAATCAATAAATTGCTCCGTTAACATTATTTCAATTTGGAATATGTTGGTGCAACGCTGTGGAGTACCGATTGTACTAATTCTGGGAATGTATCATGTTTTATTACAAAGTATATTAGTTGTACTTGTAAAATAGTTTGATTTCTTTAGCGCAAACCCTTTTCTAACAAGTCCATGTGATGGCTGTAATCCGGGATTCCGCATCCCAGTAGCTGTAGAGCCTGACCTACGAGATTCACTGCCAATTAAAGACCCTTCCTATCTTGAGCCCAACAATTGATCCTATAACATGTATTAAAATGCATTTAAAGTCCATATTTTGAATGGTTTTGTCGAACATTTGAGGCGTTACATGTGGACGTTTCAGTTTATTTTATTCCAAAATGTTAGACTTCGGGGAAATTGCTTTCATTCATAATGTCTCAATAGCGTCATTTCATGTTCAATTCCAAGATACCTTAAACTGTTTAATTTCTCTCTACACTTATTGGATTTCTTGATTAATTTTTTCTCGTGTAACCATCATTGATGATATTATTATTTATACCTCACGATTTTCCAGGATATTTTATAAAATAATAATCTTGCCGCATGCAATGTTTTCGATATCTTACAATGTATTCTTTTAAACGGACAAAATATTCTAGATATCATGTTTCAAATTCTCTCTGTATATTGTCCTGACAATGACAATTTAGAATCCCACACACACTGGCAAAGTGATTGTGTATGTGATGGAGGCCTAAAACAATGTCCTTCTCTAATGAAAATGCCCTAGCCATCTTTTGTTGTTAACATTTAATATTCTTCAGTTTATGACATTATTAGGCAAGCACGGACCTCGTTTGACGGTATACACTTGACCGCCTAGATTTGGGACCCACAAACAATGCCAAAAAAAGTTAGTTTCCTAAAGTAATAGTAAAAATGTAAATATCTCTTATGCGGGTAAGTACAGTAAAATATCGTATGTATATATTTAACAATGGGATTTTAGAACTTTATTCGTCAGTCAAGTAAGAACTAATCTGACAGGCCCGGTCTATTTCAAATTGATATTAATGACAGGATATTAAAACTGCTTCTCATTCGTGATGCAGCATTTATCTAATCCATATACAATAGATAACCCTATAAATGAGACATGTTATAGCCATCACACACACACACTCTCTCTCTCTCTCTCTCTCTCTCTCTCTCTCTCTCTCTCTCTCTCTCTCTCTCTGTTTCTAATCTTCATTCAGAAATCAATGGCAAACATTCCATATCTGGATGAAATCGAAATTATGTTAAAGAGATACATTATTATGTCTCGGTTAAAGTCGTAACTTCTGTCTCAGATTTCACAGCGACACTATCTTTGTATTGCCGATAACATTGATAATGCGGCCTTAGAAAGACTCGTGTGTAAAACATACCAAATAGTGTGGCTAATTTTAACCAAATACTCAACACCTGGAAGTCTTATTCCAAAAGAGAAAGTTCAAAACTAACAGACGTGAACGTCTAATTGGTTTGCATCTTTATCCGTGTTCAGGTCCTAAACTGGAAAGTGTTTTGTTAATAAAGATATTCGTAAACCTCTAGGACGTTCTGAAATTGATTACAGGTAGATGATTAGATTTCTGTCTATTCGTTTTCAATTTCAAGTGTTTGTTACCCGAGTAAACTATAGCCATCTTTCCATTGTTTAGTCACTGTGAATCATTCATTTTCTTTTATAGAGTAATTTGTTTATACTTTTCTTCATTACATTTGTACGTTTTTGTGTTAATAATCCAATATTTGGATTAAATTCAAGCGCACATATTAATGTATTTGCTCTTTAAAGTCATTCATTAGCAATCATTGTATTTATATCATCGTCAAAATTGTTCTGTTGTGAATCTGAAAATCCCACCCGGTTATCTTCTTACAGCGTGTGACTTCCAGCTAATCAGTACTTGTAGGGATGGAGTCGGAAAATATTTCATGAACAGTATTTAAAAAAAAATGTCGGCTTATTATGTATTCATTCTTGTTTTATATCAGAAATTATTGTGTCATCCATTATGTTATGTTACAGTCCATACTTATGTATTTACGAAGTATTTTTGGTCTTAAAATATTGCATGCTTGGTATGTTTTATGGTTAATGATATCCCAACTCTCCTAGGCAAATATGTAGCTGGAAATTCTTTAGTATTATTATTCATATTATTAATGCTTTATAATTAGGAGTAGTAGTACATAATAGTAGTACTTGTATTCAAGCAGGATGTCATTTGAATAAAAGATTATCATTAGTATGTTATTGTATTTATGATTCTTTTTTACCATCAGTAAGTTGATAAAGTTGAGGTTAACATTTAATGACTTCAAGATAATGCCATTTCAACATGTATGCAGAATCAGATAAAAAGATTGAACAACATTGCTTTTTTGACTGGTGGAATAAGAATAATACCATTATACGTTTACATTAACCAACAAATGTACGATTTCTAAATTCAGTATTGCTAGAACAATCATTGATTTAGTATGCATGTTATATTGTATAAGTCTAACAAATGTATCATAGACAAACATGTATAAAGACTTATACTAAATAACTATGGACTAATAACTGCTTCACGAGACTTCTTCCACTACAATCATTTTCTGATGCAAGTACATTTGGTCACTCGCCTATAGCTATAAATGATTTGGAAATGATGGTGGTACACTCCGTTTCATATCGTTTTGTTTGAAATATTGTAAAAGTTTATTTAAGGTGAGAAAACAATTTATAAAACTTAGGTTTCAGATATGTAAATTGAGTTCTTGATACGTATTTTAAATTAAAAATGAACTCAAAGAAATGCATTATGGTGAAAGATGGGAGATTCAAACCTAGTGTGTATGTGTGGTATGTCATCGCTTTACCAGGTGAAATACGTAATCCATTAAAACTATGGTGTATATAGATAGATAATTTAGCAAGTTGATTGTTACAACTGCATATCGTTGTTTGCTGTTTGATTCAGTTTACAACAATCAAGATTCCCACAATACAGAACTAGATTTAATAACATTGAAGGAACTAGAGGCTAGTTAGGATTGTTTCTCTCCATCTGAAAAATTTACATCTTGATTAATATATATTTTAAGGCAGTGCACTACAATAGAGCACTATGCCTATGGCAATTAAACGGTTAGGTATTGTGATTTAAAAGAAAGATAAAAACGTTACCTTTTTATTTTCTTATGAAATAACATTTATACTTACCCTATTGTTTTACAACATGCTTTTGGGATATATAGGCAGAAGTCGAATAAACTTACAGGTAATGTTTATGCCACTGTGTACGGTCGGTTCCAAATGCCCCTTTGCCCCTCGTCGTATATATACACCGATACTTACAGAATTTCTACAAATACATTCAAGCTTCAATTAATGTATTCAGTCCCTTCGAAACAAATATTAAGTTCCTCAGGAAAGTCGTATCGTTACACAAAACACAACTTTATTGTCACCATTATACAGGCGTACAAGATTTCACAGCTGCTGAATAGGGACAACGCTTTGGTCACATGTTATGAGCATTATTGACAATTGTAGCAGTAAACACGTAGGTTGCACAAATGTGTACGTGTACAAACAAGCATAAAAACATGGTGTCCAGAATTAACTCACAAGTGTCATGGACATCGCTACGTTGTGGTAAGATATACTAATTTCAATGTGTGTTACTGTATGTGATAAATAAATGGGTTGATAGCATACATCTTTATATATTATCGGGTTTGCAAATTAAGGAAATCAAGTGCATTGTATTCCAATTAACATCATTGTTAACCGACAATCTGAAAAACCTCGGCACACCTATCCCGTATAGTAAAAAAAAATCAAGATTTTTTTAAAATGAAAAACACGCATTTTATCTTAAAACTGGTTCACTGGCAATAGGGACGTCTGTAACAAAAACCGTATCTTAAAGTAATTAAACATATTAATGATGATATTTAATTACACTCATGTGACAACTTATACAAAAACGTGATTGAAAAGTGTTTTTGGATTATGCCTGGTACTTTTTGTCCATGATATAAACATTCAGCAGCGTCTCCTATTGAATATTAGGTTTCTCTAGAAATTGATCAGCTTGCAGAAAAAATAAATAATTTATTAAATAACATCATATACTACTCGATAGATGAGTGCAGTTACATTGAAAATATGCGCTGTTCAGAGCAATGGAAAAACTTGCGAGATTCATGGCCGTAATTAAAAGATTTTTGTACTTAAGATTATTTACGTGAATACTATCATTCAGTTCAAAATTTCCATTTTAAAACTTTAAAAAGACTATAATGAGCATATACATTAAACAAAACAATTTATTTCCAAACACATATCAGAAAATGCATAAAATAAAACATATATTGCACCTTTCGTACAGCTGAAGAACCGGATTATATAAAATTGTTTGTTTTTGTTTAGACAAAAACGATGTCTTTTAATCGGCGTATTATATTTGATTCCTATGACACGTGCAAATCTTTTAGAGCCTAAGACAAAGACTTATAACTGAACGGAACAACAGCAAAGGCACAAAGAAACTAGATTGGCTTGACTATGGTTTACGCCATTAACATCTTTCATGTTCTTTTAAACATACAATGTTATTAATTTTAGAGACCGTAGCCGATCTCTTATATAAATGTTACCAAAAGTGTCAAAGTTTACATATCTTACAAACGTGTAAAAATACAACGTCTTGATACAATTGATTATGAATAATACACGAACTCAACATTGGGTATGTTGATGAATATAAGCAGCAGAGAGGGTGAACCCTACAACGTTTTTAGACAAAATTTGATTGAAATCCTAAAACGAGCCGTCTTATAATCTCATTTTAACCAAAAAGAGGGCTAACCCTACAACGTTTTGAAACAAAATTCGATTGAAATCCTAAAACGATCCTTCCTACGATCTCATTTTAATTAAAAAGAAATGAACCCTACAACGTTTTCAGATAAAAAATTGATTGAAATCTTAACGAGCCTTCCCTACGAAATCTCATTTTAACTAAAAAAATGAAAACGGAGATTTTACGATTTTTTAATCAATTTTGGTCGTAACTTGTTGTCATCCACCCTCTCTGCTGCTACAGGTTAATAATTCTTTTACGATTTTAACCGAATATTTGATCCAGTCCGATACGATATCGTGTCCGAGGATCATGCAAATTTATTGTTGCGAAACCATACGGAGTCGACTGAGCATGACTAAAGAAATTTCTAAATTGATTGAAGTCCATATCAGAACACCATGTCTGCCATATATTTCTAAGAGTATGAGTATCAACTCCGTTGAATACAGCAAGAATATTGCAGTTATCTCTGATGACTTTTGGAACCTGAGTGTAGCGTTGAGTGACATATATCACGTCAGTGTTTTTATGACGCCCCCGGGAAAAGATCCTAGCAGGATTTTTTAGTTTATCCAACATTATATCGTCGTATACGACTAAATTGTTAATATCTCCATCAATATCATCAATGCTCGGTGCTTCATCGATATCGGTTATAAACTAAATAATACCCTCTCCGGATTTTTCTACCGCGCTGTCGTTAAAATCTTTCAGCACTTCATAACATCGTTGATCATCTACGCTAGGGGCAATTAAATACAACTTATCCCACTTCATCCATCTCATTATTAAATTGAGTAACAATTGCGTTTTACCGGATCCAGATGGCCCGATTATAATCATCCGGATAGAGTTTGGTAGCGCTGCATGATGCTTAACTGGTTCTCTTGTTTTAGTCGCTGAAAAAATCAATTATATCCATATTTCTATACATAAATTATGGATCTATATTGTGTAAAGTGTAAAACGCGTACTGGCACAGATGATGTGACGACGGTTACAACTAAAAATAACCGATCAGCGCTTTCTGGTAAATGCGTGCAATGTGGTACAAAGAAATTTAGATTTGTGTCTATGAGATCTGATTTAAAAAAAAACGAGGAGGTGATATCGCAGCCAAATTGGCAAAGCTCCCTGGAACCCCATGGGCAAAGTACCCCGGAGAAAAGCACCTTCCAGGATATAGCTACTGTGGACCGGGAACCAGACTTGATATCAGACTCAATAATCAAAATCAACCCAACCCCGGTGAAGAACCAATAAACGCCATTGATAAGGCCTGTCACCTTCATGATGTTGCTTATAAAAGCAGCAATCTGCAACACAGGCATCTAGCAGATGTGAAATTAATTCATGCGTTAAATGCTATTCCTGATAAATCCTTCAAAGAAAAATTAGCTTCATTTTTGATAAAATCGGCTATGAAAAGTAAATTGATGTTAGGTGCTGGTAATTAATAATATGGAATCAATTTATTATTCCCCAAGAGGATACTGGAGGGGTAAATCAGCAGTCCATAAACTCGCTAGTGCTGCAAAAGTGATAAAAACCACTGCGGCTAATTGGTTATCCAAACAGGCACTATGGCAAATTTATCTACCACCGCCTAAACAAATTCAATTCTCGCATTTTGATGTGACCGCTCCTAATGAAGTTCATCAGGCTGATATATTATTTTTACCTCATGATCGTGGTTACAAATACGCTTTAACCGTAGTTGATATTGCAAGTCGATACAAAGAAGCAGAACCGTTAAAAACAAAATCAGCCACTGAAGTTGCTTCTGCATTTGAGAGGATTTATCGACGAGGTCCTCTGCACTGGCCAAATCTATTGCAGGTTGATCCTGGCAAGGAATTTCAGGGTGCAGTGTTATCTACAATGAAACATCATAATGTCACCATACGACGAGGGCATACTGCGCTACATCGTGATCAGGCCTTTGTAGAACGATTTAATCGGACGATTGCTGAGCGGTTATTTGGATATCAATACGCAAAAGAATTCATTCAAGAAAAGCAATCCCGTTAAAGGGTTACAAGATTACCATCTGTGATTACTGCACTGAATAACGAAATTACTAGAACAATCAACATAAAACCTATCAACGCGATTAAAAAGAAATCAATACCTGAAAAACCACAAAAAGATTTCAAAGAACCAATTCTTGGTAGTAATGTCACTGTTAGGTACTTATACGAACCAGGAGAGCTTGAAGGGGGTAGAAAAAGGGCTACTGATCCTATTTGGAGTGTGATTACACACAAGATATCTAGTATAACACGATCAACTGGTAGACCTCCAGTCTATAAACTGGATTCAACTGCCCCTCAGCGGGGTTTTACTCGACAACAACTACAGGTAATTCCCGAGGATACTCAATTGCCACCGCATGGTCTTAACTAGCACCGTTGCGTCTATTGCACTCAAGACAAGTCAACATCACATTATTTCTGACATGACCGAGATTGTTATTTTTTCTGTCTACGGTGAATTGGCGAGGATCCTTATCCGAATACTGCCAACGCATTATACAATTGCAACTCGCGCAGTGATTATTCTGTTGTTTCTTCAGCGTAATTATTAATTCAGCATCAATATCAAATTCTCGTTGTTTTTTTTTTGTCCTGTTGTTTGTAACCGGAGAGTTTTTTATTAATGATGCTAACATCAATATCATTTATTGTGGTGTCATTATCATCGAGGACAATTCTTCGAAGTTGATTTATTTTTCGTACTCTGGATACTGCGAGATAGACTAAATTCGACCATTCGATGTGCTTATCCACCATCCAAACAATTGTATCCGATATAGTCAATCCCTGTGAAGAGTGTATTGTTGCTGCGTATCCTAGTGTCCACGGGGATTTATTAGCACGCAATGCATCTTCAACGACATTGATATCAACCAGCACAATATCATTTAATACGAGAATTTGTTTTTCATTCTGTCCTGGAATATCAACTTCAATGTTCTGTTTTCGTGTATCCGATGGCCTATAACAAAGGGGTACTGGAAGCGTTGCAAATTTTTCTTTATGCAGTTTAAATAACTTCATCTGAAGTGTGTCCCTGACTATTTTTCTACTTGCAATTATCAAATCATTTGGTCTCCATGTTTCCCAGAAATCATTCATTTGAGTTTCTGAAATCACTTCACGCGCTATTTCGCACTGGATTCTATCCGGTTGTAATCTAATTAGTTTCTTAAATTCTCGTAATCGTTCATCAAGTGATCTATAATCAGTGGTAATTTCTTCATAGTAGTCTACAAAACCCTTTAGCCATTCATGTGGAGATGCACCGACAAATGGTGGTGGTTGGCCGTGATCACCGCACATGACGACTTTTGTGTTTTTGTTTAACAACCACTCGAGAAATGTTTGTAATACATCTAATGACACTGTGCATATTTCATCCCAGATTATGATTTCAGGAATGAATTTATCACCCATACGCTCAGGAGTCCATTTGTCACCCTTCCATCGAAAGAAACTGTGATAAGTACAGGCATTTACCCCTCGCTGTATCATCTCTCTGGCGAGTCTGTGAGTCGGTGTTAGCACAATCATGGTTGACCGACGAAATAATTCAATTGCACGAGTTGTCTTTCCTGACCCACCACAACCGTTTAAATAAACTGTCTTGTATCTACATCCTGGATCAGATACCGGTGGTGCATTAGAAAATTCTGATTGAATTTCAATACGGTTACAACAAAGATATTTATCATCCATGGCAACGTCTGCGGATTCACAATACTCATGTAGCATCTCCTTTTTAAATCGCCAACGCCCCCAATTTTCTTCGGGATCTGTGAATTTAGCTACAGCTGATTTGTATTTATTGTGTATATACATCGAATCAGTGGCCACTCTAACCGCGGTATTAGGAAATATATTTATCATCGAAAATAGATTAATAGAAGCATAGGCTAGCATTGAACTTCTCAAATGTGTATACTGGGAATTATATCCATCACAGTAGGTAACAACCGTACCCATTTTCTCACCATTGGATAGAAAAGCATCCTTACGGGATACAAGTTTTCCCTGTTTCATTAAATCCGCTACAATAAAATCGTATTCAGCGATATCTATGATCAACCGCGAAGAATATTTTGCGTTGTCGTATCTTCCACCCTGGGTAAATTTACCGATTATTCTTCGTCCGAGATCTTTTGCTTGTTCTTTTTTAATTTCAAATAACTTCTTAGACCGATTCATGATTTGTTCTTCATTGAAATCAGGGAATTGTTTTCGCTGTTCGCTGATTATTCTATCTAAATCGGGTTGTGGTAGCCAAACTTCTTTCTGAGCTCGATAGCATATAATAGCCTCGGAAACAATCAACGATATTAGCATACCACAATCAATCATATATCTCAATAGCACTATTGGCATCCAGTGTTTTTCAGATAGGTGTCTACCGAGCCAAACATAACTACACGGATGTAACCCTGTAGCGAATTTAAATGATATCACACGAGCGAATCCGGTTAAATCAAAATCAGGCAATAGTCCATTAATCGCAACACGAGTCATTTCATGTGTGGGGTGTCCGAATCGTTTGAAGTGCTCAGCGCATTCCCCATATCCGAGAAAACTTCCGGGGTAACACGCGGATATATCAATTGAAATCATACCATCACGATGGTATTTCGTATTCCACAGTCCTCCATGACCAAATTTGACGCAACTCAATTTAACATCCTCGAGAAAATCACTTCGTGTTGGACGCCATGAGTTTTTTTCTCTTGCGAAGTGAGCTACCACTGATGGAATAGTAAAACTATCCGTGAGTAGTTTTTCATGGAAACTCTCCGGTGAAAAATCACTAGCGATTTTTCTCATTCTGTTATCTAATTCTTCAACGCGATATAATTCACCCTTTGGTTTTACAAATTGATCGAATCCTATTTCGGGATCTTCATCACTTCTAAGTAACCACACTGACACAGGATCATCTTTACACAACGCATGAATAGCATCAAATAATCTCTCTTCATAGAAAACATCCCCGACGAACTCCTTAGGGATATATTTCACGGTTCGTTCTCGTGGAAATACTGTTACCGCAGGTGTCCACGCGTGTTTGTTATGATCAATAATCTGTATTGGAGCTCCATTTTTGTTATATTTCGGTTCGTATAAAACCTCTCCGGTTATCGTCATAACGGTTATTGGAAATCTTAATGATGTTTCTAATTTAGCTATATCAGAAATCTTTGCACCATGCTGTTTCACTGTCAGTTCCCACTCGGTTATTTTTCTACGTCGCAGATCAGTTAGTTTATTTCCTCGGGATGCATTTGTGAAGTGTTCTATTATTCGTTCTGCTACACAATTAAGCCCTGACGAATATTTCATAGGAGCTAGTTTTGCGATATCGGGTTTATCATTTAACGGATATATCCCATAAACCATTGCTGTTACGGGATAAGATCTTTCGTAGTATGGTTTGTCAATGCCGGTTATAATTCCTGGTTTGGAATCTCTACTCACAATGACAGCTTTTTTATTCTTGAGAATTGGTTCAAATTTATCCCTAATAATCCATTTGCCATCGACTTCGATAATGAATTTGATTCGGAAAAAATACCGTTTTTCCCCAACACGTGAAATTATCACTGCTGCTTTTTCATCAGTCATGGTAGCGTCAACAACACCATCAATTCGAAATGTTGACCAACAATAAGATGCTCCATCACGCTTGAATTCATTAAAACAATCTCTGATTTTACTAATCATGGCTTTATCAAGAATTATATTATTTGGTGTATTAGAAACTATATCGAGATTGAATTGAGCATCCTTCCAGGGTAATCTCTTGGACTTTTTTTTGGTTTATCGAGATTAAATTTAGGATTAATTTTTAATAATCTCTTAAACTCTTTCATGTTTCCGTCTCTTGGACGTTTTTTTGGTTTATCGAGATTAAATTTAGGATTAATTTTGTTACGTTTTTTTGGTTTATCGAGATTAAATTTAGGATTAATTTTTAATAATCTCTTAAACTCTTTCATATTTCCGTCTCTTGGACGTTTGTTACGTTTTTTTGGTTTATCGAGATTAAATTTAGGATTAATTTTTAATAATCTCTTAAACTCTTTCATGTTTCCGTCTATTGGACGTTTGTTACGTTTTTTGGGTTTATCGAGATTAAATTTAGGATTAATTTTTAATAATCTCTTAAACTCTTTCATGTTTCCGTCTATTGGACGTTTGTTACGTTTTTTGGGTCTATCGATATTAAATTTAGGATTAATTTTTAATAATCTCTTAAACTCCTTATCAGCATTGAATTCAGCATTTTTCGAAGGCGTTCTCCTTAATTCCCTCATGCTATAATTAAAACAAGCATTTAAATGAAAGATTTATATATAATGAATCACTGTAAGTGGCTTATGATTGGATCAATAACCCCGTGTAACAAATCATGCAGAGATCAGTTCTGTGGGTATCATATGCAAAGCTTTCGTCGTGGAAGCCTTGGTCCGTTACCCTGCATACGATGTGGGGTTGGGGTCAGGGGAAAATCTCAGTTGTGTTTGAATTGCGGTGGTAAGCGATACAGGGAGTTGAAGCGTTATTATGATAAAAGAATAAAAAATGGACAATCAATCAGAAATTATGACCCTGACGCTGACAAAGTCCCTGACGCTGACACTGATAAAGTCAGTATCCTTGACAGAGTCAGGGATAAAATCATAAGAACTCCTCAAGACTACATCGAAAGATTTATCATTAAACCAAACGATGAATTAGACAAACAATATTATTATGTATACGAATGAACCAAGAATTCAGACAACACCCTGTGATCACAAATTATGAAGCATCCAGTGATGGTGTTGTAAGAAACTGTAGACTGAAGAAACCAGTTGGTTCTGATAATGGTCTGGGGTATTTGGTGTTCACTGTTGGGAAGAAAACTTATCTCAATCATCGTTTCGCATTTGAGTGTTTTTATGGATTGATCGAGGATGATTTTGTTATTGATCATATCGATTCTAATCCAAAGAATAATTCTTTATCAAATCTGCAGGTTATCACACAAAGTGAAAATTCCAAACGAGGGAAGACTGGAAAATGCAAAACGGTTGGGAAGAGACCTGTGAAATCTTTGAATACGATAACTAACGAAGAAAAAATATTTCAACCAATAACCAGCGCCGGTAGGCACTTCGATATTTGTCCGCCTTCTGTACGATTCGTTGCAGAGGGGATTTATCGATCTGCGATTTCAAAGGGGACTGGACAGAAAATTCGATTTAGTTACGTCTAATGCGTCATATTTTTCATTTAGAAATATATCATTATTATAGAATAATGAATTCTGAAAACATGAATAGCATCATATCCGAGATTTCAAAATTGAAAAGTTGGGATATTGAATTATCAGATGGGTTAAATCCTGATCAAATCATGTCTGATTTTCAGGATATAGAATACGGAGTTAACAACAATAAATATATGCTACCAAAGAAGTATGCGCTCATCAAAAGAATTCAGAATTCTATTCGGGACTCTCTCGCATTTTCCAGTGACGTAAGTGTGTTCGCTCCGTTGTATACCATCGTAGAACGAATACGAAAAGAATTGGGGTACGAATACGAATTGAAAAAGGAGGTTAATTCTAAAATTAGAAACCTACGGGCGTTAATTCAAGAAAATGAACAATTTTGATTGACCATTTATCATTATTTGATTGACCGACCATTTATCATTATTTGATTGTGACCGTCCCTCATAGAGATTTTATTTTTTTTTAGCATTTTTTGATTGATAATGTCAAAAACAGTGAATAAAAAATTGATGGCTGGTTCGGATTGATCAAAAATAGAATGGCGAAAGTGTGATATTAATTATTTTTATATACAATTTCCACACTTTCGCCATCATTGATAGAAGCCGTTATAGGATGAAATAACACTTCCACGATGGTGTTAGGTCGGATTAAAAAATTGTTTTACAATTGAAAAATTGTTTCTGATTTCAAATAATGGTCAATGAAGCATTAACAACCCGATTGGCTCGTGAACGATTAGATGCAATTAAGAGATTTGTACTAATTCGTGACTCTGTACGGAATAAACTACAACAACGACAGAGTCTTCAGACTGATTTTGCTGCGGGATCTGAAGAATTGTTTAAACCAGTAACCACAGCAACGAAGGAGATAGAGCGTGCTATACTGGGAGATGATCCTGACGGTAAAAGAAAAGAAGAGGGTCTTATTCCTGTGTTAGAAAAAATAGCAAAAAGAACTAAACAAACAAAAAAATCCTTGCAATCACTTCCTCAGGATATATCAACCGCTTCGAAACGAAAATTTAAAGAATTTCAGGAAGAACTAGTTAGTGGACTACCTAAATCAATTATATTTACCGAGAGCGCTAAACAACAAATTCTCAACGAGGATATAGACAATTTAGGTGAATTCGCTGCTGACAGCTATGATTCACAAGAGAAGTTTTTCACGGACAATTATTCGGATTATAGAATGTCACATAATGAATGGGCTGATATAGTGTATGAAATAAATACTGGGGGTTTAGATAGAAGGATGAAGGAATACAGAGACTTCAAGAGAAAATTTCAACTCCAAATAAGACAGCCATACGATGAGAAGAAATTTCTGGGGAGTGGTCTAGTTGGAAACGCTAGTGTTTCATGTCCTGGTAGTGTTCTCAGTGATATATCACGATTAGAAGTTCTCATCGGAGGAAAACGAGCTGGAAATAACTCACCGGAAATAATTAATGAAGCAGCTGATATCTGTAGACGATTATTTCAGGGTGGTATCATGGATATCAGCACATATCGAGATTTCATTGGCGAGTTAGTGGAAAGTGGGTATCATAGTGACTGAATTGAAAGTCATTCGATTAGATAAATAACAATTGAAAAATTGTTTCTGATTTCAAATAATGATCATACACTACAATCATAATAAACCAACCCCCGTCTACGTAGT
Organism: Unio pictorum; assembly: GCA_030141615.1. Classification (NCBI taxonomy): domain Eukaryota; kingdom Metazoa; phylum Mollusca; class Bivalvia; order Unionida; family Unionidae; genus Unio; species Unio pictorum. The sequence goes on from JARLTB010000061.1 coordinate 7,985,574, forward strand.
TAATTCACGGTTTCCGGTTTATAGAGCATACTACGGAGATGGTTTAGGTAATACCATTTTAGGGTTATTTGCGAGAATGGCTCCAAAAGTGATGCCGTTGGCTAAACAACTAGGAATGAAAGCCATTGATGTTATTCGTGATAAGGGTATTAGTGCTGTTGGAGATCTTGCGGGAAAAGCGTTTTCAACTGCGAAGAATAAATTAACATCATTAGTGAAATCACGGATGAAATCCAAAGGATTTTCAAAACCGTTACCCTCTACAGCGGAAATGCCTGCAAGTGTTAGTAGAATTATAAATAACGCAGTAGACGAAAAATTAGCGTCGATGGCTTTAGCCCCCGACCAAAGCAATATTGCAAATATGATAGCAGGAAGTGGCTTTAAAAAACTACGTCGATGAAATGGAAAATCGCGATTTAGACTCTGATAAATAGAATAAAATGTTCAAAAGGTCACCTGATCCAGCGTTTGATATAGATGCCCCAGTTCGCAAGGATGATTCTGTACGCGATTATCAATATTACGCCTATCATGCCATAGACTCAAATAGTCGAGCAAGAATTGATCTTCAAGTCCATGATACCAGTAAATACTTTTTACCCTGTGAAGCGTTTATCGAAATCGAAGGAGAGATTGTACGAACAAATGATACAGAGTATCCAGCTGGTACTCAAGTCGGTTTTGTCAATAATGGTATCATGGCGTTATTTGAGAGTGCTAGATATCTCATTGATGGAAAAGAATTTGAGTCCATAGATCGTGATGTTGATGTGGCTACAACAATAATCGGGTTAGCGAGATATTCCGATGATTATACAAGATCAGCAGGACCTTCTATGATGTTTGCAAAAGATGCTACAAATACCGCTGGAGGAAAACAATTTGTTGTAAGACGACCAAAGAATAATGCTGGCACCGCTAATATTGATGCCGAGGATATGATTATAAACAACGATGCTAATTTCAGTCTAGGAGCTGCAACACGAAACTCAATATTGCAAGGAGCGCGTAAATCATTTTCATGCGCGATTCCACTGCATCACATATTTGGATTCTGTAGAAACGTCCGAAAAGTTATTTATGGGGCGAAGCATACAGTATCGCTTGTACGAAAGGGTGATGATAATGACGCAATCTGGAGGATTCCAGCAGACAATGCAAATCCCAATGCTGATGCCGGTAAAGTCAATTTAACAAAAATATCATTGTGGATGCCAGTGTTGACTCCAGCAATCACCGCAGAAGAACGATTACTGTCATTTATGGACCAAGGAGGAAAGTCGTTGTTAAGTTGGTTATCAGTGAGTACAGATGTTAAACAATCAAATATCAACGGGTTATTCACGTGGAATCTAGCATCAAAACAAGGCGTTTCTGCGCCACGTCATATATTCGTAGCGTTACAGGATAACACACGAGTTGGCGATCAACGTTTCAGTCATATGATATTTGATCAATTAGGTGTGAAAGACGTCTCACTAAGAATAAACGGCCAGCAGGAACCATCCGAGGATATACAACTTAATTACACAGAAAATCATATTGCACGAGTTTATCATCGTCTGTTGTCATTTATGGCACGCGACCAAAATGTGGATACTGGTCTACAAATATCACAATACGACTTTAAAAATCTATATCCGATCTATTACTTCTCACTGGAACATCTCGATTTGATGAGACAATCTGTTGTTGATATACATTTTAGAGCTAATGTGCTTCGTGGTGCTATTGCTGATTATAGAGCGGTTGCTGTCATTCTCAGTGATAAATCAATGTTACTTGAAGGTGTTGGAGGAAGAATGAGAGTGGTAGATGCACCAGTGGAAAATATGTAAACGATTTTTCCATTAGAATCAATCAATTATGTATAATGTCATATAGTGTTATTAGTGTTGCGTTAACTCCTGGTCAAATCAAAAAATTGCAATCAGAATCAGCTAAGCGATGTGGAACCACAATCACGTTGAAACCCAACCAAATGACTGGTGGTGCAAATAAATTATCACTGACAACTCGTCAAATAAAACATTTCAATGATGCACTTGCAGCCAAAAAGGTGTTCAGATTACTCTTTCTGCGGCTGCTATCAAAAATATGATTAAAACAGGCGGTATATTTCCATTGTTAGCTGCAATACCAGCATTGATTGCAGCAGCAGCCCCAGCGGTGGCTAAAGCGGCAGCGTTAGGAGCCGTTGGTACTGCAGCAGGAATGGCACTAAAGAAGGCAACTGGGAAAGGATATAAAAAAAAGGGACGATCCGTTCACGGATTGGGTCTAAGACTACCAGGAACCCCGTATTCGTGGTACAGCGGAAAGGGTCTAAGACTACCAGGAACGATTTATTAATTCAGAAATCTTCGAAGATTCCTATGTCCAATTTTGATTTACTCGATGCTGCTAAAAAACTCGCGATTAAAAACTTCAAAGGTGTTTTTATGAAAGATCAATTACCACATCAACCAAACAGCGTTGAAACCGGAATCATTAATTTAGATAACAGCACCGGACCTGGAACTCACTGGGTTGCATACGCTATTGATCCACGTGGGATTGTTTATTTCGATTCATATGGATTAGCCCCACCAAAAGAGTTTATGCGTTATATAAAAACCCTTCCAATGAAGACTTGGTATTCTACGCTACCAACACAAACGATGATTGACCCACCAATATGTGGCAGCGAAGTATTAAATGTCCTTGACGCTATTTCTAACTCCTTGAGTAACCCAAGCGGAAAACCACCACATGTTGTCGTTAATGAATACACTAGTAATCGCTGGAGAAAATCGAAGATTTTTCAACGAAGTCGTCAAAAACGATTTTAGAGAGAGAAAGAGTTTTACAATAACATGATTGATATTTGGGGGAGATCTTTGAAACCCAAACCCGATGGCACTGCACCCCCTGATTCTATCAAGGATATAAAAAAATAATTGAAGATGAAATCGCTGAGACGTTGAACTTAACAAATGTTGATCCTAATGAAATAGTTGTATTTCAGGACAAACAGGGTAAATTGAAATCCAGTGATGTGTCATTGAATGACATTTTGATACGGCAGCGCGACGCCGCTGAAAACTCTATTGCGCTGTATTCCAACGACGGACGACTTAAACCAGGCGCACTTGTGTCTACGATCACCGACGCGATTGCTACCAACGAACGTGAGCTGAATGATCTTATACGAGGTTATAATAATTTTCGCAAAAATGTCATACATAAATTCTTTGGAACCCCGCTTGTGGTTGGCATGACTCTCGCTGAAATTAAAGACTTGTTGAATTCATTCTTCGCTAACAAGGAAGCTGGAAGGATGATGACTGCTTCAGAAATCAAGGCAAATTATCTTGATATTTCTAAACTAAAAGAAGATCAAAAACCCACTAACGACATTGTTGGTAGATTCTTTGGAACCCCGCTTGTGGCAGGAATGACTCTCGCTGAAATCAGTGAGTTTATCGGCAAGCACACTCACAATGCCTACATCGCTAATAGTTTCTTTGGTGTCCCGGCTACATCTACGATGACTCTCAAAGATATTAATATGTTTATGGTGAGACAAACAACACTTAATACCATCGTTGATAGATTTCTAGGGAGAACACCTGTTTCTGAAACCACATCGTTGACAGGCCCGACCCTCGCTGAAATGAAAAGCGCTATTGACGAACAAAAGCTCACCAGCGAAATTTTTAATAAGTTCTTTGGAATTCCACACAACGCGGGTATCTCTCTCGTTGAAATTATCGCGGCTATCAATAAGGTAAAAATTCCACATAGTGTAAGCGCCGTTAATAACATCGTGTACACGGTTGATAGTGGAACTTTTGAGTGGGTCCGAGGAAACAAAAATTATCTTTATGTTGGCCACAGACATACTAGTGTACCAGGCTGCTACCGACTTACAATAATACATAAACGTAAATTTGGTTTGGAATTCAGTAATTGGGGTATCACCGGTGTTAACACGCTGACATATATACAAGATAAAATACCAAAACCTCCACCCGGGATACCAATCCCATTTCCGATTACTATAAACAATTCCGATGAATCCGTGGTTAGTGAGTCACTACCCTGGATAATAGAATTTCTATACGGTATCCCCTCATCAGATCCTAAAACCAGGTCAATAATAGGATAATTGAAAGGAAAATCCTTCGGATTTCACAATTGAAAACGCTAGCTTTTTTAAAATAACAATGATTTCATCAACTCAATGTCGCTATGATCAGGTCAGAGAATTTCAAAATAGACTCAAAACCCTCGCCGAGGAGTATCAAATAAAAATAAAAAAATACCGACGAAGAATCACCGCAATTGATATTACTATATACTCGGTGTCAAGCGTTCTCGCTGGCGCCGGAATAATACTTGCATCGGTTATAATGATTGCCCCGGTCGTAGTTCCAATTTGCATTTCTGCGGTGGCTACAATCGGGGGTATATCAACCGGGATAGCAAAAAAGATATCATCATGCAGCCAGAGTAAACTGCAGAATTACCTACTTCAATTTCATATTGCATCAACCGCATACTCGCAGTTATCCCTGATGATATCGTCGTCACTCGATAATACAATTATATCAGATAGTGAATTCTCAGCGATGGTCAGTATTTTTGATTCCGCGATATCGAAATTAGAGCGACAACATGAATATAATAACAATGACAACACCGATGGAATTAGAAAACACGAACCCAAAAACCAAAATGATCTCAATAATCTCAACCATACCAGATTGTGAATTCTCAGTGATGGTCAGTATTTATGATTCCTCGATACCAAAATTAGAAATAAATCATGAGTATAATAACAATGACAACACCGCAGGAATTACTTCAACGAATAGTGGAGAACACGAACCCAGTACAAACAAGCATGATATCAATAACATCAACGAATCCTGAATTCAGTGTGAATTTCCCTAGCCCAGTCCCAGTGAAGGAGATAGCGCTAGCAAAACTACGAGTATACCACAGTTGACCTAAGATCAGATCAAAATCATTTGGTGGTCAACAACCGAATAATTCACTGGTATTTGCGAATAAGAATAAAGATGACGGAACTCCAGACTGGAACGTCGTTTCGATACCAACAGGGTCATACCAAATCGAACAAATCAATAATGAATTCGCGCGTAGAATAAAATCGATTACTGGAACAGAATCGAAAATCGCTATAACAGTTCATGAACCAACACTATCATCCGCAATTGAGATAAGCACAGAAGGATACGTCGTAGATATCTATCAGAGTTCTATTAGAACCGTACTAGGATGGCCTGAAAAACACCGGAAAAATCCACCACCGACTTAACCACGGACGTAGAATCATATCATGAAATCAATCCCAGTTATCGAGATAATTTATCTGATATAAGAAAAGGAAGAATCAGCGATAGATTTATATTTACCAACAAAGACACATTGCAATGGGATTTTATCATTAAAAGAACAGCCGAGTCAACTGTTACTATTTCATTTACGCTAACTGACGTCCGTGGTTATTTTAATGAGATTAAACAATTATATGACACACAACTAGAACAACTACGGAAAACAAGATCGCAAAAACACGTTGAAATAATAAATCAGCTTATATCCGACATGGAATATATCTATGAACTAATTATTCAAACAATAATTAATGACAACAGCAACAATAAACAACGATTCCTAACCGATTACAATATCACAGAAGACAATCTGCGTAATTTCAAATTTCCGAAATACAACGCTGATGAATTAGCAAGAATTGTTAAAACCGATATCAAAGCGCTACAAAAATCAGATTCAACTGTCCTCCTCAAACATAATAATGATCCAGATGGTGGCGGTAGGCATATCGCTCCGTTCAACGTGAATATTTCAACGGTGATTGCGCTCAATTTAGTATGTGATGTTATCGAAGGAAGCTATCAAATTAATCTCGATCGATCAAATCAAGCTCAGCAAGGATATATTCTTTATTCGTTTGCACCAATAGCTCCTCCAGGATTCCTAATTATTGAAAACCCAATTAATCCTGTCTACATGCGATGCCATAATAATTCATTAACCAGAATTAATTTCAAACTCACCGACCAGTCAAATAATCTGATTGATTTACAAGAAGAGGTGTTAGCGATTAGTCTGTTTGTAAAGTCCTAAGGACTGGATCAAATCATTTATTATTTGTGTTAACCCAGAACTGAAAGTTCTAGCAGCAGAGAGGGTGATGACAACAAGTTGCGACCAAAATTGATTAAAAAATCGTAAAAATCTCCGTTTTCATTTTTTTAGTTAAAATGAGATTTCGTAGGGAATGCTCGTTAAAATTTCAATCAATTTTTTGTCTGAAAACGTTGTAGGTTTTCACCCTGAGATATTTTTTTTTGGTTAAAATGAGATTATAGGACGGCTCGTTTTAGGATTTCAATCAAATTTTGTCTAAAAACGTTGTAGGGTTTACCCTCTCTGCTGCTATATATTTCCGAGACAGATATGTTCACATATGTTGTTACGTTGTTTATAAAGTATGATGAATGCATAATTAGAGCACCTACATGTCAGTTGAAAATGTTATTATTAGTAGGAAATGCACGAAACGCTTTCATATTCATGTCCTCAGTATGATTTCTTCAGGAGTGAAAAAATGTATAAAATCAGTAATATTCTAACAAAAGAATATCAGCTATAGCTAACAGACTCCCCAGTAAAGGAAGTAGCCTTATATATTTTATACGTGTAATTTTTTCTTGTACGCCCAATGCATATATCTGAATATACGGAACAGGCAGTTAGACTTAAAGAATCTTTCAATCTCTTTTCTTTCTTGTATATTCTCTCTTTATTGCCCATTTTTTAAAAATTTACTGTATTGAAATGAATCACTCTGATATGTGTTCGGCCTCTGCAGGATTCGAACACGCATCCTTATCAAAAGGTCGTTTCGTTAACCATGGATTCATCACGGATAAATATCATGAATGATGTTTTACAAAATGAAACTGCAGTGTAATGCGCTAATGAACATAATACAATATTAATTTTGCCGCACCTCATTCATAAATTGGTTGGTTTGGCTGTACCTAATTTATCTAAAGTCATAGATTGACCATGTTAATTCAGGTAATATGAATGATACTGATATTAAAAATATACCATACCAAGGTATGCACATTTTATTACAGTCGTATACTGATACTTACACAACTTGTATCAATCTTTTGCACTGCAAGCGTTTCGATTTAACTGGTCCACTCCCTTCTATATGTTACATGCAAAATATCTAACAGACGTCTTGTTGTCATAAACAGCTACCAACCAATGCAGAAAAATGTGAAGGTACATGTACACAGCTACAAGGAGCGTCTTACAAGTTAACCTAACCTAGCAAAAAGTTTAATATTATCAGTGGTCTTGTATAGATTTGAAGTGTTTTCGTGGGAGAGATTTATACGTTCATTGGGATGTAGTGTACTTGATACTTTATCAAGAATGGTTACGAGTGTGACAACGTACAATCACTAAGCAATTATAATTATATCTTACTCGGCATTTTGGTCTTCTCGAATATTACTGTGTGTAATAAATTGTACCTGGTAAAGGTGACAATGAATAAACTCCCAGCCACAGAATGGTCATAAAATAATACATTGTTAAATGTAACGCGTTAGAAGTCACTATAATGATTGTGTTAAGCGTTACAGGTGTCGAATTTGCATAGTTATGACATTCTTCGAGAATTTGCCTCGTGTAATTTGGTAATATACGCCCTTGAATAACTAACTGGCCGCCGATTTGAGCGGGACTTTGGATCGTAAGCAAATGCAAACTCAACAGGTATATTGCCTATTACTTTCTCAAAATTAGAAATGATACCAAGAAAATAAGAACACCACGGTCGGTACGTTGAAAAGTAAATCTTTCATAACTAGGCTATTGAGCACCATACAGTAGGTTGTATGTATACATGTTTAAAAACCGTAAAAAGTTTTCATATCGACGAGCGATATTAAAAACCAAATAGTTTAAAGTAAGATGGTAAGTTGTTAGTTACAGTAAATTATAAAGCTTCGCAATCAACGGGATATGTAAATGGTGCATGTTAATGAGGACAGATAAAAAGATGTTTAAAACAAGAGACTGTATTTACAATATATAAAAGTGCTTAACATTGAATAGTTATTTTGATGGAACTTAACCTTTCAGAATGTCTGAGTGGGTTATGTACGTATGATCAATTCGAAATATTGAAATGACTACCTCCTCCCTACTGATGGTTCTGTAGGAAGGAGACCATTCTCCTAGGGTTGCGTTCATAGCGTTCAGTGTCTTATTCACTAAATCATTCAACGATACCTGCCAGTTCTGGCGTAAATACTCCTTACTACGAGGTTTAAAATCAATAAATGTTATTTTAAAATCTGATTTTTCTTGGGATAAAGCCATTTTAGCAGCGCGATCTGCGTATACATAACCTTTTAATGCCAATGCGGTCAGGTTGATTTATATATTTATTTTCTAACGGCGCACCAGAAAAATTAGGCTATATGTATGCATGTTTACAAATGCTAAAGTTTAATATGGACCAGCGATATCAAAAACTAAATTGTTCAAAGTAAAATGGTAAAACGTTGGTAACAGTAGAATATGAAGCTTCCCAATCAACGGAAGATATAAATGGCGTATGTTGATGAGTACAGATGAAACGATGCTGCAAATAAGGGCTGGTAGTTACATTACCCAAAAATGCCCTAGGTGATGCCATTCAAGTTATAGTTTAGAAAAAAGATTTACTTCCTTTATGAAATCTAAAATACAATTGATATATATAGTATAAAAAAGTTCCTTCTTGTCATGTACATTATATTACTTATCACACGTAGGTTGCAGGTCGGAACACTCGGTCTTTAAGTTCTTAACAGTGAATGGTTCATTGCCAGAAACACACTCTGTTGGAACTTCTGCTTTAATTATGTGGGAGTGGGTAATTTAAGAATGACCAAGTCTGATCCTTGCAATGATTACCTCCTCCAACGAATGGTTCTGTAGGAAGGAGTCAATTCACCTAAGGACAGTTTGATGGCGTGTAGTTTGTTATTCACTGCATCATCCCATGTTGCATGCCACCTCAGGCGTAGGTACGTTTTGATAAGAGGTTTAAAATCAGTGAACGGTAATATAAAATCAGATAGCTCCTTTGATAGAGCAATTTTAGCAGCGCGATCTGCTTCTTTCTTGCTTTTAATACCAATATGGCCAGGTAACCAACATTGTACTCTATTGTATGAGCTACTGATATTGAGTCACAGAAGATATTGCCATTTAAAATAAGTTTATTCTCAATAAATGTCAGAGCAAGATCTTTTGCTCTGATTTTCGCTGACAAATGGACTCATCGTTTGGCAAACGAACTTTTGTTATGTGTTTGTTAAGTGTTTGCCACTAACAAAGGTTGCAGCAGCCTTTTCCTCATCCTTTGATCCATGAGTATAAATTCTAATGTAGTTGCTAAATTCGCTATGGAGTTCATGATGGAACGGTTTGTGTCAGATTTTTTCCAATCGTATTACATAAAAATCACTTAGGGTTGCTTGATGAGCTACGATGGTGTTTTCGAGGCAAACGTTGTCTGAACTGTAGAGAGATAAATTTTTATACTGTCAAGGCTGGATGATATTCTGATGCCAAATGAGGGTATGGCATTTGGTTTATTTTCATATAAAGTTTTGTATTTTGGTTGAACAACAGCCGAAAAGGCATGGTTCAGAGAGCTTGTCTTAATTTGTGAGCGTATTGTACAGAGAGCATTTCTCTGCGATGTGCTAAAGGTGGCGCATTCACTTCCGCGAGAAGGCTTTTACATGAAGATGTCATAAATGTTCCCAGAGCGAGTCTGCCTCTCTGATGATCAATTGGGTTAAGCATCTTCCAATGACTTCCTAGGTGAAGCATATACAAAGCGTCCATAGTCGGATAAATGTTATATTTAAGTTGAAGATGGTTTATGTTACCAGCACCGGAGTCAGTGTCTGCTACTACTAGCTATAAGTATTTCTAAAGCTTTCAAGCATTTAGCTTCCAAATTCTTGATGTGAATAATAAGTCAGTTTTCTGTCTAAGATAATACCCGACAACATTGTTTCCTCAACAATTCGAATAAGTGTTCCATCCAGCGTGAGATTAGTCATCATAATGTCCTCGCAACTGACAGAAATGCATGCATACTGTTGTCGATTTTGAAAATAAGAAACCGTTTGTACTGGCACAATTTTGGATTTTCTTGATATTTGGTCGTACTTGTGGTTCAAATATATTTATGTGCTTTGATCTATAACGTATTATTAAATCATCAACATAGTGTAGCAATCCACACCGGGAGCCAAACTCTTAGTGATGCTATTTATATAATCACATATATAAACCTATCCTGGGGCACACCCATCTCTTACTCGTGTATATCTGAGAGGGTAGAGCCCACTCTTAATTTGATTTCTCCGAGAGACACTTTCATGTGAAAGATGTCCTACGGCCTTTTAGACCCAGATCGTGCAGATCATTTGGTATCCCTTACTTCCATGTTGTGTCAATGGCCTTTTCTGTATCAACAAAAACTGCTACTAAAGGTTATTTCTCCTTCAAATAGGTTCATCAATCACATTACCGTTAAGGGATATAAGCCTGCTACCTCGCAAATCCAGCCATACCAAAAGACGAAAAATCGTCTTTTCCATCTCCTATAGACAAAGGGAAATAACTCTTGCACCTTACCTCTCCTTGCCACCGCCAGGCGTCGCTAGTTTTTAAGCTTCTTTTGTACTGATCACAAGTACATTATAATCTCCGAACAATTCAAGCCATATTTTTGTTAAATTGGACCGTCCGCAGTTTAATTTGGATTTATTGTGTTGGACAATTTTTCTTCTATAGGTTGTATACATTATCTTACAATTTGTTCAAAATTTGAGTAACTCACCTTTTACGGACTTCGTCTATTGAAGACCACGTTACAACACGCTGTCATGGTACTCATGTTGTCATTTAAGAGTTTAACGCGACACTTAACTAATTTCTTTTACTCCAGCAACAGAGGGGGTGAACAGACCACCCTTTTCGAGCAAAAATAAGGCCTACAGATAACGTTTTCGAGCAAAATATGGCCTATAGACCACGTTTTCAAGCAAAATATAAGGCTTCCAACAAAATCTCATTTAACCAAAAAAAAGTCTCCATTTTTGCAAAACGGAGATTTTACGATTTTTTAATCAATTTTGCTCGCAACGATGTGGTCATCACCCTCTCTGCTGCTACAGGTTAACAAAAAATAATAAATGATTTGATCCAGTCTTTATGATGAAAGTCCTTAGGACTTTACAAACAGTATAATCGCTAACACCTCTTCTTGTAAATCAATCAGATTATTTGACTGGTCGGTAAGTCGGAAATTAATTCTCGTTAACGAATTATTATGGCATCGCATGTAGACAGGATTAATTGGGTTTTCAATAATCAGGAATCCTGGAGGAGCTGTTGGTGCAAACGAATAAAGAATATATCCTTGCTGAGCTTGATTTGATCGTTTGAGATTAATTTGATAGCTTCCTTCGATAACATCACATACTAAATTGAGCGCAATCACCGTTGAAATATTCACGTTGAACGGAGCGATATGCCTACCACCACCATCTGAATCGTTATTATGTTTGAGGAGGACAGTTGAATCTGAATTTTGTAGCGCTTTGATATCGGTTTTAACAATTCTTGCTAATTCATCAGCGTTGTATTTCGGAAACTTGAAATTACGCAGATTGTCTTCTGTGATATTGTAATCGGTTAGGAATCGTTGTTTATTGTTGCTTTTGTCATTAATTATTGTTTGAATAATTAGTTCATAGATATATTCCATGTCGGATATAAGTTGATTTATTATTTCAACGTGTTTTTGCGATCTTGTTTCCCGTAGTTGTTCTAGTTGTGTGTCATATAATTGTTTAATTTCATTAAAATAACCACGGACGTCAGTTAGCGTAATTGAAATAGTAACAGATGAGTCGGTTGTTCTTTTAATGATAAAATCCCATTGCAATGTGTCTTTGTTGGTGAATATAAATCTATCGCCGATTCTTCCTTTTCTTATATCAGATAAATTATCTCGATAACTGGGATTGATTTCATGATATGATTGTACGTCCGTGGTTAAGTCGGTGGTGGATTTTTCCGGTGGTTTTTCAGGCCATCCTAGTACGGTTCTAATAGAACTCTGATAGATATCTACGACGTATCCTTCTGTGCTTATTTCAATTGCGGATGATAGCGTCGGTTCATGAACCGTTATAGCGATTTTCGATTCTTTTCCAGTAATCGATTTTATTCTACGTTGCAATTCAGCATTGATTTGTTCGATTTGGTATGATCCGGTTGGTATCGAAACGACGTTCCAGTCTGGGGTACCGTCGTCTTTATTTTTATACGAGAACACCAGTGAATTATTCGGTTGTTGACCACCAAATGATTTTGATTTGATATTAGGCCAACTGTGGTATACTCGTAATTTTGCTAGCGCTATCTCCTTCACGGGGACTGGGCTAGGGAAATTCACACTAAACTCGGGTTCCGTTGATGTTATTGATATCATGCTTGTTTGTACTGGGTTCGTGTTCTCCACTATTTGTTGAAGTAATTCCATCGGTGTTGTCATTGTTATTATACTCATGATTTATTTCTAATTTTGACACCGCGGAGTCATAAATACTGACCATCACTGAGAACTCACAATTTGGTATGGTTGAGATTATTGAGATCATTTTGGTTTTCGGGTTCGTGTTTTCCAATTCCATCGGTGTTGTCATTGTTATTATATTCATGTTGTCACTCTAATTTCGATATCGCGGAATCAAAAATACTGACCATCGCTGAGAATTCACTATCTGATATAATCGTATTATCGAGTGACGATGATATCATCAATGATAATTGCGAGTATGCGGTTGATACAATATGAAATTGAATTAAGTAATCCTGCAGTTTACTCTGGCTGCATGATGATATCTTTTTTGCTATCCCGGTTGATATACCCGCGATTGTAGCCACCGCAGAAATGCAAATTGGAACTACGACCGGAGCAATCATTATAACCGATGCAAGTATTATTCCGGCGCCAGTGAGAACGCTTGACACCGAGTACACAATAACATCAATTGCGGTGATTCTTCGTCGGTATTTTTTCATTTTTATTTGATACTCCTCAGTGAGGGTTTTGAGTCTAGTCTGAAATTCTCTGACCTGATAATAGCGACATTGCGTTGATGAAATCATTTTTATTTTAAAAACGCTAGCGTTTTCAATTGTGAAATCCGAAGGATTTTACTTTCAATTATCCTATTAACGAAGTGGTTTTAGAATCGGATGAGGGGACACCGGATACAAATTCTATTATCCAGGGTAGTTGCTCCCTAATCACATACTCGTCGGAATTGGTTATAACAATCGGAAATGGGATTGGTATAGAGGGTGGAGGTGGTGGTACTTTCTCTAGTATATACATCAATATGTTAACACCTCTGATACCTGTGTTGCTGAATTCCAAATCAAATTTATGTTGATGTATTATTGTAAGTCGGTAGCAACCTGGTACACCAGTATGTCTGTGGCCAACATAAAGATAATTTCTGTTTCCTTGGATCCAATCAAAAGTTCCACTATCAACCGTGTACACGATGTTATTAACGGCGCTTACACTATGTGGAATTTTTACCTTATTGATAGCCGCGATAATTTCAACGAGAGACATACCCGCGTTGTGTGGAATTCCAAAGAACTTATCAACAATGTCATTGACTGGTTTTTGTACCCGCTCAAAATCCCCCTTTAGTTTAAGAATATCGTCAATGACGTCGGAATAGGTTTTATCGATTTCGGAATATTTCATCAACGTTTTATTGCGGCGTTTAAAAAATGAAATCAAAAAGAAGCTAAATTCCATATCTACTCGGAGTTTATAATCACTAGCGAGGTCAAAATATGTCGTCGTGATATCTTGGAGGCTACTGCCCTCAAAGAAATTATTAACCATTTCACTGGCGGATTTTTGTTCGTCGATAGCTTTTTTAACTTCAGCGAGGGTCGGGTCTGTCAACGATGTGGTTTCAGACACAGGTGTTCTCCCCAAAAATTTATCCACGATGGTATTAAGTGTTGTTTGTCTCACCATAAACATATTAATATCTTTGAGAGTCATCGTAGATGTAGCCGGGACACCAAAGAAACTATTAGCGATGTAGGCATTGTGAGTATGCTTGCCCATAAACTCACTGATTTCAGCGAGAGTCATTCCTGCCACAAGCGGGTTTCCAAAGAACCTACCAACAATGTCATTAGTGGGTTTTTGATCTTCTTTTAGTTTAGAAATCTCGAGATAATTTGCCTTGATTTCTGAAGCAGTCATCATCCTTCCAGCTTCCTTGTTAGCGAAGAATGAATTCAACAAGTCTTTAATTTCAACGAGAGTCATGCCAACCACAAGCGGGGTTCCAAAGAATTTATGTACGACATTTTTGCGAAAATTATTATAACCTCGTATAAGATCATTCAGCTCACGTTCGTTGGTAGCAATCGCGTCGGTGATCGTAGACACAAGTGCGCCTGGTTTAAGTCGTCCGTCGTTGGAATACAGCGCAATAGAGTTTTCAGCGGCGTCGCGCTGCCGTATCAAAATGTCATTCAATGACACATCACTGGATTTCAATTTACCCTGTTTGTCTTGAAATACAACTATTTCGTTCGGGTCAACATTTACTAAATTTAACGTCTCAGACATTTCATCTTCAATTATTTTTTTTTATATCCTTGATAGAATCAGGGGGTGCAGTGCCATCGGGTTTGGGTTTCAAACATCTCCCCCAAATATCAATCATGATATTTTATACACCTTTCTCTAAAATCGTTTTTGACGACTCCGTCGTTGCCAGCCATTACTAGTGTATTCATTCACGACAACATGTGGTGGTTTTCCGCTTGGGTTACTCAAGGAGTTAGAAATAGCGTTAAGGACATTTAATACTTCGCTGCCACATATTGGTGGGTCATTCATTTGTTGTGTTGGTAGCGTAGAATACCAAGTCTTCATTGGAAGGGTTTTTATATAACGCATAAACTCTTTTGGTGAGGCTTATCCATATGAATCGAAATAAACAATCCCACGTGGATCAATAGCGTATGCAACCCAGTGAGTTCCAGGTCCGGTGCTGTTATCTAAATTAATGATTCCGGTTTCAACGCTGTTTGGTTGATGTGGTAATTGATCCTTCATAAAAACACCTCTGAAGTTTTTAATCGCGAGTTTTTTAGCAGCATCGAGTAAATCAAAATTGGACATAGGAATCTTCGATTCCCGAGTCATAGACTCCTCAACAATTGGGTTTTCAACTAATAAACCGGTCCTAGTCTTAGACCCTTTCCGCTGTACCACGAATACGGGGTTCCTGGTAGTCTTAGACCCTTTCCCTTTTTTATATCCTTTCCCAGTTGCCTTCTTTAGTGCCATTCCTGCTGCAGTACCAACGGCTCCTAACGCTGCCGCTTTAGCCACCGCTGGGGCTGCTGCTGCAATCAATGCTGGAATCGCAGCTAACAACGGAATTATACCGCCTGTTTTAATCTTATTTTTGATAGCAGCCGCAGAGAGAGTAATCTGAACACCCTTTTTTGCTACAAGTGCATCATTGAAATGTTTCACCTGACGAGTTGTCAGCGATAGTTTATTTGCACCACCAGTCATTTGGTTGGGTTTCAACGTGATTGTGGTTCCACATTTTTTAGCCGATTCTGATTGCAATTTTTTGATTTGACCAGGAGTTAACGCAACACTAATATCACTATATGACATTATAGATAATAGATTTATTCTAATGGAAAAATCGTTCAAAGATTTTCCACTGGTGCATCTACCACTCTCATTCTTCCACCAACACCTTCAAGTAGCATTGATTTATCACTGAGAATGACATCAACCGCTCTATAATCAGCAATAGCACCACGAAGCACATTAGCTCTAAAGTGTATATCAACAACAGATTGTCTCATCAAATCGAGATGTTCCAGTGAGAAGTAATAGATCGGATATAGATTTTTAAAGTCGTATTGTGATATTTGCAGGCCGGTATCCACATTTTGGTCGCGTGCCATAAATGACAACAGACGATGATAAACTCGTGCAATATGATTTTCTGTGTAATTAAGTTGTATATTTTCAGATGGTTCCTGCTGGCAGTTTATTCTCAGTGAGACGTCTTTCACACCTAATTGATCAAATATCATATGACTGAAACATTGATCGCCAACTCGTGTGTTATCCTGTAACGCAAAAAATATATGACGTGGCGCAGAAACGCCTTGTTTTGATGCTAGATTCCACGTGAATAACCCGTTGATATTTGATTGTTTAACATCTGTACTCACTGATAACCAACTCAACAACACTTCCCCCCTGGTCCATAAATGATAATAATCGTTCTTCTGCGGTAATTGCTGGAGTCAACACTGGCATCCACAATGATATTTTTGTTAAATTGACTTTACCAGCATCATCATTTGGATTTGCAGCATCTGCTGGAATCCTCCAAATTGCGTCACTATCATCACTCTTTCGTACAAGCGATACTGTATGCTTCGCTCCATAAATAACTTTTCTAACATTTCTACAGAATCCAAATATGTGATGCAGTGGAATCGCGCATGAAAATGATTTACGCCGCCCTTCCAACATTCAAATACGTGTTGCAGCTCCTAGATTGAAATTAACATCGTTGTTTATAATCATATCTTCGGCATCAATATTAGCGGTGCCAGCATTATTCTTTGGTCGTCTTACAACAAATTGTTTTCCTCCAGCGGTATTTGTAGCATCTTTTGCAAACATCATAGAAGGTCCTGCTGATCTTGTATAATCATCGGAATATCTTGCTAACCCGATTATTGTTGTAGCCACATCAACATCGCGATCTATCGCCTCAATTTCTTTTCCATCAATGAGATATTTTGCACTCTCATATAACGCCATGATACCATTATTGACAAACCCGACTTGAGTACCAGCTGGATACTCTGTATCATTTGTTCGTATAATTTCTCCTTCGATTTCGATAAACGCTTCACAGGGCAAAAAGTGTTTACTGGTATCATGGACTTGAAGATCAATTCTTGCTCGACTATTTGAGTCTATGGCATGATAGGCGTAATATTGATAATCGCGTACAGAATCATCCTTGCGAACTGGGGCGTCTATATCAAATGCTGGATCACGTGACTGATTGAACATTTTATTCTATTTATCAGAGTCTAAATCGCGATTTTCCATTTCATCGACGTAGTTTTTTAAAGCCACTTCCTGCTATCATATTTGCAATATTGCTTTGGTCGGGGGTTAAAGCCATCGACGCTAATTTTTCATCTACTGCGTTATTTATAATTCTACTAACACTCGCAGGCATTTCCGTTGTAGACGGTAACGGTTTTGAAAATCCTTTGGATTTCATCCGTGATTTCACTAATGATGTTATTTTATTCTTCGCGGCTGAAAACGCTTTTCCGGTAAGATATCCAACAGCACCAATACCCTTATCACGAATGACATCAATGGCTTTCATTGATAATTGTTTAGCTAACGGCATCACTTTTGGAGCCATTCTTGCAAATAACCCAGCAATGGTATTACCTAAACCATCTCCGTAGTATGCTCTATAAACCGGAAACCGTGAATTAACTACATAGACGAGGGTTGGTTTATCATGATTGTAGTGTATGATCATTATTTGAAATCAGAAACAATTTTTCAATTGTAAAACAATTTGTCTAGCGTTTTTATTCAATCACTGTGATACCCATTTGCTAACTCGTCAATGAAATCTCGATATGTGCTGATATCCATGATACCGCCTTGAAATAACCGTCTACAGATATCAGCTGCTTTATTAATTATTTCTGGAGAGTTATTTCCAGCTCGTTTTACTCCGATGAGAACTTCTAATCGTGATATATCACTGAGAATACTACCAGGACATGAAATCCTTGGATTTTCACTGGAATCTTGCAATCCGCTTCCGCTATAACCAGTTGCTTCATTCTGTTTTTCTAAATCCGTTTCTTGTAAATAACCAAGAGGATCATCATCACGTGGTATTTGTTGTTTTTTAGGTGAAAAAGATATTTTCTTTGCAGGTTGCTGTCGCCGCCTTTGCGGTTTTTGCGGTTTTTGTTGTTGTTTAAACTCTTCGTATTGATTATACACTGTACCCACCGCATTGATATATTCAATGTATGATGCACTATCTTTCTTAATCAGACCTTTTTCAGTTTTGATTTGATAGAATATATCAGCTCAGTGAGTTATATTTCTAACATATTTATGATGTTCTGGTTTCAACCATTTTTTTTCTGTTTTCATTGGACGTAACAACAAGTGCAGGAATTTCTGCTGGATCAGTCTTATCAATTTCTGCTAACCCTTCTTCGTTAAATCTCACGAGTAAATCATCTACTGTTCTTTTTGATTCTTTTTTTTGTATAGCCTGTTTTGTTTGTTCAGTTTTCGCTGCTATTTTTTCGAGTTCACCGATAACAGATTTCCCCGTCTCGGGATCATCCCCCAGTATAGCACGCTCTATCTCCTTCGTTGCTGTGGTTACTGGTTTAAACAATTCTTCAGATCCCGCAGCAAAATCAGTCTGAAGACTCTGTCGTTGTTGTAGTTTATTCCGTACAGATTAATGAATTGGTACAAATCTCCTGATTGCATCCAGTCGTTCACGAGCCAATCGGGTTGTTAATGCTTCATGGACCATTATTTGAAATCAGAAACAATTTTTCAATTGCAAAACAATTTTTCAATCCGACCTAACACCATCGTGGAAGTGTTATTTCATCCTATCAGGTTTGAGGGAAGTGTGGAAATCCTTATAAAAATAATTAATACCACACTTCCCTCATTCTATTTTGATCAATCTGAACCGTTCTTCAATTTTTATTCAGTGTGAAATATTTTCACTGTTTTTGACATTATCAATCAAAAAATGCTAAAAAAAATTAAAATCTCAATGAGGGACGGTCACAATCAAATAATGATAAATGGTCGGTCAATCAAATAATGATAAATGGTCAATCAAAATTGTTCATTTTCTTGAATTAACGCCCGTAGGTTTCTAATTTTAGAATTAACCTCCTTTTTCAATTCGTATTCGTTACCTAATTCTTTTCGTATTCGTTCTACGATAGTATATAACGGAGCGAATACACTTACGTCACTGGAGAATGCAAGAGAGTCCCGAATAGAATTCTTAATTCTTTTGATGAGCGCGTATTGCTTTGGCAGCATATATTTATTGTTGTTAACTCCGTATTCAATATCCTGAAAATCAGACATGATTTGATCAGGATTTAACCCATCCGATAGTTCAATATCTCAACTATTCAATTTTAAAATCTCGGATATAATGCTATTCATATTTTCAGAATTCATTATTCTATAACAATGACATATTTCTAAATGAAAAATATGACGCATTAGACGTAACTAAATCGAATTTTCTGTCCAGTCCCTTTTGAAATCGCAGATCGATAAATCCCCTTTGCAACTCTTCGTACTGAGGGTCCACGAATATCGAAATGCCTACCGGCGCTAGCTATCGATTGAAATATTTTTTCTTCGTTAGTTATCGTATTCAAAGATTTCACAGGTCTCTTCCCAACCGTTTTGCATTTTCCAGTCTTCCCTCGTTTGGTATTCTCACTTTGAGTAACGGCTTCTAGATTTGATAAAGAATTTTTCTTTGGATTAGAATCCTTGTGATCAATAACAAAATCATCCTCGATCAATCCATAAAAACACTCGTACACGAAACGATGGCAGTAATAAAATTTCCTTTCAGCGCCAAACTTCAAATATCCCCCACCGTTGTCAGAACCAACTGGTTTCTTCAGTCTGCGGTTTCTTACAACACCATCACTATATGCTTCATAATTTGTGATCACAGGGTGTTGTCTGAATTCTTGGTTCATTCGTATACTAAATACTATTTGTCTAATTCATTGTTTGGTTTAATGATAAATCTTTCGATGTAGTCTTGAGGAGTTCTTATGATTTTGTCAGGGACGTTGTCGCTGACAGTGTCAGGGTCAGAGACTTTATCAGGGTCATAATTTCTGATTGATTGTCCATTTTTTATTCTTTTATCATAATAACGCTTCAACTCCCTGTATCGCTTACCACCGCAATTCAAACACAACTGCGATTTTCCCCTGACCCCAACCCCACATCGTATGCAGGGTAACGGGCCAAGGCTTCCACGACGAAAGCTTTGCATATGATACCCACAAAACTCATTTCTGCATGATTTGTTACACGGGGTTACTGATCCAATCATAAGCCACTTGCAGTGATTCATTATATATAAATTCTTCATTTAAATGGATGTTTTAATTATAGCATGAGGGAATTAAGAAGAACGCTTTCGAAAAATGCTGAATTCAATGCTGATAAGGAGTTTAAGAGATTATTGAAAATTAATCCTAAATTTAATATCGATAGACCCAAAAAACGTCCAATAGACGGAAATATGAGGGAGTTTAAGAGATTATTGAAGATTAATCCTAAATTTAATCTCGATAAACCCAAAAAACGTAACAAACGTCAAATAGACGGAAACATGAAAGAGTTTAAGAGATTATTGAAGATTAATCCTAAATTTAATCTCGATAAACCCAAAAAAACGTAACAAACGTCCAAGAGACGGAGACATGAAAGAGTTTAAGAGATTATTGAAGATTAATCCTAAATTTAATCTCGATAAACCAAAATAACGTCCAATAGACGGAAACATGAAAGAGTTTAAGAGATTTTTGAAGATTAATCCTAAATTTAATCTCGATAGACCAAAAGAAACGTCCAAGAGATTATTGAAGATTAATCCTGAATTTAATCTCGGTAAACTCAAAAAACGTTTAATAGACGGAAACATGAGAGAGTTTAAGACATTATTGAAGATTAATCCTAAATTTAATCTCGATAAACCAAAAAAAAACGTCCAAGAGATTACCCTGGAAAGATGCTCAATTCAATCTCGATATAGTTTCTAATACACCAAAGAATACAATTCTTGACAAAGCCATGATTAGTAAAATCAGAGACTGTTTTAATGAATTCAAGCGTGATGGAGCATCTTATTGTTGGTCAACATTTCGAATTGATGGTGTTGTTGACGCTACCATGAATGATGAAAAAGCAGCAGTGATAATTTCACGTGTTGGGGAAAGAAGGTATTTTTTCCGAATAAAATTCATTATCGAAGTCGATGGCAAATGGATTATTAGGGATAAATTTGAACCAATCCTCAAGAATTAAAAAGCTGTCATTGTGAGTAGAGATTCCAAACCAGGAATTCTAACCGGCATTGACAAACCATACTACGAAAGATCTTATCCCGTAACAGCAATGGTTTATGGGATATATCCGTTAAATGATAAACCCGATATCGCAAAACTAGCTCCTATGAAATATTCTAGTTCACTGAATTGTGTAGCAACACGGGTAATGGAACACTTCACAAATGCATCCCGAGGAAATAAACTAACTGATCTGCGACGTAGGAAAATAACCGAGTGGGAACTGACAGTGAAACAGCATGGTGCAAAGATTTCTGATATAGCTAAATTAGAAGCATCATTAAAATTCCCAATATCAGTAACAACAATAACCGGAGAAGTATTATACGAACCGAAATATCAATCGCGAGGAGCTCCAATACAGATTATTGATCATAACAAACACGCGTGGACACCTGCGGTAACAGTATTTCCACGAGAACGAACCGTGATATATATCCCCGAGGAATTTTCCGGGGATGTTTTCTATGAAGAGAAATTATTCGATGATATTCATGCGTTGTGTAAGGAAGATCCTGTCTCAGTGTGGTTACTTAGAAGTGATCAAGATCCCGAAATAGGATTTGATCAATTTGTAAGACCAAATGGCGAATTATATCGCGTTGAAGAATTAGATAGCAGAATGAGAAAAATCGCTAGTGATTTTTCACCGGAGAATTCCCATGGAAAACTACTCACGGATAGTTTTACTATTCCATCAGTGGTAGCTCACTTCGCAAGAGAAAAAAACTCATGGCGTCCAACACGAAGTGATTTTCTCGAGGATGTTAAATTGAGTTGCGTCAAATTTGGTCATGGAGGACTGTGGAATACGAAATACCATCGTGATGGTATGATTTCAATTGATATATCCACGTGTTATCCCGGAAGTTTTCTCGGATATGGGGAATGTGCTGAGTACTTCAAACGATTTGGACACCTCACGCATGAAATGAATCGTGTTGCGATTAATGGACCATTGCCTGATTTTGATTTAACCGGATTCGCTCGTGTGATATCATTTGAATTAGCGTCAGGATTACATCCGTGTAGTTATGTTTGGCTCGGTAGACACCTATCTGAAAAACACTGGATGCCAATAGTGCTATTGAGATATATGATTGATTGTGGTATGCTAATATCGTTGATTGTTTCCGAGGCTATTATATGCTATCGAGCTCAGAAAGAAGTTTGGCTACTACAACCCGATCTAGATCGTATAATCAGCGAACTACGAAAACAGTGTCCAGATTTCAGTGAAGAAGAAATCATAATTTGGTCTAAAAAGTTATTTGAAAGTAAAAAAGAACAAGCAAAGGATCTCGGACGAAGAATAATCGGTAAATTTACCCAGGGTGGAAGATACGACAACGCAAAATATTCTTCGCGGTTGATCATAAACGTCGCTGAATACGATTTTATTGTAACGGATTTAATGAAACAGGGAAAACTTGTATCCCGTAAGGATGCTTTTCTATAGCATGGTGAAAAATTAGGTACGGTTGTTACCTACTGTGATGGATATACTTCCCAGTATACACATTTAAGATCATCTATGCTAGCCTATGCTTCTATTAATCTATTTTCGATGATAAATAGATTTCCTAATACCGCGGTTAGAGTGGCCACTGATTCGATGTATATACACAATAAGTACAAATCAGCTGTAGCTAAATTCACAGATCCCGAAGAAAATTGGGGGCGTTGGCGATTTAAAAAGGAGATGCTACATGAGTATTGTGAATCCGCAGACGTTGCCATGGATGATAAATATCTTTGTTGTAACCGTATTGAAATTCAATCAGAATTTTCTAATGCACCACCGGTATCTGATCCAGTATGTAGATACAAGACAGTTTATTTAAACGGTTGTGGTGGGTCAGGAAAGACAACTCGTGCAATTGAATTATTTCGTCGGTCAACCATGATTGTGCTAACACCGACTCACAGACTCGCCAGAGAGATGATACAGCGAGGGGTAAATGCCTGTACTTACCATAGTTTCTTTCGATGGAAGGGTGACAAATGGACTCCTGAGCGTATGGGTGATAAATTCATTCCTGAAATCATAATCTGGGATGAAATATGCACAGTGTCATTAGATGTATTACAAACATTTCTCGAGTGGTTGTTAAACAAAAACACAAAAGTCGTCATGTGCGGTGATCACGGCCAACCACCACCATTTGTCGGTGCATCTCCACATGAATGGCTAAGGGGTTTTGTAGACTATTATGAAGAAATTACCACTGATTATAGATCACTTGATGAACGATTACGAGAATTCAAAGCGCTAATTAGATTACAACCGGATAGAATCCAATGCGAAATAGCGCGTGAAGTGATTTCAGAAACTCCAATGAATGATTTCTGGGAAACATGGAGACCAAATGATTTGATAATTGCAAGTAGAAAAATAGTCAGGGACACACTTCAGATGAAGTTATTTGAATTGCATAAAGAAAAATTTGCAACGCTTCCAGTACCCCTTTGTTATAGGCCATCGGATACACGAAAACAGAACATTGAAGTTGATATTCGAGGACAGAGTGAAAAGCAAATTCTCGTATTAAATGATATTGTGCTGGTTGATATCAGTGTCGTCGAAAATGCATTGCGTGCTAATAAATCCCCGTGGACTCTAGGATACGCAGCAACAATACATTCTTCACAGGGATTGACTATCACAGACACAATTGTTTGGATGGTGGATAATCACATCGAATGGTCGAATTTAGTCTATCTCGCAGTGTCCAGAGTACGAAAAATAAATCAACTTCGAAGAATTATTTTCGATGATAATGACACCACAATAAATGATATTGATGTTAGCATCATTAATAAAAAAACTCTCCGGTTACAAACAACAGGACAAAAAAAAACAACGAGAATTTGATATTGATGCTGAATTAACAATTAGGCTGAAGAAACAACAGAATAATCACTGCGCGAGTTGCAATTGTATAATGCGTTGGCAGTATTCGGATAAAGATCCTCGCCAATTTACCGTAGACAGAAAAAATAACAGTCTCGGTCATGTCAGAAACAATGTGATGTTGACTTGTCTTGAGTGCAATAGACGCAACGGTGCTAGTTAAGACCATGCGGTGGCAATTGAGTATCCTCGGGAATTACCTGTAGTTGTTGTCGAGTAAATCCTCTTTGAGGGGCAGTTGAATCCAGTTTATAGACTGGAGGTCTACCCGTAGATCGTGTTATTCTAGATATCTTGTGTGTAGTAACACTCCAAATAGGATCAGTAGCCCTTTTTCTACCCCCTTCAAGCTCTCCTGGTTCGTATAAGTACCTCACAATGACATTACTACCAGGAATTGGTTCTTTGAAATCTTTTTGTGGTTTTTCAGGTATTGACTTCTTTTTAATCGCGTTGATAGGTTTCATGTTGATTGTTCTAGTAATCTCGTTATTCAGTGCAGTAATCACAGATGGTAATCTTTTAACCCATTCACGGGATCGCTTTTCTTGAATGAATTCTTTTGCGTATTGATATCCAAATAAACGCTCAGCAATCGTCCGATTAAATCGTTCTACAATGGCCTGATCGCGATGTAGTGCAGTATGCCCTCGTCGTATGGTGACATTATGATGTTTCATTGTAGATAACACTGCACCCTGAAATTCCTTGCCGGGATCAACCTGCAATAGATTTGGCCAGCGTAGTGGGCCTCGTCGATAAATCCTTTCAAATGCAGAAGCGACTTCAGTGGCTGATTTTGTTTTTAACGGTTCTGCTTCTTTGTATCGACTTGCAATATCAACTATGGTTAAAGCGTATTTGTAACCACGATCATGTGGCAGAAATAATATATCAGCCTGATGAACTTCATTACGAGCGGTCACATCAAAATGCGAGAATTGAATTTGTTTAGGCGGTGGTAGATAAATTTGCCATAATGCCTGTTTGGATAACCCATTAACCGCAGTGGTTTTTTTTCACTTTTGCAGCGCTAGCGAGTTTATGGACTGCTGATTTACCCCTCCAGTATCCTCTTGGGGAATAATAAATTGATTCCATATTATTAATTACCGGCACCTAACATCAATTTACTTTTCATAGCCGATTTTATTAAAAAGGAAGCCAATTTTTCTTTGAAGGATTTATCAGGAATAGCATTTAACACATGAATTAATTTCACATCTCCGAGATGCCTGTGTTGCAGATTGCTGCTTTTATAAGCAACATCATGAAGGTGACAGGCCTTATCAATGGCGTTTATTGGTTCTTCACCGGGTCGGGACTGATTTTGATTATTGAGTCTGATATCAAGTCTGGTTCCCGGTCCACAGTAGCTATATCCTGGAAGGTGCTTTTCTCCGGGGTACTTTGCCCATGGGGTTCCAGGGAGCTTTGCCAATTTGGCTGCGATATCACCTCCTCGTTTTTTTTTAAAACATCTCCGAATTGTAAAATCTTTGATTTTGTAGAAACAAATCTAAACTTTTTAATACCACATGTTGCACATCTACCAGTAAGTGCTGATCTGTTATTTTTAGTTGTAACCGTCGTCACATCATTTGTGCTAGTACGCGTTTTACACTTCATACAATATAGATCCATAATTTATGTATAGAGATATGGATATAATTGATTTTCAGCGACTAAAACAAGAGAACCAGTTAAGCATCATGCAGCGCTACCAAACTCTATCCGGATGATTATAATCGGGCCATCTGGATCCGGTAAAACGCAATAGTTGCTAAATTTAATAATGAGATGGATGAAGTGGGATAAGTTGTATTTAGTTGCCCCTAGCGTAGATGATCAACGATGTTATGAAGTGTTAAAGGATTTTAACGAGAATGCATCAGAAATTAAGGGTGAGAACGCCATTGAATTTATAACCGATATCGATGAAGCACCGAGTATTGATGATATTGATGGAGATATTAACAATTTAGTCGTATACGACGATATAATGTTGGATAAACAAAAAAATCCTGCTAGGATCTTTTCCAGAGGCAGGCATAAAAACACTGACGTGATATATGTCACTCAACGCTACACTCAGGTTCCAAAAGTCATCAGAGATAACTGCAATATTCTTGCTGTATTCAACGGAGTTGATACTCATACTCTTAGAAATATATGGCAGACATGGTATTCTGATATGGACTTCAATCAATTTAGAAATTTCTTTAGTCATGCTCAGTCGACTCTGCACGGATTCGCAACAATAAATTTGCATGATCCTCGGACACGATATCGTATCGGACTGGATCAAATATTCGGTTGAAATCATTTATTATTTTTTGTTAACCTGTAGCAGCAGAGAGGGTGATGACCACATCGTTGCGAGAAAAATTGATTAAAAAATCGTAAAATCTCCGTTTTGCAAAAATGGAGACTTTTTTTTGGCTAAAATGAGATTCGTAGGAAGCCTTATATTTTGTTCGAAAACGTGGTATGTAGGCCTTATTTTGCTCGAAAACGTTATCTGTAGGCCTTATTTTTGCTCGAAAAGGGTGGTCTGTTCACACCCTCTGCTGCTACTCCGTTAGTAACGGTTGTGGTAAGCGAATTAATAACATGCTTAATTGCTAATTAGTGCTTTGTTTTCTCTTCTTTGTCGTTTCAGTAGAAATGTCAACCAAATGCATGAAATGCAAAAGGTTCAAAGCAAAAGAAGACATCCATGACTCTTGCATTGTATGTACCAAGTGTACATCATCTATACAATGCAACGTGTGTAATACCTGGACAGAGCACATGTGGGATGATGTAGTCCAGAAGGCAGCAAAATGGAGGGATAGACGGAATAAGTCGAAGAAAGATAGCAATGATATCCTCAGTTTACATCCGAAGTCAGCCTCCATTGCGAGTTTTGTGGGGAACGCTGGCCGCCCCCACCTAACTTTCGTTGTTTTCAACAATCAGCCACAGTCACAAAAGAGGCAACGGCAACGGAGGAAAATAATGTTGGCATGGTCCAACATTCCACCTTTGAACAGATGCGTCATTGGTCCAGGAAATGACGACACAATTATTGACATCAGGCCAGATGTTACCCTTATTACCCGCGCTAGTTTCCACATCTGTTTCCGACTCTTTGGCGGAGTGTTCCCTCAAGTTTAGGCTGCCCAGTGGGCGTAAGCCTCCTCGCATGTCCGAGCATGGCTTTCGTACCAATAAGTCAGGACGTATGCGGTTTTTACCGGATCCATCGGATCTATTTCATTATACAATTTCGCCTTCAAAGGCCATCCAGCCTTCCCAGCATGGGGACCTTATTGATACAAAGGTCCGACCAGTTATGATTTACGGGGATTTTATTGTCAAATCCGTCCGTCAAGCTGTACCGCCGGCAACATACCAATACAATGACGGAGATTTTAGTGAGAAATCTGTCCGTTCAGCCCGCCCGTTAGAGCGGACGCAGCTGGTGATAGCCGGACCGTCGCCAACATTCAGGCCGTCCATATTTTTACGGCTGATCCACAGGGGAGAGTTAATGACACTGTCAAGGATGACGGAATTGCGTCATCTATGCCACCTGGTATGCTCTATCCAAAGATGCAAGCTTTACCAGAACATGACTTGGCTAACTGTGTGACAAAACTCCTGCAAAGCAGTACACAGATCCAGCCATGGAACGGACTGGGATTAGCTTCAAGGCCGCAGTGCCAGAAATTTATAAAGTGTTAGCAACTTCAGAATGCCCTCCACCTATTACCGCCACTCAAGACTTCAAAGCTAAGGCGTCTGTATCTCTGAACAAGGAGGAAGAGACTTCGTCTTTCCGGCTCCTTCCCCAGTCGGCAAAAGTTAAGGAGATCAATGGTCGTCAGTCAGGACGAATAGGTAATCCGGGGAATGCTAAGGCTTTCTTTTCAGAAAACCAGGTATCTTCGATGCTCTCGGGTCGCTGATACAAAACTCACTCCGACGCCTTCAGTACTGATGTCCCGGCCCTTAAAAAATATGGCTGCAGTTCATATGTCCGCTCCACTGTTTTATAAGGTGAACAAAAATGTGTTCCATGCCACATGAAAGCTATTCCGAAATGTAGTCGCTACGTCTTCAATGTTAGACTTGGCTTCAGTAGCTATTTTCGGGCTCGCAGAAACATCCGGTAATGACCACGCTGGGGAATCGACGGCCCTGATTGCAAAAGTCATGCAATCTTTACAATTTGGAGGAAAAATTGAAGAAATTCAGAGGAAGGCAGCTCAGGAACTGCCCCTCCAACTCGCCTCCCAAAACTTGCAGGCGTTTCGAAACAATCAGCCATTGCCACAGTGTAGAGATAATGGGTGGACCAGGGACGAAAGATCCTTACAACCAAATATGCACAATGCCGGAAGACAACAGTCCTACCTCCCGACATCCCGCGGACAGCCTACCTGTGGGCTGCCGCCTCCTGCTATTCCAGGACCATTGGACCACTTGATTTCCTCAGAACAAATGGGTGATCCAGGTCCTTTTGGAGGGACTTCTATTTCATTTATCCAATCCCCTTTCTGTCCTCCTCTCCCCTATTCACGGACGTACCGTCAGATTGGGAGAAGGATGCCTTTCTAGAACAGAAGATACGGTTGCTCATATAAAAAAGGGCTGTGGAGATTGTGAGAAAACCACAATTGCCGAGATGTCCCAATACTGTTTCTTAGCCATAAGGCGAACGGCAGGTTGAGGCCGATCGTCGACCTCAGTCGTCTTAACCAATTCATTTTACCACCGAAATTCAAGATGCATGGAAACAGCGAGATCAATCCGTCTTTCCATCCGACGGGACGAGTATGCCGTCAGTCTAGATGTAGCCGACGAATCTTTTCACGTCCCTATCCACCGCGTGTCACGGAAATTTCTCCGATTTGGTTATCACAACTCGGTTTATCAGTTCCAGGCCCTAACCTTCGGCCACATTATCAGCCATTGGGCTTTTATCAATGTTATGGATTGCGTTGTCAATCTGTTCCGCTGAATTTCATCTACAGTGACGGCAGTGTACTTTGATGACATCCTCCAGAAACATATGGTAAGTTCTACTCTGCTCAATGGAAGAAACGATCTTTTCTCACTTTTAGATCATTTAGGCTTTCTCGTGAACTGTGAAAAGTCCGATCTCCGTCCCTCCCAGAGTTTTATACATCTGGGTATACACCTGGATATGGAGGTTCTCACCAAACTAGACGTGGATTTCAGCGAGGGAGTTCTTGCAGAATACTCAATGTGGCGGAGAACTTGATCCAGCTGAGCAGTCTTTTAATGCGCTCCTTAAAAATGACGTCACTAGCACAAAGGAGCCCTTTATTAAGTCCCCTCAATGAAGCAATAATGATCACGACCGAGATGGGATCATTCCTGCGTTAATTGCACAAGCCCGGTTGACTGTCCACGTCGATTTCTCTGGAGATGACCCTAGCGGAGATAACTGTATGTACCGATGCCATTACCTAAGGTTGGGGTGCCAAACGGTTGCCGGGGTTCGCTACCATCAGCGGGACGTGGGAGCCCGGGAGAGTCCTTTCCACATCAACCTTTTAGAAATGAATGCTGTCATCAATGCCTTACATTTATGGAAGGATCAACTCATATCCAAGACTGTCATCATATGTCAGACAACTCTGTGGTGGTGTTTTACCTCCTCAAACAAGGGGGCACTAAATCAACAGACTTGTGTATTCTGATCTGGCAGTTTCTACGTTGCTTAGAAAACGTCCACATCAACGTACAAATCAGAGAAATTCCCGGCAGCCTCAATGACTTGGCCGACACTCTATGCAGGAAAGTTCAAGTCATTCACACGGAATGATCACTCCATTAATCAGTCTTGTTTGCACACTTTTGTGGCGTCCTATGGTCGATCTTTTTGCGACAAGGTTGAATCGCAAGTCTTCGGCTCCAGACACTTAGGTTTGAGCCGTGAGTGTTCTTCCAATCAATTGTGATGGAATGTAATCATACGTCTACTCTTCTACGGTCTTGGCACCGAAGATAATCCAGAGGTTAAGGGGTCACAACTGTCAGATGATTCTGATTGTCCCTCTCAGCTTGAACAAGTCCTGGGTCATCGATCTACTCGATCAAGCGAAAGATATACCCAGGAATATTCCAGCCACCCCAGATCTTCTCAAGCAACCGCGATGACGGGTGTTCCACCCCTGACCGTACCGTCTTCTGCATGCTTGGATCTTGTCCGGACATCCTTGCGAGACAAACAATTTAAACCTTCGATTGTGGAGAAAATGTCGAGAGCAAGAAGGCCTTAAACTCTGAAGAAGCAGCAGAGAGTGTGGACAGACAGAAACTATTTCAGACAAAGCGAAACTATTTCAGACAAAGTCCTAAAAAATTTCAAACCGAACTATTTCAAGCAAACCAAAACTATGTCAAACCGAAACTATTTCAAACCGAAACTATTTGATATAGACAAAAAAAGAAATGGTTTTGGTTTGTCACGCTATTGAGACTCTGTCTCCAGACAGACCCGGCACTGATTGCGTTTTGGAGACGAATTGAAAATCCTTTACGATTTCCCAAACAGACTGATTTGTAAAATCTCTCCTCGTAAATCAATCAGATTTTTGGACTGGTCAGTGAGTTTGAAATTAATTCTCGTTAACGAATCATTATGACATCGCATATAGACCGGATTAGTTGGATCCTCAAGGATTAAAAATCCGGGTGGAGCCGTTCGTACAAATGAATATAAAATATATCCCTGCTTGGCTTGATATGATCTTTCAAGATTTATTTGGTAACTTCATTCGATGACATCACATATTAAATTCCCATTTTGAGGAGCAATATGCCTACCACCACCATCTTGGTCATTATTATGTTTGAGGATGGTTGAACCCTTGTGTTGTTGTCTCCATGCGGTGAATATCGCAGTAAACATTTCATTGATAAGATCATTAACTGATTTTTTTTAGTTCGTTTGCGTTATACCCAGGAAACTTGAAATTCGGTAGATCATCTTCTATTATATTATATACAGTTAGGAAATTTCGTTTAGAGTAATTAATGTTGTCATCGCTATGATTAATTTTTACTTGAATTACTCGCTGGTTGATATATTCTATGTCGGATACAAGTTGATTTAATATTTCAATTCGTTTAATGATTTCACTTCGATTAGACTCATGGAAAATATGTTGTAGTCGTTGTAGTTGTTGACTGTGTTCTTGATTGATCTCTCTAAAGTATTCAATAATTCTGTTATGATATATATTTATATATGTAATTGATTCTGGAGTCTGTCCAACCTTAAATCTCCAAGAAGGCGGAATCCTGATCAACAAAATTAAAATAACTACCCGGCAGTGATGACTTTTTATATCGAGGAGGTGTTCTCGATATGATGTGGTGATTTCATGGTATGAGTATTTATCCGTGACATAATCAGATTTTTTAGGCTTGGGTAGTGGTGTTATTTCAGGCCATCCTAGTGTTGTTCTGATTGAGCTCTGATAGATATCTACGGCATACCCGCGTG
Organism: Unio pictorum; assembly: GCA_030141615.1. Classification (NCBI taxonomy): domain Eukaryota; kingdom Metazoa; phylum Mollusca; class Bivalvia; order Unionida; family Unionidae; genus Unio; species Unio pictorum. The sequence continues at coordinate 8,017,442 of JARLTB010000061.1, forward strand.
AGTTTATTTCAATCGCGGATGATAGTTTTGGTTGATGAACTGTTATAGCAATTTTCGATTTTTTTCCAGTAATGGATTTTATTCTGCGTTGAACTTCATTATTGATTTGTTCAATTTGGTATGACCCAGATGGTAACGAAACAACGTTCCAGTCAGGAGTTCCGTCTTGTTTTTTCTTACTCGCAAACACCAAGGAATTATTCGGTTGCTGACCACCGAAAGGTACTGATCTAATGTTAGGCCAACTATGGTAAACTCTTAATTTTGCTTGTGCTATTTCCTTCACGGGAACTGCAGTAGGGAAATTCACACTGAATTCAGGATTCCTTGAGGTTAATGATATCATGCTGATTTTCACCGGGATTGTGTTTTCCGCAATTCGTTGAAGTAGTTCTTGTGATATTGACATTGTTATTATACTCATGTTGCTTTTCTAGTTTTGACATCGCGGAATCATAACACGTACCATCGCGAAAAACTCATTATCGGATAATAACGTGTCATAGAGGGAGGATGATATCATCGAGGATAATTGTGAGTATGCGGTTGGCACAATATGGAATTTAAGTACATAGTCTTGTAGTTTACGCTGGATTCATGATGAAATTTTGTTTTGTTATAATCGAAATTATTGCCGCGATTGTTGTCGTCGCTGATATACAAATTGGAACAGCTATCGGAGCAGTCATTGTTACCGAGGAGAGTATAATACCTTCTCCGCTGATTACACCTGATTCCGAGTACACGGTAACGTCATCTGCGGTAATTCTTCGTCGGTATTTTGTTATTTTTACTTGATACTCCTCAGTGAGTGTTTTGAGATTAGTTTTACATTCTCTGACCTGATCATAGCGATATTGCTATGACGTTGCCAATGATGACATTTAAATTATTACAATAGATTTCAAATTGTTTGCAATAAAAAGCGCTGGCGTTAAATTCGTCAGCGAATTCAATTAAGTTGTTTACTTAAATCCGCTACGAATTCCACATACGATGTTATTGAAACCACAGCCAAATTATTATCAGTGGATATTATTGTGAATCGTTCAGTTGTTCCTTTGTCGATGATCGTTGATATCATATTATTGACCCCAGATGAACTCGTTAATGAAATATTAAATTGAGTCGGTGACACTAGTGTTGATCGATAAAAAGATTTGACGGCCGCGTGGATATTTAATGTTATTTTGTGGCGTCCACGCAAATGATCCGTGTTGGATGGGTTACACATTATTTACGATATTTTTATGTTCATGAGGGATTTTTATTTTTTCAAATTTTTCTACCATTCTTGGGAAATCATCCATGATACATCATTGGTCGTTTTAATATCAGCGTTGATAGCTTATATTTCGCCAATTAATCGCGGTTATGTCATCGAGTTTCGTGATAATACCAGCAAGATCTGTTTTGATTTCTTCGGGTTTAGCATTTTTACCCAAAAAATTATCGACGGCATCATCGGTTTGTTTTAAAGTTTTTAGGTAACATAGTAAATTGTTCGATATGAGTTTCATAATCGGATCGTAGTTTTGTCAAAACATCGATAGTTGGTTTTATGGTCACCGGTGGATTTCTAATGAAATCCAACTTAGATTTGTCAATATTGTCAACTATACTTCTTTGTAATTCAGAAAACTGATCGAATTTAGTTATTTGGTCGTCGTATTCATCGCGTATTGTTTTAATGGTTCTAAATTGTTAATTCTATCCACAATAGTTGAAATGATAACATCTGGTTTGATATTACACTGATCGGAAAAAACGCGATAGCGTTTTCCGTTACAGCGCGTTGTTTAACTAAAACATCATCCAGGAAAATTTTACTATTACATTGGGATTAACACTTGCGAGATTTAACATCACGGATATTTCAACTTCGAATTTTTTTTTTACATCTCCGGTTGCAGATATTTCTGCGGGGAGTTTTTCAACCTTGATAGTTCTTTCCCCCAAATATCAATCATTATACTCTAAGATCTCTCTAAAAATCGATTACTCCTATATTCATGTACGGTCTTATGTGGTGGTTTTCCCGATGATGAAAGAGCGTCGAGGACATTTAATACTTTTATGCCGCATATTGGTGGGTCATTCATTTTCTGTGTTGGTATCGTGGAATACCAGATAGAAGTTTTAAAGCAGTCTATATAACGCATAAACTCTTTAGGCGGCACTAATCCATATGAATCGAAAAAACAATTGCACGCGGATCAATCGCGTATGCAACCCAGTGGGTTCCAGGTCCGGTGCTGTTTTCCAGATTAATGATACCGGTTTCAGCGTTATTTGGTTGTTGTGGTAATTGATCTCTCATAAAGACACCTCTACAGTTTTGTATCGCTAGCTTTTTAGCAGCATCGAGTAAATCAAAATTTGACATGGGAACTATAGGTTCTGGCGATGGAACGTTCGGCGATATCTGCTATATCGGAGTTAGTTAACTGTTGCTAGTCTCGGGCCCTTTCCGCTATATCATAAATGCGGAGTTCCTGGTAGTCTTAGACCCTTTCCTGATCGTTTCTTATTTTTATACCCGCTTCCAGTTGCTTTCTTTAGTGCCATCCCTGCCGCTGTACCAACGGCTACTAACGCAGCAGCTTTCGCCACCGCTGTAGCCGCGGGCGCAATCAACGCTGGTTACACAGCGAAAAGTGGGAATATACCACCTGATTTTATCATGTTCGTACTTGTGGCCGCAGAGAGAGTGACCTGAACACCTTTTTTATCTTTGATGTCATCATCGAAGTGTTTTATCTGACTAGTTGTCAACGACAATTTATTCTGACCACCAGACATCTTATTGTGATTCATCGATATTGAGGTTCCTCATTTTTTAGTTGATTCCAATTGCAATTTTGTTTAACTTTACCAGGAGTTAATGTAACACTAACATGACTATATTACATTTTTTATTACGAGATTGATCTAATTGTCTACCTGTTTTTGAAAATATTACATTTTTTCCACTGGTGCATCAATTACTCTCATTCGTCCACCAACACCTTCGAGTAGCATTGATTTGTCGCTCCGAATAACAGCAACTGCTCTGTAATTCGGGATAGTGGCAACACCACCTACATCCGGACGGGTTACACGAGCTCTGAAGTGTATGTCAACTACGGACTGTCTAGTTAAGTCAAGATGTTCCAGCGAGAAGTAATAGATGGGATATAGTTTTCTAAAATCCAACTGTGATATTTGCAGACCGTTATATACGTTATTATCGCGCCCCATAAATGTCAACAAACGATGATACGCGCGTGCTATTTGGTTGGTTCCGTAATCAGGTAGTATATTCTCGGATAGTTCCTGTTGGCCATTTATTCTCAATGATACTTCATTAACACCTATTTGATTAAATATCATATGACTCCGTTCCTGAGAGTTTAATCACGCTTTATCCTGTAACGCAATAAATATATGACGCGGAGCTGAAAAACCTTGTTTTGATACCAGGTGCCATGTAAATGTACCATCAGTAATAGAATCCATGTCATCCGTTGCTGTTGTTAGCCATGATAGCAATGATTTTCCTCCATGATCCATAAATGATAGTAATCTTTCTTCCATGGTGAATGATGGAGTCATTACTGGCATCCACAATGATAGTTTTGATATAATGACTTTACCAGCAGCAACACCAGCATCACGCCATATTGCATCATTATCACTGTATGCTTCGCTTCATAGATAAATTTTCTAACATTTCTGCAATATCCGAAAATGTGATGCAATCGAACAGCAAATGAAAATTGTCGACGCTGTCCTTGCAACATTGCTACGTGTGTTGAAAAACCCTAGGTAATAATTAGAATTAGTACTTTTTCTAATATCAAAGTTAAAAGCTGGTATTTCTTCGTGTTCACCATCATCTGGTTGTGGACCAACTGCATTAGCTCTTGGTGTCATTAATTTAGTTTACGGAATGTGTTCAGCTTGATTAGTAACATCCTTGGAGATCATCATAGATGGACCTGCCGATCTTGTATAATCATCAGAATATCTTGCTAACCCCACTATTGCTGTGGCAACATCAACCTCACGCTCCATAGACTCGATTTCTCTTCCATCAATCATATATCAGCGGGTAGAAAGTATTTGTTGGTATCATCGATTCTTGATCGAATATCCGGTTGTACTGCATGATAGGAATATAATTGATAATCGCGGACAGAATCACTCTTGGGTACTGGGACGTCCATATCAAACGCTGGGTCAGGAGACGATTTGAACATATTATTATATACTTCTTGATCTAAATCGCGATCTCACTCGCGATTTCAAACTACTTTCCGCTATCATATTTTTAGTAATATTTCCCTGAGTGTCATATCCATCATTCATCCGTGATGCTATATTCTGATCCACTGCGTTGTTTATTATTTTGCTAATACTCGCAGGCAAAAGTTCCGTAGATGGTAGTGGTCCCAATGACGAAGTCATCGGTGGTTTCATTCTTCGTCGAACTAACGCTACTAGTTTTTCCTTAGCCCAGGAAAATGCTTTCCTTGCAACATCACTAACAGCGCTAATACCCTTATCACGAATAACAGCTATAGCTTTCATTGATAATTGTTTTGCAATTGGTGCTATTTGTGGAGCCCTTCTTGCAAATAACCCTGCAATGGTCTTGCCGAGACCATCTCCATAGTACGCTCTATAAATTGGCAATCGTGAGTTTACTACGTAAGCCATAGTTGGTTTATTGTGGTTGTAGTGTATGGTCATCTTATTTAAATGTCATTTATCTAATCGTAAATTGCTAGCAATTTCAGTGTTTAATCACTGTGGTAACCGTCCGCTAGCTCATCAATAAACTCTCGATATACACCAATATTCATGATACCACCCTCAAATAGTCGTCTGCAGATATCAGCGGTCTCATTAATTATTTCCGGTGAGTTATTTCCAGCTCGTTTCCCTCCTACGAGAATATCTAATCGTAATATATCCGAGATAATACTATTAGGACAATGAACTAGACCACTACCTGAAAGTCCCCTTTGGGCTCCACTTTGAGAAAAACCCTTGCCGGTAGTACCAGTTGCACCCTGACTATCATTATCAGGTGGTTGTGGATCATCAGTTGGTGGTTGTTGAGATAAAGATATTTTCTTTGAAGATTTTTGTTTTTTTCTTCCTCTTTTCGTTGATTTTCTTCCTCTTTTCGTTGTTTTTCAAGTAGTTTTCGTTGTTTTCCTTCCTCATTTCGTTGTTTTTCTTCCTGTTTTCGTTGTTTATCAAGTAGTTTTCGTTGTTTTTCTTCGTTTTTTTGTTGTTCTTCCTCTTCTTCTTGTATTTCTTGCAACCTTTCTTCTCAATAAGCCGCAATTTCTCTTCCATTTCTGTATTCCGATTAGATATTTCAAATACATCTGTGACATATCTAGCGTATGATGAATCCTTTTCTTTATTAGTTTGATTCTTCTAACTTTATAAAGTATATCCTTCCAAGATCCTAGATTTTTAATACATCCTTGTTGTTCGGGTTTCCGAAAATCATTTTTATCTTCGTACCGTGTAGCAAAAAATTATGGAACTCTCCCTCTGTAATCTTATCGATGTGCGCTAAGAATTCAGGAGAAAATCTATCGCGTAAAGTATTGTCCTTTTTTTGATCAAGGGAGGGTTTTGTAGTAGTTTTGATGTTTGTTCGGTTTCCTTCGCTATTTTTTCAAGTACAGGAAGAAAGGCTGTTTTTCCTATCTGTTCCTCAGTAATATCTCCCAATATAGCTTTGTTAGTGGTCGATGCGACTTCCTTAGTAGCAGTGGTTACTGGTTTAAATAATTATTCAGTATACGTTGCGAAGTCAGTTTGAAATTTTTCTCTTGCTTTTAGCTTTTTTCGAACGGAGTCACAAACCGGAATAAATCTCTTAATCGCAGCTAATCTCTCGCGTACTAATCTAGTTGTTAGGGATTCATTTACCATTATAAATATAATATATGATCTAAATTGTAAACGCAAAGTCCATATATAGCTACGCGTTTCATTTTTTATCATGTGAAAATCGAGGGCAAAAATCCCAGGAATTCATTTAGAGAAAATATATTTTCATGAAATCTTGTCGACGGATTAGCTAAAAACGGTACAAAATCAATGAAAAAAGCATCAAATATTTGACGAATTCTTTTGATCAGCCCATACTGCCTAGGAAGGACATACCTATTATTCCAAGAACTATCATGAAGATTATGAAATTCAGAGAGAATCTGATCACAATCTAATTTATATGATAATTGTATTCCTTGATTTTTCAAATTTTAAATATCAATTATAATGACATTCATATTTTTGAAATTCATTATATAAAATATTATATATGTAATATCTAATAAAAAGAAATTAAGGGCCATTTTTGACCCGTTTTCATATGATATGATGAACTACATTAGCTCTAAGGTGTTATTCACATCTTATTGCGCCAAGAGATATACATGAAACACCCCATTTGGATCCCCTCAAGTGTTAATCACATCTGAGCGGGCCCAGAGATTATAATATAAGACAACACATCCCCATTTTGAAAAACTCAGGTGTTATTCACATTTGAGAGGCCCAGAAGAACCACGAAGTATAGCCTCCGAGAGGGGATCTAACTCGTCAAATAACGTGTTAGAACCCCAAGAAGATATGCTTGGTGAATAGACGTCACATTACATATAGGTATATAGACGGCACAATCTCTATTCGCTTTGAAATGCCCTCGCATGTTATCGCGCCTAGAGATATACATATTAGTGTATACAGGCGGTACATCAGAACACCTATCCTGTTGTTGTCAGGCTAGTGAATTCCAATGAATGCAAGGGGTGACAGCTGTTTATATACACACAAAGAGGAAAAAACCCACCAATTCACGTGACGTATAGTGGTTTTCCCATGAGATCATAGTGGAATTTCCGTAACTCCGTTTCATAAACCATACACAAGCCCACACGAGTTATTCCCATTAATGCTACATATAATAATACAGGTATATACAAATTGAATTATATGTCCGGTTCTCTTGGAAATCGCTGATTGATATATTTGTTCTGCAACATATCGTACTGAGGATCTACAAATATCGAAATACTTTCCAGCTTCATTCATTTATTGAAATACTCATTCTTCGTTAGATGCTGTATTAAAAGATTGTATAGGTTTCGCATTTTTCGAGTGTTTTCCAGTCTCTCCTTGTTTGGTGTTTTCACATTGTGTAATAGACTGTAGAGTCGATTAAGAACTGTTCTTAGGATTGGAATCAATATGATCGATTACAAACCCATCCTTTATCAATCCATGGAAACACTCGTATACGATTCTGTAATATTATTTTTCCCTCCAGCACCAAACATAAGTATCCCATACCATTGTCAAAACCAACTGGTTTCCTCAGCCTGCGGTGTCTGACAATATAATCGATGACCACTGGATGTGGTTGAAATTCTTGGTTCATTTATATACTATAATATTATTTGTCTAATTAATTATTTGGTTTAATTATTATTTGGGAATCTATCAATGTAGTCTTGAGGTGTTCTTATGATTTTGTTCTTGACAGAGTCAAGGACGATGACACATAGTCATTGATGGAATCATTGATTGAGTTCTTGATGGAACCTTTGATGGAGTTTTTAACTCCATTATCATAATAGAGCTTTAGTTCTCTGTATGGCTTACCACCACAATTGAGACACAACTGCGACTTACCACGCACACCTACTCCACATCGTATGCAAGATAACGGCCTAACACTTCCACAAAGTACGCTTTGTAAATGATATCCACATAATTCATTTCTGCATGATTTGTTACAAGCTGTTACTGATCCTATCATAAGCCGTTTGCAATGATTCATTATATAATAGATTTTTTATTTAAATACTTGTTTTAATTATAATATGGAGGAGTTTGAGAGATTATCGAAAATTACGCCTTGGAAAAATGTTGAATTCAATCTCGATAGGGTCTCCACTGATGTACCAAAGAGTCTGATAAGTGATATAAGCGTGATAGGTAGAATCCGTGATGGTTTTAATGAATTCAAGCGTGATGGAAATATTGGTCAACATTTCGAATTTATGGTAGTTTTGATACTCCCATGAACTACGAAAGAGCAACTGTGATAATCTCACACCTTGACCAGAAAAAAAGTATTTTTTAGAGTGAAATTCATTATCCGCTCAGAAACGTGGAATTTGATCATACGCGACAATTTTTGAACCCATCTTGACAAATAAGAGAACTGTCACTGTGAGTCAGGATTCCAAACCAGGAATTCTGACCGGGACTGACAAACCGTATTACGAGAGAGCTTATCCTGTAACCGCGGTTGTTTATGGGATCAATCCGATAAATGATAAACAGAGTATTGAAAAATTAAAACCCATGAAATATTCGTCGCTGAATGGCGTAGCAGAACGTATAAATGCGTTGAGTGGAAACAAATTGACGGATCTAAGACGCTAAAGAATTAATGAATAGGGATTAACAGTGAAGGAGAGCGGAGCAACACTTCAAAATGTAGCCGCGTTAGAACGGATACTAAAATTCCCAATATCTGTAGAGACTATAACAGGCGAATTATTATACGAACCGAAATATAAAGCGAGAAGATCTCCAATAAAAATTATTGACCATAAGGCACACGCTTGGACCTCCACGGTAACACTTTTTCCGCGGGATAGAACAATAAAATATCTGCCCGTAGAGAACTCTGGGGGAAAGTTATTTGATTTTATTTACGAGTCTAGTAAAAACGACCCTGAGTCAGTGTGGTTACTTGACAGTTTTGAAGATGAAGAGGGTAAATTCGATCAATTTGTTAAACCTAACTACAATATATATCGTATTGAAGACTGTCCGCAATGACATGAAAAAACTAGCTAGCTGTTTTTCAGCGGCTTACGACGAGCAATTATTAACAAACTGTTTTACAATACCGTCAGTTGCAGCTCATTTCACGAGAAAGATAAATCTACGGAAACCAGCACGCGCAGAATTTCTCTCAGATATTGAATCAAGCTGCGTGAATTATGGCATAGAGGATTATGGAATACAAATTGCGTGTTATCCGGGGAGTTTTCTTGGGTATGGAGAGTATTCTGAGTATTTTAAACGATTTGGACATCCCATACATGAGATGACCCGTGTTACAATTAATGGATCACTGCCCGATTTTGATTTAACCGGAGTAGCTGGTTGGTGTTGTATCGAGTCTGGTCCCGGGTCCACAATAACTATATCCTGGAAGGTGTTTTTCTCCTGGATATTTCGCCCATGGTGTTCCTGGGAGTTTTACTAACTTGGCTGCAATATCACCTCCTGGTTCTTTTTTTTTAAATCATCTGCAGATTTCATAGAAACAAAAATCTAAAATTTTTTGCACCACATTGTACACACTTACCAACAAGTGATGATCTGTTATTTTAGTTGTAATCGTCAAGTCGTTTGTGCTAGTACGCTTCTTACATTTCACACAATATAGATCCATTATTTATTTATAATAACATGAATGTAATTGATTTTGTGATTAAAAAAGAACGAGAACCAGCTAAACACCATGCAGCGCTACAGAATGATATTCGCATGATTATAATCGGACCATCTGGGAGTGGCATGACACAACGCTACTTAATTTGATAATGAAATGGATGAAATGGGATAAACTATATTTGATTGCTCCTAGTGTAGACGATCAGCGATGTTAAAAGGTATTAAAGGTTAACGAGAAAGCAAAATCGGAAATCGATGAGGATATTATTGAGTTTATAACCAATATCAAGGAAGCACCGAGCATTGATGATATTGATGGAAGTATTAATAATTTAGTCGTATATGATGATGTCATGTTAGACAATCAAAAGCATCCGGCTAGGATATTTTCCAGAGGTAGACATAAAAATATCGATGTGATATATATCACTCAACGATACACTCAAATAGCAACAGTGATCAGAGATAACTGCACTATTCTTGCTGTATTCAACGGGGTTGATACACCTGCGCTTCGAAATATCTGGCAAACATGGTGAGGCGGTGATATGGATTAAAATCTCTTTAGAAATTTCTTTAGTCACGCTCAGTCAATTCCACCTGGACTTGTAACGATAAATGTGCATGAATCTAGATCAAGATATCGTATCAAACTTGTCAAAATATTCGGTTGAAATCGTAAATTGCTAGCAATTTCAAGGATTTTCAATTCGACTCCGCATCGCCATCAGCGCCGGGTCTGTAGCGTGACAAACCGAAACCATTTTTCTCTTTTTTTTTGTCTGCCTGAATTGATTTCGGTTTTAAATCCTTTATGATTTTGCATGAAATAGTTTCGGTCTGTCCACCCTCTTTGCTGTGCCAACAGTCTATCTACAACAGTACAGCAAGATATTGTCCAAGGTGGTAGAATGAGAGGTAGACAGAGAAAGAGTGGTTGACTGATTGATTGATTTTTAGCGGCGCACCAGTCATTTTAGGATATTGAGCGCCATACAATAGGTTGTATTTGTACATGTTTAAAAATACTAAAAGGTTTAATATAGACCAGCGATATTAAAAGCAATTATTTGAAAGTAAAATGGTACGATATTAGTGACAGTAAAATATAATTCTTCCCAATCAAAGGGAGATGTAAATGGTGTATGTTGATGAAAAGATGTTGAAAATAAGAGGCGATATTTGCATTAGATAAAAATGCTCTAGGTGATGGCATACAAGGTCTAGTTTAAAATAAAGATTTACTTATTTCAGGAAATCTAAAATACAAGTGATATGTATAGTATTAAAAAGTTCCTTTATGTAATGTTCATAATAGTACTTTTCACGAATAGGTTGCAGGTCGGAACACTCGGTCATAAAGTGCTTAACAGTGAATGGTTCATTGGAATAAACGCACTCTGGTGGCTCTTCATTTTTCTGTATGTGAGAGTGAGTTATGTATGAATGACCAATTCTGATTCTTGCAATGATTACCTACTACCTACTGATAGTTCGGTAGGATGGAGTCCATTCTCCCAGGGTTGGTTTGATGGCATGAACTTTGTTATTGACTGTATTATCCCAGTTGTTTACCACGTCTGGCGTAGGTAACTTTTGATACGAGGTTTAAAATCAGTAAACGGTAATTTAAAATCCGATGGTTCTTGGGATTTAGCCATTATAGCAGCGCGGTCTGCTTCCAATATGGCTAGGTAACCAACATTATACTTTTTTGTAGGAGGTACTAAGCTCCTTATGTTTGTCTCTATTCTTTTTCCATAGTGTAATGTAAAAATCACTTTGGTTTGCTTAAGAAGCCAAGGTGGTGTTTTATAGACACAGGTTTTCTGAATTGTAGAGGGATTAATTTTGATATTGTCAAAACTGGATGATTTTCAGAAAAATGTGGAGTGAGAACATCACAGAATGAACCAGAAAAAGTTTTGCGGAGACAGGCATAGGAACATTATCAAGACAAGTGGAGGGAACTGGTCATATGCACGGTGCCTCAACGACCACACTAGTTCCAGAGACTGATGATGATGATGACATTTTGATAAAACCAAACTGGTAATAATAATGGGTTCTGGAAAATACTAATACATTAAACGCTAAAAAACAACTTGAAATTCACAGTTCACCGCGTTTCAAATCTTCGTTGTAATAAATGTATCATTTCACGATATGACAATATAAACTCAATAAACTTCGCATGTCAAATAAATAACAAATTTTACCTTCACCCTTATGGCTAATAGAAATACGACGTGTGCTTTCCTCAACAAATCCAAAGTGACCAGTGTCGGTTATATATTAATCTTGCTTAAATGCATAGGACAGTGACTAATTTTCAGGGTAAAATACCCGAGCATGTCGTAATTATAATGTCCTTAGATGCAAGTAGTTTACGGCGAGACATATGTTGGTTCCATAGCTTGTATGGACAAAACATTTGTTCACCCTAGAGAGCGTTGTAGGCATGGACAAAACAAATAGTCAAATATTTCCCAGGCATAACAAAAGTTATTTTTTTTTTCTTAATCCTGTGATAACGTGTAAATTCTATCTCGGATATTTAATTGTTATAGTTATAATTAAAGGCTATTGGGTGACTAATAAACAAATTTAGAGTATTATTGAAAAGAAAACATCTCGGCTGCAAAAATAGTTTTTTATATGATAGGCTGTCTTTGTCAAGTCTTCCTTGTTTAAACCGCTTATTTCAATGCACTAATGCGGCGTATCCAGTAAGATTCCTTTTTTTTCGGGTTTCGGAACAACGTTTCTGGTTGTAAGTAATTGCTTAAAGTGTTATATTACTGCAAATTTGGCCACGGAAGAATAAGTGTTGTGAACTTTACTTTGTGAGTTTTTGAATCAATTTTCGTATCAAAAGATTTAAGATTAAACTCTTAGCTCTGTTAATAATTCGTTTTGTTTTATCGATAATTGCAGCACAATTGTATTTGTGTTCGGTATGTTGTGCCATTTTTGTGTAAATCCAAGCCAAATCCATTGACATACGTCTATTTCATAGAACACTGAAAAATCTTCACATTGTTTGCATTTGACATTGCGTCCATAGGTTCTGTAGAATGTCAAACTCCCTTACGGTACCTCTCAAACTCATAAGTTTTAATCTGTTCTTGACATGCGATAATGTCAATGGTATTCGTGACTGAGAAAAGTCTTTACCAGATTAAAGCAACAACGTTCGTATTCGTGAGTACACTGCATCGTGCGTTCATCTTACGTGCACATTTTGAAAGACATGGTTGACACGCGCATACCTGGAAATAGCACGCTAAAGTATTAATCGAGCTGCTTAAAGACCCTGCAAGGATAATCTAAAATGTAACCACATCAAGTCTAGTATCAATATTTTAATATTTTAACTTTAAAAGCTTAGTACACATACAAAACAGGTCGGGGAAGTTAAACCGCATCATGACAGTGGAAGATCACAGTCTATCAATGCCAGTCGTACAATTTCGTATCGGCGGGACAGCTGTGGTTCAGAATTGTACTAACTATCCGTGTCAAAGGTGCCCAATACAGGAAATCAATAATATGAAAGAAACCGGTTGCACATTTGTGCTAATTGGTATATTCATCATCATCATCATCAATCTGGTGACATAGTGTTGTGCTTTAGGTTAAAGCCATTTTGAAATCTATGAACACGTGATAGATGTATTGTTGATGTTGTGAGTACATTTCACACAGGACCCTGAGATAAAATATTTGTTATATTGTGCTTGTTCCACTTCGGAACCCTGCCTGTTCTTCAGCGATTATTTGTTCTGCATGTGATTTCATTCTGTTTAAGATGATCTTTAGCATGACCATACTAGCATGACTTATCAAACAGGTAGTTCTGTAATGTTGACAGAGCTGGAATTTGTCTTTTTGGGGGAGGGTTATAATCAGTGAATGGGTGTACTATGTTGTCCTTTCACCTGTCTGCCAGATCTACTTGCAGATTTATATTAGAAGCAATATCACTGATGCCCCACCCCCAGTCTTGATAAGTTCAGTTGGGACGTTGTCTACTCCAACTGCCTTCCCATTTGTCGATGCTCTTATTGCTGACCCCACCTCTGTTTGTTGAGCGTGGAACCTCAAGTACCTCTGGGTCTCCTGTGGATGGATGATTGAAGAGTTCTTTACAATACTCAGTCCATCTTTCTGCAATGTCACATGCTTCTGTCAGGCATTTTCCATTTTTGTCTCTGGATGGTACTGACTCTTGGTTGCTTCTTTTTGGTGAGGTCTTTCACAATTTGGAATGCGCTTTTGTTGCTATTCTTTATCAGACAGCTTTTTATTTCTGTGCAATTTTGTCGAATCCAATCTTCTGTTGCCTTCTTCAGGTATTTTTAGGATATTCATATTTATTTCTAGGTTCTCCATTATCCGTGTCATATGTCTGGTGTTGTATAGGCCTGTTCGGGCATCACATATATTCAGGATCTCTTCTGTAACCAAGGTTTGTTTCTTTTGGCGAAGGATGCCAGTTATGTCCTTGGCAGTTGTTGTTATGACCGTGTTGAAAGTCTGTCATTGCAACCTTGACTGGCAATGTCTTGCATATGTTAGGGACCGTCTAATGTTGAATTTGAGCCTGAACGTTTTTGGCTTGTTAATTTTCCTCAGCATCACTCGGAAGTTTATAATCACGAGGTTCTTCGCAAAGTACCAGTAACATACTTGTCACCTCCGTCCTGATGATCAACGGCAGGCGCGGTCCTTGTTGACCCGGACGACGACCGTTCCTGTAGCGTAACTTCAGATTTGTCCAACATTATCAGTGTTGTCTTGGGCAAACTTCGTCTGACGGAACCCGTACCTCTTCAGACCAAGGAGTTGCCAGAAGGGAATGTAATACATCAACCAACAGCCTTATGGTCTCCACTCGGGATTTTCTTTTAGGATTTACTCCCTAAGCCTATGGCTAACCAAATCCGACCTGCATGGCATATTACTGCATTTGAAATCGAACAAGCAAAATCTGTTGATAACCGAACTTAATTAAAATGGGCAAAACAACATCGGCGAATTTGTATCTGTCAATGCTTTCACTTTAGTAATTATAATGTAAATTTCGCAAGCAATACAAGGACACAGCACCAGCTCAACGCTCTTCAGGCAGTCCTGCACTATTAAAGCTGGTACACACTGTGTTTTATTTGGGCTTTGTTTGCTTTATTACAACATTATATTGTACTGTAAGTATTTTAAGCAATTCTCAATGTACCTCAAACAATGCATACCATCGCCCGCACCCCCGCCAATACATTGCACGATACGTGTTATATGATCCGTTTATGCTCACCATACTCAACTATCATAACAGAGAACAAATTATTAAGAACATCATATGTAAATAATTAACTATGAACATAATATAGTCTGAATCTGGGTTGGACAGCACATACGAGTCCAAGCCCTTAAGACTTTTTGCAACGGTTAAATTATCAAGACTAGCAAGCTCTTTTAGCTGCATTACGTTACGAAACCTATTATATTGTAACATCGAGTCGTCCTAGAGTTTAATATATATTTCGTTTAGAGCTATTCAACACATATATGTTTAAATACATGTACATTTTTAGCACAATGGTGAGATGGCAATGATCAGCAGGGGCACCTAGTGGCAGAGTGGTCTAAAGGGCTCTTCTCTATTACGGATCACTGCCATCTCACCTCTGTCTGCGTGGGTTTGAGTCTAATGTAGTTATGTGAGAAAGCTTGCCTTTAGCTTCTCGTGGGTCGGTGGTTCTTTCTAGGGTTTTCCCGGGTTTTTCCTCCACCGATAATACTGACCGCCGTGTATAGCTTATATTATGCTGGAAAATGGCGTTAAAACCTACAACAAGAACAGCAATGATCAGCAACGGTGAGCGGTTTATACCACGTGGCTATGAACCAGACTTTCACCATGTTAATGTTTATTTCCTTGTCTACTTTATGATTGAACTGACCTCACATATGCGGAAACACCGAAACCATTTCCAAGTTAATGTCATGAATACTGATGTAAGTGTCGATCCCTGTGTAAACTTCAGATATAGACGGAGACGAAAGCGGGCTAGGAGCATAGTTTGTGCGACTCGAAATATTAATGGATTTTAAAGCAGTGATGGATGCAAAAGGACGAATGCAACATAAAGTGAGACACAAATATGAATATGTATTTTATATTACCTAGAAAGTATATAACTAAAAAATAACTTCATTTGATAACTAACTACTAATAAGTCAACGAATACTGAAGTACAGTGAAACTATCAATTTAGTTTCAGGTTCTATCTAATTTGGAAACTACTGGTCAACTTATGATAAGGAGCGACAGTGGAACATGCACTACACATAATGCACATCTGATGTTATTGTGCCTAAACACCTATCAAATAATGGAATATTGTGGTAATTCACTCTAATGTTTCAGTACATAAAGCCCATTGGTTAATTTAATGCATGTAAGTTAAAGGGAATAAACTGAAAATACACCGTATCCGTATGGTATCATTGCTTATTTCCCCCGATAAGCAGATGATCGTATTATTGTGAATTATGAATCTAAGCAATACACAATGACAGGATAGTAAAACAAGCCCTAGTTAAAAACATAAACAATTAGCAATTTGTCTGGCGTATCAATAATCTTTGTTTTTATGCACTATTGATAAAATATGGAACTGAATGTGAACCATTTGTATAAGAACCATAAGCTATATTTGCTTCATGAAAATGTGTACAAAGACAAACAATAATGCCAGGCTCAACTTTTGGTAAATGATATGGTATGATACACGGTTTATATAGTCTCATTGGAAACACGAACTGGTGAAATAGAGGCTGCTTGCGTTATCAAAGCAGAGGATAGCATTGAAACATATAAGGGCGTACACTAGGCGTGTATTTGTTAAATGTTTGTATTGTCTGGGGTTGTGACCCTTACATGATGGTCCTCACCAGGCTTAGAGTTTTAGTTCATGATGCAGAAGGACCTGAACATATTCCCTTCAATTTCTCCAGTGTATTCTTGCTTATTGAGAGACATGACATTAAAACGTCATGTGATAAAAAACTAAGCCGAACTCGAAGGGCCTCAGACCATGTCGACGATTGGTGAGAAGGATCTGATGAACTTATAGAAGCCAACGCTTCTTCCGTCTATTCCAGTCTTTCTTCTACGAGGTTCATAACGATTGATATGTATCAGCGTGCAGTATTTTTGACTGGTAACACGCACTTAGAAACATCTCACCTCATCAATGTCTAGTGCTGATTTCGGAATATCGCTCATTTGTGCAGCATTAATCACGCGCTTCATCACATCTTTGTTTGTATGCACTACCGACAAAATATGAAACTGAATATGAACAATTTGTATAAGAACCATAAGGGTTATTTGCTATATGACAATGTGTACAAAGCCAAACAATAATGCCAGGGTCAAGTTGTGTTATGAAAGCAGATGATAGCATAGAAACATATAAGGGCGGCCACTGGGCGTGTATTTATCGAATTTTTGTATTGTCTTGGGTTGTGACCCTTATAGTATGGTCCTCACCTGGTTCAGACGTTTTATTTGATGATGCAAAAAGACCTGAAAATATCCCGTCAAGTCCTCCAATGTATTATTGGTTATAGAGAGACATGACATTAAAACGTAATTTGACGCTAAACTAAACCGAACTCGAAGGGCCTCATATCATGTCCGCAATTGCTAAGAAGGCTCTGGTGAACTTAGAGAAGATAACGGTTCTTGCGTCTCTCACAGCTTTTCTTCTACGAGGTTCATAACGATTAACATGTATCTTTGTGCAGTATTTGTGAGTGGAAACTTGCACTTAAAAATGTCTCACCTCTTCAATTTCGCGTGCTGCTTTCGGAAGACAACTCGTTTTGTGAGCATTGATCATATGCTCTATCACACTGAAAACCCGGAAATGATACATTGTAGAACGGTATGAGTTATGTTGTAACCTAAAAGACCAAACTATTTGCAGCATAATAATATATGCATATATTATAAGCTGTTGCACTGATCTTCAATGTTACCAAGTGGTGCTGACTATCCATGGAATTATCCAGAGCGCCAAAAACA
This sequence comes from Unio pictorum, assembly GCA_030141615.1. Classification (NCBI taxonomy): domain Eukaryota; kingdom Metazoa; phylum Mollusca; class Bivalvia; order Unionida; family Unionidae; genus Unio; species Unio pictorum. The sequence goes on from JARLTB010000061.1 coordinate 8,035,029, forward strand.
AAATTAATGTTGAGGAGTCTTCTTAATTTTTTCCCACATTTCACGTGTATTAAAGCTGCGAGACAAAAGAGCCTCCATAATTACTTTCAGGATTAGTATACTCTTAAGTTGCAGATATATTGATATACCTTGTTTTATATATTATTGAGTAAGTACTTCCAATGGGATATGTGTCGGCTTGTCAGCTTCTGATTATACTATCTTAAAGTAACCATATACTATAATTTCGTAAACTGACAATTTGTAAGATAGCCTGACGACCTCGTGATGAGTAATTTAATAAAACAATCATTCTGACTGGGTTCTACAGATTTACAAAGCAAATTTCAGATTGTAAGTTTGCTCTATGCTTGATGGTTTGTGGTAAAATACGCTCGCTGTTTTAGTTTTGTTACTGTACACTGTTGCGACACTGTTTCTCACAAAGTAGTGATTAAAACTCTCACCACTGGTCCGTTAGAGTTTCTCCCAACACCCCTCATTGACTAATGAAATGGTTCACACACACAAAATTGGACATTGAAAGCTCTTATTGTCTCTTTATGTTGATGGAATATGTTCATTTCTTAAAATAGTATCCGATGGTTCACATGTACCAACTGAACAATATAGAGATTACCACCCTTCGTCTTGGTACTAACTGCAGAGACATTGATAGAAGCCAAAGATGAATCTATTCATATCATTTCTTGGAGACCTTTAGAAACTCAGTTATTTATGAGCATATAGATCGAATCTAAAGCAGTGTATCGTTCTTGCTTTTTGGGTATTGTAATTCTTAAATCGTATCAACCAGCCAAATGTAGATTCGAAACCAGTCTGAATATGAAAATGCATAATTAGTAAGAGAAACGATTGCCTACCTAAGTTGTGGATACAGTTCATAGGTGTGATGGATTATTGCCTCCTGTTTAGTGAATGCCTCTGCTAATGTCCTAGTTCTATATCTTGTACTTCCACGTCTTTGTGCAAAAGAGAGAACGTATCCCATTTAATTAGTATACAAGACGTATGTCGTACATATGATGATGTTTAGCAAATAATGAATCCAAACACAATAAAGACGTTTCACATTTTATTTCTATTAAAATGCCTTCCATCTAGTGGCCCAATATATGTACTACATTGCGGAACCTAAGCGTCAGTACTCAAACATCGTATTCGATGAAAAACCAGATTATTTAATTTCAACTAGATAGGATTCACATAGAATATCCAACTCGGAAATCCATTTTGGACTTAGCAGCTTATCGAGAAACTAATCTGGCAGTGCACGTTTGCGTTGGATCTTGGTGATATTAATCTTCCAATCTTCAACACAAAATATATCTTTCGTAAGCTTTTCCGATGGAAATCACTATATTTCCACAATAATTGATTGACCTCACTAACAGAGGTTACAGCTAGATTAAGTTAACTAGGCATGCAAAAATCACTTAGTTTCTCCTTAGTTTCAGGCATTATACTTAATTGTGTTATACACTTACGTTTGTTATAGTCGTTCGTCGGGAATACAACAACGTTAGTAAGCTTGGAGAATCGCCATACTTATCGCATAGTCTAACAAGCCTAAAAAAAAATCAAATACCATCCTGGCACCCAGAAGATCATTGATAGCTTCTAACAAGAAACTACAAGTGTTTGGTTTCTCTCCTTCGAAGTTTGCATTTAAAATAAAGGAATTGCACACTTGTTAAATGTGTTGAACTGAAGTAAACGTCCGGAAGGGTTTCCCAAATATGAACTGAAATTTAATGTAATGCCTGGAACTCTCTTGACCGAATTCGGCCCAGTTATCTAATCAGATTGTGCCCTCATACCAGGTATGTGCTAGCCACATTGTCAATTAAAAGCACGCTAAATAATAATAAATTGCCCTATACAAAAAAGGTTCATATTTTTCGCACAAGATGTACTTCTATTATTCAGAAAATTTAAATAAATCAGGCCTATGGAACACATTTAATATTTTTGGAGGTGTCTTGTAGGTTCAAATTTAATTTGAAACGGTGTATATTATATTATGCTTGTTTATAGCGGTATTATCAAGCTGGGATTGGACGCAAAACTGAAAATCCCTTTTAATAGATAATGTGAAATTATTCCTTAAATGGGCTGAGGTTCCCCCTCAAATCAACGAAAAATGAGCACGCGTAGGTGTTCTGGTGGGGTAAACCTCTTTCACAGGTCCTTGGATGCCATTACGAGCAATGTGTGTCCCAATGTCATATCCTTACATAGGAAATGTTGTTGCATGGGTTATGTTTGGATGCTATGGACTTTGTATAGCTTATTTAGCATCAGTACCAGAATAGAATCGGCAGTCCAAACATTTTGTATCAAGGTTCTATATATGTTAACGGCTCTTGTGCTCTTTGCAGATGTTGTGTTCATTCAATTTGTGCTGCTAAGGGTGTTGTCGTGATGAATTTTCCGAGCCAGTTCTTTGACTGCATTTTGTAGGTGCTTGTACTTCAGAAATGCATTATAACCATCTAGCAGGTGAGTCAAGCCCCACTTTTTGATTTAGTTAAAGATGTAATCGCCTGCCGCTGACATCTCTTGAATATCCAACTGCTTTTGCTGCGTTTTGATTGTACTTGTTTTTAGTATTGTTGCTGCTTTAATGTGTTTAGTCATGGTTTCTTTAATGTAGATTTCGTAGAACCTGCTTTAATAAATGTTGCTGCTCTGTTCGCTACCTCTTCTATTGCTATTTTATTGTATTATTTTATTTTGTTCGGGGTGGGGTCTGTTGTTTCAGCTCTAATTCTAGTCCGAATTGCAGACGTTTGTCTTTTCTGTAGTTCGTTCAACATAGTTTGCAGTTGAAGGTGATATTTCGTTTGCCGGAGTTATATACGTAGTGCAATGTTTGTGGCAGGCCGATATTATGAATATGTCGTATGATCCCTCGTGTCCCGTCACACGTGATCCTCCTCGTAGCGATCTTTTCTGAGGGTTACTCACCATGAGGCGACACTTAGCCGAACAACATTATAAAGACCTAAATTTATTTACTTCTCTGCCTTTCCCTTTAATAGTTATAATGCATGGTTCTCTCTTAATCGAAAATTCCCGGAATGATTATGGAATCTGGAATATATTAATTGTCTCAGTAAGTTCATTATAGCTAGTTTGGTTTACCAATAGTGAGACAACAGAGTTACAACAGTGGAGATCAATAAGTTATAGAACTGAGAAAATATTCTGACATCTTTGTCATGATCGGTTATAGTTTTGCAACTATGTGGTCACAAACGTACGAAACGGAAAAGAAGAAATACTTAAAACAAAACATTTAATTATTTAAGTAATCAATGAAAAATGTGAGAGGAACTTATATTATAATGATGTCAACTTGAACGAATCCTTATAAATGTCTGTTACAGTCCTAAACAAATTTCAGTACCGGAAAGGTGCTAGTCCTCCAAGAAACGTGACGTTGTCACGATGGCGTGGTCTAGAATGTTTCTTAATAATTGAAAAGATTTCCAGAATAATATTATTGCCCAAAATAATAAATAATTTACATTAGCACTGAACAGTCAGATGAACTTACGCCGACAATGAACAGTCACTGAGCAAATATGCCATATAAATAATTGTATGTCTAATTTCTACGCGTATTATTAACAAATGTCAACATGTTCGTAAACAACTGCTTATAGATCGGACGGAAAAGACGTTCTTAATAAAGCCAAATTAGGCATATAATTCATTAAACAAAATATATTCTATACAATTTAAATCCTGGATAAAAATTACGAAAATTAAAATAAAATCATATACAAGAAGTTACAGAATATATATATATATATATATATATACCTAATAATTCCAAATTATTGATTAATTTTTCTAACAATACAAATGTGCTCTTTTATTAGATAGAGACATTCACTGGAATCTATACTAAATTAAAGCTAGTATTTATATTAGTGTGATTCAACGAAACACTGTTTGCACATCAACACTCTACAACGGATAAAATACACCTCATTGCCAGAGTTATTTTATTTCGTCGGAACGTGAACGTAAACTATGTTTCCGTCAGGACATTCAATTACTAGGCCCTGCGTCTGTCACTACTGGATTATTCTGGGATTTATTTCGCAATACTGAATGTTCTTTTTTTCTAATTTTCACTTTGTATTCCATGAAAATATATGATGTATTCAATTGTAGCGGACTTCTTGTCTTTCATTATTTTACGTTATTGATTAGAGGAGCATTGTCTCGTAATATTAAATACATACATACATACATACATACATACATACATACATACATACATACATACATACATACATACATACATACATACATATATACATACATACATACATACATACTTTGATTAGCAATTGAAAGTGTTTTGCAAAATACCTCGCGACAGGCATATATGGAGTACACCTACCACATTAATTGATAGTCCTTTACCACAGTCTTTTCATTGGCGACTCTTGTCGCTATTGTCGCCTTATGATGTGAGGCAAAAACGCTAGTGTAAGTAGACAGTGATGTCCAGTTTTTTGTGACTTTGTGACTCCATGCGAGGCTGATATATCTGATGGCAATGCACGTGCATGTAGTGGCAGGTATACCTATGGTCTGCTTGAGACTATCGATGCAATCATTACAGAAGAGTTCGACAAATTAAGCACAACCATGGGTCATTTGTTAACACAATATTCGATATGGAACCGCAGTGAGATTAAATATGTAAGGAAGACTCGTAGTTGACCAAGAGGGTCGAAACTGAAAATAACAGAACTTAGTTATTATGCGGCTCCAACTCGAACTAAGACAACAGTTAAAGCAGACGCTTATGATGGTTCTCAACCTTTTTCTCGACTTAATAACACATTTGCAATACTGCGCAATGTTTAATGATAGGAGCGAAACTGAAAAGGGATTACGCTTAGCAGCGTCTTAACATATCTCCAAGTCAAGCCCGGTCAAGTCGAATTTGAGAAGCTGAAAGCTTCATTGGAAGCTTGCTTTGCGCGTCGTAACCAAGATTACTACTACAAGGCACAGCTCTGAAGCCGTTTCAGAAAGAAATGGGGAAACGCTCCCTGAAATAGGTCAATCAATACAAAGACTGGTTTGGTTGGTATATCCCGGTTGCTCACCTGATACCCACGATAGGTTTTCAAAAGATCATTTCTTATGGGCAGTACAAAATGAAAACCTGAAAATTGAAATTTGGCGACATAGCCCAAGTATTTTGCAAGAAGCCATCATATTGGTTTTGGAACGGGAGGCTTTCCTGTGTTCTGGCGTAAGGCAGAAGCCAGTAAGATCTACGTGTAGATGTCATGAAGAGTCTAAAGACAAGAGCGAGGAAAGAACATATTGAATTGTAATAGCAAAGCTGTAAACGAAGAACCTGGACTGTACACGCAATGTCATTTTAATAGAGTGGAGCTCGCTTTGCTAAGCAGACACCGACGCAGCTGTTTCTATTATCAGCAAGAGGCGGTATGAAGCACTTAGTCATCTAAAGCCAAAAATCAACAATGTGGATAGCCAACTAATCAGTGTATCCAGAAACAACATTGAAACTTATGATAAGGCTGACTTTTTAGTTGCTTGTAAGGGCTTCAGAAGGCGATGTGTTTTCGTAGTAGCTGACATTATGCCTGATGGAATAATTCGGATAGATTTTTTTTCCGTCTACATAAGTGCGACATTCGTATTACACAGTGTACACTGCAAATGCAGGGACTAAAATTCCGTGCTACTTTGTGTGGTCTTTGGGCTGTCATCGTTTCACCTTGGCTGAAAACATCATTGTCCCAGCAGAGAGATAAATTATCACGCGAGGTTGGACAGGGAATGTTGGTTATGGGAAGCTAGCTACAGAGTCAGTGATGTAGCCTCTATCATTCTTTAGCCATGAAACGAGAATCCTTGTCTCGCAAGAGGTCATTAGGACGATGGACGGAACAGTGCCAGTACGGATGCAGAACCCGACTCCGGATCAATCATCTGGCCTTAGCATACAGTTATGTTAATTTTGCAGTGTTTGCTAAAGATGATGACGACTTGGGCAGAACAAACTCTGTCAACCACATTGTCAAGACAGGCAATGCCGCGACTCGCCAATTCGAATCCCACCTAGAATATTACCGTTCCAGCTTCGACAGAAGATTGACATATATGTTGACGATATGCTAAAAAGGGGGAGTTAGAACCGTTTGTAAGCCTTTAGGCTGCCCGAATGGTATTTGTAACTAAAAAGATGAGAAAAACAGATTTTAAGAGGACTAAATGCAGTTACAGAGAAGGATGTGTACCCTCTTACTAGAATCCATGATAGTCTCGACTCACTGTCTGGCATGAGCTAGTTCTCCACATTAGATATTATGTCTGTGTACTGGCAAGTAGAAATTGAGCAGGCTGATCGGTCTAAAACAGCGTTTGTAACGACAAAGGGTCTCTATCAATTTAAATAAATGTCAGTGACCTTTGAGTGACTAATGAAAGCCGTCCAAGCCGGTTTGCACTATGAAATTTGTCTGACTTATCTCGACGACGTGATAGTGTTCGGAACAACGTTCGAGCAGTTGCTTGAAAGACAAGCACGGGTGTTTATCTGTCTTCTAGGGGCCAGCCTAAAGTTGAAACCCAGCAAATGTACACTATGTGCGACAAAGGTTCAGTATCTTAGACATACTATTTCAGCGGCAGGAGTTGCAAGTGATCCTGAGAAAGTAACTGCTGTTTTGAAATGGCCCACTCCAAAATCAATTATCGCAGTACGGAGGTTCCTTTTGATTCGCACTTATTATAAGCGGTACTTAGGGCACTTTGATGATATTGCAGCTGCCTTACATCATCTAACGACAAAGAATAATGTTTTACGCTAGACAAAAGAACATCAGACGGCATTCGAAAAACTACGTACAGCGTTTGCCTCTGCAGCAGTGTTGGCTGTACCGGACTTCAATAGCTCCTTTATAATTGACACAGATGCGAGTGGTGAAGCCGTAGCTGCTGTATTGTCCCAGAACATAGATGGGAAAGAAAGAGTAGAAGCTTACGCTTGTCGGTATCTGGACAGTACAGAACGTCACTATTGTATCACTGATTGTGAGCTCTTGGCCGTCGTACATTTTATTCGCCACTTTAATACATACCATTATAGCAGAAATTGCAAGGTACACACTGATCACACTAGCTTGCCATGGCTTATGAACGTCAAAGAGCCTGAGGGACAGTTTGCCCGTTGGGTGGAGCAGTTGTCAGAATGTGATTTTGTTCTAGAACATCACCCTGGAACTCGACATGCCAATGCTGATGGTTGAGTCGCTTCACTTGCAACTGTTGCACATACTGTAGCAAACGTACCGTGGGATTCTCTGCTGTATGGCTATACAGTGGGATACATTTTTGGAGAGCTACAGAGACAATATGCTACTTTATCGCGAGTCATTAGTTGGGTTGAGACGCAGCAACACACTGCTTTGGAAGACTTATCTGGGAATAGCGCAGAAGTTAATGAGTTATGAGGAGCATACAAATTATTAGAGATGTCAGACGGGATGCTTGTGCGAGTTTGGCTAAATTGTTCTGGCAAGTCAGTTAAAAGTTTAATCGTTGTACCATACATGTCCTAAAACAATGTCATGATTGAGCCGCCTGGGGACATTTAGGTGTCGACAATACCATCACTAAAGTGCGCCAACGTTCCTATTTTCTCGGTATGAAGGATGGTATTCGTGACTACTGTACGACGTGAAACGTCAGGGCTTAACGGCTGGTCAAGCAAGAGAGCTAGTAGCCCTGGATATTTTTGGCCATTTTACCAAAACAGAGGAAGGTAATTCATATATCGATGTAATTGGAGATCATTTCACTAAGTGGACTGAGGTGGTGCCTCTGCCGAATATTGAAGCCATCACGGTTGTAAGTGCGTTGTTGGATAATGTTATTTCTATATTTACTGTACCACGTATTCTATTATTTGACCAAGGCCGACATTTTGATTGTGCCCTACACAAAGAGGTATGTAATACTAGGGATTAAGAAGACACGAACGCCTCTCTATCATCCAAAATGTAATGGGATGGTGGAACGGTATAACAGAACTTTATGGCAGATGCTAGCAGCATACATGGATGATAAACGAGAAATCTGGACCGGTGCCTTTCTCTTACGAGCATGGCCTATCGTGCATCTAAGCACATTTATTCTGGATTCACCGGGTACAAGCTGATGCTGTATCGAGAAGTGTTAATCCCTACGGATCTTCTAGATGGCAAAACACCAGACGAGGACCAAAAGAATCTTCCTCGATTTTTGGTGAATTATAGAAAAGCAATGTGGAAGGCTTACAAAGAAACACGAAAACAAATAGGCTATGAGAAAGTCGCATATGATCTCAAGGTTCACAGTCCGTCTTGCAGTGATGGTGAGATGGTTTGGTTGCAACATACACAAAGAAAGAAAGGGAAATCACCTAAACTACAGGTCAAATAGACTGGATCGTGTCGAATTGTTAAGAAGGTAACCGATGTTACATACCTCATCACGAGGAGCAATCATGAGGCGACTAAGACTGTTCACTTCATCCGACTAAAACCATGCTTGATGCGACCTGAGAGTGAGCATCAAAACACCGATAGCCAGGAAGAAATGCACGAGAGCGGTGATGAAACCGAGCAGCTAGAAGAGGCATCACCACATCTGATTACAGCACAAAGGAATTTAATGGAACAAAGAAGGGCAAACCGAAGTGACGCCACGGTGTTGCAGTAAGTTACACACATAATCAACCCGAGTTCAGTTATTTCATCTGCTTGTAGCACTGACAGTGATAAAAAATGAAAATTTGAAATCAAGCACATCTGCCGAACCAACTGAAGCGGCAGTAAGCGGCAAATGGGTGGATAATAATCTTCCCCGTGATTATTATCTTCACTGGGTTAGGACACATTGTCAACGGATGATATAAAATGCCGCGCAGTTAGAATCAAATCAAATTGCGCCCATTGGCTGTGTAAATAGTGTGATTTTTGTTTATTAATTCTGTGACGACATATATCGATTTTGCTTTATGTGTTTTTTTTTTATAAGTTGTAGATAGTTTGATCGTGTGCGGCGTTAGATCAGAAAGTTTTAGAAGTTATTAGCTGCTTGGAACCATAGTTTTGTAAATTAGATCTATTTGTTCAGGTTGTTGCTTTGAGTAAAGCAGAGATAATTGAGAAGGGGAGTTGGTGGTATTATGTATGGTGTTTTGGAGATTAGTAGACTGGTTTCTTCTTGTTGCGGTAGAGTTCGTTCTAGTCGTGACAAGATGATTGAAAAGGCAGTATCATGTTTATCGTTCTGTGGGTGACATTGTGTGTCGCTCCAGTTAGGCGTTGAAGTCATGTTTGACTTGCTTTTGAAGTTCGTAAGAGACGCGTTGCTCTCTGAAGAACGCATTCTCTAACCTCATGATGAGTACAGGAAGGATCCCGTGGTCTATTGTCATAGAACTGTTAGCGACGTGCCATTTGAAAATTGCTTAGTACAGTGTATATTATTCTTTTTTACAACCATCTTCACAGTCATAGTTTGAATTGTCTGCAAGGATGGAATTGTGTCCATTTGGAATGTTGTGAAGGACAATTCGAAGCACATGCTAATTAATTATCAGCATGAAGAAATGGTATTGCATACCGCAATATAGTTGAATCATTTATGTGATGATGTTCCAACTGTGTGCGTTTGGGAATAGGTTTTCTTATGGATGTGCTCGGTCACTATATCAGTGTTTCATTAGTAGTGAGCTAGTTGTAAGAAAATAGGATCGTCTGACACAGACTAAGTCGAAAATTATATGGTGTACAGGTGTACTACGGTATATACGGGAACGTGTGTCCTGGTGGAAACGCATTCTCCAGACCAGAGTTTTCGTGTACAAATGAATGCTTCTGTGTTACATTTGTTATCTTGTTGTTAGAGACCTATGTGTAGAGAAGTTTTTCCTACAGCGAATTCTGAGGATTCTCGTGAGGGAGTTTGAACCAGACAAACTGGTTGGAAGACTTTTTTATGTTGGATTCAGCTTGATTAATTTGTTTTATTGTTGGCATTGAGATTGCTTGTAAGCAATCAGTGATTCCATAGAAACGTTTAGTTGCGGATGTTGAGTGCCGGCTTTTATTGATTCAGAGTTCTGTCTTATATAATAGTTTACGTTTAATCAATCAGTTATTGAAAATAAAGGTTTAGTTGCGGATGTTGAGTGAAGGGCTATTGATTCAGAGTTTTATATAATCATGTTGGGAATCAATGATCGGGTTGGCGGGTGATTTGGGGGAAAGTCATCAAATTTTGATTAGGCCCCATAAATGTGATGTTTGTGTCGCTCAAGGTCGAGTGATCTTTTCAAAGTTGTCGGTAATGTAATAAATTTGGAGTATGCGCATTTGATAGCGCCTCGTTTTAAGCAATTTTTAGATTTGTGTAATGATTGGGATTCGGCGCAATGAAAATATTCTTAGCCCGAAATAATGTGTCGATTATTAGCAGCAACGGTACGGAGTCAAGTGTTAGTGAGTTTGAATGATGCCATGGTTCGCTAGTAGTGAATACAGGTCCAAACCGGATGACTGACGCTGGAGTAAGATAGTCCATATTAAAATATAGTGGTGTACAATAATGGTGTGGTTGAGGTGGCAGTATTTACGGTAGGAAACTGGTACATTACACAATGGAATCAATACGAATAGACTCAGTAGATACCGTTTATGTGTCCGTAGTGGGAAGTGGGTGCAGTTATATTGGCGTAATGTGCCTGGACATGTGTACATTGACTGGCCTAAGGAATGTGGAGATAAGATAGTTCCCAGTGAAAAAGGGGATACTCGTGTATTTTCTATGGCGTAACCGGCTCGTGTTGATGAAGAGAAACCAGGCAAATATGCGGTTGATGGACTCTTGGCAAGTTGTTTTATCTGTGAACTTGTATTGATTAGAGTAAAATTTAGTGTGTAAAAACAGACAAGTCCGGCTTTCTAATTTACAACTGAAATTGTATGGCGAATCGTGCCAGGGTTTGACACCACACGGTCAAGTAATACGCCTGCAAGTGTAACATTACCTTAGGTTATTTTTTGTGTTACATTTAAAATAATGTTTGCATGAAGTAACATGCAAATTATATGTTGTAACAATTTACGAACTGAAGAGGTATACCATCGTAACATTGAGACTAGTTTTAAGCAGTTATTAACGCAATTTCAGGCATTTTGTTATCGCGACTGAAGACATATTGTGCCCAAATATGTATGACAAGCGATGAAACTCAAAGGTCGTCATGCTGAATAACAATATATCGAAAATCAGTACATGATATTTTAGTAGCGATTTCTAGAGACACGATGTGTAAATATTTGACTTTCTTGACACCAAATTTGTAAGAACCATCCAAAAACTAAGGATAGTTGTTTTTTAAAGAATGAGTAAAAACACCAGTGGGATTGAGTGGCATCGTCATACGGATAATGTAACCATGGAAATCTTAACAGTTTGGCCAACATTTGATTTTAAGATGTATCTCTTAGATTTTAGTGCGCAATAAAACTGATAGCTCGAGGGGCAGTGCTGGATGGAAATAAAGTCTTAGTAATGAAAACAATACAGACATTACGAATGTGTCCTTTCAGTGTAAACCAACTCTTCTATACGTATCAAACTACATAATATGTTTATTTATGTTATCGTTGTTCACCAAATTCAGTCGTCATATAATTTGGAACAAATGACAATAGCTTCATCACTGAGAAATAATGTTGAGTTTGCGACTCAATTGAATCTTGACAAACTCTTTCTCTGATGCAAAGGAAAATTATGAACCATCTCCGCCTCCAAAGTATTCAAAACGAGCGATTGTCACATCTTGGACGAACCAAACGAAGCTGGACACTTCATGTATACCATCTGGAATACTCCCATTCATGAAGTTTCACACTATAACTTTTGTAAACATTAAGATAGTATGAAGAAAGGATAAATCTCTTTGAATATGTTATTGAAGCCTTGTATGTGAGGCAGAAAAACTTCACATGTTTATTATGTTTGATGGGGATCATTTAGTAATTTAACTTGCTGTTGTATGTGCGGTAAGGCACATGTGTGTATGTTTAATAGAAAAGAAACAAAAATAACGAACTAAATGATAACGGGAACTGATACACGAAGTAACAAATCGTCAGAAAGTTAAACAAGATAAATTGATTTACAATGATTCCAAAAAAAGATATATGAACTTTTTTGCAGGATAGTTCAAGCATGTAAACGTGAACGTTATTATCTTGGATAAAAGGGTAAATTTTGTGAGACCTTGGTATGAACACCACATGGTTCCGATAAGTCTCTATTTCAGACGTGCTGAACAATTGTAAGCGCTCAGACATCCTCTGGGATGTGTGCAGAATCGCTTTTCGATTTAGAAGGTGAGTGGTAGGGAAAGCCGCATAGGAAAATGTACAATCTTTTGACATTAGTTGTTCCAACAGCTCCGATTGCAGGTGACTTCCCTATGTCTAAAACCTTGAGCACACGCCCGTTCCACAGCCAGACACTCGAAAGGTTGGGAGACAAACCAATATCTCATTAAGAAAATAACACATACACATTTCCTGTTTACCTGTCATGATATCGCTTTTGCCACTGCATGATACCTTTGGTAGAGCGTGAGCATCTTCCATTCACTCTCTCAGCTTCAAACATTTGAGATGGATATTTGTTTCAGGTACACAATATATTGCTGTGTGTGACAATGATGCTTTTGGCACTCCCAGACAGGTTGCTGCTTCTTGCCAATTTAAATTATGCTGTTGGCAACATCTGTTGATGAACAATCGTTCTTGCTCAAGATAAGATCCATACGTTATAAAGATGGGATCGAATGCTGTATATGCCGAAAACACGTGAATATTAATACAGTCTGGTTTTCTCACAACCTTATATGTGCTATCATTTCTTTTTATTATCGTGCATAATTGTTGCGGGTATACTACTTTTGTCAGGCGCCAAGACGTTACAGAGTATTGCAGGCACCGAAAACGCACGTGATCACCGGTGGCGTTGCATCATCACACGGCTATGTGTGTCGAGCGCTCCTCGTGCGTGAAGTGCTATCAACCATCCTGAAATTTGCAACGAAAGATTCGTCAATCATTGCAAATTTTTCATTCGCTTATATATTCTCGTCATTTTGTTTGCGCTTTTCTCATACAGTTTTACAAGCCATTCATCGTAAATTAGTATGTGCATTATGATCCAAAACTAATTAAACAATCAATACGTCCAATGATCACCTCGTCCTTACGGACGTATTTCGGTGTAGCTTGTTATTAACAACATCATTATCTGATGTCTGCCACCTACTAAATACGAATATTTTGGATCTTAGGTCTTAAATGAATTTATGGTATTTAAAAATCAAATGGTTTGCAAAAATTTTGCTATTGTGGCAGAGTGGTCTGCTCATTCAATAACTTCAATACCGACATCATCAACTGTACCTTTGAAAAAGGACCAAATGTAAAACATATCTAAGCTTTTATCAAGATATATTTTTTTCTCACTCTGTCGTTGGTAAGAAATTAATTTAATGATATGGATTAACCAGTCATTATTCTTTAATGAAGTATAAACCGAATGTATGCTATTGCAACTTCGAAGATCATACATAATAAACAGCCTTTTCGGTTACACTTCTTTGAACATTAATTATGTATTTGGTGTATCATTTAATAAAATTTGGCTCAATTGTATTAATCTATTCTTTCAGAGTCATCTCTGTGTGATAAATGTATTTCTCCGATACAGAAAATCGAATGTATGCATTTTTCTTTCAGCAGTGCCTTTTATAAGTCATACCGCGATCGAGAGCTTGAAACTTTACATAGCAACAATACTTTTATTTTAGAAGGTACGTGTCATTATAAGTAACATACAGTCAGTTTTGCAAATATTTTGTGCTAAAAATGATGGCATGCGTTCCTTGCACTCCCCAGCACATGACGAAACAGATTATTTAATTTAGCTCAGTGTTGCCAAATTGTGCCCTTCATTTCAGATATTTGTATATTTAAAGTTTGCGCAAGCAAAATTCTGATTTTATGTATGAGCTGAATGGATTTAATATATGTATGTATTATTGATATCTTTTCAGTGGCTTTGCAGGGTAGAAGATAAACATAATCAGACGTCAGTCGAAATAAATATAATTTGACGCCTTATTTTAGTCTACTTACGTCGATAAACTGCGGGGTGGAAATATTACTTTCTGCCAATTAATTGATACAATACTATTCAAATTCATAATTTCTCCTTGATCATTATCTATGAATATCACATATACATAAGCCTTGTCCTTGTACTTAGTAAACCTTGATTTACCTGTTTGCACGCCTTTATATGGGTTTGTTCAGTCGCATATTTACCGTCATTATTACGTTGGATATACCCAACCAATACGAAACAGATGCATATAAAATTCGCCTGTTTCGGCACAGGCGAATTATATCCGTGTCTATTTCGCATTGGATTTTCAGGTCAGCGTCTCGAAATGTATTTAAAATTATTGAATTGTTTTTGTGCTCGAATGATTTGAACGTGAGTAATATTGACATACGTCCCAACACTTTAGATTCGATACGTGCTGGCAAAGACTGGTAGGTGCATATGTAATTTACGATGTTCATAGTGAGTTTTAAACAAGATTAGTTTTGATATGGAATCACATCAAAATTGGTACTTCCAGGTCAGTACCCATCAAATGTAGTTCTAGTCAATTTTTCGAACATTTTTTTCTACTCGCATGTTAGTGCTGATGGAAGAGTTAGATTTCTGCATTTTTAATAGGGATATAAATGTTATTGTTTATTCTTAAGAATATGATCTGAGGGAGTGTTTGTCTGTGTATGTGTATATTACGGTGACAGTGCACAGTGAGTACAAAGGCGTTGGTGATGCTCCGGAAGTGAAATCTGTTTTCTGTTTACATGCTGCGCTGTTTACCGTTCAGCCGCGAAAAGAAAATGCCGGTAAACCTTTGACGATAACATCATCGTGAAATCATCTTTGAAGGTATTTTAGACTAACATATGACTTGTACTGATTGTCACACAGTGAAAAAGTCCGTACTGAGAACGAAATGTAGAGAACATATAGAAATATGAATTTTCCTTATATTCAAGAAAGCAAATGGGGCTACTACATTAAGTCCAAATACAGTCAAATAGGAAACCTTAACATTGTTTAATGTAACAGCGGCAGTGGCAAATATTTGATGTAAACATAGCGCCCTGTTTAAGAGTGTATTTACTTAGATGTGTTGCATTTCGGTAGATTAAAACAGTTTTTAAATATGTCGTGCGCGAAACGAATTAGTTACTTTTAACTACATTTAATGACGCTAACCTGAACATTCATTGTGCTGCAGACGTGGATATCATTCGTGATTATGTGGGAACATATTTAAGACAAAGACCTCACTTTTTTAGACATACATACAAAAATTGATATTAGTTAATAGATACATTTTTTAAAATGAATTAACAGTTACGTAATAAGAAATGTTCGCTCATTATTCTGATTTAAGTCAATAAAAAAATCACTTAATTATAAATACATACATGCATGCATATGTTCATACATATAATGCATTACATAATTGCATGCATACAGATACGGAATGAACCACAGACCCACGAAAAGTTACTGGCTATCTTTCAGTGATAAATGTAATATAAAAGACTCAAAGGTACACTACAATATGTGCCTCATATAGTAAACGGTACTTACGAGGTGTATGCACATCATTTAAACATCTTGGTAAACCGCAAAAAAAAAATCCAGCTTTACTGTTGCTATCGCTGACTATTATACATAATGGGCATAGTTCCGCAACTGATGTATCTGCTCGCGGCATTTAAAATGTCTAGGTTTTAGTGTAAGCTGCATTTAAATGATATGTTAATAAATGTAGGTCCTAATTAAAAGACTGAATGGACGTCGAGTCATTGCATCGCATGTAAAATTACTGAATGAGTAAAATTCCCGATTTTAGTGTAAAACATTCAGTTCTACCTTTAAGGTCGTTGTGGGTGGAAGCTAACTCTGTATCATCAAAATAAGTATATAGATCAGAATCAGTTATGAAAAAGGTTGTATTGACATATATATGAAACAAATTTGGTACGAGAAATTATCAACTGACGAACCCTTTTTCAGGCATATGCCCATGAAGCATGAGTTTCCTGCTTTGTCACATAAAATGACCTGGTGTTTACTATCAAATCAAATCCATATCATGCCAGCTTCTGAAGGAAAAGTTTGTTTGGTAGACGGCCTACTATTATTGATATATACATCATAATATTTGTAGAATAAATGAGTTGGTATAGGATTGTGTGCCAGCGCTTCTAATAGTCAAATTATTTATATTGAACAGGTAAACGAATTCTGAAATTGAAATGGATAGATATATCAATTTTTCAAAGTAATTAGTAACATGATCATAAAAAGCTCATTATAAGAGTTTGGATAAGGATGGGGGAACACTAACTAGGCGATAACACATGTTTATCTAGTAATTGTCTTTTCTTGCATATTGAGATAATCCGGGTTTCATTGAATTATGTTGGGAAAATGCTCATATCAAAACTACAACTTAATATTACGGTTATCATGCCAGGAAGTTAATGACATATAGAATCTATGTTGGGGTTAGTACCGAGACAATGAAATCCCAGCCTAGGGGTTATGTTATTTGTCTCCCCACGAGGCTTGTCCGAGTGGGGAGATATATAATATAACCCCTAGGCTGGGATTTCATTGTCTCGGTCCAAACCCCAACGTAGATTATTTTACTCACCCAATATTATCCTTTAAAGTAAAATGAACTATTTAAAATGTGAGCACGTTGCAATGTTTACATGTTGCGCATGAACACAAATAAGCTAATGAGGGCTGTGGTGTGACAGTTGAGTCCGATGTACACAGTTCATACGCGTGAGCAAAGAAAAATAACGACATAAAACGTCGCATAGTAATGAGGTATTATCATATTTAATATATGAATGTTCTATGAAATCAACAATAAATAGTTATAATTTATTAGAAACAAACTGTTTCCTTTCATCATTTCCAATTTTGAGTACCCCACTCTCCCGTATAAAAGACCCTCGTCATCCTCCAAATATGAGGACCCCAGAGGATAACAATGTGCTAAACTTTCAAGTTCACTGATTCTTTGAAAATTTATAATTCTGTCTTGGAAATATGGCAATTAATGCAGTGCAATTTGGTTATGGATTAGTGTGTTGAGGGATAAATGATTCATTCTGGCTGGTAAGTGTATTATTTGTCAATAAATATTACAGGTATATTCAGCTGGAGCAAAACGGAGATGCTTAAAAATTTATAATGGAGCATATTTGACATAACCCATTTCTGGCTATTGCTAGGTTTTTCGTTGTTGTTTGGAGAGTTGGGATGCTTTGAAGTGTATAGATATATAGTCTTATGTGCATGGATCAGTGTGTTCTCACAGTTCATTTCAAACACCATTGAGAATGTTATCCTATATGTAGCATAGTAAATTTTCAGGTCAGCTTCATTAAATGTAGCTAACAGTATATACAGTGTTTCACGCGATTAGTTTACAACTAGTTCAGTTGCTTTAGCTACATTTAATGATCTGAAAATGTATTGAGCTAGTCCTGCATATTGGATAAACTTGAACATGCTAATTAGAACGAACTAACATAATATCAAAACCTCGAATTAGTATGCGCTTGTGAATTATAAAAATATTTTTGTTTTTGTTTGTTTTCTAAGACAGATTGACCTTAAATGACTATGTTTTGGTTATATATTATTTGTTGTTGTTGTTGCTGTTGTTGTTATTTTATTTGAGAACAACTATGGCACAGCAGAAGACAAGGTTTTTTTGGTTAAAAGTAGTTCTCAGCGCGTGAACAACATGACTGAGACGATTGTTCTGAGATGACTAGACTGAGATAAGAAAAGTAAGGTTAGCATAACAGCTATATTTCGTTGTCGCTTGGGTGAGAAATAGTAGGTGCAATAGTTTAGGCGATTTTACATAAATACCAATTACTTTCTAACGCTGATATTAGATAGGTCCTCAGTGACATAAGACACATCTAATTTGTTTGACATGTTCAAATTGATGTATAGAATGTTCGTCGATAGGTCGATGGTTATTGTCTTATGAGACATTTACGAAAATATCATTAAAACTCGTAAATACAATAGTAGTGGGGTGGGTGGGTGGGTGGTGCTATGCATACGGACAATGGAAAATACATTACATAAACCCTTTGGGGCTGTATACGGACGATGGAAATTTAACATACAGAATAATGGGCCTGTATCCAGACAAGGGGAAGTTGGGTTTTAAAGGGATGGAATAGTTGAGTTGACGTCACGATACTGGACATTGGCAACAATGTGGCTTAGGTTTTATCCTGAATACGTGCTACACTAGGTAAATAAAGTTTTAATACATACATATATTAATGAACATCAATCTATCACACTTAAAATATTAAACTGACTGAAACAGATTTTAGCCAGGAGAGCAAATTGTTTGAGCAAACACAAAATATAAAATCAACTAAAATTATTTTAGGAAAGAGAGCAAATTTTCTCGAACTAATGGAGTAGCTCTGAAAAGGGCAGTTGGTTTTCTTCTTATTATTTTTCTTCTAATTTTATTTTTCTTCCACCAGCTTCGTATTTATGGCCTACACATTTTGCTTCTTCTTCTTCTTCTTCTTTTCCGCCTCCTATGTCTATGTTCCTAGTCCTCCGTTTTCTTCCTCTTTTCACTTTATTTTTCCTTGTATATCTGTTCTTTCCATTCCCTCATTCTTAGTTTGGAATTATGTCGCACTTGCCTATGTTATGCATGCAAAACTGGTTAATGCCAACATTGGGATGGGGAGGGCTGATATATATTTTTTCGAGAGGGAAAGAGTGAAGACAGACACTTATCGCAATAATGTCTTTTCAGTGTGCTGTTTGATTTTAGCCAATATGTCGTAGATCACTAAGTTCCATTTGACGTGTATGGTTCGCTATCTTGAGTGGAAATGGGTCCAACATACCCTCATTGTAAACTTTGTATGTGCACTGCAGGACAAGACGTCTTGCAGGATTGGGCATTGCCTTTATGACATCATCCTGGTTACGTACTTAACTCGCTCCTAGGACACCTGCTTTATAAACAAGTGGGAATCGGCATGAACATACCTAAAACGCCAAATTTATATATCGAAACTCAGCCCAGTTACTTATATAACGGGTTTCCCCTAGGACCAATTCTGTTTTAGCCACATTTTTAATTAGTCTCGAATTAGCTTAAACCTTTCCTATCTTAAATTAATTCCAAAGGATTTTGTTAAAATCAATGATATTGGTCTGAGAGACCAATTAACTTATTGTTGAATGTCCAGTTAGAAATTATGGTTTTAATTTTCAACGGTCGCAAAAGGATCGTTTTAAATTATCAATAGTGTTATCAGGTCGAGATTTCAAGCCAATTTGAAATCTCCGATTACAAGGCAGTACTTTGTTAGCGCGGAAAAGGACTTAGGTTAATCCTTATCCGGAAATAGTAATTTCCTCTTATGTTTGGGAGGCATTAACGTCCATCATATCTATGTCTCGATGATATCCAGGCAGATGTTATCTCCGAGAGTATAGTACTCGTATTCAGATGGTGATTATAATGTTGATACTTCCATGCTGTGAATCTTAATTACGGATTATGATCCTAAACTATTTGCCAGAAAAGAGCAAAAAGCCAAATAATTTTGCAAAATTAAGAAAGCATGATTTATTCACCTAAATTATAAAGTGAACATTTAAAAATGTCTTACAGCAGGTTGAACATAATCGCTAATAGTCCTACCATCCTATGAAACGTCCAAAGGTATCGAGCATCCAAATGTATTCTAGTGGTATTACGAACAAAGTTATTACTATTGTGCTGATGTGCCAATAGTCTTGATGTATCGCACTGATATAATCCGAGATATTCATTAAATAGACTCACGTCAATTCAAAAGAGCATATTTTAATAATACAAACTTATCACAAAACTGAATTTGAATTACCAATTTCAAGCATAAATTAAATCATCTAACATGACGTGAACAGAGCAATATGTCTCCCTAAAGACTGATGTTTATGGTATAAAATTGTATAAATCACCAATTCTCAGGTTAACATCCTTTATATGAAAATCTTAGACACAGATGCAAACGCGGGATTTGTTCGAAGACTCACTTGATCTTTGTCAGCAAGCTTAATTGCTGTTATGTCAAGAATATGTGAAATATATTGGTCTTTTTTGCTTTTTAAAAAGTACTAATATGTTTCCGAAAATGACCTTATATTAATGTACAAACATATAACGGTAAAGATCTTTAGTATTTAATGTATTATTTATTTAATGACACATTCAGTCGAGTATCATAGATAATGCACACATGCTATAGATGTACATAACAAATAAATTTGTTAATTAGTACAGAACTTTGAAGTACTGTATAAATCCTTGGAAGTCGTATTGTAATCTGAAATATTAACCACCACACGAGCTGGAACATAATACAACAATAAATTAGTAGTACATTATCGGAACTAGCATGAAGCAATGTTTTTGGGAACTGGTATCACAACATTTTATTTAAAATATTTTATTTGTATGTCACGCTACTCAAGCCATGCTAAACTAGTAATGTAACAACGGCTAAAATATAAATAGAGTTGGTAATCATCAATGTGCATATATTAGAATTCATGCATATCACAAATATAAATCTGATATATGATCATTGAGTGATTGTGAATGCAATCAATGTAAAGTTAGATTACATTTCATTTATATTATTAATATGTCTCAAATACATACATATGTATACATTTTATTTTTACACGTTTAAGTGACATTATATGTGCAACGAATAAAACATGAGAAGTAACGCAGAATGGCCCACAACACTTTTGGAGGCACATTTCAAAATAAATGTTCAAATTTGTATAGTTTACAGACAACGGTAAGAATGAAATGTAGGATTTTCAAATCATTGTTTGTCCGATTTCATCGGGTTGCTGGTGTATGTACTGGTTCATCCATATGTCCAGTAGAAATGGTATCGAGTTCTAATGGCGAGAATGTAAAACGTTTAAATGATAATTAGCTTGTATTAGGAATGTATACCGCGAAAGACACGCTTCATTACGGAGAAGATGTGTGGATCTTATGCATGAAGACCAATGCTATGGGTTTGAGAAACTATATGTGTGTGCTAATATGAATAGAGACGAATTTATATCATTAAATGATTTGTCCATAGCATTCAGGCGAATCCAACTCAACCTACCTTGTTCACACTATTAGAACAGTCCTGAGAATGGATGACATGAACTCATGTTTATTGTCACAGATTTGTAAGATGTAAGTATATTAAGTAAAAGTGCGAGAATTATTTAGGTAGTCAAAAGGCATCAAGTGTGCAAGGGCAGGAATAGCATTTGTCATTTGACATAGTGACAGGTGGACACAATTAACAAGCGTGTAAGAATATGATGGATGTAATATTGTTTGCAGTTTCAAGTACATATTACTTGCATGACGGATCATTTGTGTATACATATAGATCCATGCCATCCGCTACGTGTGATTTATATTGATAACCTTCTAAGTAATGAGTGAATGATTGATTGATTGATTCGTTGATTTTTAACGGCGCACCAACACTTATAGTCTATTTAGCGCCGTACAATAAGTTGTATTTATACATGTTTAAAATTAATAAAAGGTTTAATATCGACAAGCGATATAAAAAGCCAAATAGTTCAACATAAAATGGTAAAATGTTGGTATCAGTAAAATATGAAGCTTCCCAATGAACGGGGGATATAATTGGTGTATGTTGATGAAAAGATGTTGAAAAAAGAGGCCGTATTTGCAGTAGATAAAAATGCTCTACGTGATCGCCTACAAGTTCTAATTTGAAACAAAAGATTTACTTCTTTCAGGAAATCTAAAATACAAGTTATATGTATAGTATCAAAGAGTTCCTTGATGTCATGTACATTAAAATACGTATCCCTCGTAGGTTGCAGGTCGGAACACTCTGTCATAAAGTACTTAACAGTGAATGGTTCATTGCAAGAAACGCACTTTGGTGGATCTTCACCTTTTAGTATGCATGAGTGGTACTTTATGGACAATTCTGATTCTTGCAAAGACTACCTTCTCCATTCGGATGGTACTGTAGGAAAGAATCCATTCTTTCAGAGTTCGTTTAATGGCATGAAGTTTGTTCTTCACCGCATCTTTCCATGATGCTTGCCACTTTCGGCATAGGAACCTTTTGATATGATGATTAAAATCAGTAAACGGCAATTTAAAAAGAGATGGTTCATGGGATAGAGCGATATTAGCAGCGCGATCTTCTTCTTCATTACCTTTATTACCAATATAGCAGGCTTTATTGTTCTGATTTCCGCTGAAAAAATGGACGCATCGTTTGGAAAACGAAATTTGGTTATGTGTTTGACACTAACGGAGGCTGCAGCAACATTTTCATTATCATTTGATCCATCAGTATAAATTTTAGTGTAGTTTCTAAAGTCGTTGAGGAGTTCATAATAAGAGCTCTGGCAGATGGAAGGGTTTGTCTTAGATTTATTCCCATCGTGTAATGTAAAAATCACTTTGGGTTGGTAAAGTTCCCAAGGTGGTTTTACCGAGACAAACTTTTTCTGAACTGTAGAGAGATTAATTTTGATAGTTTCAAAGCTGGATCATATTCTAAAGTTTTCTGTTTTGCTTGAAAAGCAGCAGCAAATGCAGAATTCAGAGGGCTTGATCTTACTTTGAGAGCATACTGTGCAGAAAGCATTTCTCTGCGATGTGATAAGGGTTGCGCATTTGCTTCCGCGAGACGGCTTTCAGATGTAGCTGTCTTAAAAGCTTCCAGGGCGAGTCTTATTCCATGATGATTACTTGGGTCAATCATTTTTAAATATGACTTCCTAGCTGAAACATAAACAACGCATCTATAGTTTAAAATGATGCGTATAAATGTTCCATACAAATTGAGGTTGCCTTTTTTATCAGCACGCCAGTCAGTGTGCGCAACTACTTTAAGTAGATCTAACTGTCTAGCATTTAGTTTTAAAAATTCCCGATGTGTGAAATAAAATTCAGTTTTGAGTCTAAGATAATACCCCAAAACGTTGTTTCCTCAACAACTGGAATAAGTGTTGCGTCCAGCGTAGGTTTAGGATCATCATGATGTCTTCGCAACTAACAGAAATGCATGCATGTTATTTTAGATTTTCAAATTTTGAAACCGGTAGTACTGGCCCAATGCTTGATCTTGTTAATATTTTGTTGTAGTAGTCTCTCAATTGTATGCATGGGCTTTGATCAATAACAAATTATACATCGTCAACGTATCATGAGCAATCCACACTTGGAGCTAAACACTTGGTAATGCTATTGATCTTGATATTAAATATCGTCACATCGGTGCATATCGGAGAAGGTGGAGTTCGCTCGTATATAGAATTATCTATCGGAGAAAACATTTGAGATGAAACAGGGCCTTTTAGACCAAAATCGTGCAGGTCATTTAGTATCCCGTACTTCCATGTTGTGTCATAGGCCTTTTCTAAATCAAAGAAGTCTGCTACAAAACGTTCCTTCTTGATAAATGCATCGCGAATAAATGTTTCCAGACTAACTACGACCCGAACGGAAGCCACTTTGGAAAATAGATTTTAATTATTTTATTTTCAAGTACCATACAAACCGATAATTAATCATTCGTTCCATTATTTTTGCAAACACAACTTTTCAATGCAATCGGCCGATAGCTGCTAGGATCTTCGATATCTTTAACTAGTTTGGGAATTGGTATTACTGTTGCTTCTTTTCAACTCTTAGGTACATTACCAGCAATCCATAAATCATTAAAGATTTTCAGAAACAAATGTTAGAGACGGTTCAGCGAGGTGGTTTAAGAACTGGTAATGTATTCCATTAGGCCCAGAGGATGTATCATGGGCCCTGTCTAAAGCCCCCCCCCCCCCAAGCTCCAATACTAAAAAGAGCTGGTTATAGCTTTCAGAATTGTTGGAAGCGAACATTAAACGCGACTTTTCTTTTATAGTTTTTAATCTTCGGAAGGCTTCTGAATAATTAGATGATGAGGAGTTTTTTGAGAAACTGACTGCAAGAATATTTGCTTTGTCAAGGTTCGAACTCAAATCGTTATTGCTTGTTTTCTGGTGTTAAATATAATTGTTTTTCCTTTTTCCATTTGTTTTTCAAATAGTTTCCCAAACATGTCCCGATGAGGAACGAGAGTTTAAAGAATAAATATATTTCTTTCAGAATGCACGTTTACATTCTTTGATCGTGTTTTGGGTTTTTTACTGTTCGGTGAGGACTATGAAATAGATTCTTCTGCAGTTGCAATTAGAATTGAAGTAAAATGCTGAACAGGATTAACGTAACCACGTCGGCCTTCTTTATATTCCACTGTGGATTTGCGTCATCAATTTAAGTTATCTTCAAGGTTGATTGGAAAGTGATCAATACTGTGAAGGTCATCACCGACCTCTCATGCATAGTCCAAAAGCAGCAAAGGAGAGCAAATTTTCAAATCTATGCACGTGTATGTACCAGTTCCTGGGTGTAACTATGTCGGTCAGTTGGTGTTATATAGACAGATCGTGTCTACAAATAAAATCTTCTATTTCGTGGCCTCTGTCGTTTATGTGATTTGATCCCCATATAATGTTATGGGCGTTAAAATCCCGGTGTAAAACAAAGGGCGCGTTAAGTTCTTTATGGAGATTGCTACTTCCTTGCTGTTTGGAGGTAAGTAAATAGTGCAAAAGGTAAACAATACAAACTTATAAGCCATTGGTTTAAGCGTCACTCTACATCAACGGCTTATAAATTTGCATTTAAAGGGATGACTTTGTGAGGGGCTCTATTATTCAGAACAAAAGAAACTTCTACTGAGGTCCTGTCAGCGTTTTGAAAGTACGTGTTAACCAGGGAAAAGTTTTTAAATGTAATTTTATCGGTCTCCTTCAGGAATGTTTCCTGTAAACATAGTACTGCAGGATCATGTTCATTTAAAAACAGAACATCATTAAAATTAGCTTTAAGTCCTCGTCAGTTCCATTGTATGATGGTGTTTTTTATTATAATGTTAAGCTGGAGATTCTGGAGCTAGTTTAGACGATTCGCGTAGAAAATTTGAGTTGTTATTTGTCTGGAGGAAGTACGGGAGTGTATTTGGTTTTAGTTGGTTTGGAGGGACCTTGAGTATATGGAGCAGTTTCTTCTGCATCCATGCTCTCAAAGTCTCTAAACTTGTTGTATAGTTTAATGGGATCATCTGAACCCTTTTGCATTTCTGTTTGTGATGTATGTTTATTTCTTGGTAATTTCGGTGGTTGGTTGCTATTGAATGTAGTTTTGGTAGTTGTATTTTTTCCGTGGCTCGTAATGGGGAATATTAACACTTGTTGAATCGGGTTGATTCGTCTGTGTTTGAGAGTCCTTCCTGATTTTCGAATTGTGTTTTACGACAGTGGAGAAGGATGGGACAGGAACGGGTGCTTCTTCCTTGCCAAGTTTTCTGGCCTCTGGGTAGGGAATGTTGGACGTAAAGCTTACCGTCTGAATTTCCTTCTCCTGTTTCTAAGTATTACAATCCTTAAATAGGCATGATTTTTCATTCCACAGTTGACAAAATCCAGAGTTGCTTTACAATGAGATTCATGATGAGAGTGGTCTCCGCCACGGCCACATGCTTTTACCGTATTTTTGACACTTAAAGCATCGAAAGGGATTTTGGATGTAAATCTCGATCTTTACTTGCAAAATCCCAACTTTAACCACTTTGGGTCCTGTCGTTTTGTTGAAGGGGAGTACAAACGTGTTGGTGTCCTGCAGATTGTTGTTACGTTTAATACGTATTCTACGTACTGCAGTGAAACCTTCATTTTTCATCCCCTCGATTTTGTTCGTATCGCACCTGGAATTGTACTTTCCTGTGCAATTTTTGGTTCTATTGTTTGCATAG
Organism: Unio pictorum; assembly: GCA_030141615.1. Lineage (NCBI taxonomy): Eukaryota > Metazoa > Mollusca > Bivalvia > Unionida > Unionidae > Unio > Unio pictorum. The sequence goes on from JARLTB010000061.1 coordinate 8,061,197, forward strand.
TTTCATTCTAATGATATCACTGAGCTTTATAACGATTTCAGTTCTACTAATGACGCTGAGCAAGCTAATATGTCATATATCACTTTACTTTGGACAACAGATTATAAGTACGTCATCAGAAACAACTAATGTAATAAGCAGCTTAATTAAGTTTATTTAATATTTCCAGATTTCATACAATGGAAACTACTGGTTTAATAAAGTGTAATAATACATGATTGGAAGAAACCAATTAAAGTACGTCAAACTATTTAAGTTATTTGCTTATTCAACGTCATATTTTGACGTATTCTGCTTATTACACGATTAGTAATTGCAATAGTAGCAAGAAAATCACTGATATATTTATTATGAATGATTTTGTCTGCCTGCAATGGAATCTAATATTGAAAAATTGGCTTTGGAAAGCATTTTTGGAACTAGAAAAAGAGATGAGATATGTCAGTTGCATTGAAAACAAAATTATATATTGTAGTGTCTCTTTAATATTGTCTCTTTACTAGTGTCTCATTAGTGCCCAAATGATTACAATAGATGTACAATTCCAGCATGTAACAGACAAATATCAAATAGACCTTCACATGAAAGTTTAATTATGACTGATTTTTAAAGAAATCCAAGTTAGATGTGTTTATAAAATGTCAACGTTTAATAATAATCAAGCTCCTACTGGTGACTAGTGTCAGTCGAAAGTCAACCATTTATTTGATCATATTTCATCCTTTGGACACAAACATCTATTGTTTGGATTGTACTGCTGTATTGAGAGAGATCCGAAACATTTATGGAAAGCCAAGTTGCATTCAAAAGAAAATGCAGAACACGGTATAGGGGGAAAAGTATGATGATACGTCAAGGGGAAGAGGCAAAACAATACACCTCTCAGGTTGGTGCCTACATACCCTCAAGAAACGAAAAATGAAGAAAATAGTGCAAAAATATGTACAATCCAAAATATAAGAAAGAAGTATGAGAGATGGTAGTAGAAAACAAAAGTTCGGAATACTTGAATGCTGGATAAATGGATCTAGAAGAGAGCTCAACAAAAGAGGATTCGCTAAATTAAAACAATATGAAGCGAAATAGGACTCATTAATGTCAGTGACATGTGCTTCAGTGTTTGTATGGCTCTTGACAAGTCAATGAGACATCTTCAGATATATTCACATTGGAAGTTGCATGGTTTAAGTGTTTGTTCTATTTGTATTTAAAGTTACAAAATGAACTCACATTTAGAGCATTATGTACAAATTTATTTTTATTGTTTGATGTCGTTTATGAAAATGCAGGTAACATCCAGAAGAGTATTGTTGATTACATAACTTCTAATGCTCACTGAGAGCATTGATCAGCTGAGGTAAGCGTATCTTGAGAGGAAAATAGCATTTAATAACGTTGGTGGGAAAATTTAATATCCGGTCTAAAACGTAAAGTAAATTGGAGTGCTAAAGGAAAGGCAAACAAGCCAATGCGTAGATTTAAGTGAGCTTGTCGTCTGGGGCGAAGATATGAGTGGCAGTTCTGTTGCTTGTGCTCAATGTGATATATGGTTTCATGTTGATTTATGAAACTTGAAAACATTAATGCATACCAGATGAATGGTTTTGACGCAGCTACACAAAACAAGAATAAGAATAATACCTGTAAAAATAATGCATCTATCAGAGTAGAGGCTGTGGGAAAGGCTGGATTTATTACATGGATTATTTCATGATGGCATGCTCGACATTGACGGAGAAGGCAATGTAGTCATGAATGGCAATGTATTTGCTCCGACCCTCTTCACTATGGTGTTCTCTGGCATGTTTACTAATGCCTTATGTGACTACTACGCTATGCTCTATACCACATACCAGCCTTATTTCACCTAATCAGCGTATAGATCAGTGAATATTCATGATCTCACATTCCTAACGGTTGACATTTCCTGATGGTGGTTCATTGAATGAAACAGTTTCGCATAACATGCAACCATTATGGACCATTTCTCTTCAGCTAGTGGAAATAATTTCTCAAAATCATTATCAATATGACAGTAGTAAACCCGTAATCAGCAAAAGGAGATCATTATGCCAACCATACCATCTTAATAAATGGAAAAAAGCCTCTCATGCCAGTGAAGTTCAGATACCTAGGGAAATAGGCGAGAATAAAATGACAGATGAAGGTCCCTGATATTGACCGTCATGAATTCCATTAATCGACACTGATTACTTGCCAACCGGATTAAATTCATGAAGAACAGTGGAGACCTAATTTAAACCCGATTGTTTGCTTGCAGCACTTCATCAATTTATTATGTGAACCAAAATCATCTCAAGTCATTTGTGCCACAGATATTTCAGATCACACATTGACCTGATAAGTCAGGCGATCACAATAACCAATCTTGTTAGTGATGTCATGGTCAGCTTTGAAATAAACAAATGAACAAGTAGAACAAAGAAATTTGAATGAGGATACAAATATAAGGGCTAATACAAGCAACATAACATACGCAAATAGTAGGATTGAAACAACACATTCTATATCCATTTTCACATAAATAATTACTGCACCATATACAATGATGCAATAATGCTACTTTGCTAGCTCAGCTTAAGTAGTATTACCTCAATCATTAAATGTGTAGTCCAATGATATAATTACAATATTATTCCGTTCAATATCAATGAGAGAATGAACATGGCCTGAATAGTGTTACCTCACCATTACAATTTCACGTCATCCAAGAAACACTTCAAAATTGACCAAGAGTGCTGGGAAGATCTTGGGTCGCGACACCTGGCACATTGTCATCTTTAAAGTCTCTGAAAATTTTTTAAAGGGGAGAACTCCATATTCATTACAGAAGAATCAGCCTGGAAATTGCAACACTTTTGTCAAGCTAACTCTAGCGGTTTCTCCTCTAGAGTTTTCCAGAGAAAGTTCAGAGCACAAATTTCTAATATCAGCAACTCACAGAAACCATATTTATTAGTGATACCCTGTCTGCTTTTAACAACAAGGATGAACAATGTTAACTTTGCGCTTTGCCCAAAGACAGGCATTTAAGCTTTTTTATATTAATTACAGCTGAGTGTACATGATACGACTATAGGTTTGAAACCCACTCTCTGTCTATCGCATGACACAAAGGACCAATCATTATCCAAAGTAATGTGTTAAATGACTGCTTTGCCTGCTCGGCGTAATTAGTTGAACTGAAATCATTAAAGTCAATGATTGCATGAGAATGAAATGATGCATACAATAGAACCAAAAAGAGCCAAAGCTATTATATTGTCAGTTGCTTTGTAGATTAAGTGTTCCTGATTGCATTAAAGAATATTTGGAAAATAAGGCAGGTAAGACAAATTGAATTTATAAAACATGCGGCATATTACTATTTGTGAACACATATGTCTGTGCTTTAGGTTAAATTACATAAAGTGTGTTCTTGTGACTTTGTCAGTAAAATAAATGCATCAACCAGCGGTAGAAACTACTGTTTTGTTAATCAGCAAAAAAAATAAATATGTGACAGCTGGAAAAGGTCGCTTGAAACCTTCAAATTGCAGAGATCGTTTCTTCTCTCAATGTTTTGCATACATTTTAACACACTTTTGCACAATATACATGTATATTATGTAAGTAAATGGTAATATTTTCCCGCATTGATGCCAATTTAACATTGCTCCATAAGTGAATCCCAATGGAAAATGATATTCAAATTTGAGACATAAGGATAGGAAATACAAGAATTCATATTGGCTAGTTTCCTAATACGTTTTGTATACCATAACAGACTGTATCTTCACAAGCTTGTAATATTTGTCCACAAAAAACTGATCTGAACAATTATTATGCAACAATCAGGGACACAAAAAATTCAGCTAGTAACGGTTGACCCAATGTGACAACACGGTAACAGGCGCATGCGAAACCGTCCTAATAATAATAGGATAAGATTCATTGCAAGATATTGATGTGTAACATTACATCATACTTGCAATGTTTCATAAACTGTAGTGCTGTTTCTATTAGGGAATATTTACCGACCATTTTCAAATCGGAATAGCTCAGCCATCGTGTTATACAAATCGGGAAAGACCTTCACAAGCAAAGCAAATAAACCGGAATCGCTTAACCACAGTGTATTACTTCCAACATCTGAAGACAAAATGGCAAGTAAGTGAGATGCTATTTTGAAACATTAATATTGAGCAAGAACTAATTTGTACTTAAAGATAAAATACAAAAGTTTCCACATTCCTTTATGTGTTGCAAATTTGAATGTTGATGCATTAATTCTTATCAATTTGTACAATCATAATATTTCCACAATAACTGCAAATATACCATACTTATCACATTGTGTTTGTCTGTCATTGGTAGACATGTATATACTGTACATCAATATTCTAACAGCAGCCTTCATTAGGCAAGTTTTTTTCATATGTACCGAATAATTCCCCATTGATTTTATTTATATTCGTCTATATATTTATTGCCACAACGTTTGGACTAACATTAACATCATTGCCTTTAACAGTATGATCTGATTATGGTATTTATTTACATAATTGATAGGTGGATTATTATTGATTAAATGTCACACTTTATAGCATTTGCTAAATATACTGTCAGTAAACAGGTCAATATGTTTAGCAAACCAGCTCTCCATTTTTGATAAAGATTATATATATCTTTTGCTTTTGACAATGATATCATTGCTTATGGATTGGAGATATCTTTAAACTATATATATATATATATATATATATATATATATATATATATATATATATATATATATATATATATAGTTACTGTAGACAGGACGATCTAGGCCTTATGTCTTCCTGTTTATGGAAAGAGTACAGAGAGTGCCAAGTTGGAGTCAAAATAATTTAAGTCGTCAGACTGTACATCGTGTAGATCATTTCCGAGCAATTGTGGCATGCGTAATTTTTACACAATAATTGAATCGACGTAAAAATAACCATGCAGACATAAAGCTCGTTCCTGCGAATGTTGTATACCAGTGTCAATAATTGATGTTTTGCTGTCGTCAGTAGCATTAGATACAGCTATTGTCATGTTTCTTTTTTTGAAATTTAGAATAAAGTTCATGACGATTATTTTGTTTGCATCCCATGTGTACTGTAACCTTAAGATTGATAGCCATACATTGACACATGTTAAGGACTGCGTATTGTACTAAAATCTATGTTGACACCCTTAGGCACTTCCCATCATATTAGATGATTTGGACTTTAAGGTGACACCCTTGTTTTCTAAATATGTTTAGGTTATTATTACCTTGTCCCACCCTTAGATTGTTGAAGGGTTTATCTTAGTTTCGTTTGTCAAGTTTTTAGAGTGTATTATCCCTCATTAGCCATAGGTATGCACGCCTTTGTCAAAAGAGCTTATGGTTAGGCATGTATTCCTTTAGCTAGAATATGGGCTAGTACTTTTAGGCTCACAGACTATTATTAGTAGTGGGTATGAATCCTCCTCCAAGTCCCAAGTCCAAATTCCTATCCCAATTAAATATGCGTTTTAGAGTCGCGAAGAAGTGACCTTCCCAGAGTCATGTTAGTCCGTTTAAACAGACAGTACTATTTTATCAAATGTCTTTTACTCGAGCCCTTCTTCACTATCATAGTGTTTTTATTATAAAACGAAAGTCTAAGGGGTAAGGTGTGTGTCAGTTCATAGTGTTTATTGTTGTTTTGTAAGTAGCTTGCACCTTTGATATTGTCTGATTCCATATATTCAACACCAGTGTTAATATATAGGATGTTATTGTTTATGTTTTATGTTTCTTCTTCACCACATGTTTTGTGTGTATCAATATTGTCACGGAATGTTGGTTTGATTCGTTTAGCTAGAATAGTACTTAATATCCTATAATCTGGGTTTAAAAGTGATATGAGTCATCAATTTTTAAATCCGTAATTTCTCTTTTATATATAGTAGAAGTGTAATTACTCTTATTTTTATACTTTCGGTCATTTCTTGCATATCAAATATTCCATCAAATAAGGATTTTACTAAGGGTGTTATTGAGTTACTATTTTTTTTATAGAATTCGGCTGTTAATTCGTCTAACCCTGGTAATCTGTTGTTTGCTAGTACTTTATTTGCATCTTCTATTTAATTTTGAGACACCCGATTTGCACGTAAATATTTATCAACTTCTTTTCTATTTGAAAAATGTAGTTTTTCAGTATATGTGTTTATTTCTTCTTTTTGATATGTTTTGTGATGTTTATTGCTTTTAGTAGAAGAATTTGATTCGGATTAATGCTTACTTGACATATCCTTTTTATATGTGACAGCCCACTAATGGGTTGTTCTATAACGTCAAACATAAAATGGATCAGTTGGAACGGAGAATTTTCAAAGCAAACTGGAACAGGGTTGGTCTATATTTATAGCCTCAAATGATCTAGGCTTAATGATTTCACGGTAATCTACACTGTGGAACAATTGGCAACAATGTTGAAATTCGCTGACCTCAGTCGGCAGTTGCCAAACACAGTGTTGCATGTGGATGACCTCAACTCGCGTTACATTAGGTAGGAATGTGAAATGAATTTCATAAGGACTAAAGGCGTTTTATAGGGACAAAGAGGATCGATAGCGACAAACATCATGTGATCAGTAGTCACAATATCTACATGAACAGATCCGTTTCTCCTCAATTTTCTCTCAAGAAACGTACAGCCCTAAAAATTGTACAAAACTTTGTGTTTTCCTTCGTAAGTACACATCTTAGAATGTTAATTTTGTATTGACTTAAACTTATACACTTCAGTGATCATATCTGCAACTGCCATACACAAAGGAAAACAAGTTCTAACTTTAGATCTACCTTCTTTCAGAAGAGAAACAGACACATGGGTTTCGCAACAATAACGCAAGTTTAACTGAACCCTATGACCCTGCTTATTGTGAACTCACATTCTGAAACCAAAAGATGCGTTCAGAAAATTGCTACATTGTGTTTGACCTATTCTTTCTCTCGTTGTTTAAGATTGCATTAGGATCAGACTTAGGTAACATAGTTATGTTCGAATCTTTATCACAGAGTTTGTAGCGTGTACTGTCAGAAATGATATCTCCCAAATTGAGATATTCAACTAATAATATGGCAGAACAATTGCATATCAATTATGTACCAAACTTTAATATGAACATTATATACACATCGTTAGTAATCATTGATTTAAACCGTTTAATGTATCTGAGTAGGTGTATGTCATCGTTCTCAATTTTTTCTAGAAGTCATATTTTGGCAACTAGATTTTGTAAAACATAATCTTCATGATGCAACAAACAATATTTATTCTTATTTGTTCTGCCATCCTATCAGACTTAACAGCAATATTTCTTCTCTCTCAACCGCGGGTGGCGTCAGATAGGAGGCAATTATATCATAATGATCGCTAGTAAAACCATCTACTAACGCATTTTGAAAAGCATTATGTGATACGGATCACAATTGTCGCTTTCTCCATTTCACGCGACTTGACTTCTATACATTGGAGGGTGTAGTTGTAAGCCTGCCGTTTCAAATGTTCTGAAAGTGGGTTTGTGAGTATCACCAATGCGACAATAATGTTAGGGGCTGAATCTTTTGGGGGTTGCGTTAGGACCCTTGATTTTGAGACAAACATGGAGGCATTGACTCAGACTTGCTCATGTCTTCGAAATTGCTCGCATGGATTTGAAATAAAATTTCAGATCCTGTTAGTATTGGGTAGGGGGAGGGGCTTTCGTTTGTTCTGTGACGATTAGGAATGATGTTAAATCGTTTGGGTATATTCTAACGCAGCAGGTCCCTATACAGGATTAGTATCTTAGAGTTAGACTATTCAGTACTCAAACAGTTAAGTAGATGGATGAATTAGCGTATATCGACGTGCGCTTAAAGATTAGCCTAAGATGATACGAATTCATAATTCACAGGCAAAAGTGTCTGCTTAAATTACCCTTTTGGACGATGATTTGATGAGATTCATGCAAAAGTAAAAGTTCTGATTAGGTGTGTTATATCTCTAATGTAAATGGGCAGTTGTTTTGGAAATGCCGGTTTCGAACAAGAGAGACAAAAACCAGTCAATCTTATGTCGCTGAGAACTAACACTGGGCTACAGTATGTCCATAAAAAAGATAAGAAATAAGGCGAGAAAGAGATATGTTCAGAAGAAGAAGAACGTGATGATGCAAACGCTGGCTGTGAAGAAATTTAAAGAAATGAAAAGAGAGAGAGAGTGACGCAAGAAGCATATATACCTTTTGGGCTGTGCGTAATTTAATTTTAACTTCTGAAAGACAATATACGAGAAAGTAAACGTTTCTTTTGGTCTTGATTTTATATAATAAGGAGTATAATAAGGATAGTGTATGTGTTTGTATTGACGCTGTATAAATATATACTCTTTAACCTCTCGCTATCCCTCTGGGTAATGTTTTAAGTAAGAATTGAATTGAAGGGGATCATTAGGTTTGCTACAGGGAGAAAAGGTGTTAATTTGTTCATGAAATTAATCCAACAATGTAACATCATCTTCCGTGAAAACTGGTATCGCAACCGCCCTGTGCACATTAAATAAACACACTAATTAACGAACGCAACCTACTGGAACTCTAAGGTGACCAACACAAAATAGCCCTCAGACAACACATTGGAAGGGAATCAAACCTATGTTTGACACAACCGCCATCACCTACGGATTTAACGAAGACCAAGAACACAGCATCAACACATATATACTACTTAAATATGACACACAATTCGTAGGATACACTCAGATCAACACAGATGACTCTGAAAATGCCAACCCAAATAAAATGTCAGTGGCAGTAATAATATAAGCCAAGAACCAATAATTAGGAGCGAGACTAACGGGCAACTGCTGCATAGTCACTACTGATCTAGAGGCCATTAAAAAAGAACTAAAATGGGTCCAGCAGACAAGCACTCCACAAGCAGTTATCATTAGCGACTCGTAAGTCACACCATCACTAGAGAGAATTTCCTTCGAGAGGCCAACCACATAATTAAACTACTAAACCTCAACACCCAAACAATAAAATGTCATGTCGGGTTTCTCACCCATAGCAGTACTATGCAACGATCAAGCCGACAGTCTGGCTAAACAACACTTCCGTGAATCAACAACAACAGCAATACCCTACAGCGGCACACGAACTTTATGGCTATATCAGAATAATGATTGACAACTGCTGGCCACAACTCTAGGGCAACAGCAACAATGAACGCACACTAGACCAAACATCCCATCAATATAATCATAATCGGCAAAGTTATTCAGCAGCATTGGGAAATAACTAACACCCAACAGAGAGGAAAATAGTAAATGATCACAATATTCCCTCCCAGAAAGTATAAAGCACATCTTCAACACCTGCTCCAGATAAAGAGGAAACATATCTATGTTTGAAACCAAGCAAAATCACATTGGTTCCCCATCGAAGCAACCGGAAATTCTCACAGAACAAAACCACAAAAAGGGCATCACATGCCAAAACATTATTAATTATCTAACCGACAACATATAAAAAGAAGGCATCTAATATAAACGAAACCCTACACATCAAGAAAAGGCTCTAAACCACTAAAGAATAATACATTTTTTAAACTTCTATAACGTGCAGATACTGTTTTTTTTACATGGGTTCATTGCAAGGCATTACACCTCATATGGGTTCACTGAGTGTAATAATGAAAAGTGCGCTGTACGAACAAATTAAAGTTTTAAAAAAAACCTACAAAGATAAATTTCTAATTTATATTTTTCCAAAACTTTTATAATTTTCTTTATAAACAAAATCGTAAAGGAAAAATAATGAAACAAATCATCTAGGACACCAACATCTTTTAACCCAAAGGCGACTACAGATTAAATATATGATCATCCAAACATCACCTCACACACCATTAACAATCACTATACAATAAAGTAAGATCCTACAACTCAAAACATATAAGATTGTCTAAACCCATGCCATCAGGCCCCGCTGGACAAGACAGCAACATAAAACAGCTTAGACCCAATGTATATGACCCAACATTGTAGCCAAAATAAGGTGATACAAACCCCAGGGATCATCAGGCTCAGCCGCACAAGGTGGCAACTCTGTATTTATAAACACTAACTAGTAACCATTAAAAAGAAAATATAAAGTATCTAAATGAAAGATTCTTAACTACGAATCGCCCTGCTGAAATTAGACACACTACACAAATGAATTAATTTCACATAGCTAGTCACGAAGTAGACGTACGTGGGGGTAATAATACCACCAAGCAACACATAATACATGGGTCAAAAAAATTCCAATGCTTACCGGCACGGGATCAAAATTCATACCCTGGATACACAAATGACATTTTGTTGGACACATTGCTGGTTCCCATGCATCGCCGCTGACAGACACCAAATAAAGCATCCAGCGCGCAATAATTGCATGTTGCGAGAATCATAGGCATGAGTGAGTGTTGGGTTTTCATTTCACTCGAGCGCTTAGTCATGGACAAACCCAGAATATATTGCTTAAGACAATGACCAATAAACCTATGGCTCAAACATGCGTAGGCGTACCGTCGCCTTGCACACAACTTAAACTATGCCAATCAATCCCTCGTGACAAAACTAATGCAGTAACCGCAGACTTAAGTGATTGCGCACTGGGCATAAGCCCACTCACGTGATGACCTACATACAGGTCGATAGGGTCTATGATGTCAGTTAAATTGACACAAAACCTGACTGCAAATTAAAAAGTGCTCCTACGCACACTAAATTGCGGGTAACGTGGCACAATTCTGTCCCCAGCGATCAATTAAATAATCCGTCAGTATTGTGTATTGATTCTCTTGCACTTTAGATAAATACTCACATACTAACACCGAAGAATGTTGAGTAGATGAGATTTGGATTGTGTGTGTGTGTCCCTGTGTGTGTATGTGTGTGTCTATGTGTGTGTGTGTGTGTTGGCATCATTTCGTTTCATTTAATCTGTAGGAAGTGAAAAAGGATATACTTGCGAATATACATCCAGATTAGATGATTTAATTTATGCTTTAAATTAGTGATTTAAATTTGGATGTGATAAGATTGTATTATCTAGTGGGTGTTTGGGAATTGACGTGAATCCATTTAATAAATATTTCGGATTATATCAGTGGGATACATCAAGACTATTGGCACATCAGCACAATAGTGAGACGTTCGTTCATAATACCACTAGAATACATTTGGATAATCGATACCTTTGGACTTCTGATAGGATGTTAGGACTATTAACGATTAGGTTAAACTTGCTGCAAGAAAGTTTTAAATTGTCACTTTTTTAGGGAATAAATTATGTTTTCTTAATTATAACCAATTGTTTCGTTGTTTTAGCTCCTTTCTGATACTTAGTCTAGGATTATAGTTTCGTAATAATGTTATTCAAAACGATAATAGTTTGAACTTCAGTCCAAACAGTTTGTTTCGCTCGGTAAAAGATGCCTTCTCTTTCAAAACATTTTTACATCGATAAATCATTCCGTGCACAATTCTGAGTTTACTATTAATGAAGCGAAAGATAGCAGAGATATTTCGATGGATACATTGTACTGATTATAACATTTGTTTGTTTCCTTACAGCGTGCATTGATGTGTTCAGTGATGTTCAAAAGAGCTGTTGCAAAGTAGTTTTTGTAATTTGCTTTTCCTTAGTTTAAGCAAAACAATTATTTCAATGGGTTTCTGTCTTTCAATGGACCCAAATTCCTTTGCATTGCATTACTACCTGTCAATAAACGTTTAAAACAATTCACACGAGTGCCTTCTTATATAATATCAGTGGTACTATCAAATTAAATCATGAACTGCATCTTAGTCAATACCGTTTGTCCCATGTAAATTGATGCGTACAACGTTGTGCTGGAAAGAACTCATAGCGTTTGAGATATATTACTAAAACGTAGCAAATATTATTTGCAAATAAAATGTTCCTATGTCTTTTAAAGATATGAATCTTTCGATTAGCTGTACTAATTACACTTCTTGAGTTCGGTTAATAAATTATATTAAGTATATGGGCTTTATTTAGCACATATACATATATCTGACCCATACTATTTTTCAGTAACCAACTTGAAAACAGAATATATTGTATAAGTTTATTTAATCTAATAGGGGTAACACTAACATATATTAGTACATGAAAATATTAAGAATACTTATTATTAAAGAATAAAATGTCCTCTTTGAACCAATTTGATAATATACGATATAAATGATTATAAATCATAGACACGAGGGAATTACACACAATCAAGGGGAGATATAGTACTTAATTGCTTAAGGCAGAAGTGTATTCATCATAAAGTACATTTGTAACAGGCAATAATTGTGTATAGGTATAACTGACCTTTGTATTGGTCGTTTGTATCATAATCCTGTGTACAAAGTAAAGCAATGCATATTAATCCATTGAAATAAGTAACAAGAGCTGTATTCGATATTATTTATATACAAAGCTGAACGATACAAACATAAATTAATTATCTGGTTGAAACAACTCTGCAGTGGAATAGTGGACATTTACTTTCTTGGAATACCGAAATGTTCACTTTCAATTTGAACATATTATTTATTAATTGCCGCTGCAACGCTAATAAATCTGTATATATATATATATATATATATATATATATATATATATATATATATATATATATATATATATATATATATATATATGTATATATATATATATATATATATATATATATATATATATATATATATATATATATACATAGGCATGGGGAAAGAACATCAAACACACACATGTGAATTAAACATCATCCTGGGACTTTGCCGCTTTACGTCATTTAAACAGACATACACTAATTTCTCATAGCGCACTCGGGTCAGAGGCAAACGGATCTCGAAGATGTAGTATTTCTCAATACAAAGGAGTAGCATAACTGCTTATATCGCAACAGTTATATATAGGTCTCCTACAAAGCCAAATTGTTAGGTCATCAATGTGTCTACTACGTAAAAGAATGTACACTGTTCCCTTTAAAAAATTAATTTATGTGCTCATTTACCTTGTAGAATAAATATTGTGCTCATTTACCTTGTAGAATGGTTAAGGATACAACTCAAACACATTGTAAGGGCTCTCTTAAATATATAGTTGCCTTTGCAACAAACTTTAGAGTGGCCACTAGACTTCCGAAAAGGTTTTCGTAATACTTGCAGTTCAAAATATTAATGTAACACAAGGAATTAGAGATTCCATGTAAAGAAACAGGTTAAGATATCACTTAAGTCACCTTTCTTTAACTTTGGATGTTTTTATTTTAAAAAGGTCTATTTTATTCGGTAGTTGTATTGGTGTTCTCTGATTGTATGGTAGTTTACGAATACATTTACTTTGTGAAATGAATAATTTGTATTTTTTATTAGTTTGCGTACCAATCAAACGTAATAACGACTACTATATAGAACACTTGGTTATTTCATGGTTATATGTACCAGTAGTTATTTAGCGCATCCTTAGTTGCAATGGTGTCGAACGTAGCCCAAGAATATTCACAATTCCTAAAGACACACATCCTATTTAATATATCAAATTTAGCCAATCTCACCCCATATTGTTTATTTTATACGCAGAAGTTTTGTGTCATGGTAATATTTGTTATATACGTTGATAACAATCTTATCGAAAAACCACCAATTAGTGTTAAGACATAGATGAAAAATCATCGTTGATAAGCATGTATATTACCAAGCCTCCAACATTTGCAGAGCGAAATGTCATTAGCCTATATAACAGTTTTGAAGTAAAATATTTCAGAATGCAACATCTAGTGTGGTAACAAGTTCAGGAAATCCAATACTACTATTACTACTACTTTTAACCATGCAATTAATCCTGCATATGAACCGTTTACGTCCTAGACCTGCAGCTAACATTTAGAGATGCATTTCGTAAATAAATTTGCGATGTTGACATCTACTACATAATATAATACACACAGAACATAAGCTAATACAACTTGTTCAAAGTGTGCATGCATTTTACTGATATATATATATATATATATATATATATATATATATATATATATACATACAGAGAGATAAATAGAGAAAAAGAGAGAGAGAGTAAGAGAGTGAGAGAATGAGAGAGAGATTAGATACCAGAGAAGTATGATGCTACCATGATAGGGTCATTTATGAAAGAATTAGAGCTTTTTATTATAACTGAACTGGCCGCCTGAGGGCAGTGATCCTAAGGAGTGAGAACCCTTGCTTACTTTCGTGTGTCAATTATCAGGTGTTTCAGGTTTACACTAGAGGATGCAGGGACAGGGAAATTGGTTTTAATAAACATTCGCGTAATTGGGAGAGGAGAGATGCTTAATTCTTTCAGCGTGAAAGTATTAATTATATTGTATGCCTCTGTTCTAGTGGATAGTTAGGTTGCAATTTTACAATGAAGTAGGGCTTTCGTGTGTAAAGCAACAGAAGGAAAACTGTATATAGTGTAAATGGTAAATAAATATGTAAATAGCAGACAATTTAATGGATTTATTTCTTTACCCGTTACTATAGAAGTTTCAATGAAAGCGGTGTACAGATCCTCCTGTTAGTGGATTATTCTGTCATTTGTGTTATGGGGTTTTATTTTATTATTTTGGCAACGGTATGTATGCACATAGTATATTTCTTTTTGGAGAATAATTATCTTTAAGTTGACTCCAGAATTTAAATCACGGCCATATCAATGCGAAATACGTCTTGGATTTATTCAGATTCAGGCAATTCGTATTCATCGTAAACAAAAATGGCCGAAAGAGAGCTTGATACCTTAGCACTTATTTTTGGACATCCAAGAAATCCCCACACAGGCTTGGTACAACGCTACAAACTTCAACCTCGGCTCAGCGAATGGAATATAATTGATCAGGGTGCAACTTAAGAATCTAACACGAAAGTGAGATAAAACTTTGCTAGAGCTGGCTCAGGATGTAAATCGCTTAAGAAGAGAGCCAACCAAAATGCTCATAAACATATTGAAACGTTGACCTGAGATCATTTAACGGATGCACTAATAAACTCAGACTTGAGGATTCGTATTCAGCAAAGCCATCCTAAAACCTTAGAAGTCACAAAATTAGAATTAAAGCGTATTCAAGGATCAGATAAACAACGGGGTCGTCGCACGACATCTCAAGTTCGAAATATAGGTGTTGAAGTTTTAGAATGCTCATCATCCGCCACAGTGGACCTCCAGTCATGCATCCAATAATTATCAAGTGAAATAAAAGAGTTTAAGGTACAACTGAATTCGTTAAAGAGAAAGCGAATTGCAAGACACTTCAATCAGCATAATGCGATGAAGTGCCGAATTTGTTGATTACTGTTCGAACATAAAAGCAAATAAGAACTGGAAGGGCCAAATTGGCAGGACGCAACCCCATAGCACTCGAATTGCAATTAATGGATCAGAAATGTACATATAATGCATAGTGCAATGACAGAAAAGTGACTCCTTTTCGATATGGTTGCAACTGTTACCTTAATTAACTTACCCATCTATGAACAAATGTATAATCTACAAAGACCATATTTGGGACCTTTCGGTTAGCAAACGAAAGTGGCTTATGGAACCCGTATCCAAATAAGAGGTGTGGGAAATATCGATATCATGATAAATGATACGAAAGTTCAGCACGCGTTGTGGGTGGAGGAAATCGACAAGGCTATCGATGTAATCCTTGGTTTTGACTTAAGCAAGAGACACCAGTGAGTTATAGATGCTGTGAATAATACATTTAAATGAAATGGTCAAGAAGTAAATTGTGCCACGGTTGAAATGAAGAGCATCAGGTGTTGTTACGTGGTAGTGGACAAAACAAGTACTATACCTCCGGGAGTGGACAGAATCGTTCCGAGGAAGGTACTTGACCTAGAAGCTGCGACATCTTGTGCAATACTGGTATATGCAGAGACATTCACCGAGAGGTATCAAGTCAAGTCAGGGGTTAATGCAGAAAATAATTATCCATATTAAGGTCTCAATCCCTCAGTATGGTTCTTTCGAATTGTGCAGATTTACTCGAACGGTTATAGAAGCATCTGGATAACTTAGAGACAAATGTTGGTTGATTTCCATTGTACATTTTAATCAGGTGTTTTTCCAAGATAAGACCGACCTGGGGAGAACAGATTTAGTGAAACATTCAATCGACAACGAGTAGGTGTCGCACATTCTCCTACGTCCTTGACGGTTAGCTCTTGTGCAGCGTGGAGAAGTTAAAGACCATATTGAGAAAATGTTAAAATGTGCCTGATAGATTCTAAGATCCGTGGGCATTGCCCATTGTTCTTGTTCGAACGAAAGATGGATCGACGAGGTTTTGTGTTGAATATAGAAAAGTAAATTAAGTGACAAAATAAGAATTCTTTCTCCATTTCTAGGATTGACGACATACTGGATGCACTTCAATTGTCAAAACGGGGTTAACTTCTAGACGGTCAAAATAGTCACTGGCAGGTGTCTCCAAATATAGATCTAAGACTTCATTTGTCATCGACTATGGTCAATATCAATTCAAGCTCATGTCTGTTGGCCTTTCCTATTCGCCTTCTACTTTTGAACGTTTGATAAGCCGAGTCCTAAAAGGGCTTTCGTTGAAGATATGCGTGGCTTTTTTTTGGGGATGACGTCATTGTTACGGTGCATATTTCAAAAACGACATTACAGCACCTTCAAGACGTTTTTTAGAGACTGATATCTTCTGGCTTGAAACTGAATCCAGGAATGTCGCATTTTTTTCAAATCAGCTTCTCATATATGGGGCATATCGTGTCTTAAGATGGCGTCCAAACATATCCTGATAAAGTCATAGCGGTACAGGACTGGCCTACTCATATTAAAGTCAAGGACGTGAGGAGCTTCTTGAGTCTGTGTTTGTATTAAAAAAACTGTATTCGAGGATTTGGTGAAATTGCAATACCTTTGAATGGAATAAGACATTTCAGTGCATATTCCGAACATCCTCGCTGTGATGTTTTGAGAAGTAGTAAGGAATACGGACACAAGGACGAGTCATCGTGGATTGGAGGATAAGTATATATATTACAGAATAAGTTGTCTTGGACAGGTCTGGTTTGCGCCATAAATGGCATAATATCTCTATGGAAAACACAGCAAATAAGGCTTTATGTGTCAGTGAGACAGGTTGGAACTCTGGGATAAGTTTTGTTTTACTGTAGATTGGAATATATGACGTTTTAGGGGTAGATTAAACGCTAACTAACGCTCTTCACCCACAGAAAGACGGAATGGTAATACCTTTCATTCAGAACATCGAACACATGCTGGCTATCCTAGTGTCCTAAGATCAGAAACACTGGGATGATATTCTGTCTCTGGCGCATTGTAATACCTTAGTGCTGTTCATGACGAAATTCTCACCCAATGAAATGATGCTTTTCGAGCACTGATGTTAACCATTGATTTGATGTATGGAACTCTAAAGGAACAGTTCTTAGTGTCCAGGAATGCTACATAATTTGCTTGAAATCAAAGGACATACTTGGATTGTTCGCAAGAGTTAATTATGGAACACATACGAAACGCGAGCGATAAGCAGAAATGGTATAACGACCACCGGACACACATTAAAACGTATCAATGAGCAGATGATGTGTGTCTGCATGACTCAAAACGGACAATTGGGATCGGGCCGAAATTACAATCAAATTGGGATGGACCCAATCTTATTGTAAAACATATCAGTGACGTGGTATGTCGCATTCAGAAATCTCAAACACACCAACCGCGTGTCGTTCATTTGAATAGACTAAAACCCTTTTATGGCGACAGTACCAAATGGTTGAAGGACAATGCTAACACGCAGAAAGACAGGCTAAAAAGGGCTCCAGTGTGAAAGGAATTAAAACATGTCTGATAGTGAGATAGCCATTCCGGATGCTACAGTGTATGGGTGCAGCAATCGGGTGCGACGCATACTGCAGAGATTTCACTCTCGAGAGTAGAGTGATCTAAGACATGATTAGGCGCTATAAAGTGACTGTGCTATTTGACTGTTAAAATATTTAAATCAGTAGAAAAATGTGCAAATAACTCAATTGCTTTAGAAATACTTGCGAGCTATATTTAATTTTATATATTGTGAATTCGTATTAGCAGACTGCATCATAATTAATGTCGTAAAAGTACTGATACTATGATAAAAATCCTGCCAATGCAACACGTTCATTGTAACCTAGATGAATAAATTGAACTGACTCAGACATTAACACGCGGGGACAATGTTTTCAAAGAGAGGAGCAGTGGAATGAAATTTGATACCTGGGGAGTATGATGCTAGAATGATAAAGGAAATAATGTTTTCCTATATATAGCACCGGTTGAAAGAATTAGTAGTGTTAATTATAAAGGAACTGTCCGTCTGAGGGCATTGATCATAGGGAGTGAGAACATCATCTGCGTTCATGTGGCATGCAACAGGTTTTAGCTAGACTGCAGTATTGACTGTGAAAGTGGTTTAACGAAGATTCACTGACTTAAGAGAGGTGGGAGGTGTTGTATTGTTCAGTGTGAAAAGAATTATATTCCCTCTATCTTTCTCTGTTTTAGTGGAAAGTAACATTGCAAACCTACAATCAAGTATGGGTTTTCGTGTGTAATACAACACAAGGGGAACATAGTTAAATATTGCAATGGTAAATAAACATAAATAGCAGATTTATTTGATGTATATATTTCTGAACCTATCACATTACAATAAATCTATCTATCTATCTATCTCACTCACTCTCTCTCTCTCTCTCTCTCTATATATATATATATATATACATATATATATATATATATATATATATATATATATATATATATATATATATATATATATATTTATATATATATATATATATATATATATATATATATGGTTGCCAATCTTTGATGAAATAATTAAAGCGTTATGAAAATGGCAAGCATTGCAGCTGAAATTTACGTGCATAAATGCTACCAAAATAAAGTAATACGATACAAAACATAATAAAAATGCAGATGCGACCTTGAACACAGTTTTCCTCAAACGCATGTCTTTGCAATGGATTATATAATAAGATTGAAATAATCCGACTGACAACAGTCAAATATATTGCAGTAACTCCAAGTACAATTTCAATGTAAGCATTATGATAATCAAATTCAAGATAATTATATCAAAATGTACTTGTCAATATATGATGTCTCCCTCAACAAGACTACATAAAACTCCCATGCGTACACACATCGGTCAGTCAGAAGCATTTGCTCTTTTTGTTTGCAAACAGATTAATTCTTAAATTACCTCTATTATTATTATGTTTGGTCGCGTGAATGTCTGACTGCACTTGATCTAAATGACTGCATGACGCGTATTCATTCTCATAAAGCATGAAAGCTTCTAAACACGGTAAAAATGAAAATGTGCAATTCGACATAGCTACAATATTACATGGAAACATACTATCTGTCTAAATATCTAACACGGTTAATTATGTGGACTATTTACACAATGAATTTGAAATCTGTTATGGGTGATCTTTGCTGTAATGTTGTTACTTGACTCTAGAAAAGTAAACTTGTTGATCTGCATAAAGGCTGCGAGAACTGTGCTCATATTCATCGTTCCTTAAACAGTTTATACGTGAAATGTAAAACATTATTGCATACAACAAACCTTTAACATAATCGTACACCTCACTTAAATCAACCAATTCCAAAACGTTAAATGTGTCTTCTATTCAAATATGTCATCATTTTCCAATGACCTTGACCAGCCCCAGAACTAGAAAGAGGCATGTTATGACGGGTATTTATTTTCAGGAATTTCATGTATCAGTATAATATATCTACCCTCTGATAACGTTGAACCTATAACCATAGAAGAAATAAAAAGGAAACAAATAACTAAACTCAGTAACAAACAAGCAACAACAAACATACAAACGATCTCCAAGAGTATCAACAAAAGTGTTTTTGTCTAAGTATTATTGATCTTGCAAGAATGTTAGAGTAAGGTTGCATGCATATGAACGGACTGTGCTACTGATGCTAAAGAGCATGTCGATTACGTGTGGATATTACAATATAAAGATAAATCATGCCCACAGCTTGGACAAACGATATAAACAAATGGCTATTGGTATGGTTTAACAATTGATATTGTAGCTTTTAGAGTAATGCTTGGCATGTGCAAGAATCCATGTCTGGGTTTTAAATGTCCTTATCCAATTCGTGTAAACGGTTTGAGCATTCATTTAACATTGCTTGCAATGTTTTGAACATTTGTAGTGTATCAATGTTCTTATACAAATCTTTCTCAATGCATATCATACATGCGCGAGTTGATGATAGTATATGTGCAGCGTCCTGATTCAGTGCAGTAAGCCATTTGATATAGTGGCTTGTAAACGAATTCCTTATGAAGGTTTTCAGACGATTTTCCGATACAAGTGTATCGATAGCTTTTACAGTCGTTTTACGCATCTGTTCTATAGCTTGTTTCTTGCCGCTTCCCATTCGATGAATAACCCGGTCAAATCCTGGGATTTGACTAATCGTATGAACAACTCGCGCAACTTTCTTCCAAATGGGAGATGAGGCAATACCAATCGTAATTCTCATGCTAGATAGTATGCCAATTTCATCTGAGCTAAGGCTTCCACCTTGGCCAGAACGTTTAAAGAAGCTGAAACCGAGTTCAAGATTATTCAATTTACCGATCCCCGAGTCAATTTCGGATTGCAGTTTCGTGCAATTATCTGCAATTCGGATAGATGCCTGTTTAAATGGGCTATTATCTGCCGTACCCCATTCCAAAAGAGCATCCTGAATCCGTGCTTTGATTAGTGATGGTCCAATATCTCGTAGTTCACACATTTCTGGAACACAGCTGGTCCAGTCGAAGTATTTTTGATGCGTATCTGTACTTTGTAAATACTCCTCCAGGTCTTGCAATAGCGATTTGTCTTCTTGGTCGAGCATTGCCTCAAGCTCACTGCACTATAGAAAAGTAATAATACTACTACTAATAAAGATGATGATGATAATGATGATGATGATGATGATGATGATGATAATAACAATAGTAGTAGTAGTAGTAGTAGTGGTAGTAGTAGTGGTAGTAGTAGTATTAAAGCTATAGTTTACTGTAAAGTTGTATATTCGATCATATATATTTTGGTTAAATCTAACTGTACTTTTAAATATGATCTATGTTATAGATCAGACATTTCTTCTCTTGGTGTGCACATTCAAAGACATAAGATAATCGGTTCAAATGATCTATCATATCCTTAACAGTATATACATAATGCATGCATATGCGATCATGATGTCAAGATTATTGTTTGCGAGAAACGCATATTTATATACTAAAATGAATAACTGAAGGAAATGACAAATGTATTCATGTAGGTATAATAACCCATCTTGCATTCTGATCATTTGATTGACATGTGTCCATCATGATGTATCAATCCAATACTAGTGACATACAGCTTTTACTGACATAAGCAATAACGTGGAATCGCACGGTGATTATTGGGTAGTAAACCTTTCTGATTCCATCACGTTATATCCATACCGTTTGTGGAGTGTTAAAGACCCACTGATAAGGCGAGACTATCTGAAGTTACAAAATTGTATGTTGTTTTCTCATGTATGATGGAAAAGGCGATAACTATGGCAAATGAACAAAGCTGGTTCTCTGATATTTGCATCAATATAAAGATTGGATGGTTAATTACATCTTTCAACGTCTGAAAGTCGAAAATAAATTTACATCCAATATATTGTAAATAATTACGACATAATGTAAGCTGATGTATCGCAAGAATATATATGGCAAGTTCGATACTTGGCAATTACATATAACAAAAATGAATGAAGAAAACGTTTGTGCTTAGGTCGTTTTCTCCTTTGCTGAGTATAACCTTAGTTCACTTGCGGAATAAAACGGTACAAATAATAATACAAAGAAAACGGTTCCTGGCACAAGGGGAGAGAGAGAGAGAGAGAGAGAGAGAGAGAGAGAGAGAGAGAGAGAGAGAGAGAGAGAGAGAGAGAGAGAGAGAGAGAGAGAGCGAGAGAGAGAGAGAGAGAGAGAGAGAGAGAGAGAGAGAGAGAGAGAGAGAGAGAGAGAGTTATTTTTGTAACTTTGTTGTTTTTTGTGTTATATTTCAAGTTTTGTTCGCCCGTTTTGTTTACCCACATGACGACTCATTCAGGTCGTACCCTCTCTGCTGCTACACTATATTATATCAGTCTATCAACCAAATAATTTATCAAGATTTGCACGATATTGCGACGTAATGTTATTAATGCGTGTGGGGTAGCTTGCGCAAGTGAAAAGACGTTTTTGTACTTTATCTTATCTATATCTCTTGAAAGCAATGTCTGATGAATATTTCTAAGTGCATTTGTGTCAACTACAGTAAAAACAACTAAAGTATTGCAATTATCTCTGATCAAATTCAGAATTTGAGTAAATCTCCGTGTACCATAAATTATATCAGTTTTTTTATGTCTGCCTCGAGAAAATATTCTTGCTGGATTTGATTGTTTGTCCAGCATTACATCATCATATACTACAATATTATTAATACATCTATTAAGTGCATTAACATTCGGCGCTTCATCAATGTTGGTTATAAAAGTAATAGTATCATCACCTTCCACATTTAATAATTTGCGTTCTCATTAAAATCTTTAAGACATTGTACCATCTCTGAGCTGCTACAGATGGTACCACTAAATATAATTTATCCCACTTGAACCATCTCATTACTACATTAATAATAAATGTGTCTTTCCACTTTCAGACGGACATATTATTATCAATCTGTTAGAATTTGGTAGGGCTGGATGATGTTTGACTGGTTCTTGTTTTTGTGTCGCTGAGAAATCAATTACATTCTTATTATACATATACAAATCTTTCTTGTTTACATTGTCGAGTTCAAACTCCAATCAACGATTTAGCCACAGTCAAAACTAAAAATGGAAAATTGCATATGGTGAAAAATGTGGAATATTTAACAGAAACGAGTTTTCGTTTTTACTTAAAATTCAATAATCTGATGGTGGTGAGTTTGCTACATTAGTGTCAAAATTTCCAGGAACCTTATTGGCTAAATATCCAGGAGAAAGACATCATCCTTGAAATAATTATTATGATCATGGAACCCGACTTGTAATCTAACTCGATAAACAAGATCATCCAAAAGCTGTTTCATATAGATAAATACCATTGATATAGCGTGTCATATTCATGGTGTTGCGTATAGAAGCAGTGATGTATTTAAAATACATATTGCAGATCTTGAATTAATTCATGAATTCAATTTCATGAAAGATTTATTTTTTAAGGAAACGTTAGCTAGATTGGCAATACAATCTGCAATGAAAGATAAATTATTATTTGGAGCTGGTAATTAATCAACCGAATATAAAATAATGGAATCGATTTATTATAGCCCAAGAGGATATTGTAAGGGTAAATCAGCGATTAGTTAACTCTCTGATCCTGCAAATGTTGCACGTTCTGTTGTTGCAAAATGGTTAGTATGACAGTCAATATGGCAAATTTAGGTACCCCACCTTTTGCACATTTTGAGGCCAGGAAGCCCTAATAAAGTTCATCAGGCTGATATTTTATTTTTACTACATGATACTATCTAAATTGTTTGACTTCAATATGCATACAAATGCGAGTTGACTGTCTTTGACGTTGCGTGTAGATATAAAGAAGCAGAGTCGTTAGTGCCTGAAATGGTTGCTGAAGTTGTATTAGCTTTTAAGCGAATTTATCAACAAGGACCTTTGTAATTGCCATAGCTACTACATGATTTGCTTAAGGAATGTTTATGAAAGAATTTGTGGCGCCTCAAAGAGAAAACAGCTGCGTGATGTGCGCTCTAAATGGTACCCGACAAAAAACATTCAGAACGAATTTGTGCCGTCCTCAAAACAAAAAGTATATGTTGTGCTGTCCTCAAATGCTCAACGATAGCCTAATATATTGTATTTTAAATATATATTATAAAATATATGTAAACAATATAATTAACTATCATATTAATATAATTTCTACAATTAAAAATTAAAACATGTAGGTATAAGATTCAACATCATCGTGGAAAAATTATTTCCGATTTTGATTCTATACTCCTTAGGAAAATAAGAAATGGGTATACATTATCTTCAGAGTATAGACTAATTAATGCTATGTAACAAATTATGTTCCAATCATTGGCAACCATTAAAGATATTGAGTTGACAAATTTGTCTTTTCATAAGCAATCGACTCAATTAGGTCAAAATTATTTGACGAATACGAAACAAATGAAACATTAATACACGTGTCAGACAACTAAACTGATTATATCAGATCGTGAAAACAAAACTGCTGTAAAAAATTACTTTAGTGACAATGAAAGTTTCTGAAACAAAGCAGAATACAAATATTTCTGAATAAATATACTTTTTTATTACTAAATTATTTTTTATGTTTTGAATTTGTGAAGGGTTTTATTTTTACAGTTTTGAAATGAAATACAATTCCGCCACTGCAAATAATCTGAAATATGATTATAATACATTTTTTCAACATTTGAAATAGCTTTCTTGCCTAGCCTATTTTAATCAATATTTGTCACAGAATTAGGCGAAAATTGAATTTATTTCTTCTTAAATTACAAAATAATTTCACCATTTTTTTTTTGTTTCGTCGTACATGCGTTACCAGGGGTGAATAAGTGCTTTTTTCCAAGGTAAGCGACGTGTAACGATTTGCATGTGCCTGACTACGAATCACTTGAAGTCAGGAACATTAGAATCACGGGATGCACGGGAATTTTGCCGTGAATTTTGCTCACCTATTTGAGGATATATAAGGCATAATATTTATGATAATATTACGGGTCCAAAGGTATCTTATCACAGGAAAGATAGCTCGTCATTCTCTCTCCAGCCAAAGGGGTGAGTGTTAAATTTATATTTCGTTTTATTGTGAATTTTATTCAGTTTATCATTTCATGTAATGATGCCTTTATTACAATGGAGATTTAAAACGTGGAATATTTGGAATTGCTAGTCACTATTAGACTTTAAATGCAATAGTGTAATCTAAGTTGTAGATTGTTTTAGAAACAACTATTATTAGTTCGGTTTCTTTATTGTAGCTGATTTGTAGCGGAACGTCTCTTATTTGTAGCTGAACGTCTCTGATTTGTAGCGGAACGTCTCTGAATGTCTCTGAATTGTAGCTGAACGTCTCTGAACGTCTCTGAATGTCTCTGAATTGTAGCTGAATGTGATTGATTGTGCCGTGATTGTGTTGTTTAATTGTGCGATCGAATTGAGGTATGTGACTGTCTGTCTGTCTGATTGTCTGTCCGTCTACATCTGTCGTGATGTGTAAATATCCGGAAATCTGGAAGTCTAAATGTCCGAGTGTCGGAGCTGTCTAGAGGTGTAAACATCCGGGGTTGCATCTTAAGTATTTGGGACCGTTGGTTCTAGTAGATGCTGTATGCTGTCTGTACGTATAACTGTGGTGGATCCGTGAAGGGCACGTGACTGATAAAAGTATTGAGTCATCCCTAGGTATTCGGAGAAGCTGGGCGGCGATTCAACAATTGGTGAATCGTACGGTTATACAGGGTCGAGACACGTGTGTGTGTTGCAATTGTAGTACAATAGAATACACTGTATATTTACACATAGTTACTTCGAGTCACAGTAGTATTTCAAGGGATTACATGAATCTCAATAAAAGTTAGCAACTTGATTAAATATATGTTTATGTTCGTGCTAGTTGTCGCAATCCATACGTGCGATAGTATAGTTTGATGTTTGTATTTGTTATCGCAATTTATACTTGCGTTAATATAACTTTTGTAAAGGTTGCTTGGATCTGTGTATAGTCCAGGAGAATCCTTTGGATCTGTGTTTATTTTGTATTAATATTTAATTTATTTTTGAATTGTGAATGGTTGTGGAATGTGATTGTGTGTTGAATGCATGAGTTATTGTGTTGATACATCATTATTTTTCGTTAATAATTTATTTCATGAATTTACATTATCTTTCACATATTGTGTTTGTGTTGTTCATTTAATCCACCATCCACTCGGTAACAATTATGTTACAATGGCTACAAATCAGAGACGTTCCGCTACAAATCAGCTACAATAAAGAAACCGAACTAATAATAGTTGTTTCAAAAACAATCTACAACTTAGATTACTGCATTGTAATAAAGGCATCATTACATGAAATGATAAACTGAATAAAATTCACAATAAAACGAAATATAAATTTGACACTCACCCCTTTGGCTGGAGAAAGAATGACGAGCTAGCTTTCCTGTGATAAGATACCTTTGGACCCGTAATATTATCATAAATATTCTGCCTTATATATCCTCAAATAGGTGAGCAGAATTCACGGCAAAATTCCCGTGCACCCCGTGATTCTAATGTTCCTGACATCAAGTGAGTCGTAGTCAGGCACATGCAAATCGTTACACGTCGCTTACCTTGGAAAAAACACTTATTCACCCCCAGGTAACGCATGTACGAAGAAACAAAAAAGATGGTGAAATTAGTTTATAATTCAAGAAGAAATAAATTAAATTTTCCCCTAATTCTGTTACAATATTATCATAGAAAATCTGTCAGATATTTGACTTCTAAAGGGGAAAAATCCAGCGATTCTCTAATTGATTTAGGCTTTGGCGATATATTTATAATTGTTGCCTTAGTTTTGTTGAATAAATCACCAAAATTGATCAGACTACATTATTTTGGATAATGTTTCACGTCAAAATATTCAATAAATCCCCAAACCGATTAGAGAATCGCAGGGGTTTGATAATTTGATAAATATAAATCTGACAGATTTTAAAAAATGATAATGTTGACTAAAACAGGCTAAACAAATGATTAAATTAAAACCTTTTTCACTAAAATAAAAAAAAAATTCTTTTTAAAAGAATCAGATAAATTATAAAATAGTTCTGTATGTGGATTTATTTATGTCGGGTCGCCCATTAATTTGAAGAATTATATTATGTGTTTTTTATCCGATCAAACTGAATGCAGGGATATGCATTATTAATTATCTTCACAAATTTTCATTGCCATACTCATCATTTATTATGTGAAAACTAAATTATTCTACGCAGACTACGGGCAGTGTCAATATTGTTTTAATGGCGTTTTCAAGTACCTCTTTTTCATGCATAACAACAATCACGTGTTTGTACATTAAATAATATATCCCTTTGATAAATTTGTTTGTTCGAAGAGATTTATTGATAATACTATATTGTTAAGTCAAGAAGGTGTCCCATTTGGTCAGTTTGTTTGAAGAGTAATCTTGATAAAAACGGATTATTACATCCTAGAAAAACCGGATCGGTCAGTTCTTGTACAATCAAAATATTCATGATGTACTTGCGGAGTAAATGTATTGGGAAAATAACCTTGCTGAGCTTGATTTCATTCTTTGATATGTGCTTGATAAATGCCATCAATTACATCACATACAAGATTAAATGCAACCATTGATGGTATATGTACAATTCCGGGTGAAATAGGACGACCTCCACCGTTGGTTTTTTTTTTTTTGCTTTTATATAGAATATCTGTTGGAGGAGCTCTCTTTGTCCATTGACGCAAGTATATTCGAAAAGTTTTCTTTGATATGATCCTTGAGTAATTTTTTGGGTTCGTTGTACTTAGATATTGATAGTATACAATTTGGTACATCTTTTGTGGATATTTTATAATGTCTAGTAAATAATTGTTTTAGTGTTATCGGTTTAGTGTGTTGATAATTCAGATTTTTATTATCACTAGCAAATTTGTTTGGAACGATACTTTTATTATTAAATTAGAGATCTGATTCAACTTGGATTAGATGTATTTTCAATAATCTTTTGTTTGCATCGTCGCTGTAACGTTGAGATAGAGAATGAAAACATTTCGCAGATCTGTAAGTGATTTAGGGTTCAGACCTAAAATATTTTGAATAAAAACGACAATCAATATTATATACATTAATGATTGTGTTTTTATTTCATTGGTCAAAGTCATATACAGTACTTCTTAGTTTAGTAAATCGTATACCATCAGTCAATATAAAAGATACTTTCACTACGAAATAACCCGTTATAATGTTTTCGATATTCTGGAATGTTTATATATTTTCTTTCGTTTGTGCGAAATTAATCTAACTTTGGTTCTGATGGTCTATGCTAAACTGGTGAAATTTTCTGGCCATCCTAACAAAATCTGATTGGTAATTAATATATATCAGCGCCATTATATGGCGAGTTTATTTCAATCTCAACTGATAAAGTTGGTTTGTGAACTGTTATAGCTATTTTTGAATCGTTTCCTGTAATATATTTATATCGGCTAAGAACTTCATCGTTAATTTGCTGAATCTGATAACTGCCTGTTGAAAAAGAAACAAATAAACAAACGGGATATCAATCTGGTTTGTTTTTATTTGCAAATACAAGCAAAGTATTCGCCTATAAACCACAGAATGATTTTGATGTAATATTTGGGCAACTAGTTAGAAAGTTGACAATCGGTTGCAATAGTTCCTGCCATGATCACAATATTATTTTGTTTCCTTCTAAATCAGACGTATTCATTTCCTCATTGTAAATCTTTGATCTTTTCTGTAAACTCAATATCAGATATTATTTTATCCTTAAGACTGGATGATATGAATGAATATAATTTGCAATTTATTTTCCCTGCACCCTGATTTATATTTTCAGTGATATTATGAATACCAACAACAGTTGTTGCAGCTGAAACACAAATTGTTACAACTACTGGTACCATCACTAGCGATCATGTTATTGTCGATAGCAATACGCCGGTTTCAGCGATAACAACAGATGCTGAATGTACAATTAGGTCAACGACAGCTATACGTCTGCGATAATTTTCTACATTTGCTGTTACTCATCAACTATTAGTTTTTGTGTTTCAGCTGATTGCACCTGTACTGTTTGTAGCTCATTATATTTAAGTTGATGGTAGTTTAGCAAATAATTCATGACACCTATGATTAATCAAGCAGGCTTGTTTCTTCAGGATCCACTTGAAATGTTACCTCGTCAATTGTCCTTTTCTCAAACATCACAAACATAAATCTCTCCAAGCGGGCTCGGGGTTGTAGAATTGACCCGACGTGCCTCACTAAGAGGCGACCAAGTAGAGGCAACATGTTTGCCGTGGGTTCCGACATGTGTTGTGGGAGATGGGCACGGTCTCGACAAATCGGCTGGCCACACCGAGCCCTAGGAAGTCTTTATTTATTTGCTAACCTTCTTTATCTTTCTTCTTGTATTTGTCTTCATACCACCGTTGCCCCTACATTCTATCCCTCTAGCTTTCCCTTTCCCAAGTTTTAGTAGACTTCGTAGAAGGCGGTGGCTTAACCGGTCAATAATGTTACCGATCCTAAAAGGTGGCTTCACGGGTCAATCCTAGGTAATTTATCTTCTTAGTATTGCATCTTTGAATCACTGGTACTTGAATAGTGTGTCATCGTTGGGCTCCATTGTGAGAAGTGAGCATAGGCACCGAAAATATAACAAATCATCATGGAAACTTATAAAAACAACACCCAAACAAACGAAACAAACCACAATCGGGTTCTGATGACGAACCATGTAGTGTGGAGTCGTTTCCATGTTTCATGGTTTTTCAATCTAAGTATGACTGAAAACCACTTGCAACACTGTCGCCTTTGTAATAGAAAAGACCATTACGGGCTCTATAGGCAAACCAGAAAGTGTCACAAAATTGAAATAGGGTTGCCTTCTTTTTGAGTGTGAGAAAAAATGTCAAACAGAACCTCAAGAAAGACATTCTTTGATATTCCGGTGACTTCATTTGCTCACCCTTCACTCCATACGTCCAATATCGTGATACGCTGTCGTGGCATTGCTGCTGTCAACGACACAAATATAATCGAAGGGATGAAAAGTGAAGGTGTCACTGCAGCACTTAGAATATGTATTAAACGTAATAACAACCTGCAGGGTACCAAAACATTTGTGGTCAAAGTTGGGTTTTGGCAACTGGTGGCCGAGATCTACATTCCGAACCCATTTCGATGCAATAAGTGTTGAAAACATGACCATCATGAAGGCCAATGTCCAAGAGTCAAAACAAGTGGCCGATGCGGAGACCATTCTCATCAGGAATCTGATCGTACAACAACTCCGCATTGTGTCAACTGTAGCAAGAAACATCAGGTCAATTCCAAGGTTGTGATACTTGGAGACGAAAAGGAAATTCCGAGACCAGATCATTTGTGCAGGTAAAAACATGCCATCCTGGCCCATCCTTCTGCATTGTCGTGAAAAATAATCCCAACACGACGAGGGACGGTCAAACACAGACAGATGTTCCCGATTCAACAACAGTGCTAATATCCCCCATTACTATCCACAGTAAAAACACTTAATCTACACAAACAACCTTTAATAAGACCCCACCACCGAAATAACCAGAAAATTAATATAAATCACAAGCAAATACGCAGCAAAAGGGGTCCGATGATCCCATTGAAGTCTACAACAGGTTTGGAGACATTGAAAAAATGGATGCAGAAGGAGCTACTCCATATAGGTGGCTTCAAACCTACTAACAAAAAATATACCCCGTACTTCCGCCAGACCAATAACCCACACAAATTGCCGCCGCGAAAGGTCTAATCTAGCTTCACACTCTCCAGCTTAACCTTAAAATAAAGAATTCAATCATACAATGGAACTGTCGAGGACTTAAAGCTAACTACAATTGTATTCTTCTGATTTTAAAGGAACACAATCCTGCAGTACTATGTTTAGGGAAACATTCTTGAAGAACATTAATAACAGTACATTTAAAAACTATTCCCTGTTTAACATATACTTTCAAACACGCTGACAGGGCACCAGTTGGAGCTTCTGTAGTTTTGAACAAGTGAGCCCCTCACATAGTCATCCCTTTTTAAACATCTTTACAAGATATTGCTTTTAGCGTCACTCTACATCGAGTCTTACTTTTGGATATGTTTACATGCCACCAACCACAAACCTAGCACCAAACGAATTAGACAATATTGCTCAACAACTTCCGCGCCCTTTGTTTTGCTCGTGGGTTTTAAGGCCCATAACATTCTATGGGGATCAAATCATATAAACCACAGAGGCCATAAAGTAGACGACTTCATTGCTAGACACGATCTGTTTCTATATAACATTAAATCACCGACATATCTACACCCAGGAACGGGTACATACACGTGTAAAGATTTGAAAATTTGCTATTCTCCGCTTCATTTTAGATCCATTGCACTGACAAACTGTGTGTCCAAAACAATGGAAAGAATGATTAATTATCGGATAGTATGGTACTTGGAAAGTAACAATTTATAATCTCCTTTCAAAAGTAGCTTCCGTTTTGGTCGTAGTACCAACGACCATCTGGTTAGACTGGAAACATTTATTCGCGATGCATTTATCATGATAGAAAAATTACTAGCAGTTTTCGTTGATTTAGAAAAGACCCATGTCACAACATGGAAGTACGTGATACTAAATGGCATGCACGATCTGGGTATAAAAGACCGTCTGCCCTCTTTCATATTAAATTTTCTCTCAGACAGAGAATTCAAAGCACGAGTGGGATCAACCCTCCAAGATATGCACGAGCAAGAGATGGGTGTGCGCCCGGGCTGTATTTAATCTGTTATGCTGTTTAATATCAAAACCAATAGCATCACCAAGTGTTTGGATTGCGCACTATCCGTTGATGATTTATAATATGTTATTGATCAAAGCACATGAATAAAATGGAAAAACAACTACAGCAAAATATCAACACGATCCAAAATGGTGAGAGTACTAATGGTTTCAATTCTTCAAAATCGAAAACAGTATGCATGCAATTCTGTCAGTTGCGAATACATCATGATGACCCTAAACTCACGCTGGACGGAACACCAATTCCGTTTGTTGACGAAACAAAGTTTTGGGGTATTATCTTTGACAGAAAACTGACTTTTATTCCGCACATCAAAACTTTGAAAGCTACTTGCTTGAAATCTTTAGATCTACTTAAACTAGTTGCTCACACTGACGAGGGTGCTGATACAAGGATCTGAATTTGTACAAAACATTCATCCGCTCCAAACTAGACTATGTATACGTTGTTAATAGTTAAACTAGGAAGTCATATTTGAAGATACTTCACCTAATTCATGAAAGCCCTCTATTGCAAGCGAATGAACCACCTTTGTCAAATGGAGGAAAATCTGAGACAAACCTCTCCATCTTCCAGAATTATTATCATAAACTACACTAGACGTTATACTGATGGATCAAAGGATGAGGAAGTGGACTCGTTAGTGGCAAACACATAACAAAAGTTCTTTTGCCAAATTGATGCGTCCATTTTTCAGCCGAGATCAGAGCAATAGACCTTACTGTGACATTTATCGAAAAGAAACGTATTTTAAAAGAGCATAATTTCTGTGACTCACTATCAGAGCCTCAGTCACTACACAATATACAACTGGAGAACCCATTTTTAATCAATATTCTCGTCAAAAATACTGAGCTGCGTACCTTCTGTAATATAGTATAATGTTGGATATCTAGGCATATTGGTATTAAAAGTAATGAAGAAGCAGAACGCGCTGCTAAAATTGGTCTATTCCAGGAACCATCTGATTTTAAAATACGGTTGATTGATTTTAAACGTCGTATCAAAGAGTACCTTGCCAGAAGTGGCATGCATCGCCAAATGATGCAGTGAATAACAAACTTCGCCCCATCAAACCAACCCTAGAAGAATGCATTCCTTCCTACATAACCATCCGTAGGGAGGAGGTAGTCATTGCAAGATTCATAATGGGTCATACGTACATAACCCATTCCCACATAATAAAAGGTGAAGTTCCACCAGAGTGCGTTACTTGCAATGAACCAATCTCTGTCAAGCACTTTATGACAGAGTGTTTTGACCTGCAACCTACGCGTGAAAAGTAATATAATGTGCATGACTTGAAGGAACCTTTTGATACTATACGTATTACTTGTCTTTTAAGGTTCCTATAGGATGTATACGTTTATTTTAAACTATAACGTGTTTGCTATCACCAAGAGCAATTTTATTTAATATAAATATCGCCACTTATTTTCATCATCTTTTCATCTGTGCTCATTAACATACACCATTTACCTGTACCGTTTATTGGGAAGCTTCATATTTTACTGTTACTAGCATATTTCCATTTTAATTTGAACTATTTGGTTTCTGATATCGTTGGCCGATAATAAACGTTTTACTATTTCTAAACCGGCATACATGCAACCTATTGTATGGCACTAAATAGCATAAAGGTTCTGGTTTGAATTTAAAAGACAAACAGACAAACAAACACTAATATAAATATTATAACGTCCTAGTATTATAGTAGATATTGTAAATACTGCAACACCTAGTCCTGAGAACCTGTATATACCGGTAACTTCAACGCGATGTTTAATGGATTAAGTGACTGGCGACCATAATTCTGATCCAGACGCTACCGTATATACTATATCGATCTTCGTATATGAACGAGTATAATGTCAAAGACAGCTGGACTTCTGAAACACTCGTTGATGTTAATGTTTACGTTTCTACTAAATGTTCAAGAACGTTTTTATGTGAGCAGTATAATCAGATCTAAGATTGCTTACTTCATTATTGATTGCCGTTATCGAGTTTGTCATTAGGATGATTTTATCGTCGAAGTATTTGTTGCAGTGTCATTGTTTGATTCTGGTTCTCCATAACCAGTAATTGTATTATTAGTCATATTGAGAGAACGATTCATTGTATCACCGGATTTGTGTACTAGATTGTGCATATTATCCGATATCGTTGACATGACAACGCCATGCTTAATGTTTCCATTCCTATAAAACACAGCTATGATCTTTTCAGTTACTCCATTACTTTTAGAGATAATATCTTTCAATGCAGGATTGCTCGCTTTTAATCTTCCTTGCTTACCTTGAAATACAACCACTTCGATTTGATATAAATTGTCAAAAATTTACTAATTCGGATATGTCATCATTAACGATTTTATTTAAAGTTTCTTGTGATATTCCATCAGTTGAGTGTTTTTGTTTAGAGGAAGATCTTCCGTAAATACTTAAAATTATATTTTTAAGATTTGTGTAAAACGTTAGCGGTTGCACGTAT
Source organism: Unio pictorum (assembly GCA_030141615.1). Taxonomy (NCBI): domain Eukaryota; kingdom Metazoa; phylum Mollusca; class Bivalvia; order Unionida; family Unionidae; genus Unio; species Unio pictorum. The sequence goes on from JARLTB010000061.1 coordinate 8,095,594, forward strand.
TATCACACACGACTTTATAAGGTGGTTTGGTTGATTTAGATACAGCGTTAATTACAACAATTGCTTCACGGCCACATACTGGCGGATCGTTTATTGTCGGTATTGGCAATGTTGAATACCACACTGGGGTTTGAAGCGCAGTTAATTGTACTGTGTCGTCATAGTTAAAAAATTATTTTGGTGGTGCCAGTTTCTACGAATTAAAAAAAACAATTCCACATGGATGAATCGCGTAGGCAACCCAATAAGTACCGTCACCAGAACTATTCTCAAGACTAATGATACCGGTTTCAACATTGTTTGCTTGTTCTGGTAATTGATCGCGCATATAAACACCTCTGAATGTTCTGTTTTTAATATTTTGGCAGCAATACTTAAATCAAAACTGGACGTAGGAAGAATACATTTTGCATCTAACGAGGTATTGTCCTGGGAAGTCTTAGACCATTTTCGCCCTGTGAGGCCGGTAATCTTGATGACCCGGTTCTGGCATACTTAACGTTTTGGGACGTCTTCCTGGTTGTTGCTGACGTGATATTTATTAATCTGTCTGCGTGTAAAATTAATTTACTTGTTGCTTTCTGTCTTTAGTGCCTTTCCGGCAGCGGTTCCAGCAGCACCAAGGGTTGCAACAGCTGAAATATTAGCGGCTATTAATGCATGTATAGCTTTAAGTAGTGGAAATATTCAGCCTTTTGTTGTCGAATCGTTAATGGAATTCGGAGAAAGATTGAGTCGAACTCCTGCTTAGGATTATAAAGCTGGGTTAAAATGATGAAGCTGAGTTTTAATGATACTTCGTTTGGACCACCGCTATAAATTTATACAATGTTATTTTTGTTCCCATATTTACTTGCACGGTTTGATTGCAATGTTGTTTTCTGACCAGGAGTCAGACTGACATTTTATAATATAGTGAGCAATTTTAGTACATGTTTTCCACTGGGGTATCAATCACATACGTCCACCAGCGCCTTTAAATGTCATTGATTTAAATGAGTATAACACGGATAATTCTATAATTAGGTATACCCAAATAGGCTTATTTACGCGAGCTCCAGAAAGTATATCAACGACAATTTTCCGGGTTAAATCAAGATATTTTAAAAAAATAATAATATATTGGGTATAAGTTTGTAAAGTCTAATTGTGATATTTACAAACCAGTATGTATAGTTAGATAACGATCCATAAAAGTGATCAAATGATGATAGGCACATGTCACATAATTGTGATAATTGTTTTGCTAAACTTCAGAAATTCCACGATTGTCAAATATCATATGCTCTGTTCTTGAGTATTTAATTGGGCAGAACTTTAAAAAGCATTGAAAATATGTCCTGGTCATGAAACACCTTGTTGTTATGCAATATGCCATGTAAATAAATCATCAACAATACTTTTAACGCTATCTGTGATCACTGTCAACCATGATAATGCTAATTTACCACCTTGATCCTCAACATTGAGTAAGTTTTGTTCTTAAGCAATCGATTGAGTCATTACCGTCATTAACAACGAAAGTTTTGATAATATTAATTCACCAGCAACACCACCCCACCTCTTGTCGCATCATCATCAGTACCTTTTCTTCCAAGTGCAACTATATGTTTAGCTCCAAACATAACCTTTCTAACATTTCTACAAAATCCGAAGATGCGAGACAGTAGAATTGCCCATGGAAATCTTCCATTACCCATTAATATTGATCGATGTGTCGCAAATCCTAAATTGAACTTATCAGTCATTGATATTACCGCAGGTGTTTCTAAAGCTCCTATAGTGTTTCTTACGTTACCAATAGTTACGCGTTTATGATCAGGATGGTTGGTGTTGGCTTTAGCAAAAATCATTGACTGACCAGCTGATTTGTTATAATCATTTGAATATCTTGCTACACCTAATATCGTTGTGGCAACATCGACATCTTCTTGAAATGATTCAATATTTATTCCATCAATCATATAGGGTTTGCTTTCAAACAACGCCATAATTCCAGTGTTACCAAACCAACCATATCATTATCTCCGTAAGAAGTATCATCGGTTTTCAAACATTTAACTTTTATTTCAGTAAATGCATCAAATATCTTTATCCAGAATAATTCTAACCATCATGATGGCAGAGACCGTATTTATGGTACACACAGTACGGGACACTACATAATTACCATACCCAGATGGAATGATAACCAGACCAGCTGTAACAATATTCGATATTACAGAGCGCCAACGACATTTACATTGTAGTGTATGTTAAAAGGTAATCGTTAAAGCTTTTCATGTGCAATTATAGTGCGGCATATTATTTTTATTTTAGACATATAAGAAACGTTACTATTGGAGCGAAGGTTGCGTTGCTGCTGTTACATTAATAATATTTGAACTCTGTTGATGCCGGTAATGACCCCATCGCTCGCTGAAGAACAAACGTTACCTTCTTTTATGAATTCGGGTGGAAAGTAATTACTATCATGATTAATAGTAACTACAGACAGTGTTTAAAGTGCTGGTATATTTACTGAAATAAAGCGTCACAACAAGGTGTTTTTGCACCACGACATATTCCATTGGTCTTCAAAATATTCTACGATTAAACTATCAGGAACGTAGTTCAATGATATCTGACAAACTTGGTGTTCCTGAAGTATCTTTAAGAATAAATAGATATCAAGAACCGTCTGAAGTTGTATTAATAAATTTTAATCAACATTATGAAGCGCGTACATTCGCTGACATTTTTGAGACGAGATCAAAATATAGATACTGGTTTACAAAGATCACAACTAGATTTTACATCAGTGTATCCAATTTATTACGTTTCGTTGGAACATCTTGATTTGTTTAGACAAGCTATTGTCGATAGCAAGTTTCGAGCTCTCGTAATCCCAGGTGGTGGTATAAATTACTGAGCAATTTATGTCATACTATGTGACACATTGATGTTACATGAAGGATCCGGTGGACGAATGGGTGTCATTGATGCCCCAGTAGAAAAGATGTAATTAAATCGCTCATGTTAATATAATGTCGTATCTTCACGTTAATTTCACCTTGACTGCTTGTCAGGTAAGTAAATTACAATCAAACTTGCAAGTAAATGCAGAACAATAACAATAACATTGAAGTGATATTACATTGCTAGTGTGGTCTAAACAACTTATCATTAACTAAAACACAGCTCGAACATTATATCAAAGTTTTTGAATCAACGAATGGAGTTCAACTTCATTTATCTTCGAGTTCCATTAAAGACTCAATTAAATCAAGTGGTACATTAGTGCTCTTTACAGCTGTACCAGCGTTTATAGTTGCTGCAGCTCCAACCGTTGCAAATTCAGCTGCACTTACTGTTTACGCAATGTTGCCCGATGTCCTGGTAAAATTTTTGTTGATAACATAACAGGAAAGGGATTGTAAAAAAAAGAAAAGATCTAAGACGTCGCGGGACACTTCGTTGATACTTTCAATGTCTAGCTTCAATTTTTAAAGTCTAGTATTCAACATTACCAATAAGGAAATTAACAGATTCGCCAATATTTGGCTGTAAAGCAAAAGCTCTACACAATGCTGTATTTTTATCATCCAAACCACCCTATAAATCGTACCAGAGTATACAATAAGTCGCTATCGTTTTAAACAGATCTTAAACGTCAATGGTCGATATGTCCAGAAGATCTTCTGATAAACAAAAACACACAACTGACGGAATATCACAAGAAATTAAAAATTCATTGATTAATGATAAAATATCTGCATTGTTAAATCTTGTAAATGTAGATCAAAACGAAGTTGTATTTTAAGATAAGCAAGAAAGATTAAAAACGGTAATCTTTGATTACATAATATTATCGTCAGAATTAATGGAGTAACCGACAACATCATAGCTGTATTTGATAAGAAAGAAATAATTAAGCATAGTGTGGTCATGTCAACGATAATAGATAATATTCGCGGTCGAGTACAAAAATCAGGCGATACATTGACTTGTGTTCTCAATGCCAATAATAAAATTACTGCTTATGGAGAACCAAACTCTAGTAATGACGCTGCAACGAAGAAATATGTCGGCGATACAATCTTCCCAATGACAAATCGTTAACAACCAATAGGGAATTAATCAATCTTAAATATATTTATACTGCTCAAATAAACTAGCTCTTGAGTTTTCGTAGAAATGTAAGCATAAGCAATAATGAATTTTTCGGAAGTCCAGCAGTCGTTGATATTAAGCTCTCTGATTTACAAAACATCACCGACAACGTAATAAATGCGGCAGCGTCTGGATCAGTATTATGGTCACCACTCAAAAAATTCATTAAGCATCGTGCTGAGGTTACCGGTAAGAATAGGCTCTCTGTACTTCGTGTTACAGTATTTACAATATCTACTAGAATACAACGGCGTTATCAACTAACAATATTATCGAGATTTGTGTTAGTGCTAGTGGAGCAAAACGACGAAGAAACATTTGAAGTGAAACCTGAAGAAATAACTTGGCTTGATTTATCATGGGTGTCATGAATTAGTCACTAAACTACCACCTACTTAAATATAATGAGTTTCCCAATCGACGTGCAACAGTACAGATACTACCAACTGCGTGAGAGGCAAAATAACCTAATATAGTTGATGAGTGTACAGCAAAATATCGCACACTTGTAGTTGCCCTTGATTTAATTGTACATTCGGCGTCAGCTGTTTTCGATATATCCAACGTATTACTATCAACAATAATATCATGGGTAACGATGGCACAAGCTGGTATAACACTTTGTGTTTCAGCTGCAAAAACAATTGTTAGTGTTCTTAATATCATTGCAAAACAAATATCTATGTGAGGCGTAAAAAAACTACATGAGCATATAATAAAGTTGCATATAGCGATTCCATATTATATTCATTAATATCAATAGGTCTGGAATAATATGAGACAACGAGTTCACAGAAATGATTAAGATTTAAAACGGGATAATGACTATATCAAAATTTGTCTGAGTTAGAAAGTAGTAATACTACTACTACTACTACTACTGCTACTACTACTACTACTACTACTAATAATAATAATAATAATAATGTCGTCATCGCAAGAACTACTGCAATAGATAGTCATTAATAGAACACAAAATAAAACAACTACGACATCAGCTTTTTCAACTAACCCTGAATTTAGTATTAACTTTCCAAATATAATTCCAGCAAACGAAATTGTGCTTGCACAAGTTTTGTTGTGGATTGCAGGCGAATAATTTGGTTCGTTGCAGGCGTATAAATCACTCGTCTTTACAAATAAATAAACCCAGATGGTACCCCCGATTGGCCAGTTATTGATTATCCAACTGGTAAATATAAAAAAGAATAAATCAATGACGACTTTCGACGTAGAAATAAATATATTACAGGAAAGGAATACAAAATGGCTGTGACTGGTCATGACCCAACTTTATCATCGAATATTGAAATACACTTGCCGTATGTATCAGATTCATCAAACATCAATCCCATCATAATTAGGATGACCTGCGATTTCACCAGAATATCATGGACCACCAGAACCACAACGTGGTTATTTTTGAACGAAACAAGAAATGTTCATAGGACTTCCAAAATATTAAAGATGGAAATGTCCTAATTATCCACATTATGTTGTTTCTGATTGAAAATACGTTACAATAGTAATAGGACAATTAAGGACCCACAAGGATAAATTAAATCCGATCCTTGATGAACAATGTTTATAATTCATGTAATGTTTCTGCTAGTTTCGAGTTTACGCAATCAATAACAAAAATTTTAAACATTTTCTTCTCACTATCTCGCTATATTATGACGACATAAAATAAAATATTATTCAAATAATACATATAAACTAGGTTATATCAGACATTAAAGATATCAGTAAAGTTATTATGCTTACACTTATTGCTCGTGGTAATGATCCCTTTGACCTTTACATAAAACTTTGTACAATTACATTTACACAGTTATTTCTCAATTATTATGAAAACATGAAAAAACAAATAACCCTACCAGCAGCTATTTTCAAACATAAGAATGATCCATACGGTAATGGTATTCCTATTTCACAGGAATGATAAATATGACAACTATTGCAGTCAATTTTGAGTGATATGTAAAGGATGGTATATATTAGGTAACTCGTGAATAATCAAGTTCAGCACGAATATATTCTATATACATTTACACCGCAAGTACCTCCTGGAAATTTGATTGCACAGGAACCCTTTATCCGTTTATCTACGATGTCATCATCCGTTACTACCAAGAATACATTTCGAACTTACATAACAAAGCAGACACTTGCTTGAAAATAATACATCTCTACGTAAAAAGTTAGGATTTAAAAGGAATTTATGGTTAAAATGGGACAAATTTTCCAACGTTCGTATATTTATATGTTGTCCAATATTGCAACATAACCTGTTGGATAATTCTAATCAATCGATATTTGGCTGGAAGTGTATATCCACCTGTTTTTCAAATTATTATAAAGTTACCTATGCTGGATAGCTAATCATTATATAAAATGCAGCGTGGATTTATGGCTTTTTCTAACACATCCAATTAAAAGTATTGTATATAATACATATATACGATTCTTTTAACACTGACCATGTCATGGCTATATATATATATATATATATATATATATATATATATATACCGGTATATATAATGTTGTTACGTATATTTGATATAAGTCATGTATATTTTCTTTATTTTTGTTTGTTTGTTAGATTCAAATTTGGCATTATAAGTTTTAAGATTCGTTCATTGAAGGAAAAGGGGTGACCTGTACTTTACAAAGTGAACACCAGGTGTTGATCTCATATATGACTTGGTTTCAGAGTTGTTAACAAGCTTTTAAAATGATTAGTTGGTTCCAAGGACAAAATGGAGCTTTTGTATAAACATCTTTCTATTTAAGTTTGGTCATAAGGTGTGTACGTGATTTTCCTGATAAAAAACAGCTATATAAATTATGTTTTGGAACGAGCTATTCAGTAGAAGATTGGGCTGTTAGAATATTAAGTTGTGTCTTTTTGAGTCTTCCATATTGGATACTTTGCTGGAATTCGAACTTAGAATATATATATATATATATATATATATATATATATATATATATATATATATATATATATATATATATATATATATATATATTTCTGAATAATAAATAGATCTTAAATTAGCTACCCAATGTGTGTGACCTATTTTCTGTTTGGTTTTCTTAATTAGTTCTACTGAAAAAATGTAGATTAAGCAAGAAACCTGATGAATTCAGAAAAATATGAATAATGTTCTTGCCAAACAAGTCAAAATCATTATTCATCAATAAATAAAACAATAACAGGCTCTACCTTGACATGATTTATATCCCTTTACTCTGTCAGGGATTATATCAGGGTGGTGTCAAGGGACCTAATCCAATGACTACCATTGACATTGCATTTTTCTGTGAAAATATCGATTTGGTTATATTTCGTGGAAATTTGGTGATATTTATTTTGAGAACATCTAGTCAAATATCATCCGGCGCTACATAATTTTATCTGACTGACAATAAAAGGTCTATCTGGAAGATTAAAAACACAGTTATTGCTTAATTTGATAATGACATGACTCAAGTGGATATATTATATTTAGTGGCACCATCTGTAGATGATCAGATATAGTACCATGTTCTTAAAGATGTTAATGAGAACGCATACTTATAAAATCAACAAGGTGTTGATATTATTAATTATGTCAGCGATATTGATGAAGCGTCCAGTGCTTATGAATGTGATGGATTTATTAATACAAATGCTGATATAATTGATATAACCAAGCGATACACATATGTACCTAAAATAATTAGAGATTACTGTAATATTTCAGCTCTATTTAATTAATTTAATGTATATGTTCTATACATATTCATTTTACTTGGTTTTTAGGATATATGAATATAATTAAGTTTCAAATCTTCTTTACAAGCGCGCAAGCTATCCCACACCGATCATAGCTCTCGATATCGTGAAGGTCTTAATACAGTTCTCGGTTAAGAAATGTGTATACTATTATGATATAATTTCTCAAACCTAAAGAGGTGCATGGAGGGTGCGACCTCAATGAACGTCAGTCGGGTACACAAAACATACAGCATTTTAAACAAAACTAACGACAAATAATAAAGTAACCACATAAACTACCCAATTAGAGAATCTCTTTGCTAGATAGAAGAAACAAAACGACAGTACTAAAGTAACAAAAATATAACCCAATTAGAGAAACTCTCGGTTTGTTACAGGCTTTGGTTTGGCGTTATGGACTTTGTATTTTTCATTTTCGTAGAAATCTTCAGTTTCATATACAATGACGCTCCAGCAAAAATGTCTGTTCTCCCTCTCCGCTGCAAGCGTATGCTTGAGATTACATGCAATTCTTCTTGTTTTGTGTACAAATCTATGTCAAATGTGTAACCATGTTATAAAGCACATGAATTGTGTGTTAGTTATGTAACAGAAGGCAAATGTGAATGTATATGGTATTGCGATTAATACACGTGTTAAGGTGTCCTGCTTATAAAATGATTATTCAATTTATTAAATGTTAAATTTGCATTATCTTAACAAGAATAAATTTTGATATGATATATACAGTATAATGTATGTAATTAAGCAAACAATCGTGCTTAAAATTATTTTGAGGCTTCAATTTTTCATAGCACTGATTTTCATTCCCGATATAAGCCAATCGTATCTTGTTTAATACATTTTGACTTGTTCCTGTGTTTGTTTCATACATAAGGCTTTAGTTGCTGTAATACAACAATTGGTATAGAAATATATTAGTACAAATGTGATGATTCTTGTCCAATAAACGAAGTGTTCTGATGGCTTTACGACCGTTTATTTTCTTACAAGTGTTTTTAATAATATAGCTACCTTTTCCAACTCTTTGGCAACAGTATCAAGGTGTGTTCTTGCCTTCTCCATTTCCAACTGTACTTTTTCTTTCGACAATTCCCATGCAGTAATCCTCACGGCCACCAATCCATTTACTGCCATTATGAAATTCTGAAGCCACCTTTGAACGAATTATAAGATCATACATTAATCTGAGGCACATTCACTAAATACATTTTGGAACACAAACTCGCTTTTAAATGTGATTAATTATTGAGGGTGTGTGTGATAATACTGCCAGTTAATACTTGTTAGCCACGTGTTACTTTTCCACGATACATTTTCATGAAGTTATATGTTCCTTTAATAATACGTTATTTTCTCCTAGATGGGATGAAATTAAATTAATATCGTAAGACAATTTATCAATGAGAAAATGTTGTTCGGAAAGCTGTGCAATGTCAAAACAACTATTGGATGACAGTTTAGCAACATCATAAGTAAAATAAGTAAACTCTATGGCATACGCTGATGTGCCTTATCTTGATTTTCAAAATGTTATTAGATATAACCCATTTTTGCCCTAATCACCTAATGGATGTTTTATCAGAGATGCATGTATGATTTTATGCACACGAACTGAATCATCGTGAATGATGTAACATTATATTCTAACGCCAGTGAATAATAACATTAATACTGTGATAATTAGTTCTCACTCTCTCTCTCTCTCTCTCTCTCTCTCTCTCTCTCTCTCTCTCTCTCTCTCTCTCTCTCTCTCTCTCGTTCCACCCTTTAAAGATCAGCCTTAACTTCTATTTAATTTTTCTGATCAGATTTTATTGCTTCCTACGTTAGTATGATTATTGTCGCACTTCTTTAACCGTCAATACTTATGTTAGTTTACCTAACAGCTTCCGACTTGACTTGAGATTTTCAATTTACTCCAATCAGGCTTCTGATGTGGGCTTAATTCTCTTAACGCAAAGTAGAAAAAGAAGAGCTCGGCTAGGCAGGTTTAAAATTAGACAAACTTTGGCTAAGGATTCCTGTTGCCATTCTCGGTGAGGCTGGTATACAACTCATTTCATTTTAGCAAAATTCAGCTAATTCCTACAAATTTGGTCTTCACACTTTTATGTAGAAATCAAATCTTGGATAAATGAATGCTTAGCAAAAATTTGGTTAGTGTCATCAGTATTTTTTAGTTCAAGTTGCATGTGTAGCTGTTAGAACTAAAAATAAAAAGCTGTACAATTAGCCTAATTTGGCTATCCACCTCCTTCTTTCTTACCATAATTTGCATATATGACCAAATGTTTTGAGAAATATATACGTAGCAAATATTTGTTTAATACTTGCAAGAACTATTTTCATAAGCTGAAGGTGTGGATCAAAGAAATAAAATATATTTTTGATAAGTGGATGATCAGCCAATATTTGGAAGAATTGAGATAAAAGCTTTGAAAAATAATAAAAACAATGTTTCTCTATTTCTGAACAAGTGTTTATACAATCGACGCATGCTCTATGACACCCTTTCAACGCAAGCGGAGTTTGGTATTAAGTAGTCAAATCCTAGTTTAGTGGCCACTTGCTTGCAAACTTCATCCTTTCCATTCTCAATTTTCTATCAAGTTTGCCTACAGATCTTGACCACCTGATTAGCGACCACTGTTATTATCTCATGGATCTTTGTGTACTGTGACCGTGATTATCTAAGCAGGTTTTTGTCCCCATCACTGAACTAATCAATCACAATTAATAAGACTTAAGTGCAATCTCCACTGTTTGATTTCAACAACTGTATCTAATTAGATTTATTGCATATACAGCTCAGTTCATTGCAATTTTGCAAAGTGCTTTGTTGAACGTATCTATTATCAATCCTTCTACCTATCCATCTACTTATATGTACTTGGCCAACTATTATTTATTTTCTTTCTCTATATCTGCTGCCTTCATCTCACGTTTCCTCTCTCTCTCTCTCTCTCGTATCATTCTTTTCTCTTAAATGCTTGTACATTACACTTATCAATATATAAGGCCATCTATGAAGAGCACATGTGATCCTTGTGTTGTACTCCTTATGTTGTATCAAATTTTAAAATGTGTATACTTGAATATAGAACTTACTGTGTAACATTCAAAGTTAATGAGTGGGAGACTACTAAACCATCCAAGTGATTCATTTAAGGTTAGTATTTTTATATAAATTCATTAGGTAAATTATCTATTTTACCTCCATCCACCACCATTCCATTCTAATGTTTGCCAACCCTACTGTTAATAAACGTGTAATCAGAAAAAGCTCTAGTGAATACACATTTTCTGAGCTGTAATCCAGAGGAAATGGATAGAGAATCAAAATAATAATGCCACATTGTTATTTAATATCCATATTTTGAATGTTTACGTAATGTAAATACCGCTCTTTGTTTTCAACATCTTTTCATCTGTCTTCATTAACATACACCATTTACATCCCCTGTTGATCAGGAAGCTCTATATTTTACCATTACCATCTTACCATTGAACTATCAACATTTTGGTTTTTGATATCACTGCTCGATATTAAAACTTCTACTTTTTAAAAGTTTTATTCATATATCAGATTGTAAAGCGCTAAATAGCCTAAACGGGCAATTAATCAACCACATGGACTTTAGATATCCTTATTATAAATGTAAATTTAGAACAGTCTGCAATTGTATTATTTCAGGTAGTGCTTTGTCACGTTTTGCCATAACAGGATGTCATGATATAACTTCTGCAACTCTAACATTCAGTAAACTTCACCAGTTTGTTTCTTGTATATAAATCTTTGTAATAAACAAGTTAATTGGCTTTGACCTTCTGAAACCATAAACCTTTGCAGCACAGTAATAAGGTACAGCTAAAATGTATAATCTGTTCAACCAACAAATCTATGCACAAATAATGTAAATCAATGAAGGAAAAGCTTGCAATTGATATTATATCTTTATTTGAATATTTTATGAAAAGGGATATGAGACACATGTTGGATGATGATACTTAGGTCCGACAGAGTAATAAGAAGCATATTATCAAGAATGTACCCTGGTAATCCATTTTATTTTTAATTCTGACCCGACATCACAGAAGAGAAGTGACTGAAACTTTAAATATAACAGTAAATACAAACATGTTTTTTTTTGTTTCAAGTTCAAATGCACATGTTAATTATTATGTAAAACTTTGCTTCTATATGATGTTATTTTGTAACATATTTAAATCCTAACATACTTTTAACAAGATAAATTCCATATATTAACAGCATAACAAATCAATTTCAAAGATTACCTGAGGTTCATCGTGAATGATCTAATGGAATGTGATTAAATGTATAAAATTCTACACACTCTAAAAGACATGTCGTCTATTATAATTAAAAAATAATAGATGAGACCTAGTGGCTACAGAGATGCTGTTTAACCCATTTAGAACCAGTAAGTTGTAGTATAATATGATTCTTTGATAATAATCACCGAATAATAACACTTTAAGAGAACTATTACTACCAGTCAAATCCAGTGATCCCAGAGTAAAACTCATTAGCTACAAGGAGGTAATATGCAGTATGGAGGCAGGTTTTACATAAGAGATCAACCAATGAATCTCTTTAGAGTGGTTCAGTACTTAAGTGGGTAATGCTTAACTTTGAATGTATATTACAATTGATTCCTTTATTTGTTTACGGTCCTCTTCCGTAAGATATATGTAGTTATTCAGCAGCAGAGGGGGTGAACAGACCAACTTTTGGAGCCGTCAATTTGGTAAACTGAGGCTTCCTCGAAACCGTAAAAAAAGCGTCGATTTGGCTACCCAACGCTTCCTCGAAGACGCCATGGTTGTTGGCACTCACCTCATCTGCTGCTATGGGTTAACCGAATATTTTATCAAGTTCGACACGATTTCGCGTCCGAGGATCTGATATATTTATCGTCACAAATCCGTGTGGGATTGACTGAGCGTGACTAAAGAAATTTCTAAATCGAGTATGATCCAAATCACCGCCGCACCAAGTTTGCGAAATATTTCTAAGACAATGTGTGTCAACTCCGTTGAATATACATAACAAATTACAGTTATCTCTGATCACTTTTGGTATTTGAGTGTACCGTTGAGTGACATATATCACGTCGGTGTTTTTATGCCTACCTCTGGAAAATATCCTGGCAGGGTTTTTTGATTATCTAACATCACATCATCATATACGACTAAGTTGTTAATACTTTCATCGATATTATCAATGCTCGGTGCTTCTTCGATATCTGTTATAAATTCAATAATACCCTCGCCCGTTGATTTCTATTGCTCTCTTGTTAGCATCCTTTAACACTTCATAGCATCGCTGATCGACTACACTCGGAGTGATCAAATATAACTTCTTCCAATTCATCCATCTCGTTATCAAATTAAGTAGCAGTTGTGTCTTGCCACTTCCAGATGGTCCGATTATAATCGCACGAATATAATTTGGCAACATCGCATGGTGTTTAATAGGTTGCCGTCGTCGGGTAGCTGAATAATCAATTATATCCATATAACATAAATATATTATGGATCTATATTGTGTGAAATGTAAGAAGCGTACTGGCACAAATGACTTGAGGATTCCAACTAAAAATAACCGAACAGCACTTTCTGGTAAGTGTGTACAATGTAGTACAAAGAAATTTAGATTTGTTTCTAAGGATTTAGAAAAAGAGGAGGTGATATTGCAGCCAAGCTAGTGAAACTCCCAGGAACACCATAGGCAAAGTATCCAGGAGAAAAACATCTTCCAGGGTATAGTTATTGTGGACCTGGGATAAGACTCGATATCAGACTCGATGATCAAAACCAACCTCGACCGGGTGAATATCCAATAAACGCCATTGATAAGGCGTGTCATGCTCATGATGTTGCTTATAAAAGCAGTAATCTGCAACACAGACATCTCGAAGATGTAAAATTAATTCATACGTTGGATTCTATCACTGATAAATCCTTCAAAGAAACGTTGGCTTCATGGTTAGTAAAATCGGCTATGAAAGGTAAATTAATGTTAGGTGCTGGTAATTAATAATAACATGAAATCTATTTATTATTCTCCGAAAGGATACTGGAGGGGTAAAACAGCAATCGGTAAACTCGCTAGCGCAGCAAAGGTGAAACATACCACCGCGGCTAATTGGTTATCCAAACAGGCGATATGGCAAATTTATCTAAAGCAGCCTAAACAAATTAACTACTCGCATTTTGATGTGACCGTTCCCAATGAGGTTCATCAAGCTGATATATTATTTCTGCCGCATGATGGTGGTTACACATACGCGTTAACTGTAGTTGATGTTGCGAGTCGATACAACAAGCAGAACCGCTAAAGACGAAATCATCAATTGAGGTGGCTTCTGCGTTTGAAAGGATTTATCGAAGGGGTCCTCTGCGCTGGCCAAATTTATTACAAGTTGATCCTGGCAAAGAATTTAAGGGTGCGGTTCTATCAACGATGAAGAATCATAATACCGCGTTACGACGAGGGCATACTGCACTACATCGCGATCAGGCAATTGTTGAACGATTTAATCGGACACTTGCTGAGCGGTTATTTGGATATCAATACGCAAAGGAATTTATTCAGGATAAACGATCTCGAGAATGGGTCAAGAGATTACCAGGTGTAAGTACCGCGCTGAATAATGAGATTACTCGAACAATCAACATGAAACCTAACAACGCGATTAAAAGGAAGTCTATACCCGTACAATCCCAAAAGGATTTTTCAAAAGAACCAATTCTCGGTAATGTCACTGTTAGATATTTATATGAACCAGGAGAGCTCGAAGGCGGTAAAAAAAGAGCTACTGATCTTATTTCGAGTGTCACCGCGCATAAAATATCTAGTATAACACGATCTACGGGTAGACCAGCAATTTATAGATTGGATTCAACTGCTCCTCAGTGAGGATTCACTCGTGAACAACTACAAGTTATATCCGAGGATACTCAATTACCACCGCGTGGTCTTAACTAGCACCTCTGCGTCTGTTGCACTCAAGACAGGTCAGCATCACATTATCTCTGGTATGACCTAAGCTGCTATTATTTCTGTCTACGGTGAATTGGGAAGATCTTTATCCGACCAACACCAACTCATTACACAATTTCAACTCGCGCAGTCATTATTCTGTTGTTGTTTCAACATGGTAATTAATTCAGCATCAATATCAAATTCTGTTATTTTTTTATCCTGTTGCTAATAACCAGAGAATTTCTTTCTGATTATGTCATCGTTGACAATATCATTGTTTGTAGTGTCATTATCATCTAAAACAACTCTTCGAAGTTGCTTTATTCTTCGTACTCTGGACACTGCAAGATAAACTAAATTTGACCACTCAATGGGATTATCTACCATCCAAACAATTGTATCTGATATAGTTAACCCCTGTGAAGAATGTATCGTCGCTGCGTAACCTAGCGTCCATGGGGATTTATCAGCGCGCAATGCATCTTCGACGACATTGATATCAACTAACACAATATCATTTAACACTAAATTCTCCTTTTCACGCTGTCCTGGAATATCAACGTCGATATTCTGCTTTCGTGTATCCTTGGGTCTATAATAGAGCGGCACTGGAAGTGTTTCCAATTTTTTGTATGCAATTCAAATAACTTCATCTGAAGTGTATCTCTATCTTTCTACTCGCTATTATCAAATCGTTTGGTCTCCACGCTTCCCAGAAGTCATTTAATGGTGTTTCCGAAATTATTTTACGCGCTATGTCACATTGGATTCTATCCGGTTGTAATCTGATTAGTTTCTTGAACTCGCGTAATTGTTCATCAAGTGCTCTATGATCAGTACTAATTTCTTCATAGTAGTCCACAAAATTCTTTAGCCAATCATGTGGGGATAACCGACAAATGGTGGTGGTTGACCATGATCGCCACACATGACGACTTTTGTATTCGATAGCAATAACAACTCGAAAAATGTTGTAATACATCTAACGACACCGTGCATATCTCATCCCAAATTACGACTTCAGGAATACATTTCTCACCCATTCGTTCAGGAGTCCGTTCATCGCCTTTCCTTCGAAAGAAACTGTGATAAGTACAGGCATTAATTTCCCGTTGTTTCATTTCTCTTGCAAGTCTATGTGTCGGTGTTAGTACAATCATGTTTGATTTCCCACGAAATAACTCAATTGCACGAATCGTCTTTCCTGACCCGCCACAGCCGTTTAAATAAACGGTTTTGTATCTACATATTGGATCAGATATCTGCGTTGTGTTAGATAGTTCTGATATCTGATTAGTTTTCAAATGTTTTTCCTCAATTGTAACATCTGCTGATTTGGAATAATCACACGGTATTTCCCGCTTAATTCTCCATGATCCCCAACTTTCGTCAGAATTAGTGAATTTGGCCACTGCGTTGCTGTGTTTCATGTCTATGTAAAATGAATTAGTGGCGACTCTAACTGCGGTGTCAGGAAATCTATTTATCATCGAAAACAGATTAATAGAAGCATAAGCCAGCATATATGCCCTCAAATGTGTATACTGAAGACTGTATACATCGTTGTAAGTGACAATTGTACCAAATTTGGTTCCATCTGACAAGAAAGCGTCTTTACGATCAACGTATATACCCTTAGATGTTATACCCGCGATTAAAAAATCTGTTTCAACGATATCTATAATCAACCGTGAAGAATATCTTGTATTGTCGTATTTTCCACCCTCTGTGAATTTACCTATTGATCTTCTATTAAGATCCTTTGCTTGTCTATTTTCAATTTCAAATAGCTGTTTGGACCAATTTACAATATATTCTTTGTTGAGATCGGGAAATAGTTTTTTGTTTTCATCGATTATGCTATCTATATTGGGTTGTGCTAACCAAACCTCAGTCTGCGCTCGGCATGATATAATCGCTTCACTGACAATCAGCGATATCAGCATTTTAGAATCAATCATATACCGTAATAACACTATCGGCATCCAGTATATTTTTTTAGATATTTGTCTACCAATCCAAACATAACAGCACGGATGAAGTCATGTAGCTAATTCAAATGATACTACACGAGCGAATCCGGTTAAATAAAAATCGGACAGTGGTCCATTAATCGCAACACGAGTCATCTCGTGTGTGGGATGTCCAAATCTCTTAATGTATTCAGCGCATTCTCCGTACCTGAGCAAACTCCCGGGATAACACGCGACTATATCAACCGAAATAATAGTTTTGGGGTCATATTTTGTATTCCTTAATCCGCCATGACCATACTTAACGCAGCTTGATTTGATGTCTGTGAGAAACTCAACTCGCGTTGGTTTCCACGTGTTTCATTTTCTCGCAAAATGAGCAGCAACTGACGGAATTGTTAAACAGTTTGTTAGTAATTGTTCGTTGTAATCCAATGAAAAGCTACTAGCTAGTTGTTTCATCGCATCATGGAGGGCTTCAGTGCGGTATAATTCTCCATTGGGTCTTACAAATTGATTAAATTTGTCTTCTTCGTGCTCAAAACTATGAAGTAACCACACTGACACAGGATCGCTTTTACTCAACTGGGAAATAAAATCAAATAATTTTTTCTTAGAGGAACACTCCGCGGGTAGATATTTTATTATTCGTTCCCGCAGAAATATTGTTACTGCAGATGTCCATGCGTGTTCGTTATGATCAATAATTTTGATTGGAGCTCCTCTCGATTGATATTTCGGTTCGTATAATATCTCACCTGTTATCGTCGTTACCGATATTGGGAATTTAGTATTCGTTCTAACTCGGCCACATTTTGAATTGTCATCCCGTGCTCCATTACTGTTAGTCCCCATTCGTTTATTTTTTTTGCGTCTTAGATCGGTCAATTTATTTCCACGCAGCGCATTTGTGAAGTTTTATATTATTCGTTATGCTACACAATTCATTCTCGTTGATAAAATCAGCGACGATAGTTTCATGGGTTTTAGTTTTTCAATACTCGGTTTATCATTTAACGGATATATTCCGTAAACAACTGCTGTTGCAGGATAAGATCTCTCGTAGTATGGTTTGTCAATTCCAGTCAGAATTCCTGGTTTTGAATCTCGACTCACAACGACGGTTCTTTTATATTTTAAGATGGGGTCGTATTTATCTCCGATAATCCAATCTCCCGTGTCTGAACGGATAAAGAATTTCACTCTAAAAAATACATTTTTCGCCCTTTATGTAAGATTATCACTGCTGTGCTTTCATCATTCATGGTAGCATCAACGCTACCATCAGTTCGAAATGTTGACCAACAATGAGATGCTCTATCACGCTTGAATTCATTAAAATAATCACGGATTTTACCCAACATGGTTCTATCACTTATTAGACCCTTTGGCGTATCAGAGACTCTATCGAGATTGAATTTATCATTTTTCCAAGGTGTAATTTTCGATAATCTTCCAAACTCCTTCATATTATAATTAAAACAAGTTTTTAAATAGAGAATTTATTATATAATGAATCATTGCAAATGGCTTATGATTGGATCAGTAACCCTGTGTAATAAATCATGCAGAAGGGAATTCTGTGGGTATCTTATGCAAAGTGTCCGTAACGGAAGCCTTGGTCCGATTCCATGCATACGATGCTGGGTAGGGGTGAGAGGAAAATCGCAATTATGTCTCGGTTGTGGTGGTAAGAGATACAGAGAGTTGAAGCGTTATTATGATAAACGAATTAAGAACTCGAGCAATGACTCTGACAGTGTCAGCGATAAGATCATTAGAACACATCAAGACTCCATTGATAGATTCTCGAGTAATGTGATCATTAAACCAAATAATTAATTAGACAAACAATATTATAGTATATAAATAAACCAAGAATTCCGACAACATCCAGTGATCAGCGATTACGAGGCATCCCGTGATGGTATTGTCAGACATTGCAGGCTGAAGAAGCCAGTTGGGTGGGATGATGGTATGGGGTATTTGAGGTTTGGTGGAAAGAAGAAATATTATAATCATCAAGGATGGTTTTGTTATTGATCAAATTAATAGTATTAAGAATGATAATTCCTTGGACAATTTACGAGCTGTTACACAAAGTGAGAATACTACACTTGGAAAAACAGGCACTTGTAAAACAGTTGCAAAAAGAACTGTGAAATCCTTTAATACGGCAACTAATGAAGAAATAATATTTCAATCAATGTATAAAGCCGGTAAATATTTTGATATTTATATATCCTCTGTACGATATGTTGCAGAGGGAATAACCCGATCAGCGATTTAAAAAAGGACTGGACAAAAGATTCAATTGTTAGTGTGTTTTTCAAGTATTGTCTTGCTAAAAAGCTATTAATAATCATTATTAAACACATGAAAGATATAGCGATCACACACCTTTGTGTTCGGCTTTCATGTATAAAAAGCTTATATACCATATCGTCTGTTACATTATTGGGATTTAGCGTCGAAAATCATACGTGATCTAATCATACAACCCACACACTATCTACGGTGTGTGGATAATTTTTGTATCCATACAACCTGGGATTTTATCTGGGTTGTATGATTGGTCACGTATGAATGTAGACCCGCCCATCATCCCTCCATCAATTCATTTCATCCATCCATCATCCATCAATTCATTTCATCCATCATCAATTCATTTCATCCATCCATCAATTCATTCATTGTAAATACCACGCCATTGACATCATTCATTATATATATATATATATATATATATATATATATATATATATATATATATATATATGTATATATATATATATACTTGTATATACATTCATTTATTCATTCATTGTAAATACCACACCATTGACGTCATTAAAATAAACAGTAACGTGGATGTAATTAGCTTTCCATCACATTCGGGTAATTCAGAACGAATTATCGGCCAAAAGAAACGGTCATAGAGTCACAAAATCTCAAAGAGAGATTCAAAGAGAGAAACAAAATACTCATTGTATATAACCATCTACCATTCATTGTATATAACCATCTACCATTCATTGTATATACCATAAACAATAGAAAAAATACTCATTGTATATAACCATCTACCATTCATTGTATATACCATAAGCAACAGAAAAAATACTCATTGTATATAACCATGTACCATTCATTGTATATACCATAAGCAACAGAAAAAATACTCATTGTATATAACCATCTAAATAACCATCTACCATTCATTGTATATACCATAAACAACAGAAAAAATACTCTCAAAGAAAGAACCCTATGAAAGACACAAAGGCCTAATAAGGGACCCAATGAATGAATAACCGCTCATCACGATTACTTTTTATTTTTAAAAAATATATAAATGTATTTTTGTATTAGAAATATATTATATAATTATATATAAACTCTGAAAATATTGATGAGATTATAAATGAAATATCAAATCTAAAATCTCTAAAAATACAATTGTCAGATGGTTTAAGCTGTGATGGAATCCTCTCTGATTATAAAGATATTAATTTCGCTTCTATATGTAATAAATATGTATTACCAAAGAAGTATGCATTTATAAAAATAATCCAGAATTCTATTTGCGACTCCCTTATATTCTGTAACGATATTAGTGTGTTTGTCCCGCCGTTATTTACCATCGTAGAAAGGGTTAGAAGTGAACTGGGCCAACTATATGAGATAAAAAGGCAGGTCAATGCAAAAATTAGAAATATACGAGCGTTAATAAATGAACATGATAAAACCCGCTGCATAACAACCAAGTGATTGCAGGAATTTCTTTGTTTTTCTTACACCCGGTTGTATAATTAACGATTTGACATGTATAGCGCGTTAGTAAAATTCTCGCTACAAATACTTGACTGCATGTAAACAGATGTTGCAAATAGAATGGAAAAGGTATAACTATAAAGGTAATCAATACCGGCTTTGATCAATGAACACGTTGCTACGAGGAAGTAAATTGCCTATAGTGAAACTGAAAAATATTTTAGTGAGTGGGTTTTTTTTGGTCATTTTTGTGTAATTTTTCATTGATGCTTATCTATTCTTTTGCCTATCTGAGTCGGGTCAAATGGTCAATTCTTTCTAAATGAATCAGTTAGACTCTTTCCATTTTAAATTTTCGATTTATGATGACAAAATCACTGCATCATACATTAACTGGAAAATTGTTTACAATTTCAATAATGGTAAACGAAGCATTAACTACCAGACTAGCGAGAGAGAGAGAGATACACTGGTAGCTATCAAAGAGTATTTACCCGTACGCAGTTCTGTCAGAAGTAAACTATAGAATAGGCAGAGTCTTCAAACCGATTTTTCTGTAGGATCTGAACAGTTATTTAGACCAATTACCATGACAACGAAGGGAGCAGCAGAGGGGGTAATATCAGCCACTGAGAGAGCTGTATACGGGAATATTCCCAAGGAGGGGGAAAGAAAAGAAGAGCCTCTTCTTCCTGTACTTGACAAAATAGCAGAAAGATCCAAACAAACAAAACAATCTTTAAAAACACTTCCTGGTGATATAATAACTGCCGCAAGAAAGCAAGAACAACGATAACGACAATTTCAAGAAGAAATAGAACGATTAGGTGATATTGATATTAGCTCCCCCCCCACCTGAACCACTTGAAGAAATTGAACAACCAGGTGATATTTTTAAAGAACAGGAACAGGGCGCTGTTGCAAGAGAAAAAGAGAAAGAAGAACAAAAAGGTAAAACTTGACCCTAAAAGGATATTTAAAAGTGATATGATAAATGATATTAAAAATTTTAAGATTGATAAAGAATTTGCTCGATTTATCGTCGATTCATTTCCAAAGGGTCAGCGAGAACAATATATGAATGAAGGATATGAATACGCTAAAACTAATAGAGAGACTTGCAGAACAAAACTATATTTGGCAAAAATCGGTAAGTCTCAATTACCACACAATGATAAAGAATTTGAGAAACTTGAAAAGTGGATATCTCAAATAGTAAACCCACCGATACCAGTTGCACCTTTTGTATCCGAACCCACCCAGCAAATATCAGAAGCTAATTCTGTAAAAGATGTAACTGATATCACTCCGTTCCAAGCTCTGCTTGGGGTAGTGGTTTAGTTAGTTGTCCTGGTAATATTATCAGTTATATATCACGATTAGAAGTTCTTATTGGAGAAAAACGAGCTGGAAATAACTCTCCAGAAATAATTAATGAAGCAGCTGATATTTGCTGGCGGTTATTTCAAGGTGGTATCATGAATATTGGTGTATATCGAGATTTCATTGACGAGTTAGTGGATGACTAGTTAATGATAATCGACGATATGATATAATCAACCATGCTCATTGTATAAAATTACCAATGGGATATAACACTGGCAGGCATATTCCGATATGGTTCATAATAATCTATATAATCAACCCAGTTATATATTTTTATTTTATACTCATCGAGTTCAAAATTTACACCATTGATTATTAAACTCAATAAATTATCTATGAATTGTTTTTATCATCCCGGGACATATAATAATATGTCTGTGTGTAATCTTTTTTTATTTTCTTCGAATTTTAAAAAAATGTCATTGTATGCCAGTTCTTCAATCTGGCCACCTCTTCCGACATAAAAACCTAATCGTGTATTATATCTAGTATTTGGGTTATAATTGATAACTCCCCATTGTACCATCATTTACAATATTAGATAAATATCATTTAAATAAGATGATCATACACTACAACCATGATAAACCAACCAGCGTCTATGTAGTAAACTCGCGTTTTCCAGTTTATAGAGCGTACTATGGTGATGGTCTCGGTGATACCATTGCAGGGTTATTTGCAAGAATGGCTCCAAAGGTGGAGCCGCTAGCAAAAGAATTATCAATGAAAGCCATTGATGTTATTCGTGATAATGGTATTAGTGCTATTGGAGATCTTGCCGGGAAAGCGTTTTCAGCCGCTCGGGATAAACTAACAGCGCTAGTTCTACGGCGAAGGAAACCACAATTGGGACCACTACCATATACAGCGGAGATGCCTGCAAGTGTTAGTAAAATAATAAATAACGCAGTAGAACAGAAACTAGCGTCATTGGTAACCAACGACCAAAGCAACATCGCAAATATGATAGCGGGAAGTGGTTTAAAAAAACCACGGCGGGGTCGACGACGATGAAAATCGAAGATTTTCCAATCATGATTTAGATCAATGAATATATAATAGAATGTTCAAACGGTCACCTGATCCAGCGTTTGATATATACTCCCCAGTTCGCAAGGATGATTCTGTACGTGATTATCAGTACTATGCTTATCACGCAATACAATCAAATAGTCGATCAAGAATTCAACTTCAAGTTCATGATACAAGTAAATACTTTTTGCCTTATTAAGCGTTTATTGAAGTAGAAGGAGAAATTGTAAAAGGAGATGGTTCAACATATCCACTTGATTCCCAAGTCGGTTTTGTCAATAATGGTATCATGGCGTTATTTGATAGCGCAAAATATTTGATTGATGGAAAGGAGATCGAGTCGATAGACCATGATGTTGATGTGGCCACAACAATAATAGGACTAGCAAGATATTCCGACGATTATACAAGATCTGCAGGCCCTTCTATGATGTTTGCAAAGGATGGTAAAAATGTTGCTGGAGGAAATCAATTTGTTGTAAGACGACCAAAAGATCGTGCTGCTGATCCTGCTCCTGCTGCTATCGTGGATATGATTATAAACAATGATCCTGATTTCAATCTAGGAGCTGCAACACGTATATCAATGTTGGGAGGAGCGCGTAGATCATTTTCATGCGCGATTCCACTGCATCATATATTTGGATTCTGCAGAAATGTTCGAAATGTTATCTACGGAGCAAAGCACACAGTAGCGCTCGTGCGAAAAGGTACTGACAATGACGCAATTTGGAGGATTCCAGCAAATCCAGATCCAGCACATGTGGATGATGATGCCGGTAAAGTCGTCCTAACAAAACTATCATTGTAGATGCCAGTGTTGACTACACCAACCTCCGCAGAAGAACGATTACTATTTTTTATGGACCAAGGAGGAAAATCATTACTAAGTTGGCTAACAACATCAACAGATGTCGTTCAATCAACTATTAATGGGCTATTTACGTGGAACATGGCATCGAAACAAGGTGTTTTAGCTCCACGTCATATATTTATTACGTTACAAGATACCGCAAGAACTGGTTTACAATTACGGAGCCATATGATATTTGATCAATTAGGTGTTACGGACGTATCATTGAGAATAAACGGTCAGCAAGAACCATCTTAAGATATACAACTTGAATACTTGTATAACCGTATTGCACGCGTGTATCATCGCTTGTTGTCATATATGGCGCGTGATCAAAATGTTGATACTGGTTTGCAAATATCACAGTTGGACTTTAAAACTTTATCTCCGATCTATTACTTTTCATTGGAACATCTTGATTTAACAAGACAATCTGTCGATGATATACACTTTAGAGCTACTGTAAACCGCGTTATTATTGGCGATGATGCTATTGCTAATTATAGAGCGGATGCTGTTATTCTCAGCGATAAATCAATGCTACTCGAAGGTGTTGGAGGACGAATGAGAGTGGTAGATGCACCAGTCGAAATATTAGTGTTACATTGACTCTCGGTCAAATTAAAAAATTGCAATCAGAATCAGATAAATGTGAAACCACAATCACGCTGAAACCCAATCAGATGAATGGCGGGGCGAATAAATTGTCACTAACAAATCGTCAGATGAAACACTTCATTGATGATCTGGAAGATACAAAAGGTGTTCAGATCACACTCTTTGCGGCTGCGATCAGCGACATGAAAAAATCAGGTGGTATATTCCCGTTGTTAGCTGAGATTTCAGCGTTGAATGCGGCAGCGGCCCCAGCGGTGGCTAAAGTGGCGGCGTTAGGAGCCGTTGGTACCGCGGCAGGAATGGCACTAAAGAAAGCTACCTGGCGGAGTTATAAAAAAAGGAAAGGGTCTAAGACTACCCGGAACTCCACACACGTGGTACAAGGGAAGCGGCCTGAGAATATCAGGAACAATTTACTAGTTCCCATGTCAAATTTTGATTTACTCGATACTGCTAAAAACTAGCGATTAAAAACTTCAGGGGGGTCTTTATGAAAGATCAGTTGCCGGCACAAGCAAACAACGCTGAAACAGTTATCATTAATCTCGATAACAACACCGGACCTGGGGAACCCACTGGGTTGCATACGCGATTGATCCACGTGCATTTGTTTATTTCGATTCATATGGATTAGCTCTGCCTAAAGAATTCATACGTTATATAAACTGCTTAAAAACTCCTCGTTGGTACTCAACGCTACCAACACAACAAATGAATGACCCACCAATATGTAGCAGCGAAGTATTAAATGTCCTTGATGCTATTTCAACATCTGGAAAACCACCACATGTTGTCGTAAATGAATACACTAGTAATCGCTGGAAATCGAAGAGATTTTAGAGAGAGATTATATAGAATAACATGATTGATATTGGAGGAGATCGTTATCAGCGCTGAAGAAACCCGAACCTGATGGCGTTGCAACCGGTGATATAAAAACATATTCGAAGATGAAGTAGCTGAGATGTTAAACTTAGCAAGTGTTGATCCCAATGAAATAGTTGTATTTCAAGATCGTCAGGGTAAATTGAAAACGAGTAATGTATCCCTGGATGATATTTTAGTTAATCAACGCAACGCAGTAGAGGATACTATCGCGTTGTTTTCCAATCAGGATAAACTCAAACCGGGTGTCCTCATGTCAACAATCACAGATAAAATCTTCACACTCGATAACACGGCGAATTCATTAAAATCGCTCAATGATACGTATGACGATCATATAACTAAATTTACTGATTTACAAAAATCCATCACGGACAATATTGATAAACCCGTGTTAGAATTTTTTGATAATCCTCCAGTGACCAAACCGAAGCTCATAGAGATAAAAAAATCTATGTTCGAGCTTACAACACTTCAATCTAAATATGAAGATCACGTTGAAAAGTTTACATCATTTCGTAAAAATATCATTGAGATATTGTTTGCATCCATGTTGGATAAACTAGACATAAAACTCCCGGATATTAAAAAATCCATCGATGAGATGAAAAACTTTATCGAAGCAATCAAAAATGATTTTCAGAGGATGATAACAATCATTGAAAAAACAAAAATTCCTCATGAAAAAACCAACAACATAGTATACACGATCCAACACGAATCATTTGCGTGGACTCCTACAAACAATATACTAAGTATCACCGCGACCGTCAAAGGTATTTATCGATTAACGCTAGTGACACCGACTCAATTTAATATATCATCGTCGAGTTCATCTGGGGTCAACAATACGATATCAACGATCATCGACAAGGATACAACTGAACAATTAACGATAGCATTCAGTATCATGGTATATGGAATTCGTAGCGTATTTAAGTAAATAATTAAACCGCTAGCGGTTTCAATTGAAATCGTAAACGATTTGAAACTAAAATGGCAACGTCACAACAATACCGCTATGATCAGGTCAGAGAATTTCAAACTTAACTCAAAACCCTCACTGAGGAGTACCAAACAAAAATAAAGGAATATCGACGAAGAATCACAGCAGTTGATGTTACCGTGTACTCTGTGAGTGGTGTAACAACCGGAGCTGGTATAATACTCTCCTCTGTGACAATGATTTCCCCGATATCTGTTCCAATTTGCATATCCGCGGCGACAACAATTGCGGGAATAATTTCGATAATAACCAAACAAATATCATCATGCAGCCCGCGTAAACTGCAAGATTACTCAATTAAATTTCATGTTGTATCAACTGCGTATTCACAATTGTCCTCGTTGATATCGTCGTCGCTCGATGATACATTTATATCAGATAGTGAGTTCTCAGCGATGGTAAGTATTTATGATTCCGCGATGTCAAAATTAGAAATACAACATGAATATAATAACGATGACAACACCGCAGGAACTACTTCAACGAATAGTAAAAAAATACTGAACCAATTCTACAAATAACGGAAAATACCACGCCGGTGAATACCAGCATGATATCAATAACCTCAACCAATCCTGAATTCAGTGTGAATTTCCCTATTCCGATTCCTGTGAAGGAAATCGCATTAGCAAAACTACGAGTATACCATAGTTGGCCTAATATTAGGTCGTTATCATTTGGTGGTCAACAACCGAATAACTCCTTAGTATTTGCGAGTAAGAATCGCGAAGATGGGACACCAGACTGGAACGTTGTTTAGTTACCATCGAGATTCTACCAAATCGAACAAATGAATAACGAGTTGCAACGTAGAATAAATCAATTACTGGGCGAGAATCGAAAATCGCTATAACTGTTCATGAGCGGACGCTATCATCCGCGATCGAGATAAACTCGCCTAGTTATGTCGTAGATATCTATCAGAGTTGGATAAGAACAATACTGGGGTGGCCTGAAACACCACCTCGACAGGCAAACATACCACCTAAACCACAAAAATTGGATTATGTTACCGACAGGATAAAACCCGATAATCCAGTAAAAAGCTATAGCGTTTACACCGGGTGTAATTTTTTCACTGGAATGATAGACGACCGCAACCGAAGATATTACGCAACTCGACAGGATAAAATCACTGAAAATTTCACAGCGATAAATAATGATTTTTCATTGTTGTTAATATCTCTTAAATCCGGTACTCTAAAACCGAGATGAATTTATCAGCGTCGTACAAACATGTAATAAAATCATCAATGACATGGAAACATTTCATTCGCAAATTATTCAAGAGGTATTAGATGATATTAATCCTAAAACGAGAACAGAGTTTGCAATAGGGTATAATATACGTGTAGAAGGTATTCCCACGCTCAAACTACACGGACATAATATCTCAGAACTACAAAAATCTCTCAATGATGCAATCGATGGAGGTTTAAAAAAATCCACGACGCATGGAAGAAAACAGCATCACAACAAACAACTATCTTGACATATAATAATGACCCAGACGGCGGTGGTAGGCATATCGCGCCGCTCAGCGTAAGTATATCATCGGTGATTGCATTGAATTTAGCATGTGATGTTATCGAAGGACGCTATCAAATAAATCTCGAGCGATCAAATCAAGCTCAACAGGGATATATTTTATATTCATTTGCACGAACAGCTCCTCCAGGATTTCTAATAATTGAGGATCCAACTAATTCAGTCTATATGCGATGTCATAATGATTCGTTAACGAGAATTAATTTCAGGCTCACTGACAAATCCAATAATCTAATTGATTTACGAGGTGAGGTTTTACAAATTAGTCTGTTTGTGAAATCTTAAATGATTTTCATTGTTAACCCATAGCAGCAGAGGAGGTGAGTGCCAACAATCATGGCGTCTTCGAGGAAGCGTTGGTTAGCCAGATCGACGCTTTTTTAAGATTTCGAGGAAGCCTCAGTTTACCAAATCGACGCCTCCAAAAGTTGGTCTGTTCACCTCCTCTGCCGCTTGTTCACTATGCCTATCTCAAACTTGGTGGTCAAATAGATTTCATAGATTTTCTTGATATCTTTCATATTTAATGTAGTTTCTAAACCATCAGCAAACTGAAATTTAAAATTTCCAATCTCAAGTTTCCCTATTGGCTTTTTGCAGTAAATCTTATCTTGACCATCCAGTTGTCCCATGCAGACTGCACCAGCATTGTCCTCTACCAGCCCAATACATTTTGAAGCGATTACCTACAAAGAAAATCATAAATGACAAAACATTTTCTTCTCTCCCACTGGGACTAAAAATGTATTTACTAACAAATTAACCTTTAGTGTAATATTATGCCTTGTGGAATAATGTTACTTTAAAGACAACTATTTTCATAAAAGAAAAGTCTTCAGAATTATAAGTCCACATTTCTTTAATATGGCGTTGGTACCTGAAATGAATAGTCTTGAGGTCAATGACATTTATTGTTTCCTTTTGAATATATTTTGGTGTCATGCTCCCTTATCTTGGTTTACCTTTTCTGCCATGTCCACCAATAGTACATATCTACTGCCCATATAATAATGTTGACTATTTCAAGCAAATAAGTTATTTACTGAAACAAGTGTTAAATATTTTTACATAGAATATTAGGAAATAATATACACTAAACTTGTAACAACATGTTTCAAGAAATACAAATAAAGTATGTCATTCAATATATCATTACATAATAAATGTATTTAAAACAAAAAAAAATCTTACCTCCCTCCACTGTCATACCCTCCACATAAAAAGGCAACGTTTTAATTTCCTGCACTAAAAATACTTAGAATCTGAAGTGAAGACCAACAAAAATTAATTATGTTATCATATATGTCCATCTATAAAATTTTAAGTGGTTTCTGAATTTACTAGCAATAATGACTTTATTACAGAATGACATAGACACCTGTGTATCAACACTGGTTCAAAATTAGTATGGTACTAATTTCATTTTCATATTGTGTATTTGTTGCATATATTGAATCTCATTTTGGAATAGTTCATTTGCATATTGCTATAAATGCTTATCCAGCAGTTATCGTTATTACATTATGACTTTGAAAATGTTTTCAGCAGAGATTACAACTGATTCGTATGTAAGTAGTCAACAAATCACATAAAATAATTTTCTCATTATTGCATGTGAAGATACATATTGTCATTTTGAATATTTCTGCCATGGTAAAATTTAATCCCAATTCCAGTTAAACTGCTTTTTTAATGGCAATACATATCCAAATAAACACCTATTTTGTTCCATAAAATTCATTAACTACCTACACAATGAGATATTTTATGTGTCTTTAAATAAAGCATTGGGAATGTTCCTTATTCTTTACAGCACAATTATTATTATTATTATTATTATTATTAATATTATTATTATTATTATTAGTATTATTATTATTATTTTTATTTTTATTATTATTATTATTATTATTATTATTATTATTATTTGTAACAAGATAACCGGGAGGGATATTTCGGATTGACAACAGAACACGTTTGATGATACAGATAATAAATATGATTTAATGTGGCAATATATATAAGCACAAAAATGAAATGCGTGCGTATTGTAATCCAAATATTGGATTTATTTGAACATAAAACGCACAGAATCAAAGATGCAAACAAATTATACAAGGATACAAATAAATTATACAACGATACAAAACCCCTGGAGAAATATACACAAATGATTCTAAAATATCAATATAGGTCACTCAAATAGTAAACAATGCTGGGTTGTTTTAGTTTTACTCATATAGTAAAAATGTATTCGCTCAGACATACCACCTATCTTTCTAGACTCGAAGAAAACACTGGGTCTTACAAACCCATAATTTGCCTAAACACCTTGAAACATTAGACCCTCCCGTCACCCTGGTCCTATGACGGCTCTATAGCTGGGTCTCCTTCGTCACTCTTGACCATAAACGCTCCAGACACACGGACGTTTCTACCTTCAGGCAATTCTGGTCACCCCGGATATTCCTACCCTCGGAACAATAGCTGAAAATATACCTGACACCGTGTACTAAACTTGATACAGACATATGGTAATGACGTTATACACGGTAAATTATAAAGACTATATTATTATCGCAATTTCAAAATGACAGGTTCTATAGTAAACCTTCCCTGTTCGATAAAGCTTATAGTAAACCATTATATTTTTTTAAAAAATATAGCTTTACATTACCAATCTAAATGCCTTGCAAACAAGACTAAAAAATGCACGCATTATGCTGTGTAAAAACTATATAACAAACATGCAAAGGTAAATATAGTAATACAAAAGTTATCACTCAGTACCAAAAATTTACCTACCCCTACAGATAGAGTTGTGCGAATCCTCCCTCTGATCAATAGCACTACAGCTGGAATCCTTTAAACAAGCCGCTTGCTGACAAAACCATTAGTAATGTCTAGACCCTTCACATATAGTAGAGTATTTATGTTTTCGTTCTCCGTATCGAGAACACCTTGCGCGTGCCGCATAGAGCGAGTTGTACTCACGAAACCCGAGTACATGTATTTGCTGAATAAAAACTACATCATTCCGTGACATTTTTATTATTATTATTATTATTATTATTATTATTATTATTAGTAGTAGTAGTAGTAGTAGTAGTAGTAGTAGTAGTAGTAGTAGTAGTAGTAGTAGTATTAAGGAGAATAAACAACATGAAGAAAAAACATACTTAATACATTAACCTGGCAGGTCCATGGGATAAATGCTGCAAATTTTACTAACATATTGTGTACCTTGTATCAATTTAAAATGTAGTTATGGAGCTGAAATGGCCCAGTACAGTGCCAAAGAATATGGGCTGGTTGTATTGATTACTGCATTGTTTCATTGTGTATCATTCCTGGAATAATAATTCTCATTTTGCAGAATATTAAACTTGCAATTGAAATTTCAAAATGAAAGAGTTTGCGTTCTTTAGTTTGCTAGTTTATATGCCATTTATGCATAACAAAGTCTTTATTTCAAAATTGTTTCAGGTAGAAAGATAGACATTAGTTTAGTAATTTCCATTTTTTATGCAAATTTTAATCATGAAGTGCTTCAGTTAATAACTTTTTAAGAACTTCTGCTGTATTTATCATTCTTTTGAACAGCATTAAATGTACCTACTCTCCCATGTCACACCAGGCTCTGGTGTCTCATCATCATTATCTGCTTCATCTTCTTCATGAAAATCACAAGCTGATTACATTCTTAAATGTATTTCTTCCCGGCTTAAGTATGAGCTACTAAGCCGGTATTTTCTAGGTTGTTATGCAATATTTAACCTCTCAAAGTCATGCCTTAGTCCAAAGAAATTCTGTACAGGCCTATATAGAAGTTCTGACTTTTGATCTTGGAGTTGGATCGGATAGGCTGTTACTCTGGCCTTTGAAACTAATGGTTATGTACTGGAGCTGTTGCAACTGTGCTGAATGGCTTAACAGTGATGATTTGTTGGATGATGTACTGCTTGGTACAAGATACAGAGTATTGTGAAACAAATTATATAATAGTGTAGTACCCTAAGTCAAAGTGCTGACCTTGCAATGTGCAGGAATTATAACCATGTACAAATAATTTCCCAAACTTCTTTCGTTAATTATAATACAACATCAATCTATAAAACTTGTTAGCTGATTCCACTTTCATTTTCTTAAGTAGCAAATTTCAAAGATGGTGTAACATCTAATTCTCCCACCCCATCCCCCAAACTATTTCTTTCCCCTCATTTACAAAACATTAGGTCCCTCCCTTTAGCTATTTGCCCCCTCTCCTTAAATAATTAGTTTCTTTTCAATAATGGACTGTTTGGTAATAAGCTGACTGCCACATGTATATATGTAATGAGTCTGCTAACAATTGTAAAAGGGATAGAGTCAGCCACCTCATTTTTTCCCCCTTCAACCAATTCATTTTGTTTCATTAATGCACCTTTTGATAATACACTTAAGACATACAAGTCAAATACCAAAACATAATGGATCCCTTAATAACTGGGAGGGGCGGGGGAGAGAAAGAATCAGCCAACTGATTATTGCACCACATAGTACTACCAAGTCCTTTAATATGAACCCTTATAGATAAACGTCATTACAGATCAAAAGCGATTTGCTCTTCTCATCTTGTTTGCATTTTCTTCAAACAAATCTTGTGGACTAAACATTGATATTACTAGTCTGGAAATATTTTCCAATTAATTGTTCGTTAGCAAAGAATGCAGTATCTACATTAAATTAATTTCGATTACTTGTTTGCATAATTAATATGCGAATTAATTTGACCGAGAAAGTATGTCATTAGCATTAATAGAGACTGCAAGCTACTACTTAGTTAATAATAGCACACACGTCAGGGTAAATTTGCATGGCGTTTGAGAAGACATAGCTTGGCTATATACTGATTAGTGCTATTAACTATTTTGTCAGAGCGATACGATACTTTTTAATGAGGCAGTATGTATACCGCATATTCTATATCCATGTAGCAACAAACTATTTAGGTTGCCAATTTATACATAATTTTTCTAAAAAAAACTAATTTCACACAATGCCATATAGCCAAGCATTGCAACAGAGACAAAGAAAGTGGACACGCGTCAATGCATGAGAGACGGCTTGATTGATTGATTGTTTTATAACGGCGCACCAGCACTGTTAGGGTATTTAGCGCCATACAATCGGCTATCTGTATAAACGTTTAAAATATAATAAACATTTACTATCGACCAGCGATATAACAAAAACAAATAGTTCAAAGTAAACGGCAAGATGGTAACAGTAAAATATAAACCTTCCCGATCAATGTGAGATGTAAATGGGGTATGTTAATGAAGACAGATACAAAAAATATTGAAAATATGGGGTGGTATTTACATTAGACAAAAAAACTCTAGGTGATGGCATATAAGATACAGTTTAAATAGAGGTTTACTTCCTTCAGTAAATCTATAATGCGAGTGACATTAAAGTATGAAATTTGCCTTCATATCGTGCACATTATTATACTTATCACGCGTAGGTTGCAGGTTGAACAGTGTTTAACTGTGAATGGCTCATTGCAAGTAACGCACTCTGATGGATCTTCACCTTTTAGTATGTGGGAGTGGGTTATTTACGTATGACCAATTCGAATTCTTGAAATGACTACCTCCTCCCTACGGATGATTATGTAAGAAGGATTCCATTCTCTTAAAGTTGGTTTGATGGCATGAAGATTGTTATTCGCTGCATATTCTACGACATCTTCCACTTCTGGTGCAAAGACTCTTTGAAACGCCATTGAAAATCAATATATGGTATTGTACAATCAGATGGTTCTTGGGACAAAGGCATTTTAGCAGCGCGATCTGCTTTTTCATTACCTTTACTATCAATATAATTAAGTGAACAAAAGTATACTATATTGTGTCGAGTAGTCAGGTCAGTATTATTTACGAGGAGATTGATTAATAATGGTTTCTCCAGTTTTCATTTATGTAGCGATTGAAGCACTGATAGCGAGTCATGGAAGATAATTATATTGAAAATAATAATTGTTTTTATTATATGTTTCACTGCAAGGTTTGCTGCTCTGATTTCGGCTGGCAAAATTGGTTTGCCATTTGTAAAACGAACCTTTTTTTGTGTTTACGACTAACGAAGGCAGCATCAGCCTTTTCCTTCCTTTGACCCGTTATTATAAATTCTAGTGTAGATTCTAAATTCGGCGCAAATAGGAGTTTTTGGAAGATAGAAGGAATTGTACCAGATTTTCTGAATTGTCGTTTGATCACTTTTGTTACTGTCAAGGTTATATGATATTCTGATGCTAAATGAAGGTACGGCATTTGGTTTAGTTTCGTACAAGAGTTTGTATTTGGGTTGCAAAACAGTTGAAATCGCAGGGTTCAAAGGTTTTCATCTTAATTTGATATCATACTGTGTAGAAAGCATTTATCTACGATGTGATCAAGAGGGTTCGTTCGGTTCAGAGAGAAATATTTCAAATAGAGATGTAACAAATGCTCCCAGAGCGATTCTTATCCTGGATGATAAATTGAGTCAAGCATTTTGAAAGAAGACTTCCTATCTGAACCATAAGCTACGCAACCATAATTTAGTTTGGAGCGGATGTTCTATATAAAATTGAATGACTTTTGTGTCAGCATCCTAGTCAGTGTTCCTACTCCTTTAAGTTGATTTACAAATTTCAAGCATTTAACTTCAAGTTCTTGATGTGTAGAATAAAAGTCAGTTTTCGGTCAAAAGATAATACCCAAAACCTTGGTCTCTTCAAAAACTGAAATACATGTACCGTCAAAAGTGAATTTAGGGTCATCATGATGTCTTTGCAACTGACAGTAGTGCATACAATGAGTTGTCGGTTTTGAGAATGTCAAACCGTTGGAAATGGCCCAATTTGAATCGTGTTGATATTTTGTTGTAGTTGTCTTTCAATTGAATGTATGTGCTTTGATCAATAACATTAAAACTCATGAACATACACATACTTGAATTTATTAATCTGGCGATAGGACGTTATTCACGTTACTTTCAAATTCCTTTCCATAAAATCATTCTTTGAGTTTTTTCGTTGAGTTTTTCGTTGTTGATAGTTCCATGTTAGGAACTTTATAATTTTCCTTATCTTTTGTTTTTCATGGTATCAGATTTCTTTATATTTAAATTGAGTTTATAAATAAACATCTTATTAACGCAGTTGCTTTCGGTGTCTTCACTAATCCAGTCATAACCCGGCTTCATCCTGTGACAAGCCGGAGTGTATCATAAGTCCTCGGCAGTTCTAAAGTATAACTGTGTTTTTCATTATACGGTTAAAATAAAGATTGTGGAACTAAGATAGACGTTTCGATGAGTCAATATATGTGGTTATGTTTCCGGAGAAAGTACGCGCATGTATATTTTGTTGGAACGTTTGGAGCCACCATGAGTACATGGAGCAGTTTCTTTTACATCATGCTTTCAATGTCTCCAAAACTGTTATAGAGTTTTATTTTGCCGTCTGACCTTTCTGCAGTTTATTTCCTTGCGATTGATTTGTTTATTCCATGGTGCATTCGGTGGTGGGGTGTCATTGAAAGTTGTTTTAGTAGATGCCGTGTTTGCATGTGGTTGGTAATGTTAGGTGTTAGGGCTTAATGTGGAGTCAGGCAAATCTGTCTTTGTTAAGCGTCCTTCGTTGTTTTGGGAATATTTTTGACTCCAGTAGAGAAGGATGGACCTGGTAGGGATTTTTTGGCCTGTACAAGTTTTCTGGCCTCCGACACAATGCGGGGTCGCTCCACACTTAGATAACTGATGAATACGGCCTCACGGCCACACGTCCGGACTTTTGAGCTGCCTTCTTCATGATGGCCATATTTCTGACACTCATAGCATCGATGGGGTTTATGGTAGATCTCGACCTTTACGTGCAAAAAGCAAACTTTGACCACTTTGGATTTTTGTTGGCTTGTTGAAGGTGAGTAGGATGGTGTTGGTGTCTTGCATCTTGTTATTACGTGTAATACATATTCTACGTTCTGCACTAACATCTTCATTTTTCATCCCTTGAATGATATCTGTGTCGTTCACTCCTGTCAGATCACGACAGCATATCACACCTTTGGACTTCTTGAGCGTCGTGTGAGCGAATGAGGTCATTGGAATATCGAAGAATGTTTTCATGTTCTTGATATTGTCCGTTTGACTTCGTCGTTCACACTCAACAAGAAGGCATCCCACAATTAGACTGATGTAAGAAGTTTTTTGGCATCTATTGAGTTTATAATCATGAAGCGGGGACATAATACTCCGGACTACATGTCTCATCATCAAAGTCAGACTGATCAGTTGATTTTGTCTTGAAATTTCCATAATGGTTTGTTTATAGTTCAGCACCCGTGATCTACATCCATTATGGAGCCCAACAAGGGGGCACCTTTGCAAGTGCCAGGGATACACATATGCTATACTCAGTCATTAAGATTATCTATGTTGATTGATTGATTGTTTTCTAACCGTGCACCAGATCCTTTTGGCTATTTAGCGCCATACAATAGGTTTAAAGTATACACATTTAAAAATGGTAAGATGCTTAATATCGACCAGCGTTATATATAAAAAAAAATTAGTTCAAAGTAAGACGGCACGATGGTAGCAGTAGAAACATGCCGCTTTCCGATTACGGGGAGATGTAAATGGTGTATGCTAATGAGGACAGATGAAAAGATGTTGAGAAAAGGGGCGGTAGTTGCGAAGGGACACTTTACAAGTGCCAGGGATTCACAGATGCTATACTCAGTAGATAAGATTACCTAGGATTGACCCGTGAAGTCACCATCTTTTGGGGTCGGTACAATTACATCCTCATCCGAACCACCCGTCAAGGAGAAGTAGTGGACAAAGCAGTGTATTGCATTGGAAAGAGTCCTCTCAACTACCAAGATCCGTTTCTCCACCGACACGGGATGCTACCCACGGCAAAGAAGTTGTCTCTACTTAGTCGCCTCTTATGACACATAGTTTGGCACGTCGGGCTAATTCTACATCCCCTAACCCGCATGGAGTGCAAGAGAGGAGGAATTGTAGGCAGCATTAGAAGGTATGTTAGAGGGAAAAACTCTACCCTATCTTTCTCCGGTGGTGTGTCTGTATTGACCCGCAAAGAATAAGTAGGTTATGCAGTTATTGCAGACAAATGAATAAAACACTATCACTCTAATTTAAGATGCAAAGGATTATTCATGCATACATGGAACTGCAAACTGTATGCTGCAATAATTGTTTGGTAATCGGTTTATAATAAACCTGTATAATTCAAGTGTCTTGTACGATTTATGTTTGTTTAGTATAATTGATGAAATATTTATATTTTATATACAGTGGTTCGTGTTGTTCTGTTCTATATCTCTGCTCAGACGTCACTTTATTCCATCCCTTAATTCTGCATTTTTACCATCCACTCGATCCGAGCAATACCATTGACGTCTATCCTCTAGATAACCATAACCACAACCATTGTATAATAGGTTACTTACGTGTTTTAAGTGGAAGTTTGAGGTGTCCATTCTGCGTAATATACCACTAGCATAGCTAAGTCATAAAGGGGCATACATATATCTATAAATACATTAAAATCATGACAAAGTAGGACACGCAAAATTCATTTAGTGATTATATTAGTGTACGCATTTGTTTTTTATGCAGCTTCCTTTTAATAGTTTCTAAAAATTAGACGGTAAGTGAAATAAGCCTTAAATACACTTACTTTCGCTACCAACATCATATTCAGAGGTTTATTGAGACCAGAGTTCATAATATACACAGCTATCATTACAAAAAAGCACAATCTGAAATAAAGAATTTTTGTAATATGTAGCCCATTTCAGATTCTAAGCAATTGCCTCAAAACAGAGAACACATTTGACTACCTCATTTTGTCTACCTGCCTGATTTGTTTGGCCAGATAAAGGATATGAGCATTTATTTCCAACATAGTGCCTTTTACTGGCCAATTCCAATTCACTTGGTCGATATTCATTTTATTTTATCTTGCTCTCTTTCTCTCTCATCCTTTTGTTCTTTTACTTACAATTATATAAGTATATATTCCTTCTCTTTTGCTATATCTTTATCTGCCCCTCCTGCATCTACAGTTTTACACTTCCATATATTTCGGCTACTTTTGTTACCATTTTGCATCTTTTGCCGAAGCCAAAATATTCTATCTCTCATTTCTGGTGAAACAAGCCAAGTTCTTCATTATCAACAGCAAACACGTTTATCTCTGTATCCGGTATGCGCAGTTACTAGAGATATGGCAAATAATGCTCTTGAGAATGATAATGATGCTGTTGAAATTGACGTTATTCCTTTAGCGGACACCAGTTTGATTTCGGGCTTTTAATCAGGAAACGTTTGCCTCTAGTTTACATCAGTCAGGAAGTACAGATTACAATGATACATCTTTTATCTACAAATACCCTTGAATCTGATAATGGTGAATAAGACAACCAAAAGTTGTCTTAACGGAAGAAGGTCCATAAATATCAGGCTTGTAACAGCGGTGTATGAGTGAAATTGAAGCCACACATGATTGATTAATTTATTAATTTTTAACGGCGCACCATTATATTTAGGCTATTTAGCGCCATACAATAGGTTGTATTTATACGGGCTAAAAAATACTAAAAGGTTTAATATCGACCAGCGATATAGAAAACCAAATAGTTCAAAATAAAAGGGTAAGATGTTGGTAACAGTAAAATATAAAGTTTCCCAATCAACGGGAGATGTAAATGGTGTATGTTGATGAAATGATGTTGAATATAAAATTCCGTATTTGAATTAGATAAAACTTTTCTAGGTGATGGCATACAAGATATAGTTTAAAATAAAGATTTAATTACTTCTGGAAATCTAAAATACACGTGATATGTATAGTATCAACAAGTTCCTTCATGTTATGTACATTATAAGACTTATCACGCATAGGTTGCAGGTCGGAACACTCGGTCATTAAGTGCTTAACAGTGAATGGTTCATTGCAAGAAACGCACTCTGGTGGATATTCGCTTTTTAGTATTCGGGAGTGGGTAATGTATGTATGACCAATTCTGATTCTAGCAATGACTACTTCGTCTCTACGGATGTTTCGGTAGGAAGGAATCCATGCCACCAAGGTTGGTTTGATGGCATGAATTTTGTTATTCACTTAATTATCTCATGATGCATGCCACTTCTGGCGTAGGTACTTTTGATATTTGTATATTATTTGATGTTAGGTTTAAAATCAGTAAACGGTAATATAAATATAATGGTTCTTGGGATAGAGCCATCTAAGCAGCGTGGTCTGATTCTTCATTACCTTTAATACCAATAAGAAGCCACATATAAAGGAACTTTTACTTTTGTCAGAATGGGGTCGATATGAGGAAATCGAGACAATCGGTCTGGCTATGTCATTTTATGTCACTAGACGCTGCGGATTGTTGTAGAGATCGTTCCTTAAGCAAGTGGCCAAGAAGCATGCTATAATAAGAACTTTCCTTAAGAAAGCTAACACTATGTTAAAGCTTACTAACCGGTACTTGTCTCTCAGTCTTGTTTCTATTGCTCTGATCATCAGTGTATCCAGGCTTTCCAGCAACATTTTAAAACTATCCGTCGGATTGGCCTTCCACTCCTGAAGCTTAAGGTCCTGAAAATTGAAATTCATTAATCTGACATGAGATAAACACTATACTTAAAGTATTTATATATGTATATATGTATATATATATATATATATATATATATATATATATATATATATATATATATATATATATATATATATATATAATAAAATAACCAAATATAATAAAACTATGAAAAATATGACATAACCAAATGCGTTTAAATCTGACGTCATTATCATGATATAAAACAAAAATTGTTGTGGTTCTAAATATTCAGGTTTTAGTTTAGTCAAAGGTTTAATGATATGTAACAATCTTTCCTGATGTCAAGTATATATGATGGCACTGTCTGCGATAGAAAACTAAACATAAATAAAACGTCAAATCCCATACATTTATTACGAGCGTTGTGCATTGTTCTATATCGTCCAACGAGTTCAACACATTCAAAATAATCGGACCGTATAATTTTGATGAATAAACAAAATATTGCAATCTGTCAAGGTAGCTTTCATGTTACGTTTTGTTCGTAAACTAATACTCATGATTTTATCGAAAGATGTTGCAGACGTTTTGAAAAAATCATGCTAGTTTATGCTTCTTCATATATTTAAATACATTTATTGATATATTGATAAAACTTTAGCTAGATTAAAAGTTTTAAATATCATTAATTTAATCAATTGTGATTGGACATGCGCAATAGTGAGAATGGTGTGAAAGTAACACAGGACATTCAGTCATTTTTATATTATACCTTCTATGCAGTGTTACCGAAGTTTGATAATAATTTGACCTTCGTGAAATGAAATGGATGTAATATGTTGATATAGATACTTCTTGCATTGCCAAGGTACATGTACTTGGTGAACACAAATCATTTAATATAACATTTTTTGAATCACTTGATGATGTTATAATCTCCACAGTCATATATAACACCAGTCGTCGAACAAATTTGGAAAAATACATTGTCACGTATTTCGCAAGGACTTGTCATAAAAAATAAAGTAAACATAAAATTGAGTGTAAGTAGTATAGGAGATCGATATGGAGACCTTCGTTGCTATTATCAGTTACGCTCTCGTTCTGTGTGAATTTAGCTACATTGTGAACTGTGATGGTCATCTGGTCACTTTAATTGTGTTGGATGCAAATTCGGATCTTGTTTTAGGATACGGGAAAAGTAATCGATGTAACACAG
Source organism: Unio pictorum (assembly GCA_030141615.1). Classification (NCBI taxonomy): domain Eukaryota; kingdom Metazoa; phylum Mollusca; class Bivalvia; order Unionida; family Unionidae; genus Unio; species Unio pictorum. Next base: position 8,136,478 of record JARLTB010000061.1, read on the forward strand.
TGACCTATGTTGTATCATTATAAAGACACTAATGGAGGTGGGCGATATGCTATTGGAGGGTTAGGAATGTTACCGTTAAGTTAAAATGGACTTTCACAGTACGTATAGTTTGATATATACACCAATGGAGTGTCAATGTGACACAAGCGACTTTAATATGAATAGAATTACGGATGACGCCAACGTAGCTAACGTTTAGCACGATGGATTGACAGAGACACCTAATGCCAAAAAATACATGCACCTAAGAACTTGGAGAAACAGTATAAATTCTCAGATATATTTCGAACATGAACATTCAGATTGTATTTTTTCGATGTATTAATTGACCTTATTCTATGAGCTCCATTGCAACATTGTATCAACATTGCTAAAAGAAAAATTGCAATTTATACATTTTAAGTATAGTTTATTTATGTACACGACTCATTACCGAGAAACAATAAAGCAATTAAAACTAAATCACATACCACATACTCTGTTATGATTAATATAGTGTAGACACAGGTTCTGTAATGGCAAAACCAAATACAGTATTCAAAGGTTGATGAAACGTTAAGCAACTTCGTCTCACAACAAATGTTAGAAGCAAAACCAACATAAAATTGCCAAAGTGGTCTAGCGTATGATCTTTATTTTCATACAGTCGGTGAAACTAATGGGGGTGTAATACAATGTTGGTTTCATATGGATTACACTAGCTTATGTAGAGGCAATTAATTGTTTAATGCAACCACGCATAACACTGACATTGTATCATACTAATTTTGATAACATTGGTCTTCATATAAACGCATACTAGATGAGCAAGCCAGTTCACATACAAAAGGTGGTAAGGTATTATATTTGTCCAACAATCATTAGTGTATGCACGCATACAATTACGCACACAAACGTTGTATGTAAAGTGCGTACGCCGTCATATTCTGTTGTACCAACGTAGCACTTCAGCTACAAATGGGGCATATTATGACAAAGTTTCGTATATACTAATACACAATGCTGCAAAAGTGGTGTAATAGTATAGGTCTCATACAAATACGCAATAAGATATATTAATATCGAGAAAGTAGGACAATTATTTTCATACCAGTCATTTGTTCTCCAGCCAACTACAGAATCGCACATATCAAAGGGGGTCGGGTATGATATTCTTTTTTATACAACGGTAGATGCAAATAGCGATGGATTAATACATATTTTAAGCAATCGTTATTTTTCATAAAAGCATACACATATTCAAATTTTGGTGTACACTATATTTTCCATACAATGAAGAATTGTACATACAAAAGAGATCGTATGCATATTTCTAAAACAATATTTTCCTCATACGAAACATATTTGAAGATATTTGGGGTCTAACAGACTATATGTTTTCAAAATAACTGGCTGTTTCATTCACAAGGGCAATTTTACCCAAATGTGGATTTTGTATAAAATATATTTAATGCAAGCTAACCTTTGTATTTAAAAATCGAAGTATTGCATTGCATTCTATAACGCATTCTACTCTTCATATAAAACATATAATTCCAGATATAAAGGAGGTGTATGATGTGATTCCACATTTTTTCACACATCCACACATATCATGTTCAGGGCATAATATACACTGAAGTGCACATACAAGCGGTACTTAATATGTGTTAAATATAAATATACCAATGAAAGCAGTGTATCAAGTATAACAACAACATTGTTTCATACAAATGTAACACACACAGATGAAAGAAGTGCAGTATAAACTCTCTATACCAAGATTGCTTCTACTGAACAACAAACAAATCACAAATACAATTATAGGTAGGGAAAGATCTTGACTGTTCATATAAACACACCATTACGCATGCAGAGGAAGGGTAAGGTATTACTAGTTTTACAACATACGTATATCGAGATAAGGACAATGACTCTGGTTCCAAAATACTAGCTTAGTTTGTGTACCGCTTTTAGAACATGTTGACAGTACGTACATTTAGTATTTAATTTCATTATATGACAGATGGCTGATATATATGTTTTATATCGCAGGTTCTTTTGGGCAAAACTATCCATGGACGGCATACGAAGTTAACAACCATACGAAATATGTAATACCCTTACAACCTTATCTGATTACTTGATATTTTAAGGATTAACCATGATTGTTACTTTGGCAATTTATTATAAATAATAACTGAAACTTTTTTCATATGAATCACGTAAGGCAACCCTGCTAATAAACTAGAACTCTAGACTATACTCAAGACAATCGTACCGCAATGTCCACACCAAGTCACATTCATCGCAAAGATAAAATAATTCATGTCACATAGACATTATCTTTAATTCTATATGAAACCAAAACATATAGCAATCGCAACGAAACATTTAGGCAAATGTTAATTTGCCTTTTGCATTGGATAACAAATCAAATATAAATTAAAATACTCACCAGATCCGCATTAAATTGTACAATCTGCCAGTCTTTCAATTGTCCGCAGTATTTGCTTATTTTTCTTTTTGTATCTTCTAGTACGGCTTCCCGGTCCTGTTTTGGAACCAAATCCCATTTGTTACAGATAAAGATAGCGTTGCTAAGGTCATTCATATGGTCTTCGTTTGAGGCAGATACTGCAATCGCCTTTATCAATTTTCTGATCTGCAAACATATGTTTCTTTTGATTATCTGCACTGAGTGCAACTTGTTCGCTATATGTTTATAATAATGTAAGTGTAATGCAAACATATAAATAGCTTTTTACCAATCGAAATCCAATGCATGTTTCTTTACTTAAGAATATAACAAGACTATGTATGCCACAACACGAACAAGCTTGTCAGAAGAGACTCTACATTGATCGCTGTATATATATATATATATATATATATATATATATATATATATATATATATATATATATATATATAATATAATCGAAGTGGGGGATGAGTGGTTGGATGTATGTGCATATATGTATATCTTCACTTCAATAGGAGACTGTATCACTAGCCTAAGTGCTTAGAGCGACCGCCTAAGATGCGGGAGATCAGGATTCAAAAGACACACTATCTTGATACTAGACGCTGCCCGGCAAGATTCGCAATATTAAGATTTTAATGTCGAGACGTATCCGTCTAGTTTCAAATATATGAGACTAGTAGGGACACGATACTACTGGTCTTCAGCACGATGCCTTTGTATTAGACATCAAGATGAACAGTGACACTGAAGAGGCCATAGTGAGTTGACTGAAAACCTGTTCAAACTACATTGCAAATCCAAATCACACACACACACACACACACACACGCTTAAATTGAATCCTCTTATTAGTTTAAGCGAGGGTCATAGAACAACGAATTTTAGTTGGTTTATACAAATAACATAATCTCCAGTTTAGTTTCATTGAATACTTTTTTGTGACAATTAGAGAGAAATGATAAGGCATTCCCTATTATGTTTCATTCCTTTACAGTGACTAACATTGACGACGTTGCAATGCAAGACGAAAAACAGTATAATCCTTTCAATTCAGATGCTCGCACAGCATATACGTAATATATACAAATTAAAGTGCAATGAACTGAAAGAATCTCAAATAGAGCACAATATTTATCTACTAGATAATATATATAACTCGTCGATGCAACGTATCAAGCAGGCGTTGTTGACATGTCAGCATATAAACACAAATATGTGTCTGGGGATAAATATTGAAATATAAAGTCAGAGACAGAAAAATTACAGTAGAAAATAATTCTTCTTCAATAACATTAGGACTTTATTATAAATAACCAAATGTTTTACTCTTTTTCAAACAAAGAGGCATTTCTATTGCAGTGGTTTACCAAGCCCCTAAATAATGGAATGTTCCAGTATTTTGCTACCAAACTAGAAATATATATATATATATATATATATATATATATATATATATATATATATATATATATATATATATATATATATATATATATATATATATATAACTTTGTTAATGTGAATAACTACCTATTTACGACAAAGTCCTAAATATGCGTAAGATCTTTTCTTCTTAAAATCACATGACAGTTTTTTGACATTTGGGACATACAGTTCACCCATAAATAATGCAATACAGGGTTGCCAATAAATGACTTGTGTTATACTATTCCCTAAGGATATAATGGAACCAGTCATATGCGAACCAAACGCCAGATCTCAGAGTTTGTTTACAATTGATAGAACGACAATCTTGTTGCGTGTATTTGATATCAGTTTAGTTCGATACACGGCAGCTTTGAGGACAAATATATCTGGACGTTATGATCTATTAAGAACACACTCATTGTTTTATAAAAAATATTGTTTTTGTATACTCTCATGTTAATATATTATATTATATTGTATTATATTATATTATATTATGTTATGTTATGTTATGTTATGTTATGTTATGTTATGATATGATATGTAATGTTATGTTATGATGTGTTATGTTATATTCTATTCTATTCTATTCTATTCTAATCTATTCTATTCTATTCTATTCTATTCTATTATATTATATTCTATTCTATTTTATTATATCTTCTCTCTTCAAGATAACAAGGTGACTAGTATTCTGATGTACAATTCATCCATAAAACTGAGGAAATTATTTTGAAACCAATGTTCGTTTAAACGAGTGTTGGTTCGAGAAATGTACAGGCAAGGCAACTTTCACTACTGCCTCCCCCCCCATATGGGCGTGACAAAACGTACTGTGTGGCAGTGGAGGGACGGGGGACGGTTTCTCACTGATGTTCTAACTTGCCATTTACTAAGAATTGCAATGAAATATATTCCTATCTTTACCCCAAATAATATATTAATGTAGATGTCATTCAATTATATATATATATATATATATATATATGTATCTATATGTATGTATCTATATCTATATATATGTATCTATATGTATGTATCTATGTCTACATATATATGTATCTATATGTATGTATCTATGTCTATATATATATGTATCTATATGTATGTATCTATGTCTATATATATATGTATCTATATGTATGTATCTATGTCTATATATACATATGTGTATATATATGTATGTATCTATGTCTATATATATATATATATATATATATGTCTGTATCTATATGTATGTATCTATGTCTATATATATATGTGTGTATCTATATGTATGTATCTATATCTATATATATGTGTATATATTTGTATGTATCTATGTCTCTCTCTCTCTATATATATATGTATCTATATGTATGTATCTATGTCTATATATATGTGTATTTATATGTATGTATCTATGACTATATATATATATATATATATGTATCTATATGTATGTATCTATGTCTATATATATATGTGTGTATCTATATGTATGTATCTATGTCCATATATATATGTGTATCTATATGTATGTATCTATGTCTATATATATATATATGTGTATCTATATGTATGTATCTATGTCTATATATTTGTGTATCTTTATGTATGTATCTATATCTATATATATATGTATCTATATGTATGTATCTATGTCTATACATATATGTGTATCTATATGTATGTATCTATGTCTATATATATATGTGTATCTATATGTATGTATCTTTGTCTAGATATATGTGTCTATATGTATATATCTATATCTAGATATATGTCTCTATATGTATGTATCTATATCTAGATATATATGTATCTATATGTATGTATCTATATCTATATATATATGTGTCTATATGTATGTATCTATATCTATATATATATGTCTATATGTATGTATCTATATCTATATATATGTATCTATATGCATGTATCTATATCTATCTATATGTATATATATGTATGTATCTATATATATATATGTATCTATATGTATGTATCTATATGTATGTATCTATATCTATATATATATATGTGTCTATATGTATGTATCTATATCTATATATATGTATCTATATGTATGTATCTGTATCTATATATATGCATCTATATGTATGTATCTATATCTATATATATGTATCTATATGTATGTATCTATATCTATATATATAGAATTAGAAAGAGTTGGAGAGATAGATTGATAGATAGATAGATAGATAGATAGACAGATAGATAGATATATAGATATATAGATAGATAGATAGATAGATAGATAGATAGATAGATAGATAGATAGATAGATAGATAGATAGATAGATAGATAGATGGACAGACAGACAGACAGATATACCCCAGAATCTTGAACTCCGCCTGCTCGGGAGCTATCAACGACGAAAATATACCCTGCACATTTTGGAACAAACTCAACAACTTGTGTAGTCAGAGCATCTCGCTCGCCAATTCCTGGTGTGTCAACAAGTACAACATTTTCCTGACGAAAAATCAATAATTACGATACAAATTATGCAATCTGTCACTCACACATAAGACATTCATATTACGTCAAAGTTCGAGTGAAAAATCGATATTGGTGCAAGAGTTGAAATTTACGATTTATAATTCTGACGATGCTGAGTGTCTCACGGCCATATATTATCGTGCTGCTTTTGTGCAGTGTTTTGTAAAATATTAGAATATTTAATCAAGTCAAATTGATCCATATATGCCATTGTATGAATTTGCTTGGTCTTAATTATCTTTTATTTAAGCCGAAGTAGTGCTGCTTATGAAGATATACATTTGTGGCTGTATATGTCGTACTAGGGATGGCTTACTGAATGTAAATGACTCAAAAAAAATTAAAACAATGAGCGAAATCGAAATATTTATTTGCATAATTTTCTAAAAGTTAAAACAAATCAAGGAATATGTTCGAGGTTATTGAAAAAATTGTGGCGATGTTCATCGAGTTGCTGCACTGCACTGTCATGCATGTTGGTTGCTCTTATTGTGTTTACGTGACATAAACGATTTCTCAAAGATGCAGTGAATTAGAAGGGGTCGTCATTGGCTCTGTCTTGTGTCAATGCGGCAAGGCGCTTTCTCTGAGCTACAAAGCTGCAAATCATACTTATATAAATATATATTCTAAATTGACAATATACAGAATTGAGTGAGAGGTACTATCGCGTTCTGCGTATTCTCAGTGTCTGGCTATAAGGGATGTTCCTACAGCAGTGTTTTAAATGACAGCTGGTTGGGAGATGGTGTTTATAGGTTGGTTTGAGTCTGTATGCAATTTGTTGTCTACCACTTTGGTTATTGTATCCAGCGAAAATGTCATTAAAGGATGGAAGTTGTTTGACTTTGATATAAATACATAAAGATATTCTCCTCCATGATGTTACTTCATTTACTCTTTAGTATCATTTATTTTCATTGGGGTTCATTTTCGTGGTTTTGTAAAAGAAAAGAGCATTTTCGTGGGTACTTAAATTCGTGGTTTTGACTTTCAAAGTTTGCATATTAGTAGATATTTAATTTCACGTTTTATCCACTACAAATACCAAAAAGAAAAGAAAAGAACACAACTATGCCGACGCAAAAGGCGGTTACATTAATGTATAAAACATTACTATCACCTGTATGAGTACACATTAAAGACCTGGCAACTTCAATACTTACACCATGATTATGACCAAGTGAATAACGTCAGTAAAATCCAACAAAAAACAACAACAGTAAAACAGAACTTCCATATCTATGAGCACAAATAAAACATATGTCTTTACGTTTCACCATATTTTCGTTTCAGTGTACAACACTAAAGGAAGCCGATGCAACCAACAAAATCAGATCAGTCAGTTACTAAAGTACAAATGAATGATCTCTTATTTAAACCACTTTCCGTAAGGTTGCACAATCAGTACTTTCTGACTATCATGGCGTTAACACAGTGGCTATGAGTGGCAACATTCAATTTAGATCCCACTCCGAAGCCATCAGAAGCTGAGAACCCGGCGCAGGTGCTTGTTTACCATGCAGCTAATGACGCAGTTTTTTGATATATTGTTTTTATCTATTATTTTTTCGTTCCTTTTTAGTATTACTATTGTATGAATATCTTATGCATCTTTTGATACATTCTCTCTATCTTTACTTACCTCACATATCGATTTAAGGCAGTGAGTATAAATTTACAGCTATCGGATACAGCACCTTATCAAACATGTCCATTGAAACAGTATACAATGATTTTTAATGTTTGCTTTCAAAGGTTTACAAAATAAAACAATCACATGTAAAGCTAAAAATTAATTACCAAATTGCAGCATTGACTTTGATTTATCAAATACAAGTAGCTGTATTAATCTCTCGGAATGAAACACGGTAAGAAAACGGGGGTGGGGTGTTAGTCATCGTCCTACGTGGAAACAATGAAAACCACGAAAAGTGGTCCTCCAAGAATATTGAGGACACTACAGTATATATCATCAATAAAGTGTAAACCACTGGTATGGTGTAAGTTCAACCGATTCTAACAGTTGACCATCCAGTTTTCCCATACAATAATATTAGTATGCGAACGGGCCAATTTTGTACCCATTGTGGTTCCATTGATTTTGAGGTAGTTTTCTTCATTGAAATCAGAGTTATTAAGATTAAATACATGCTTCAGGAGTTGGGCTAGGAAGTGGATGGTTGGTTTGTCTATAGTATTTTTCAGCATGATACTCTACGCTCCTGTATCCATTCGTTGTGCGGTATGTTAGTATACAAAGATGAGACGTCCAAGGAAACAAGCAATGTTTCTGGCAGTATTGGTTCGCTTCTTTTGCTTTTTATGCGGTATTCTGTCGTGTCCTGAATATATGTTGGTAATGTTTGGACATTTGGTCTCAGACAATGATCCAAATGTTATTATATCCTTTATGTGGGATGCATGTTACCGGAGATTATATAGGTCTGCTCTAGTGATCTTGATTGTAGACTTTATGTAGAAGATAAAATCTACATACCCTTGGGTTTTCTGGGCTTAATTTTGACATAGCATCCGCAACAAGTTGTAATAAATTGCTTTAAACATAATACATTTAAAGGTTTAATTTCTATGAAACGGCAATGTAAACTTTTTAACGAAGAGATTGTATCAAATTTGTATTGTTAACATCGAACATGAATTCCACGTTATTACTGCTTATCAGCTGTATTGCTAAATACGACGAAAATATTTACCAAGTTTGTATATAACAATCCAACCTTACAATACATGATACTAGTAAAATTCGGATGATAAATCAAGTCTGTATGTCAATATCACAACACTTGTTCTATACAGGTTTATGATTTTCTTAAATTTGTTTGTATGATTAATTTGTAATATATGCATGTATCCTACTCGATTCAAAAATTGAAATAATGATTGCTTTTATGTATTTCACTTCGAATAGATCTGCTGTTCTTTTGTAACAAACATTAACAAATTTTTGCATCGCATGATGCATGTGTGTATATATATATATATATATATATATATATATATATATATATATATATATATATATATATATATATATATATCGTGGACCAGAGACCTGTATTACAATCAGTATTTTTATTATTAATATTATTTGTAATGTTGCTCAGTACCATGCAACACTATACTTATCAAGCTGCTTTTTTTCCCTTTGTTACCACCTAAACGGGGAAGGACGAAATTTGAAAAAAAAAACATATCCGTACAGTCGCAGCTGCGCAGTGTAATATAATGGTATGCATCTCATTCCTCACAGCTATCATTACTTTTGTACAGGCTAATATTGCAACGCTCGTTTAGTACGTGTATTCACACATCACCATTGTTGGTCTTACAAAACATTCAAGTTTATACTGTAACCGTTGTACTAAGAGTTATTACATCTTAAGATGACGAATACCAAGATGCCAACATACATCTACTACCGAAAAACATCGTCAGACATTTTACCACATCAACAGTAAAATAAACTTACGTGCAACGAGGATATTGGCCAATATATATCAATGACTTTGAGAAGTTCATCGTCTTCATCTTCTGACAGTAATTGCTTCGTCATTGATTCTAATTTTCGTCTTAGTTCACTGGAATCTGCCTTCAAAGTTATGTTGTCGACAGTTCTGTCTTTGACGATACATTTTATCCTTTTATTCTCACTATTGTGTAAGCGACACAAGCTTGCGGTTGTGTGCAAATGGTGCGATGGCAATATCCTATCTCCTATAAGTACATTTAGAAATGTACTCTTTCCCGAACTTGTTTCACCTGGAGTAAAGAAACAATGGTTGATACACCTAACGGTAAACTTACCTTCATATATATAACTAGTACTTTTTTTAAAATTATTAGAACCTAACCGATATAGCATGTACAATACCGTAATTAGTGACCCATTTCCGTTTGTGACATAGTAAAATGTCTCGGAAAGAAATAACATCTTGTGAATATAAAACGATTTATCACAGAAAACCCTTTCAGACAAATGGTACATTTTCATCTTTTACGAAATTGCACGTGAGCCATATGTACAGTAGTATTAAGATATATTTTGCGAGACACTAACGATGATATGTATTGCTATTATATACATCTTTGATGATACGCTGGAATTAATTGATTTCGATTGTATCATATGAATGGTTCACATATCCGGCACAATGATAAATACAATACTTGTATTTTGTAACCAGAATGATATTACATAGAAAATTTAAATACGGACTAATATAGTGGAAACTAAAGTTATGCGTAAACATTACACCAACCTATTTAAAACGATTCGGGTTACTAAGAAGGAATCTTCCAAGTGCATACAGTGCCGTATCCTCGGTAATTTCGTGATAAAACCGTTCATTAGTTCTTATTTTGTTGTTGTTGTGTTCTTTGTAATTTTTAACTCTCAAGCTTCTTATGATGTTTAAACGATGTAGGTAATGGTCACTTACAATAGGTCAAAGTGCGTCTTATATTTTACTTGGGGAAACTATTTGATAACAAAAACAACAAGAACAACTGTAAAGGTAGATCAAATATAGAATCAGGTATATTTACCAAGTGCTAACAATAGCGCACGTATTCGGACATTTCAAAGATTAGAAACGATTTCGCAAATTGTCAAGTTTACAAGGGCCAATAAACATAGACATTGTTCGTTATTGCAGTATCTCGCTCATCGAACTCTAACCTATATTGAATGTATCTGGTATGTATAATGAAAACATCAGTAGGTTGTAATAGTCGTGATCCCTACTTTACACGGCCATTAGAAATTTTTAAATTCAAAGAAAACCTATCAAACTGATCACAACATATAAATAGCCCAAATGGGCTTCAATAAATACACCATACTAGGAATATTTTATGCACTTTCTCCGGTCTCTGAATTTGACAACTGCAGCAAATGTGGCATGATTCATTAAAAGAATCTACATTTCCAATAGTGACCTTTCAAGGTCGATGATAACAGTATATAATCTCTTGAAAGTATTTTATCGAGGTTACCCTGGTCAGCTGTTTCATCATTTACTAATTCTGGCCACAAAAATGCTGTTTTGAAATATAAAATGGTGTTACCATCTAGATATTGATATGTTCTACAAAGTTTTCAAAGTAACACTACACTAATTGGTATTGAATAGCAAAAGTGATCTCCCATTGTTTTGCTAGCTTCAGTGCACTTTTAGCATATTATTGGTGATATCATTTTGAAGACATGTGATTGACTGATTGTATTTTAATGCCGCACCAGCACATTTATGCTATTTAGCGTCAAATAATAGGTTATATGTAAAATCGTTTCAAAAAGGTAAAGATTTTACATCGACTAGCGATATCAAAAACCAAGTATAGGAAGAGTAAAACGTCATCACTTGTAAAATTGATATTTTCAAGAAAGTTTGGAAAGTGATCACTACTGTGAATGTCATAAGCGACCTTCCATTCATAGTCCAAAAAGCAGTGAAGGAGAGCCAATTGTCAAATCTATACACGTGTACGTACCCGTTCCTTTGTGTAAATATGTCGGTAATTTAATGTTACATAGGCACAAGCCGTGTCTATAAATTAGGTCTTTTACTTTGTGGCCCCTGTCGTTTATGTGATTTGATTTCCTTAGAATGTTTTAGGCAATAAAATCCCTGAATAAAACAAAGGGCGCGGGGACGTTGTTGAACAAGATTGTCTAATTTGTTTGGTACTAGGTTGGTGTTTGATGGTATATAAATAGAGCAAAATGTAATCACTCGATTTTGAGTGAATGTTACAGTAAATTTGTATTTAAAGGGATGACTGTGAGGGGCTCTCTTGTTTACAACAACATAAACTCCCCTTGAGGCCAAGTCAGCGTTTTGAAGGTATGTGTTAAAGAGGGAATAGTTTTTAAATGTAATGTTATCCGTCTCTTTCAGGAATATAAAAGCAGAATAATGTAAACGTAGTTAGCTTTGAGTCATAGACAGTTCCATTGTTTGATGGTGTTCTTCATGATACGTTTAAGAACGCGATTGTGGAGCTAGGTCCAACCAAGTCACGACAGCGAATCACGCCTTTGGACGTATTGAGTGTAGTGTGAGCGAATGAAGTCACTGGGATATCGAATAATGTCTTCATTGTTTTATATCGTCTGCCTGACCTTTTCTCTCACACTCAACAAAAAGGTATCCCGATTTCAATTTTTGACACATTTTGGTGTGCATATACATCCCTTAATGTGTTTTTGTTTCAATAACAAACGGAAACAGTTCTAGAAACGAATTTGAGCTATCCTTAGATGTAATAACCATGAAGCGTGGAAATGACTCTACACTACAAGGTTCGTCACCAGAGTCAGATAGTAGTTTGCTACGTTTGTTTTAAATTTGTTTGAAATTTCTATGATGGTTTGTCAAAATTTCAGCACCCATTCTCCACGCCCTCCATGGAATGCAACGAGTGGACAGGTTTCAAATGCCAGGGATACACAGATGCTAGGATTGACTCATTAAGTCACCACCTTCTAGTGTCTGTAAAATTACCTCTCGCTTGACCCGTTAAGCCACCACCTTCTCGGACGTCTTCTAAGACATAGGAAAGGGAACGTTAAAGGGATACAATATACTAGCAACGATGATATCAGGAGATTCAACATGAAAGATAAGGAATGTGAACAAGTAAATAAAGACTTCCTAGAGTTCGGCGTGACCAGCAGATTTGTCGAGACCGGGCCCATCCCGACGCCCATCTAGGAGACGTAGAGGCAAAAGCAGTTTGTTGCATCGGTAACGCTATCGCTCTACTATCAGGATCCTTTCCTCCACCTACACGGGTCGAAACTCACGGCATTCAGGTTGTCTCTAATTAGTCGTATCTTAAGACACGTAGTGAGGCGCGTCTGGCTAATTCTATAACCCCGCACCCATAGTGGGTTGCCAACATGTAAGCTAAGTGCCATTTCAAAGGACAGGATGAATCTCCGGCTCCATTTATGTCACCCGACACCCCCTTTATCGGCTGTCGTACAAAGTAATACTATTTTGAAACACCCTATGTCCTGAAGGGAACAGTGAAAACATTCCAAGTCAACATTTAACTCTTACACAAGTTATACATGTCCTTTTTCACTTACAATTCGTACATGAAGAATACAAAAGCAGACACTTTACCGCATTTTGAATTGATGCACTAATTTAACGTTCAAGTGTTGTCAACACAAGGAGATAAAAGGAATGCGTTTTGTAGAGTTATGGCTGCCTATAACACTAGTACATTGTTGGCAGAGAAACGGGAGCATGTTTAGACAGCTAGTAAACTATTTAATTATTACTACCTCCTTGAACTGAAGTTACGACGACATTTTATAACCGACTTTCACATCATATATGAGTTCCGTATTTTACATGAATTTTGTTCTACTGCAATAAGAATCTAAACAAACATGAAATTCATAACTTCTCATTACCGTAATATTTATGTTGTATAATGTTTGTGTTGAATCACCCTTAAAATTAAATTAATAAGATCTTCTCTAGCGAATCATATTAGCACTAATGCTAAATATCGTCTTATCAATATAATATGAATAATAGTACGAACCTAAAGCGTATTTAATTCAACAGGTCTTAGTGATACATATTGTATGAATTTAATGAATTTAATATGAATTTAAAATAAAACCGGCAATGTATGTATCAACTGATCCGTTTTTGCTCACTGATTTTGTTTATATGGCAGTACGATCAGAGTTAGGTGTTTAACAAAAAAGAAAATTTATTCAGACGCTTCGATCTCATGTTTTAGGAAAGATATGTAAATTTCAGAAAAGACACAACTTTCTTTTTTTGTTGGCAAGATGGCGAAAAGGGGTGTAGTGTGAAAGAGATCAAGCCAAATGTCTTACCTCTTAAAATCGTTTCTAAATGTCTCTATCGCAGCATTTTTTATCGTAATTTTAAACACGAACGAGGCAAGAATATATATATATATATATATATATATATATATATATATATATATATATATATATATATATATATATATATATATATATCGGTCTGTATTAATGTTTATTACTTGCAATATTCTTGTATTATTCAGAGTTTTCCTAATTATTTGCCCAGTTTTATTTCAGTGAAAGAAAATAAAACAATTAACTGCAACATTTACCAGACAGGGAATCTTTTACATAAAGGGATTATACTGCTAATATATGTTAAAAAGTTATTGGAACTTATCTACCAAGCACAGTTAAGGCATTGTATATTTAGCAAAATAAAAACAGTAAAGACTTTTCTTACCTTGCCTTAGAGCGCATCATTGTCATGATCCTTTAATGGTAACGTGTATAGTACAGAATACTATGAACGCATTATTAGTATAGCATGGTGATCGTAAGTGCTTATAATCAAGTTGGGATGTGATATAATTATAACAAAAAAAACGTATACTAATTAGTCGGTAAGACGTCGTACCGGTAACAACAATTTCAAATTCCTCTGTCATATCCTGAAGCATTTCCATAATGCATTCTAACTCCTTTTCATAGTCTGGGAACCTCTCGTTTGTCACCTCACTCATATTCGTCTTAAACGATTCGTTATGAACAGTTGCTGTTAAGGAAGAGCATAGTTCCAGCATCTTCTGTGTTAACTCCTTGTACTTTCGAACTTTTGTATTAAATACGCCTTTAATCTGCAATGTAACAAAGCTTAAAATGATATATGTGTGTGAACAATAAGGCTAAAGGGACCTCTGCGTAGTTGTATTTCATTTTTATGAAATACATCCTAATAAATTACTATTGTTGTCAATACTACAGTATTTAGTTGCGAAAATATTCGTTGTTTTGGACGTAATCCTAAAATAAAAAAAGGTTTATGACGGTTAAATTTAAGAATAAGAGGTGAATTATTAAATATATATTTGTTAATATTTTGATCTGAAAAAATGAATGGGGCTTGTCGCTATAACCGTTTGACAGTTAAGCGAGTCAATATTTTGCTTGTCCTACCATCTTGATGATGAAATGAGACGGAACCGTTTGGTGAGGAGACCGCGAGCAGTCAAATGAGACTTGCGTTTTATGTTAGACAAAGTTAGCCATACACTTGCATCTCGATGACATTGATGCATTCCATCATATGTTTAGCGCGTTAAGTGATTAATTTATATCAGATAGGGGATTGTCATGATGATTAATGTTATTAATTAATGCTGTGTGGCAAATTAATATTGATTTGTAAATCCATAAATTACGCCATGTAACTGAATTCCGTATTCTGTAGTAATTAAAAACAATGCGTTGTGTGGTTTGCTTTCCTATTGGTTAAAATATATCAATTTGGTACATTTTGCCATTATTTTAATTTAGATAAATACAATGATAAATCCAAACGTTTGAATATCAGCCAGCAAATTAACGTAGTTTCAATGAAGGTAAGATACCATAAACCATATCAAGGTCAATTTAATTAATCATAGACAGACGGTATAAAAACATTTGTGGTACATAGCCATGATAATTCTATGCTGAGTGGGGTTTCTTTACGTCCATTTGTCCCCGTCTCTCCACTCCCTCTCTCACCACCATGTGTTCATCCAGAGAGAATAATTTTGTTTTATTTATTTACTAGATTCAGACCAGGAAAGATCAAAGGTTGCTACAAACCTTGGTCTAGGCCCGGTTCTCCGGGTAGGGCTATGAATTCAATCGGGTCCGGTTGGTAAGGATTAGATTTATTACATATTATGATTTGTGATTCTTAACACACAGATGGTGCCACATGTGTGGTATTAGTTCAGCTTATATATGCTTGTCCGTCGCCTTATTATCCTAATTATAAAGATTTCATTTCATGTTCCTTCATATATTTATATATCTTTATTTCTCATGTTACAGGAGTAGATGGATTGTGGCTAAATAGTATGTGATTTTTTTCTAATCACAACGATTGAAACTGTTTGCATACACGATTTAAACAAGAAATGTGCGATAGAAGCATGATCAGTATCGGAATATAGAGGAAAAGATGAAAAACAATTTGTTACGTTTGGATAGTGCTATTGCTTCAGTAAATTCATAATTCATATGAATATTAAGAAATCAGTCTAACTAAACATAAATTATGAAGAAAGCAATATATTGCAAGCTTTAGCATGTCTCACAAAGATTTACGTAGATCCGCTGCTGCAGTTAGCGTCCTACAATGCAGAGCAGGTCTCGCTGAGTCTTGCAGTTATATCAGACTTGTGGTTTCAGTACCTAATTCACAAAGATTGGCAATGATGTAAGTAGCTTGGTAAATAGTATACTCGTGTCATTTCATGCATGTGCCTTTATGTAAGGCAGATTGACTATATGATTAACTGCATTTGGAAACACATTGCGGCTGAACAGCGCTGCTTTGAAATAATATAACAGCTATAGCCTTTCTGGAGTTTACCTTTAGCATCGTTCTTACTTTTCAGTTGTTGGAGATCAAACGCACACAAACATGTGTTGCATATGTATATGCATGTGCTGGTCAAAACTGGGAGACTTGAGGGCCACAGTTACTCCTCTGTTGTTTCAAAACAGACGTCAAATTACAGTCTCAAGTCTCGTACAAATATATATTCCTCCCTGTATGCGTTGCCCGTTTGAACAAAGTTCAAATATCACCGGACCCGGTTTATCATTGTATGTGTGTGGGGGTGGGGTGGGAGAGGGGTGGGGGATACCAGTGTGTAAATGTATTTCCAGCATTGATAAATATGACGACTGTCTGGTTTGGGGCATAGTTCTATAAGTACATTATTTTAATTGGGCAAATGATATAATATCACACTGTGTTATGTGTTAAATATTATTTTGACTATATGAGCGACATACTACAAAATAAAGCAATCGAGGAAATGTATACATATGTGATAACTATATTCCGTACACAATCTAGCAGAATTATTCGATTACAGTGACCACTCAATATAATGTAGCTTCATCTGTGGGAAAAGTATCTTGTATTGTTGGTCAAATGGACTAATCATTAAATACAGTATGACGTCGATGTTTAAATTCCTGAGAATACCGTGAGTGCTTTCTGAATTTTGTATGCATCTGCCTTATAGTTTTAGTAAATGTAAAAGAAATGGCATTATGGCATCGAATCACCCTAAATCATGATAATGAATATGTCAGATTTGGTACCCTTTACCTACTGAGAAACGACAATCGTGCTCTACATATCGATTTCGTACTTCACGTGCTTTTATCAGTGCCTAATATGGTACAATTTTTCTCTGCAGGTCAGTGCTAAGCAGCATTGTTTCTCGGTATAAATTAAACTAGATGTCAGAAGTTAAAAGGTCTATTTAAAGGAAACATACAGATAATTTCATGCCATTTTGCTAAACATACAAGAATACAGTTTAATAGACAGGTCATTTGTTAGTGTCCGGATTGTTGTGCACCTACAAATTTTAAGATACCCCTTCCAATTTAGTCAGATAAATAATGGGTTGATATCCACAACGTCTGCACTCCAGAAAAATATATGCTAGAACACATGGGATAAAGAAAGGATGTTTTATAGAAAAAAGAGCTTTCAAGGTAGGAAAGAAAATGTAGCTGCAGTTATGTGGCACGTAAAACGTTGCCCAATAATGGGTTGGTATCCACAACGTCTGCGTTCCAGACAAATATATGCTATAACACACAAGATAAAGAAAGGATGTTTAATAGAAAATAGAACTTTGCAATATATGAAAGAAAATATAGATGCATTTACGCGCATTTGTGTGGCATGCAAAACATTACCCGTGGATAAATTGTAGCTTTTGCGATTATGCAACATATACATATGAATAGCCATTGATGCGACCACGATCATGGTACTTATATACGAAATTTGTTTTTATTTCTGCGTGTGTTTATGTGAAACAAAAACAGTCCTTTCGTAAGGTGTACATAAGCTGTTGTTGCTCTCTAAGAACTGTTCCTGTGTTTGTGTGTCCGACCAATCCTTAATATTGTAAGGACAAATCAAGGTGCATATGATAATCGTTTCTGACAGAACGTTCCGGGATATAATACTTAGCAGCAAATGTGAGACTTTATGTGGTACAAGTGAAGTTGGCAACACCCAAAATACTTTAAGTGGCAAAGGGATCCCAACAGTTTTGGGTACCCGAGGCAAATTATTTTTATGAAAACTCATATCAAACGTGCTGAAGATGGCCCAGAGTTTTCTGGTGAAAACAGTGACGTCAGATAGCGTTGGTTGTAAGCAATTCTGCATGGCTATGATAACTAGTTTGTAAGACAGTGCTTTAGGCTTAATAAAAACGTCGGAGAGTTTATAGGCGTGAACCATGTGTATTTCATCAATTAGAAACTAGACGTCTTGATTGTTAAAACGTTTTGAAAGTATTAAAGTAGACGAAAACTTGCTACCTGACTTTAACTGGACAGAACTGGATCAATGACTTATAATGCTCAAACTATATAGTATTCTATGAATTCTATCATGTGTTTTACTTGTGGTTTGTTCATTTCATTGAAATAGACAGATGTCAAAAATAGAGCAACTCTATAATGCAGCTATGTCACTTTGTAATGCAAATACGTAATGTACGATAAGCATGGTGTATAATTTGTTTCGATTTCCTGCTCAATAATTTTAAATTAACTCTTTGTCCATTTATAATTTGGTTTAAAGTGTTCAAAATTAATTGTATGGATTGAGATGGCATACCTGATGACTATATGAATGAATACGTTCTCCACGGAACAAACGTCGTTTTAGGTTTTCTTTATCTTCTTCCATTGATGTGGCATTCATGTTTAAGCTCTCCATCAATTTTCCAATCTCAACGTAGTTCATGCCATCAATTACGGTTTCCTTGGAGCGGATCACGTCTGCATTGGTCTAAAGATAAAATATAGCTAATATTCTGCCCGCAATTAAAAATCCGCAGACAATTTCAATCATAAATTTGAACGAAATTCAAAATCAAATTTCATGCCTTGTTAGAAAGAAGTGATTCTTTTGTGCACAAATATATAACAAACGTTTTGCAGCTTACGGAAATTGCGTTTTGATATTCCTTAAAAATCAATTCTTCCTTGAAATAAAAATAATATATTGTATCTCTAGCACGTTGTCAGCATAATATAGGTTTACTGCTATCAACAATCAAACCAAACCTTTAATTCACAAAGTAATCTATATCGCGACTGATATTAAAGTATCAAAACTTTCCTTCATGTCATGTACATTATATTAAGTATCTCGCGTAGGTTGCAGGTCGAAACACTCTGTCATAAAGTGCATAATTGTGAATGGTTCATTCCAAGTAACGCACTCGGGTGGAACTTCATGTTTTAGTATGTCAGAGTGGGTGAGATACGAATGAATAAT
Source organism: Unio pictorum (assembly GCA_030141615.1). NCBI lineage: Eukaryota > Metazoa > Mollusca > Bivalvia > Unionida > Unionidae > Unio > Unio pictorum. The sequence goes on from JARLTB010000061.1 coordinate 8,156,267, forward strand.
TCATATTATTGCAATGACTACCTCCTCCCTACAGATGGTTCTGTAGGAAGAAGTGCATTCTTCTATAGTTGGCTCGATGGCGTGAAGTTTGGTATTCACTGCATAATTCCACGATACCTGCCACTTCTGGCGTAAAGGTTTAAAATCAGTATATGGTATTTTAAAGTCAAATTGTTCTTGGGGTAGAGCCATTGTAGCAGCACGATCTGCTTCTTCATTACCTTTAATACCTGTAAGGCTAGATAACTAACAGCATGCTATATTGTGGGAGGTACTCAGCTCAATATCTTTGAAGAGATTGATTAATAAGGAGTTCTACAGTTTTCTGTCGTGTAGGGACTGAAGCATTGATAGTGAGTTACGGAAGATAATGTTGTTTAAAATATGTTTGTTGACTATAAATGTTAGAGCAAGGCTATTGAGCTGATTTCGGCTTAAAAAGTATGTATCGTTTGGCAAACGATGCTTTGTTATGTGTTTGTATCTAACAAAGGCTGAATCAGCCTGTTCCAATTCATGTTATGAATCAGAATGTATTTTAGTGTAGTTTCTAAATTCGTAGAGAAGTTTCTGATAAAAGTATGGAATGGTTTGTCTGAGATTTGTCACCATCGTGTAACGTAAAAATAACTTTCATTTGTTTAAGGAGCCAGGGGCTGTTTCTGACACAACCGTGTTCTGAATTGTAGAAAGATCAAATTTGTTACTGGCTGAATGATATTCTGATGTCAAATGCAGGTAGGACAGTTGGCTTATTTTTGTACAAGGTTTTGTATTTGGGTCGGAAAACAGTCGAAAATGTATGGTTGAGAGGGTTTGATATTAATGTGAGAGCATATCGTGCAGAAATCATTTGTCTACGATGTGACAAAGGTGGCTAGTTCGCTTCAGCGAGTAGGTTTTCACATGCAGATGTCTTAAATGCTCCCAGAGAGTCTTATTCCGTGGTGATAAATTGGGCAAAGCTTCTTCAAATATGACTTCCGAGCTGAACCATAAACAACGTAAAGATAATCTAGCTTGGAGCGGATAAATGTTGTATATAAATTGAGGATGAAAATTTTATCAGCACCCCAGTCAGTATGAGCTACTAATTAAAGTAGCTTTTCACATTGTAAGCATTTAGCTTTTATAGTCGTGATCAGTGGAATAAAAGTGAGTTTTCTGTCGAAAAGATAATATTCAAAAACTTGGTTTCTTTAACAACTCAAATAGGTGTTCCGTCATGCGTGAGTTTAGGCTCATGCTGATTTCTTCACAACTGACAATAATGCAAGCATACTGTTTTCGAATATGAAAATTTTAAATCGTTCATACTGGCCCAATTTAGCTTCGTGTTGGTATTTTGATCTAGTTGCCTTTCAATTGTATGCATGTTCTTTGATCTGTAACATACTAGAAACTCATCAACGTAAAGTGAGCATTCCACACTAGGAGCCAAACACATGGAGGTTCCCGTACTTCTATACTGTGTTTTAGGCCTTTTCTAAATCAAAGAAAACCGCTACGAAATGTTCTTTTTTGATAAATGTATCGCGAATAAATGTTTCCAGAATAACCGGATGATCGTTAATGCTAAGACCGTAACGGAAGCCATTTTGGAAAGGAGATATTAAATTGTTACTTTCCAAGTATCATAAGAGCCGAGAATTAATCATTAATTCCATTGTTTTGCACACACAGCTTGTCAGTGCAGTAGGTTGATTGCTGTTATGATCTCTACGTTCTTTAACTGGTTTTGGAACTTGTGTTTGCCTGCTTGTTTCCAAATCTTAGGTACATTACCGGAAATCCACAAATCATTGCATATTTTCAAAAGAGATGTTAGTGATGATTCTGTGAGTTGTTTCAAGAACTGGTAATGTACTTCGATAGGCCCTGCGGATGTCTCATGGGCCTTGTATAAAGCCTCCCTAAGCTCCAACAGTGCAAACAGTTTGTTATAACTTTCAAAGTTGTTGGATGTGAATGTTAAACATGGTTTATCGTTATGATGTTTTAATCTTTAGAAGGCTTACGAATAATTAGATGATGAGGACTTCTGATAGAAACTGTCTGCAAGAGTATTTGCTATGTCATGTTTGAAACAAAAAATATTATTGTTTGTTTTCAGATGTCGGAGGGAACTGTTTTTTCTCTTTTCATTTATTTTGCAGGTAGTGTCCCGAAGGTTCTTAATTGAGGAACGAGAGTGTAGAAAAAAAACTATATTTCTTCCATGATGCTTGTTTACTTACTTTGATTGTGTGGCAAGCTTTAGCCTGGATAATACGGTATTTTCTTAAATGTTTGAGCGTTGGACAATTGTTTAATTTTGTCAATGCTTATCTGCGTTATCTAATAGTTTCTTTACATTCCTTAGTTACCCAAAGTTTTGTGTTTTTTAGAGTTAGGTGAAAACTTTGGAATATAGTATTTAGAAATCGCGATTAGAATGGAAGTAGAATGCTTTATATGATTAATAACGTTGAATATTGTATTCTCAATAAGTCTTTTTTTAATAGAGTGTTTGAAACGTAAGCCAGTCCGGCTTCTTAGTATAGAACTAGCAGGTATGGTAAAACTACGAATCTTACAAGAAGCATTGCATTTGTAATAAAGCTTTGCAACAGTATACAAAGTCAAAGATCTAAAGACGTATGTATCCTTTGCTGAAACGTATGTCATTTGACAGAAGCATATTATTAAATAATATTTCAAAATCGGTTTTCGCCCTGTGCATGTTCTAAACGGAGAGGAAGCAAAATAACTTAGGATAAAGCTTTGGTCCAGTAGCAGAACGTTTGAAATGTAATAGATGCTCTATATTGGTTATAGTTATTCATTACATATTAATTTTCGTACATAAAGCCTGATAAATAACAGCATTTATTTTCAACATCTTTGATATCATATGGAACTCTCTTGTAACATTACCGTATCAGAGCCTTCCTCTATTATGTCACACCCAAGATCAATGTCAATGTCGCTTGCTAGACATGGGTCATACGACGATTCTCCGTTTCCCTAAAGAACAGAAGAGATTATGAACACAATTGTTGAAAATGTTACAAATTGTCTTCCCGTGTGGAAATAAAAAGGAACATATCTTACTTGCATAAAACCAACACTATCTTAAAATATGTGCGAAACCTTGGCAGAAATAATTTATGACGAAATATAGTATTTTGTTTTAATATATAGGATGAAGTAAACCTGAAATGCGACGATGTAAATGCGCGTCAGGCGAATAATTATTGTGGAAATGTCATTATATACGTGTTAAATACATGACATCTACTCCTCACACATTTATGTGCCTACATCTGGCACATTGTATTTTCTTACAACAATTTGACTAGGAAGGAAATACAATCATGCTGTCAATTCAGGAATATAAGTCTTTGCGCAAGTGTTCATCTCGATAACTCTTTTTAAAACTTACAGTTGTGGTAGTGAGAAAGGTAAAAGCAGCGAAATGGAAACCGACAATATCTAACACATGTGATAACGCCAGTCAGTTTGTCTGATATGCTAACAGTTTGTAAAGATGTAAATACTGTTGATTATTCTATCTTGCAGCAAGAGAGTGCTGAAGACAGTGATTGCCCACATTTCGATCAGCAACGTGTTCTTCTGTTTAATAAACCAATATAAGATTTAGATTCACTGTATATGCTTTAATTTGCAGCTTTCATGTACATTACGTCTGCACTACATCTGTTCAGGATGTTAATATTGTCGTGATTGAAATTTCCTCTGTAACATCACACCCCATTTTAAATGTATTCAACCTTCTCAAATATGCGTCACCCCTAGATTCTCCTTGCCAATGAAAGATGGAAGTAATTAAAACTACACTGGGGAAAAACATAATGTTGGCTTCACAATGTGTGAGTGTAAATGTTCATATATCGAGGAACATAACTCCGTTGCATTTAGTCAGAAACTATGTCACATCTCTGAGTATAGTCTATGTATGAATAATTAAGAAAATAATGTAACGTTTTGTTTTTCTTTACAGAAAAAAATACAATTTTAAATGTAAAACTCAATTTGTGTATCACTATATCAATTAACTTTGAAAACATCTGCATTTATATGCCTACATTTCATGACATCCACTCCTTAGTCATAAGTTTCACGATATTAGAGCAATAACAATTATACTGATCAAGTTTGATTAAGAAGCAAAGCCATGTTATCCAATCAGGTATGACTTCAACACAGTCTGCCAAGTGTTAAGGAAGTGTATCAAAAGCTGAGTGTCCAGTTTAGTATAGAAGAATTATCATAAATAGTGCATATCGTTCTTTTCTGAATCAGACGCTTTCTAATTATACCTTTTGAGATTGGCTAATAGACTGAATTATCTCTTGAATAAGGTGGTTTAAATGTCGACCATATCTTGCAGTAACATGCGTCGGAATATTTCACGCAAGCCTTAAAGACATAGCTGCAAACGTGACGTTTGATACAAACAAAACATAACTTGATAAAAAATTTGATAGCAAAGCATTACTGTTTAATGGGTATGATTTTTAGACCTTATTTGTCATCAAGTTCTATTTTGTTAGACATTGTACAATAACATAAACAACGTTTATTAAAATGGTATTTCTGCATGACATTGATGTAATCCTCTAATTTCTACGAAACTGTTGAAAAACACTTTAATAAAAACATTTATCAAATAGCATGTTTTAATAACTCGAACTTGTATAAGGAAAGCATAAAGCGCACAAGAAAATCACTTATTACAACACAGTATAAAAACGGTACAAAATATTATTCACAGAGAAATAAAGAAAGACATACCAGAGAATGTCAAAATTCATGGACCTAAAGGTGGATATGACATTCGAACATTATATTATATTAGGCAAGAAAATAGCATTTACGACTGTCTTTATAAACAAAATTAGAAGATACGTTTAACAATAACATAACAAAGACAAGACAAAGAACCAAAACTTTTAAAAATATGCAGAAAAATCATTTTTGACATATAAAAAAGGATACAGTGCTCGAAAGGATATGCAAGGTTAAATAAGTTCACATTATATATTAAACTAACTGAAAGGAAATCATAAATACAGTACAAGAGAATGTTTAATAAAAGGAAAAAAACGACCACACACTAAATTCCACATTTACAATCACAGAACAAAACATAGTTAAACATTACAAATACAAATTAAAGATAGGGGATGATTCTGGATAAAATTAGTGCTACTTTATTGACACAATAATAGTAACAAGAAAATGACAACAAAAAATCCCATTAAAACTCAAAACGTAACAAATGCCAAACAGAAAATATAAAAAATGAACACATTCTTCGCCATTCCAGTCATCTCATTCGCTCACACTACCTTGAATACGTCAAAAGGGGAGATGCAGTTTTGTAGCTGGAGTCAACGGCATAGATATCATCGAAGGAATAAAACATGAAGGTTTCACGGCAGTGCGTAGAATACATATTAAACGTTATAACAATCTGCAGGTCACCAACACATTTGTACTCACCTTGAACAAACCAACATTACCCAAAGTGATAAAATTTGGAATTTTGCAAGTAAAGGTCGAGATATACATTCCAAACCCGCTTCGATGCTATAAGTGTAAAACTTCCAGCCATCACTAAGACCGATGTTCCCAAGTGAAAATATGTGGCCGATGTAGAGACCACTCTCATCAGGAAGCTAACTGCAACGCAACTCCGCATTATGTCAACTGTGGCTAGGAAAATCACACCAATACCAAGGACTGTGATTCTTGGAAACAGGAGAAAGAAATTCAGAGGGAAAAGTATACATAAAATATTCTCTTCCCTGAGGCAGAAAACTTATCCAGGCAAAACCATAACTTCCTAGCCCATCCTTCCCCACTGTAGTAAAGCACACTCCCAAAACCACTAAGGACGCACAAGCACAGACGAATCAACCCAATTCAACAACAAGTGCTAATATTCCACATTACGAATCACATAAAAACACAACATCTACCCAAATTACATTCAATAACAAACAACCACCGAAATCAACAAGAAATAAATGCAAAGCACAAACAAATATGCACCAAAGGGGTCAGATGATCCCATTAACCGTTACAAGTTTGGAGACTTTCAGAACATGGATGCAGAAGAAACTGTTCCATGTACTCAAGGTTGCTTCAAATCTACTAACAACAAACACACTCGCGGACTTCCTCCAGAAAAATAACAACACAAATTTCCTCCGCGAATGGTCTAACCTAACTCCAGAATTTCCTGTGCATCTTTATAAAGAATATCATAGTCATACAAAGGAACTGTCGATGACTTAAAGCGAACTACAATGATATTCTTCCGCATTTAAATGAACAAGATTCTGCAGTACTATGTTTACAGGAAACATTCTTGAAAGAGAGAGATAAAATTAAATTTAAAAACTGCTTCACTAGTAATATGAAAACGCTGACAGGGCCTCAGATAGAGTCTCTGTAGTGGTGAACAATAGAGCCCTCACATATTCATTGCTTTAAATACAAATTTACAAGCAATGATGTATGCTTCAGTCTACATCGAGTCATTACCTTTTGCTATATTTACTATTTTGGACTATGAATGGAAGGTCGAAGATGATCTTCACAGCAGTGATCACTTCCCATTGACTCTTGAAAATAAATCTAAATTTCATGACGCAATTCTACAATGGAATATATAGAAAGCCAACTGGATTACCTTTGAAACATTGTAAAACTAGACAAAATAAAAATACAGTTTTCAACGCTGTTAATCCTACACAGTATTTTATTTCAATGCTACTTGCGATTGCAGAAGATTTTATTCCAAAGTCTTCACCGAACAGAACAAACCCCCAAAAACCTTGGGTAACCAGGTAATGCCAAGAATCCATTAGACAACTCCGAGAAGCATTAAAACAATTAAACAATCGTCCAACGCCCGAAAATGTAAACAAATATCGACGCACAAACATAAATGTAAAAGTGCATCATGGAAGAAATATATTTCTTCTTTAAACTATCCTTCCTCAATTAAACACGTTTGGGATACCATTCAAAAATAAACGGAAAGAGAAAAAACAATTCTCTCCGACACCTGAAAACAACTAATAACAGTTCGAAAAGTAACATAGCAAATAATCTTGCAGTTTCTCCAAAAACTCATCATCTAATTATTTAAAGCCTTCCGAAGATTAAAAATACAAAAAGACAAGTTACATTTAAAATTCACATCCAGCAACTCTGAAAGCTAAAACAAGCTGTTTTCACTATTGGAGCTTAAGGATGCTAAAGATAAGGCCCATGACACATCCGCTGGGCCTGATGAAGTACATTACCAGTTCTTTAAACACCTCCCATAATCATGACTAACATCTCCTCTGAAAAGCTTTAATGATTTAAGGATTGTTGGTATTGTACCTAAGAGATGTAAAGAAGCAAATGTAATACCAATTCCCAAATCAAAGATCCTAACAGCTATCGGTCCTTTGCACTGACATATGAGTGTGCAAAAATTTGGAACGAACGATTAATTCTCGACTTTAATGGTATTTCGAAAGTAACAATTTAATATATCATTCCAAAGGGGCTTCTTTTCTGGTCGTATTATGATATGGTTAAACTGGAAACATCTATTTACGACCTATTGAAGACCTATGACACAACATGGAAGTACGGGATACTAAATGACCTGCATGATTTGGGTCTAAAAGGCCGTATGCTCACTTTCATCTCTAATTTTCTCTCCGACAGAGAATTCAAAGAACGAGAGGGCTCTACCCTCTCCGATACGCACCAGCAAGAGATTATTATGCCTCAGGTCAGTATTTTATCTGTGACGACATTTAATATCAAATTCATTAGCATCACCAAGTGTTTCGCTCCCATTGTAGATTGTTCATTATATGTTGATGATTTTTTCATTTGTTATCGATCAAAGAACATGCATACATTTGATCAGCACCTCCAATGCAAACCTTTGAAAGGCACTTCCAACAAAATATGAACAAGATCAAAAATTGGGCCAGTAGTAACGGTTTCACATTTTCAAAATCGAAAACAGTATGTATGCATTTCTGTCAGTTGCGAAGACATCATGATGACCCTAAACTCACTGTGGACGGAACACATATTACAGCTGTTTAGGAAACACAGTTTTAGGATATTGTCTTCGACAGAAAACTTACTTTATTCCACACATAAAGTTTTTGAAAGCTAAATGCTTAAAAGCATTAGATATACTTAAAGTAGTTGCGGACACTGACTTGGTTGCTGATAAAAAGTCATCCTTAATTTGTATAGAGCATAATACGCTTCAAACTAGACAATGGATGCGTTGTTTGTGGTTCAGCTAGGAAGTCATATTTTAAATTGCTTGACCCAGATCATCACCAGGGAACAGGACTCGCTATGGGAGGTTTTTAGACATCTCCATCTGAAAGCCTTCTCGCGGAACCGAATTAGCCACCTTCATCAGATTGCAGAGAAATGCACAGTACTCTCTCAAATTAAGATCAAACCCTCTGAACCTCGATTTTTCGTCTGTTTTTCAAGCCAAATACAAATTTTTATATAAAAACAATCCAAATACCAGACCTTCATTTGGTATCAGAATATCATCCAGCTTTGACATTATCAAAATTAATCTCTTTATATTTGAGAAAGAGTTTGTTTTGCGGACACCGCCTTAGCTCCTGAAGCAATCCAAAGTGGATTTTACGTTACATGATGGGATAAGTCTGAGATAAACCCTGCCATCTTCCAAAACTATTATCATGAACTCTTCAAAGAATATAGACACACTTAAATTTATTTTGATGGATCAAAGGATGAGTAAAAGACTTATGCAGCCTTCGTTAGTTGCAAAACACATAAAAAATGTTCATTTACCTAACAATGCGTCCATTTTTCAGCGGAAATTAGAGCAATAGACCTTGCTCTGAAATGTAATGACAATAAACCTATTTCAAATTTCAGTATCTTATTTGACTCAATATCAATGCTTCAGTCAATACACAATAGAAAACTGGAAAACACATTATTACCCAATATCCTCGTGAAATATACCTAGCTTATTACCTCGTACAATATTGCATACTGTTGGTTACCTAGCCATATTAGTATTAAAGGTAATGAAGAAGCAGACCGCGCTGGTAAAATCGCTCTATCCCAAGAAAACCATTAGATTTTAAATTATGTTTACTGATGCTAAATCTCGTCTCAAAAAGTACCTACGCCAGAAGTGGCAGGCATCATGGAATGATGCAATTAATAACAAACTTCATGCCATCAAACCAATCTTGGGGGAATGAAGTCTTTCCTACAGAAATACCCGTAGGGAGGAGGTTGTCATTGGAAGAATCAGAATTTGTCTTTCATACATAACCCACTCCCACATACTAAAAGGTGTATATCCACCAGAGTGCGTGTCTTGCAATGAACCATTCACTGTGACACACGTTATGACCGAGTGTTCCAACCTGAAACCTACGCGTGATAAGTACTTTAATATAAAAGTACTTGACATGAAAAAAACTTTTAGATACTATACATATCACTTGTATTTTAGATTTCCTGAAGGAAGTAAATCTATTTTTGAAACTATAACTTGTATGCCATTACCTAGAGCATTTGTATCTAGTGTAAATACCCCTCTTTATTTCAACTGTACTCATCAACAACCACTAGTCATATCTCCTGTTGATTGGGAAGCTTCATATTTACTGTTGATAACATATTACCATTTTATTTTGAACTATTTGATTTTTTTTATTGCTGGTCGATATTAAACGTCTTAGTATTTTTAGACGTGTATAACTACAACGGATTGTGTGGCGCAGAATAGCCAAGTAGTGCTGGTGCGCCGTTAAGAAAGAATCATTCAATCATACAATTATTTTGCAACGTGTTATACATTATTCGAAAAAATTCTCAACGACTCTATCTTCACCTCATCACATTTTTACGCGACCATTTCATTTCCGGTATTAAAACTTATAAGGGAATGTTTATTCGTTTAGGACTTTCATAAAGACTAATTTGGAGTCATATCAATATATTGCAAGTTCCTCTGCTATTTTTTATTTATTAACCTAACAATTAAATTGTTGGTGAAGTTCTATAAAAACAAGTTGGTTTCGCTAACTTTATGTTATCAAATATTGTTTACAATAAAGTCGTAACGCATCCGATAAAATGCAGAATATATCAAAGTATTTGAATCATTGTCGATCTTGTCTGTGATATTGATATAGTACTGATAGGATAAATTCATGTCCACTGGGGTTTATGTCTATTTTGGATCAGACATATAACATATAGAAATATGATCCATTAAGATTCAACAAAACATATGATGCTTGAATATTTCTTTTTGTTTACAACCATCAGAAATATTTTACAAGCCCATATTTTAAGTCTGATCATGCTGTAACACGAAATATGTTTGTCAGATTGGGAACAAACTCAGAAGGAAGATTACCAATTAGTATTGTTGATCTAACACGTACGGAAGATATACGACGGGATTTTAATAATGCATACATAAATTGGATAAAATAATACAAGTAACCTTCAGACCGATATGAAGTCCCTCAATGCCAAATTACGGAGTACATACTATAACACAAGCCGATTTAGAGTTAGGCGAGATACTAATGTCCAAAATAAAGAGTGCATAGAATGAAGGATCATAAGAATATATCCATTTTTATTTTACTGAGGTTGCTCTGTTTATATGAAATGAATTAGCATTAAAAGTGTAGTGCACGTATCTAAAATCTAACTTTAAGAGTTACAAAAATAGATACCTGGACATTTATTTATTTGTCAATAGTGTTATCAGACAAACATTCCCAGTAACTCGAATGTTGAATACAATATGTTACTTTAATTTACAGCCGACTATAAAATAGACAACGCAATATAGTCATTTTATATTTCATCCTAGTATACATCAGTAGACAATGGTAAATTCCATGACGTAAATGGTATATATATATATATATATATATAAATATATATACATATATATATACATATTTGTTTGTTTGTGTGTGTAGATAGATAGATAGATAGATAGATAGATAGATAGATAGATAGATAGATAGATAGATAGATAGATAGATAGAAGAATAGATAGTTAATTATCCATGTATCATTTCAGGAGGAGGATTTGTAATATGCAGACGGTCCAAGTGACAGTCGGTATCACCCGTTGATACACGAGTTTACAAACATTGCTTGAGAAATGAATGATAGTTTTTTTAACAGCAGTTGAACATATATGTTTTTAAAGTGCGTAAGAGCGAATACCGTCGTAACATGTTAGAGTGATTGCTATTTGATCCTGGTTTGTTTATATAGTGCAGGTATGTTAATATGACTGTCCCACAGTTGAACCGTCAGCATTGGAGGGCGCATCATCACCAACCTCCGCTTTGCAGACGACATTGATGGGCTGGCAGGCAGTGAAGATGAGCTTGCCACCTTAGTGAAGAACGTGGATGAAACATCTTCCAAATTTGAAAAGGAGATAAGTGCCAAGAAGACAAATCTGATGACAAACAGTGGCAAACAAATATCAACTAAGATTAATGTCAGAGGACAGGAACTGGAAACAGTGGGCCAATTTAAATATATTGGTTCCATAATCACGGAAGAGGGATCAAGAGCAGAAATTTTGTCACGAGCAGCACAAACAACGGGAGCTATGTCAGAGTTAAGACCCATCTGGAGAGACAAGAACATCTGTCATCTCAATCGTTCTGTATTCATGTGAGTCCTGGACCCTGACAGCAGAATTACAACGAAGAATTCAGGCACTTGAAATGAGATGCTACAGAACCATCCTTGGCATCTCTTACATGGACCACATCACAAATGAAGAAGTACGCGACACCATCAGGCACAAAGTAGGCCATTATAAAGATCTCCTCACCATTGTCAAAAAGAGAAATCTGAAATGGTATGATCATGTCACTAGAGCCCACAGTCTATCCTCAACAGTACTGAAGGGTAGTGTCTAAGGTGGTAGATGGAGATGCAGACAGAGATAAAAGTGGAGTGACAACTTTACATAATGGATCAGGAATATTTTTGCAGAGACACACAGGAATTGACACATGATCGAGTCAAGTGGAGGGAACTGGCCATATGTTCAGGAGCACAGTGCCTCAACGACCACACTAGGTCAAGAGACTAATAATTAAATGATGATGATCATGTTAATATATTACTTGCAAATCCTACTCTCTAAGTGAATGGGTAGATTAATATTATAATCAGTAGATTACATAGAGCGAAACAGTATCTGATTATTATAACCAGATTGCACTTTTCACAAGGTATATTGTCACAATTGGATTATTTATTTTCATGCATCAATCGATATAACTGCACGACGAAAATGTTATCAACCTATGCAACTGTCAAACGTTGGTCGGTATTGACGAAACATTAAATAATACCTGTAAACTAGTCATGTAACGTTACAACACACCTTGGTTGTTGTTGGCGTACCATCTGTCTCTGGGTTTAAAGATGTCTCGTTTGTGCTATGCTTGTTTGGACCACTTTCAGATGATTTGAGAAAGCTATCTGGAATAGAGCAACTTTCTGTTGAAAGAATCCTTCTTTCACCGAGTGGTTTACCTTCAGTAAATAAGAAAAGAAAAGTAGCGTTAAGTCGTGGTATTAATTTGTTCTGCTCCTTAAATGATGTGATCAAAACGTGTGCTTAAAGAGCAGTCAAATACCAGTCATCACAAACAATTTTAAAGCTCCCACGCAAACCTTGCATTTTAAAGGATGAATGGAAACAAGTGATCCATAACTTATTAGTAAGATCTACATGTTATCCCATTAGTGATATGGATAGACAACATATAACAATGTATCAAAAACAATGGTCATAGCGTGACTAAACTTATGAAGAAATAATGCTCTCACCCAATGTTTACTCATCTGCTCTATAAATAGTAACTTTGACACAACTGAGACTGTGTAGAGAACTCCAAACAGTGTATTGCTTTGTCTGGTCTAAAATCAAAACAGATAATATCTATTAGAATATATGTGCACCAGTTATTTGTATTATAAGCATATAATCGTACATATTAAATATACTCTTTAATGTGAATTAAATTTGTCGTTATATGTAGTTTTTTATTTGGCGCTGAAGTAACGTCTGCATTCCATGTCATAGGTGATCAAACAATTTCGACCTGGTTACATTCTATTTTAAATAGCTACTAACGTTTCCAAGTAGATTCCCAAATAATACCAATGTTTAATAGGTACGTGGAGGGGTGACCTCTCAGACAGACAAAATAATGACTGTACCAAACAGATTACTTAGAATGTTGCCAAAGAACGGTATATATATATATATATATATATATATATATATATATATATATATATATAGAGAGAGAGAGAGAGAGAGAGAGAGAGAGAGAGATGTGTGTGTGTGTCAATGTCTATATCCGTTTCATAGTCCAGTGCGTTTGCTTATCTGAAATACTGAGATAAATAGGTTGACTTTTCCCTTTCTTGAATCGAGTTCAATTGACTATCTTGATTGTGCATCATTCTTCTAAGTTTTATATCAACGGCAGTGTCTCTTGTTGTGAAAATTACTTACTCGAAGACATTCCTGCACACAATGCGTACGTAAAGCTTTGGGAAGTGAGTGCAAATGCGTTCATTAGTCAATCATGACTATTGTATGCTTTTGTTGAAGTTTATATTAGTGCTATTGTCTTTGCTATAAGTAGAAAGAGAACACTAATGACTTGATATGTATTCCCATATATCCGCTGTACGATGTCTTCGAGGCTAGAGTCTTCTAAAATAACAAACTCATAGCGCAATTGTGCGGAATCTGATAAAGATGCTTCCATAAAGAGTAATCAGTGTTTGTTCTTATACAAGTTTAGTAAATTGGCTGTTTAAGCGAATATTGTGAAGACCCACGTTATGGCAGGAGAGACAAATCATTTCACCATTAAATATACGAAAGTGTATTACATCATTCCCGGTGGAAGACCAATACAAGCTTTACACTTAGACAATACAGGACACTAAATACCAATTTTGAATCAGGAAAATATGCATATATATATATATATATATATATATATATATATATATATATATATATATATATATATATATATATATATATATATATATATCACGTTGTACCTTCCGTATCGACATCTGTCTGACCAGGCGCATTTATCTCATCGCCTTCGAGCATAACGATTATTTGTTTCACTTTGGGTATAGTTGAAACATTTTCATCAGTTCCCTCTTTGTTTTGGATCTGAATGAATAAAAACATATTTTTGAAGGGATAATCGATTATTAATCTTATTTTAAGACACTGTTCATAAATCATTGGTAACAACACATACGTAGCTAGTCTAAAGCTTACATATGAATCTATGATCATTTTGTAATATATGGAACAAATGGAACAAGGAGTTTTTTTTTTACTGCGGATGAATAATAAATCTTACTAAACGTGAAACGAAAAACAATGAACTTATAACACCAGTGGGCTCTACCCTCTCCGATAGGCACCAGCAAAAGACGAGTGTGCCCCAGGGCAGTATTTTATCTGTGACGACATTTAATATCAAAATCATTAGCATCACCAAGTGTTTAGCTCCCAGTGTGGATTGTTCATTATATGTTGACGATTTTTTCATATGTTATCGATCAAAGAACATGCATACATTTGATCAGCACCTCCAATGCATACCATTGAAAGGCACCTCCAACAAAATATCAACAAGATTAAACATTGGGACAGTACTAACGGTTTCACATTTTCAAAATCGAAAACAGTATGCATGCATTTCTGTCAGTTGCGAAGACATCATGATGACCCTAAACTCGCTGTGGACCGAACACTTATTTCCGTTTTTTAGGAAGCACAGTTTTTTTATATTATCTTCGACAGAAAACTTACTGCTTTTCCACACATCAAGTATTTGAAAGCTAAATGCTTTAAATCTTTAGATATACTTAAAGTAGTTACCGACACTCACTTGGGTGCTGATAAAAAAAGTCATCCTTAATTTGTATAGATCATATTTTAAATTGCTTGACCCAAATCATCATCAGGGAACAGGACTCGCTATGAGAGCTTTTAAGACATCTCCATCTGAAAACCTTCTCGCGGAACCGAATTAGCCACCTTCATCAGATTGCAGAGAAATGCTTTCTGCACAGTACTCTCTCAAATTAAGATCAAACCCTCTGAACCTCGATTTCTCGTCTGTTTTTCAAGCCAAATACAAACTTTTATATAAAAACAATCCAAATACCAGACCTTCATTTGGTATCAGAATATCATCCAGCTTTGACATTATCAAAATTAATCTCTGTATATTTGAGAAAGAGTTTGTTTTGCGGACACCGCCTTAGCTCCTGAAGAAACCCAAAGTGGATTTTACGTTACATGATGGGATAAATCTGAGACAAACCCTGCCATCTTCCAAAACTATTATCATGAACTCTTCAAAGAATATAGACACGCAATTAAATTTATTTTGATGGATCAAAGGATGAGTAAAAGACTTATGCAGCCTTCGTTATTTGCAAAACACATAAAAAATGTTCATTTACCTAACAATGCGTCCATTTTTTAGCTGAAATTAGAGCAAGAGACCTTGCTCTGAAATGTAATGACAATAAACCTATTTCAAATTTCAGTATCTTATTTGACTCAATATCAATGCTTCAGTCAATACACAATAGAAAACTGGTAAACACATTACCCAATATCCTCGTGAAATATACCGAGCTTATTACCTCGTACAATATTGCATACTGTTGGTTACCTAGCCATATTAGTATTAAAGGTAATGAAGAAGCAGACCGCGCTGGTAAAATCGCTCTATCCCAAGAAAACCATTAGATTTTAAATTATGTTTACTGATGGTAAACCTCGTCTCAAAAAGTACCTACGCCAGAAGTGGCAGGCATCATGGAATGATGCAATTAATAACAAACTTCATGCCATCAAACCAATCTTGGGGGAATGAAGTCTTTCCTACAGAAATACCCGTAGGGAGGAGGTTGTCATTGGAAGAATCAGAATTTGTCTTTCATACATAACCCACTCCCACATACTAAAAGGTGTATATCCACCAGAGTGCGTGTCTTGCAATGAATCATTCACTGTGACACTTTATGACCGAGTGTTCCAACCTGCAACCTACGCGTGATAAGTACTTTAATATAAAAGTACTTGACATGAAAAAAACTTTTAGATACTATACATATCACTTGTATTTTAGATTTCCTGAAGGAAGTAAATCTATTTTTGAAACTATAACTTGTATGCCATTACCTAGAGCATTTGTATCTAGTGTAAATACCCCTCTTTATTTCAACTGTACTCATCAACAACCACTAGTCATATCTCCTGTTGATTGGGAAGCTTCATATTTACTGTTGATAACATATTACCATTTTATTTTGAACTATTTGATTTTTTTTATTGCTGGTCGATATTAAACGTCTTAGTATTTTTAGACGTGTATAACTACAACGGATTGTGTGGCGCAGAATAGCCAAGTAGTGCTGGTGCGCCGTTAAGAAAGAATCATTCAATCATACAATTATTTTGCAACGTGTTATACATTATTCGAAAAAATTCTCAACGACTCTATCTTCACCTCATCACATTTTTACGCGACCATTTCATTTCCGGTATTAAAACTTATAAGGGAATGTTTATTCGTTTAGGACTTTCATAAAGACTAATTTGGAGTCATATCAATATATTGCAAGTTCCTCTGCTATTTTTTATTTATTAACCTAACAATTAAATTGTTGGTGAAGTTCTATAAAAACAAGTTGGTTTCGCTAACTTTATGTTATCAAATATTGTTTACAATAAAGTCGTAACGCATCCGATAAAATGCAGAATATATCAAAGTATTTGAATCATTGTCGATCTTGTCTGTGATATTGATATAGTACTGATAGGATAAATTCATGTCCACTGGGGTTTATGTCTATTTTGGATCAGACATATAACATATAGAAATATGATCCATTAAGATTCAACAAAACATATGATGCTTGAATATTTCTTTTTGTTTACAACCATCAGAAATATTTTACAAGCCCATATTTTAAGTCTGATCATGCTGTAACACGAAATATGTTTGTCAGATTGGGAACAAACTCAGAAGGAAGATTACCAATTAGTATTGTTGATCTAACACGTACGGAAGATATACGACGGGATTTTAATAATGCATACATAAATTGGATAAAATAATACAAGTAACCTTCAGACCGATATGAAGTCCCTCAATGCCAAATTACGGAGTACATACTATAACACAAGCCGATTTAGAGTTAGGCGAGATACTAATGTCCAAAATAAAGAATGCATAGAATGAAGGATCATAAGAATATATCCATTTTTATTTTACTGAGGTTGCTCTGTTTATATGAAATGAATTAGCATTAAAAGTGTAGTGCACGTATCTAAAATCTAACTTTAAGAGTTACAAAAATAGATACCTGGACATTTATTTATTTGTCAATAGTGTTATCAGACAAACATTCCCAGTAACTCGAATGTTGAATACAATATGTTACTTTAATTTACAGCCGACTATAAAATAGACAACGCAATATAGTCATTTTATATTTCATCCTAGTATACATCAGTAGACAATGGTAAATTCCATGACGTAAATGGTATATATATATATATATATATAAATATATATACATATATATATACATATTTGTTTGTTTGTGTGTGTAGATAGATAGATAGATAGATAGATAGATAGATAGATAGATAGATAGATAGATAGAAGAATAGATAGTTAATTATCCATGTATCATTTCAGGAGGAGGATTTGTAATATGCAGACGGTCCAAGTGACAGTCGGTATCACCCGTTGATACACGAGTTTACAAACATTGCTTGAGAAATGAATGATAGTTTTTTTAACAGCAGTTGAACATATATGTTTTTAAAGTGCGTAAGAGCGAATACCGTCGTAACATGTTAGAGTGATTGCTATTTGATCCTGGTTTGTTTATATTGTGCAGGTATGTTAATATGACTGTCCCACAGTTGAACCGTCAGCATTGGAGGGCGCATCATCACCAACCTCCGCTTTGCAGACGACATTGATGGGCTGGCAGGCAGTGAAGATGAGCTTGCCACCTTAGTGAAGAACGTGGATGAAACATCTTCCAAATTTGAAAAGGAGATAAGTGCCAAGAAGACAAATCTGATGACAAACAGTGGCAAACAAATATCAACTAAGATTAATGTCAGAGGACAGGAACTGGAAACAGTGGGCCAATTTAAATATATTGGTTCCATAATCACGGAAGAGGGATCAAGAGCAGAAATTTTGTCACGAGCAGCACAAACAACGGGAGCTATGTCAGAGTTAAGACCCATCTGGAGAGACAAGAACATCTGTCATCTCAATCGTTCTGTATTCATGTGAGTCCTGGACCCTGACAGCAGAATTACAACAAAGAATTCAGGCACTTGAAATGAGATGCTACAGAACCATCCTTGGCATCTCTTACATGGACCACATCACAAATGAAGAAGTACGCGACACCATCAGGCACAAAGTAGGCCATTATAAAGATCTCCTCACCATTGTCAAAAAGAGAAATCTGAAATGGTATGATCATGTCACTAGAGCCCACAGTCTATCCTCAACAGTACTGAAGGGTAGTGTCTAAGGTGGTAGATGGAGATGCAGACAGAGATAAAAGTGGAGTGACAACTTCACATAATGGATCAGGAATATTTTTGCAGAGACACACAGGAATTGACACATGATCGAGTCAAGTGGAGGGAACTGGCCATATGTTCAGGAGCACAGTGCCTCAACGACCACACTAGGTCAAGAGACTAATAATTAAATGATGATGATCATGTTAATATATTACTTGCAAATCCTACTCTCTAAGTGAATGGGTAGATTAATATTATAATCAGTAGATTACATAGAGCGAAACAGTATCTGATTACTATAACCAGATTGCACTTTTCACAAGGTATATTGTCACAATTGGATTATTTATTTTCATGCATCAATCGATATAACTGCACGACGAAAATGTTATCAACCTATGCAACTGTCAAACGTTGGTCGGTATTGACGAAACATTAAATAATACCTGTAAACTAGTCATGTAACGTTACAACACACCTTGATTGTTGTTGGCGTACCATCTGTCTCTGGGTTTAAAGATGTCTCGTTTGTGCTATGCTTGTTTGGACCACTTTCAGATGATTTGAGAAAGCTATCTGGAATAGAGCAACTTTCTGTTGAAAGAATCCTTCTTTCACCGAGTGGTTTACCTTCAGTAAATAAGAAAAGAAAAGTAGCGTTAAGTCGTGGTATTAATTTGTTCTGCTCCTTAAATGATGTGATCAAAACGTGTGCTTAAAGAGCAGTCAAATACCAGTCATCACAAACAATTTTAAAGCTCCCACGCAAACCTTGCATTTTAAAGGATGAATGGAAACAAGTGATCCATAACTTATTAGTAAGATCTACATGTTATCCCATTAGTGATATGGATAGACAACATATAACAATGTATCAAAAACAATGGTCATAGCGTGACTAAACTTATGAAGAAATAATGCTCTCACCCAATGTTTACTCATCTGCTCTATAAATAGTAACTTTGACACAACTGAGACTGTGTAGAGAACTCCAAACAGTGTATTGCTTTGTCTGGTCTAAAATCAAAACAGATAATATCTATTAGAATATATGTGCACCAGTTATTTGTATTATAAGCATATAATCGTACATATTAAATATACTCTTTAATGTGAATTAAATTTGTCGTTATATGTAGTTTTTTATTTGGCGCTGAAGTAACGTCTGCATTCCATGTCCTAGGTGATCAAACAATTTCGACCTGGTTACATTCTATTTTAAATAGCTACTAACGTTTCCAAGTAGATTCCCAAATAATACCAATGTTTAATAGGTACGTGGAGGGGTGACCTCTCAGACAGACAAAATAATGACTGTACCAAACAGATTACTTAGAATGTTGCCAAAGAACGGTATATATATATATATATATATATATATATATATATATATATATATATATATATATATATAAATAGAGAGAGAGAGAGAGAGAGAGAGAGAGAGAGAGAGAGATGTGTGTGTGTGTCAATGTCTATATCCGTTTCATAGTCCAGTGCGTTTGCTTATCTGAAATACTGAGATAAATAGGTTGACTTTTCCCTTTCTTGAATCGAGTTCAATTGACTATCTTGATTGTGCATCATTCTTCTAAGTTTTATATCAACGGCAGTGTCTCTTGTTGTGAAAATTACTTACTCGAAGACATTCCTGCACACAATGCGTACGTAAAGCTTTGGGAAGTGAGTGCAAATGCGTTCATTAGTCAATCATGACTATTGTATGCTTTTGTTGAAGTTTATATTAGTGCTATTGTCTTTGCTATAAGTAGAAAGAGAACACTAATGACTTGATATGTATTCCCATATATCCGCTGTACGATGTCTTCGAGGCTAGAGTCTTCTAAAATAACAAACTCATAGCGCAATTGTGCGGAATCTGATAAAGATGCTTCCATAAAGAGTAATCAGTGTTTGTTCTTATACAAGTTTAGTAAATTGGCTGTTTAAGCGAATATTGTGAAGACCCACGTTATGGCAGGAGAGACAAATCATTTCACCATTAAATATACGAAAGTGTATTACATCATTCCCGGTGGAAGACCAATACAAGCTTTACACTTAGACAATACAGGACACTAAATACCAATTTTGAATCAGGAAAATATGCATATATATATATATATATATATATATATATATATATATATATATATATATATATATATCACGTTGTACCTTCCGTATCGACATCTGTCTGACCAGGCGCATTTATCTCATCGCCTTCGAGCATAACGATTATTTGTTTCACTTTGGGTATAGTTGAAACATTTTCATCAGTTCCCTCTTTGTTTTGGATCTGAATGAATAAAAACATATTTTTGAAGGGATAATCGATTATTAATCTTATTTTAAGACACTGTTCATAAATCATTGGTAACAACACATACGTAGCTAGTCTAAAGATTACATATGAATCTATGATCATTTTGTAATATATGGAACAAATGGAACAAGGAGTTTTTTTTTACTGCGGATGAATAATAAATCTTACTAAACGTGAAACGAAAAACAATGAACTTATAACACCAGTGGGCTCTACCCTCTCCGATAGGCACCAGCAAAAGACGAGTGTGCCCCAGGGCAGTATTTTATCTGTGACGACATTTAATATCAAAATCATTAGCATCACCAAGTGTTTAGCTCCCAGTGTGGATTGTTCATTATATGTTGACGATTTTTTCATATGTTATAGATCAAAGAACATGCATACATTTGATCAGCACCTCCAATGCATACCATTGAAAGGCACCTCCAACAAAATATCAACAAGATTAAACATTGGGACAGTACTAACGGTTTCACATTTTCAAAATCGAAAACAGTATGCATGCATTTCTGTCAGTTGCGAAGACATCATGATGACCCTAAACTCGCTGTGGACCGAACACTTATTTCCGTTTTTTAGGAAGCACAGTTTTTTATATTATCTTCGACAGAAAACTTACTGCTTTTCCACACATCAAGTATTTGAAAGCTAAATGCTTTAAATCTTTAGATATACTTAAAGTAGTTACCGACACTCACTTGGGTGCTGATAAAAAAAGTCATCCTTAATTTGTATAGATCATATTTTAAATTGCTTGACCCAAATCATCATCAGGGAACAGGACTCGCTATGAGAGCTTTTAAGACATCTCCATCTGAAAACCTTCTCGCGGAACCGAATTAGCCACCTTCATCAGATTGCAGAGAAATGCTTTCTGCACAGTACTCTCTCAAATTAAGATCAAACCCTCTGAACCTCGATTTCTCGTCTGTTTTTCAAGCCAAATACAAACTTTTATATAAAAACAATCCAAATACCAGACCTTCATTTGGTATCAGAATATCATCCAGCTTTGACATTATCAAAATTAATCTCTGTATATTTGAGAAAGAGTTTGTTTTGCGGACACCGCCTTAGCTCCTGAAGAAACCCAAAGTGGATTTTACGTTACATGATGGGATAAATCTGAGACAAACCCTGCCATCTTCCAAAACTATTATCATGAACTCTTCAAAGAATATAGACACGCAATTAAATTTATTTTGATGGATCAAAGGATGAGTAAAAGACTTATGCAGCCTTCGTTATTTGCAAAACACATAAAAAATGTTCATTTACCTAACAATGCGTCCATTTTTTAGCTGAAATTAGAGCAAGAGACCTTGCTCTGAAATGTAATGACAATAAACCTATTTCAAATTTCAGTATCTTATTTGACTCAATATCAATGCTTCAGTCAATACACAATAGAAAACTGGTAAACACATTACCCAATATCCTCGTGAAATATACCGAGCTTATTACCTCGTACAATATTGCATACTGTTGGTTACCTAGCCATATTAGTATTAAAGGTAATGAAGAAGCAGACCGCGCTGGTAAAATCGCTCTATCCCAAGAAAACCATTAGATTTTAAATTATGTTTACTGATGGTAAACCTCGTCTCAAAAAGTACCTACGCCAGAAGTGGCAGGCATCATGGAATGATGCAATTAATAACAAACTTCATGCCATCAAACCAATCTTGGGGGAATGAAGTCTTTCCTACAGAAATACCCGTAGGGAGGAGGTTGTCATTGGAAGAATCAGAATTTGTCTTTCATACATAACCCACTCCCACATACTAAAAGGTGTATATCCACCAGAGTGCGTGTCTTGCAATGAATCATTCACTGTGACACTTTATGACCGAGTGTTCCAACCTGCAACCTACGCGTGATAAGTACTTTAATATAAAAGTACTTGACATGAAAAAAACTTTTAGATACTATACATATCACTTGTATTTTAGATTTCCTGAAGGAAGTAAATCTATTTTTGAAACTATAACTTGTATGCCATTACCTAGAGCATTTGTATCTAGTGTAAATACCCCTCTTTATTTCAACTGTACTCATCAACAACCACTAGTCATATCTCCTGTTGATTGGGAAGCTTCATATTTACTGTTGATAACATATTACCATTTTATTTTGAACTATTTGATTTTTTTTATTGCTGGTCGATATTAAACGTCTTAGTATTTTTAGACGTGTATAACTACAACGGATTGTGTGGCGCAGAATAGCCAAGTAGTGCTGGTGCGCAGTTAAGAAAGAATCATTCAATCATACAATTATTTTGCAACGTGTTATACATTATTCGAAAAAATTCTCAACGACTCTATCTTCACGTCATCACATTTTTACGCGACCATTTCATTTCCGGTATTAGAACTTATAAGGGAATGTTTATTCGTTTAGGACTTTCATAAAGACTAATTTGGAGTCATATCAATATATTGCAAGTTCCTCTGCTATTTTTTATTTATTAACCTAACAATTAAATTGTTGGTGAAGTTCTATAAAAACAAGTTGGTTTCGCTAACTTTATGTTATCAAATATTGTTTACAATAAAGTCGTAACGCATCCGATAAAATGCAGAATATATCAAAGTATTTGAATCATTGTCGATCTTGTCTGTGATATTGATATAGTACTGATAGGATAAATTCATGTCCACTGGGGTTTATGTCTATTTTGGATCAGACATATAACATATAGAAATATGATCCATTAAGATTCAACAAAACATATGATGCTTGAATATTTCTTTTTGTTTACAACCATCAGAAATATTTTACAAGCCCATATTTTAAGTCTGATCATGCTGTAACACGAAATATGTTTGTCAGATTGGGAACAAACTCAGAAGGAAGATTACCAATTAGTATTGTTGATCTAACACGTACGGAAGATATACGACGGGATTTTAATAATGCATACATAAATTGGATAAAATAATACAAGTAACCTTCAGACCGATATGAAGTCCCTCAATGCCAAATTACGGAGTACATACTATAACACAAGCCGATTTAGAGTTAGGCGAGATACTAATGTCCAAAATGAAGAGTGCATAGAATGAAGGATCATAAGAATATATCCATTTTTATTTTACTGAGGTTGCTCTGTTTATATGAAATGAATTAGCATTAAAAGTGTAGTGCACGTATCTAAAATCTAACTTTAAGAGTTACAAAAATAGATACCTGGACATTTATTTATTTGTCAATAGTGTTATCAGACAAACATTCCCAGTAACTCGAATGTTGAATACAATATGTTACTTTAATTTACAGCCGACTATAAAATAGACAACGCAATATAGTCATTTTATATTTCATCCTAGTATACATCAGTAGACAATGGTAAATTCCATGACGTAAATGGTATATATATATATATATATATATATATATATATAAATATATATACATATATATATACATATTTGTTTGTTTGTGTGTGTAGATAGATAGATAGATAGATAGATAGATAGATAGATAGATAGATAGATAGATAGATAGATAGATAGATAGATAGATAGATAGATAGATAGATAGATAGAAGAATAGATAGTTAATTATCCATGTATCATTTCAGGAGGAGGATTTGTAATATGCAGACGGTCCAAGTGACAGTCGGTATCACCCGTTGATACACGAGTTTACAAACATTGCTTGAGAAATGAATGATAGTTTTTTTAACAGCAGTTGAACATATATGTTTTTAAAGTGCGTAAGAGCGAATACCGTCGTAACATGTTAGAGTGATTGCTATTTGATCCTGGTTTGTTTATATAGTGCAGGTATGTTAATATGACTGTCCCACAGTTGAACCGTCAGCATTGGAGGGCGCATCATCACCAACCTCCGCTTTGCAGACGACATTGATGGGCTGGCAGGCAGTGAAGATGAGCTTGCCACCTTAGTGAAGAACGTGGATGAAACATCTTCCAAATTTGAAAAGGAGATAAGTGTCAAGAAGACAAATCTGATGACAAACAGTGGCAAACAAATATCAACTAAGATTAATGTCAGAGGACAGGAACTGGAAACAGTGGGCCAATTTAAATATATTGGTTCCATAATCACGGAAGAGGGATCAAGAGCAGAAATTTTGTCACGAGCAGCACAAACAACGGGAGCTATGTCAGAGTTAAGACCCATCTGGAGAGACAAGAACATCTGTCATCTCAATCGTTCTGTATTCATGTGAGTCCTGGACCCTGACAGCAGAATTACAACGAAGAATTCAGGCACTTGAAATGAGATGCTACAGAACCATCCTTGGCATCTCTTACATGGACCACATCACAAATGAAGAAGTACGCGACACCATCAGGCACAAAGTAGGCCATTATAAAGATCTCCTCACCATTGTCAAAAAGAGAAATCTGAAATGGTATGATCATGTCACTAGAGCCCACAGTCTATCCTCAACAGTACTGAAGGGTAGTGTCTAAGGTGGTAGATGGAGATGCAGACAGAGATAAAAGTGGAGTGACAACTTCACATAATGGATCAGGAATATTTTTGCAGAGACACACAGGAATTGACACATGATCGAGTCAAGTGGAGGGAACTGGCCATATGTTCAGGAGCACAGTGCCTCAACGACCACACTAGGTCAAGAGACTAATAATTAAATGATGATGATCATGTTAATATATTACTTGCAAATCCTACTCTCTAAGTGAATGGGTAGATTAATATTATAATCAGTAGATTACATAGAGCGAAACAGTATCTGATTACTATAACCAGATTGCACTTTTCACAAGGTATATTGTCACAATTGGATTATTTATTTTCATGCATCAATCGATATAACTGCACGACGAAAATGTTATCAACCTATGCAACTGTCAAACGTTGGTCGGTATTGACGAAACATTAAATAATACCTGTAAACTAGTCATGTAACGTTACAACACACCTTGATTGTTGTTGGCGTACCATCTGTCTCTGGGTTTAAAGATGTCTCGTTTGTGCTATGCTTGTTTGGACCACTTTCAGATGATTTGAGAAAGCTATCTGGAATAGAGCAACTTTCTGTTGAAAGAATCCTTCTTTCACCGAGTGGTTTACCTTCAGTAAATAAGAAAAGAAAAGTAGCGTTAAGTCGTGGTATTAATTTGTTCTGCTCCTTAAATGATGTGATCAAAACGTGTGCTTAAAGAGCAGTCAAATACCAGTCATCACAAACAATTTTAAAGCTCCCACGCAAACCTTGCATTTTAAAGGATGAATGGAAACAAGTGATCCATAACTTATTAGTAAGATCTACATGTTATCCCATTAGTGATATGGATAGACAACATATAACAATGTATCAAAAACAATGGTCATAGCGTGACTAAACTTATGAAGAAATAATGCTCTCACCCAATGTTTACTCATCTGCTCTATAAATAGTAACTTTGACACAACTGAGACTGTGTAGAGAACTCCAAACAGTGTATTGCTTTGTCTGGTCTAAAATCAAAACAGATAATATCTATTAGAATATATGTGCACCAGTTATTTGTATTATAAGCATATAATCGTACATATTAAATATACTCTTTAATGTGAATTAAATTTGTCGTTATATGTAGTTTTTTATTTGGCGCTGAAGTAACGTCTGCATTCCATGTCCTAGGTGATCAAACAATTTCGACCTGGTTACATTCTATTTTAAATAGCTACTAACGTTTCCAAGTAGATTCCCAAATAATACCAATGTTTAATAGGTACGTGGAGGGGTGACCTCTCAGACAGACAAAATAATGACTGTACCAAACAGATTACTTAGAATGTTGCCAAAGAACGGTATATATATATATATATATATATATATATATATATATATATATATATATATATAGAGAGAGAGAGAGAGAGAGAGAGAGAGAGAGAGAGAGATGTGTGTGTGTGTCAATGTCTATATCCGTTTCATAGTCCAGTGCGTTTGCTTATCTGAAATACTGAGATAAATAGGTTGACTTTTCCCTTTCTTGAATCGAGTTCAATTGACTATCTTGATTGTGCATCATTCTTCTAAGTTTTATATCAACGGCAGTGTCTCTTGTTGTGAAAATTACTTACTCGAAGACATTCCTGCACACAATGCGTACGTAAAGCTTTGGGAAGTGAGTGCAAATGCGTTCATTAGTCAATCATGACTATTGTATGCTTTTGTTGAAGTTTATATTAGTGCTATTGTCTTTGCTATAAGTAGAAAGAGAACACTAATGACTTGATATGTATTCCCATATATCCGCTGTACGATGTCTTCAAGGCTAGAGTCTTCTAAAATAACAAACTCATAGCGCAATTGTGCGGAATCTGATAAAGATGCTTCCATAAAGAGTAATCAGTGTTTGTTCTTATACAAGTTTAGTAAATTGGCTGTTTAAGCGAATATTGTGAAGACCCACGTTATGGCAGGAGAGACAAATCATTTCACCATTAAATATACGAAAGTGTATTACATCATTCCCGGTGGAAGACCAATACAAGCTTTACACTTAGACAATACAGGACACTAAATACCAATTTTGAATCAGGAAAATATGCATATATATATATATATATATATATATATATATATATATATATATATATATATATATATATATATCACGTTGTACCTTCCGTATCGACATCTGTCTGACCAGGCGCATTTATCTCATCGCCTTCGAGCATAACGATTATTTGTTTCACTTTGGGTATAGTTGAAACATTTTCATCAGTTCCCTCTTTGTTTTGGATCTGAATGAATAAAAACATATTTTTGAAGGGATAATCGATTATTAATCTTATTTTAAGACACTGTTCATAAATCATTGGTAACAACACATACGTAGCTAGTCTAAAGATTACATATGAATCTATGATCATTTTGTAATATATGGAACAAATGGAACAAGGAGTTTTTTTTTTACTGCGGATGAATAATAAATCTTACTAAACGTGAAACGAAAAACAATGAACTTATAACACCAGTGGGCTCTACCCTCTCCGATAGGCACCAGCAAAAGACGAGTGTGCCCCAGGGCAGTATTTTATCTGTGACGACATTTAATATCAAAATCATTAGCATCACCAAGTGTTTAGCTCCCAGTGTGGATTGTTCATTATATGTTGACGATTTTTTCATATGTTATCGATCAAAGAACATGCATACATTTGATCAGCACCTCCAATGCATACCATTGAAAGGCACCTCCAACAAAATATCAACAAGATTAAACATTGGGACAGTACTAACGGTTTCACATTTTCAAAATCGAAAACAGTATGCATGCATTTCTGTCAGTTGCGAAGACATCATGATGACCCTAAACTCGCTGTGGACCGAACACTTATTTCCGTTTTTTAGGAAGCACAGTTTTTTTATATTATCTTCGACAGAAAACTTACTGCTTTTCCACACATCAAGTATTTGAAAGCTAAATGCTTTAAATCTTTAGATATACTTAAAGTAGTTACCGACACTCACTTGGGTGCTGATAAAAAAAGTCATCCTTAATTTGTATAGATCATATTTTAAATTGCTTGACCCAAATCATCATCAGGGAACAGGACTCGCTATGAGAGCTTTTAAGACATCTCCATCTGAAAACCTTCTCGCGGAACCGAATTAGCCACCTTCATCAGATTGCAGAGAAATGCTTTCTGCACAGTACTCTCTCAAATTAAGATCAAACCCTCTGAACCTCGATTTCTCGTCTGTTTTTCAAGCCAAATACAAACTTTTATATAAAAACAATCCAAATACCAGACCTTCATTTGGTATCAGAATATCATCCAGCTTTGACATTATCAAAATTAATCTCTGTATATTTGAGAAAGAGTTTGTTTTGCGGACACCGCCTTAGCTCCTGAAGCAACCCAAAGTGGATTTTACGTTACATGATGGGATAAATCTGAGACAAACCCTGCCATCTTCCAAAACTATTATCATGAACTCTTCAAAGAATATAGACACGCAATTAAATTTATTTTGATGGATCAAAGGATGAGTAAAAGACTTATGCAGCCTTCGTTATTTGCAAAACACATAAAAAATGTTCATTTACCTAACAATGCGTCCATTTTTTAGCTGAAATTAGAGCAAGAGACCTTGCTCTGAAATGTAATGACAATAAACCTATTTCAAATTTCAGTATCTTATTTGACTCAATATCAATGCTTCAGTCAATACACAATAGAAAACTGGTAAACACATTACCCAATATCCTCGTGAAATATACCGAGCTTATTACCTCGTACAATATTGCATACTGTTGGTTACCTAGCCATATTAGTATTAAAGGTAATGAAGAAGCAGACCGCGCTGGTAAAATCGCTCTATCCCAAGAAAACCATTAGATTTTAAATTATGTTTACTGATGGTAAACCTCGTCTCAAAAAGTACCTACGCCAGAAGTGGCAGGCATCATGGAATGATGCAATTAATAACAAACTTCATGCCATCAAACCAATCTTGGGGGAATGAAGTCTTTCCTACAGAAATACCCGTAGGGAGGAGGTTGTCATTGGAAGAATCAGAATTTGTCTTTCATACATAACCCACTCCCACATACTAAAAGGTGTATATCCACCAGAGTGCGTGTCTTGCAATGAATCATTCACTGTGACACTTTATGACCGAGTGTTCCAACCTGCAACCTACGCGTGATAAGTACTTTAATATAAAAGTACTTGACATGAAAAAAACTTTTAGATACTATACATATCACTTGTATTTTAGATTTCCTGAAGGAAGTAAATCTATTTTTGAAACTATAACTTGTATGCCATTACCTAGAGCATTTGTATCTAGTGTAAATACCCCTCTTTATTTCAACTGTACTCATCAACAACCACTAGTCATATCTCCTGTTGATTGGGAAGCTTCATATTTACTGTTGATAACATATTACCATTTTATTTTGAACTATTTGATTTTTTTTATTGCTGGTCGATATTAAACGTCTTAGTATTTTTAGACGTGTATAACTACAACGGATTGTGTGGCGCAGAATAGCCAAGTAGTGCTGGTGCGCAGTTAAGAAAGAATCATTCAATCATACAATTATTTTGCAACGTGTTATACATTATTCGAAAAAATTCTCAACGACTCTATCTTCACCTCATCACATTTTTACGCGACCATTTCATTTCCGGTATTAAAACTTAAAAGGGAATGTTTATTCGTTTAGGACTTTCATAAAGACTAATTTGGAGTCATATCAATATATTGCAAGTTCCTCTGCTATTTTTTATTTATTAACCTAACAATTAAATTGTTGGTGAAGTTCTATAAAAACAAGTTGGTTTCGCTAACTTTATGTTATCAAATATTGTTTACAATAAAGTCGTAACGCATCCGATAAAATGCAGAATATATTAAAGTATTTGAATCATTGTCGATCTTGTCTGTGATATTGATATAGAACTGATAGGATAAATTCATGTCCACTGGGGTTTATGTCTATTTTGGATCAGACATATAACATATAGAAATATGATCCATTAAGATTCAACAAAACATGTGATGCTTGAATATTTCTTTTTGTTTACAACCATAAGAAATATTTTACAAGCCCATATTTTAAGTCTGATCATGCTGTAACACGAAATATGTTTGTCAGATTGGGAACAAACTCAGAAGGAAGATTAGCGATTAGTATTGTTGATCTAACTCGTACGGAAGATATACGACGGGATTTTAACAATGCATACATAAATTGGATAAAATAATAAAAGTAACCTTCAGACCGATATGAAGTCCCTCAATGCCAAATTATGGAGTACATACTATAACACAAGCCGATTTAGAGTTAGGCGAGATACTAATGTCCAAAATAAAGAGTGCATAGAATGAAGGATCATAAGTATATATCCATTTTTTTTTTACTGAGGTTGCTCTGTTTATATGAAATGAATTAGCATTAAAAGTGTAGTGCACGTATCTAAAATCTAACTTTAAGAGTTACAAAAATAGATACCTGGACATTTATTTATTTGTCAATAGTGTTATCAGACAAACATTCCCAGTAACTCGAATGTTGAATACAATATGTTACTTTAATTTACAGCCGACTATAAAATAGACAACGCAATATAGTCATTTTATATTTCATCCTAGTATACATCAGTAGACAATGGTAAATTCCATGACGTAAATGGTATATATATATAAATATATATATATATATATATATATATATATACATATTTGTTTGTTTGTGTGTGTAGATATATAGATAGATAGATAGATAGATAGATAGATAGATAGATAGATAGATAGATAGATAGATAGATAGATAGATAGATAGATAGATAGATAGATAGATGAATAGATAGTTAATGATCCATGTATCATTTCAGGAGGAGGATTTGTAATATGCAGACGGTCCAAGTGACAGTCGGTATCACCCGTTGATACACGAGTTTACAAACATTGCTTGAGAAATGAATGATAGTTTTTTTAACAGCAGTTGAACATATATGTTTTTAAAGTGCGTAAGAGCGAATACCATCGTAACATGTTAGACTGATTGCTATTTGATCCTGGTTTGTTTATATAGTGCAGGTATGTTAATATGACTGTCCCACAGTTGAACCGTCAGCATTGGAGGGCGCATCATCACCAACCTCCGCTTTGCAGACGACATTGATGGGCTGGCAGGCAGTGAAGATGAGCTTGCCACCTTAGTGAAGAACGTGGATGAAACATCTTCCAAATTTGAAAAGGAGATAAGTGCCAAGATGACAAATCTGATGACAAACAGTGGCAAACAAATATCAACTAAGATTAATGTCAGAGGACATGAACTGGAAACAGTGGGCCAATTTAAATATATTGGTTCCATAATCACGGAAGAGGGATCAAGAGCAGAAATTTTGTCACGAGCAGCACAAACAACGGGAGCTATGTCAGAGTTAAGACCCATCTGGAGAGACAAGAACATCTGTCATCTCAATCGTTCTGTATTCATGTGAGTCCTGGACCCTGACAGCAGAATTACAACGAAGAATTCAGGCACTTGAAATGAGATGCTACAGAACCATCCTTGGCATCTCTTACATGGACCACATCACAAATGAAGAAGTACGCGACACCATCAGGCACAAAGTAGGCCATTATAAAGATCTCCTCACCATTGTCAAAAAGAGAAATCTGAAATGGTATGACCATGTCACTAGAGCCCACAGTCTATCCTCAACAGTACTGAAGGGTAGTGTCTAAGGTGGTAGATGGAGATGCAGACAGAGATAAAAGTGGAGTGACAACTTCAGATAATGGATCAGGAATATTTTTGCAGAGACACAGGAATTGACACATGATCGAGTCAAGTGGAGGGAACTGGCCATATGTTCAGGAGCACAGTGCCTCAACGACCACACTAGGTCAAGAGACTAATAATTAAATGATGATGATCATGTTAATATATTACTTGCAAATCCTACTCTCTAAGTGAATGGGTAGATTAATATTATAATCAGTAGATTACATAGAGCGAAACAGTATCTGATTACTATAACCAGATTGCACTTTTCACAAGGTATATTGTCAGAATTGGATTATATATTTTCATGCATCAATCGATATAACTGCACGACGAAAATGGTATCAACCTATGCAACTGTCAAACGTTTGTCGGTATTGACGAAACATTAAATAATACCTGTAAACTAGTCATGTAACGTTACAACACACCTTGATTGTTGTTGGCGTACCATCTGTCTCTGGGTTTAAAGATGTCTCGTTTGTGCTATGCTTGTTTGGACCACTTTCAGATGATTTGAGAAAGCTATCTGGAATAGAGCAACTTTCTGTTGAAACAATCCTTCTTTCACCGAGTGGTTTACCTTCAGTAAATAAGAAAAGAAAAGTAGCGTTAAGTCGTGGTATTAATTTGTTCTGCTCCTTAAATGATGTGATCAAAACGTGTGCTTAAAGAGCAGTCAAATACCAGTCATCACAAACAATTTTAAAGCTCCCACGCAAACCATGCATTTTAAAGGATGAATGGAAACAAGTGATCCATAACTTATTAGTAAGATCTACATGTTATCCCATTAGTGATATGGATAGACAACATATAACAATGTATCAAAAACAATGGTCATAGCGTGACTAAACTTATGAAGAAATAATGCTCTCACCCAATGTTTACTCATCTGCTCTATAAATAGTAACTTTGACACAACTGAGACTGTGTAGAGAACTCCAAACAGTGTATTGCTTTGTCTGGTCTAAAATCAAAACAGATAATATCTATTAGAATATATGTGCACCAGTTTTTTGTATTATAAGCATATAATCGTACATATTAAATATACTCTTTAATGTGAATTAAATTTGTCGTTATATGTAGTTCTTTATTTGGCGCTGAAGTAACGTCTGCATTCGATGTAATAGGTGATCAAACAATTTCGACCTGGTTACATTCTATTTTAAATAGCTACTAACGTTTCCAAGTAGATTCCCAAATAATACCAATGTTTAATAGGTACGTGGAGGGGTGACCTCTCAGACAGACAAAATAATGACTGTACCAAACAGATTACTTAGAATGTTGCCAAAGAACGGTATATATATATATATATATATATATATATATATATATATATATATATATATATATATATATATGTAGAGAGAGAGAGAGAGAGAGAGAGAGAGAGAGAGAGAGAGAGAGAGAGAGATGTGTGTGTGTGTGTCAATGTCTATATCCGTTTCATATTCCAGTGCGTTTGCTTATCTGAAATACTGAGATAAATAGGTTGACTTTTCCCATTCTTGAATCGAGTTCAATTGACTATCTTGATTGTGCATCATTCTTCTAAGTTTTATATCAACGGCAGTGTCTCTTGTTGTGAAAATTACTTACTCGAAGACATTCCTGCACACAATGCGCACGTAAAGCTTTGGGAAGTGAGTGCAAATGCGTTCATTAGTCAATCATGACTATTGTATGCTTTTGTTGAAGTTTATATTAGTGCTATTGTCTTTGCTATAAGTAGAAAGAGAACACTAATGACTTGATATGTATTCCCATATATCCGCTGTACGATATCTTCGAGGCTAGAGTCTTCTAAAATAACAAACTCATAGCGCAATTGTGCGGAATCTGATAAAGATGCTTCCATAAAGAGTAATCAGTGTTTGTTCTTATACAAGTTTAGTAAATTGGCTGTTGAAGCGAATATTGTGAAGACCCACGTTATGGCAGGAGAGACCAGTCATTTCACCATTAAATATACGAAAGTGTATTACATCATTCCCGGTGGAAGACCAATACAAGCTTTACACTTAGACAATACAGGACACTAAATACCAATTTTGAATCAGGAAAATATGCATATATATATATATATATATATATATATATATATATATATATATAACGTTGTACCTTCCGTATCGACATCTGTCTGACCAGGCGCATTTATCTCATCGCCTTCGAGCATAACGATTATTTGTTTCACTTTGGGTATAGTTGAAACATTTTCATCAGTTCCCTCTTTGTTTTGGATCTGAAAGAATAAAAACATATTTTTGAAGGGATAATCGATTATTAATCTTATTTTAAGACACTGTTCATAAATCATTGGTAACAACACATACGTATCTAGTCTAAAGCTTACATATGAATCTATGGTCATTTTGTAATATATGGAACAAATGGAACAAGGAGTTTTTTTTTTACTGCGGATGAATAATAAATCTTACTAAACGTGAAAGGAAAAACAATGAACTTATAACACCAGTGGGCTCTACCCTCTCCGATAGGCACCAGCAAAAGACGAGTGTGCCCCAGGGCAGTATTTTATCTGTGACGACATTTAATATCAAAATCATTAGCATCACCAAGTGTTTAGCTCCCAGTGTGGATTGTTCATTATATGTTGACGAATTTTTCATATGTTATCGATCAAAGAACATGCATACATTTGATCAGCACCTCCAATGCATACCATTGAAAGGCACCTCCAACAAAATATCAACAAGATTAAACATTGGGCCAGTACTAACGGTTTCACATTTTCAAAATCGAAAACAGTATGCATGCATTTCTGTCAGTTGCGAAGACATCATGATGACCCTAAACTCGCTGTGGACCGAACACTTATTTCCGTTTTTTAGGAAGCACAGTTTTTTATATTATCTTCGACAGAAAACTTACTTTTTTCCACATCAAGTATTTGAAAGCTAAATGCTTTAAAGCTTTAGATATACTTAAAGTAGTTACCGACACTCACTTGGGTGCTGATAAAAAAAGTCATCCTTAATTTGTATAGATCATATTTTAAATTGCTTGACCCAAATCATCATCAGGGAACAGGACTCGCTATGAGAGCTTTTAAGACATCTCCATCTGAAAACCTTCTCGCGGAACCGAATTAGCCACCTTCATCAGATTGCAGAGAAATGCTTTCTGCACAGTACTCTCTCAAATTAAGATCAAACCCTCTGAACCTCGATTTCTCGTCTGTTTTTCAAGCCAAATACAAACTTTTATAT
Source organism: Unio pictorum (assembly GCA_030141615.1). NCBI lineage: Eukaryota > Metazoa > Mollusca > Bivalvia > Unionida > Unionidae > Unio > Unio pictorum. Next base: position 8,191,814 of record JARLTB010000061.1, read on the forward strand.
AAAAACAATCCAAATACCAGACCTTCATTTGGTATCAGAATATCATCCAGCTTTGACATTATCAAAATTAATCTCTGTATATTTGAGAAAGAGTTTGTTTTGCGGACACCGCCTTAGCTCCTGAAGCAACCCAAAGTGGATTTTACGTTACATGATGGGATAAATCTGAGACAAACCCTGCCATCTTCCAAAACTATTATCATGAACTCTTCAAAGAATATAGACACGCAATTAAATTTATTTTGATGGATCAAAGGATGAGTAAAAGACTTATGCAGCCTTCGTTATTTGCAAAACACATAAAAAATGTTCATTTACCTAACAATGCGTCCATTTTTTAGCGGAAATTAGAGCAAGAGACCTTGCTCTGAAATGTAATGACAATAAACCTATTTCAAATTTCAGTATCTTATTTGACTCAATATCAATGCTTCAGTCAATACACAATAGAAAACTGGAAAACACATTATTACCCAATATCCTCGTGAAATATACCGAGCTTATTACCTCGTACAATATTGCATACTGTTGGTTACCTATCCATATTAGTATTAAAGGTAATGAAGAAGCAGACCGCGCTGGTAAAATCGCTCTATCGCAAGAAAACCATTAGATTTTAAATTATGTTTACTGATGGTAAACCTCGTCTCAAAAAGTACCTACGCCAGAAGTGGCAGGCATCATGGAATGATGCAATTAATAACAAACTTCATGCCATCAAACCAATCTTGGGGGAATGAAGTCTTTCCTACAGAAATACCCGTAGGGAGGAGGTTGTCATTGGAAGAATCAGAATTTGTCTTTCATACATAACCCACTCCCACATACTAAAAGGTGTATATCCACCAGAGTGCGTGTCTTGCAATGAACCATTCACTGTGACACTTTATGACCGAGTGTTCCAACCTGCAACCTACGCGTGATAAGTACTTTAATATAAAAGTACTTGACATGAAAAAAACTTTTAGATACTATACATATCACTTGTATTTTAGATTTCCTGAAGGAAGTAAATCTATTTTTGAAACTATAACTTGTATGCCATTACCTAGAGCATTTGTATCTAGTGTAAATACCCCTCTTTATTTCAACTGTACTCATCAACAACCACTAGTCATATCTCCTGTTGATTGGGAAGCTTCATATTTACTGTTGATAACATATTACCATTTTATTTTGAACTATTTGATTTTTTTTATTGCTGGTCGATATTAAACGTCTTAGTATTTTTAGACGTGTATAACTACAACGGATTGTGTGGCGCAGAATAGCCAAGTAGTGCTGGTGCGCCGTTAAGAAAGAATCATTCAATCATACAATTATTTTGCAACGTGTTATACATTATTCGAAAAAATTCTCAACGACTCTATCTTCACGTCATCACATTTTTACGCGACCATTTCATTTCCGGTATTAAAACTTATAAGGGAATGTTTATTCGTTTAGGACTTTCATAAAGACTAATTTGGAGTCATTTCAATATATTGCAAGTTCCTCTGCTATTTTTTATTTATTAACCTAACAATTAAATTGTTGGTGAAGTTCTATAAAAACAAGTTGGTTTCGCTAACTTTATGTTATCAAATATTGTTTACAATAAAGTCGTAACGCATCCAATAAAATGCAGAATATATCAAAGTATTTGAATCATTGTCGATCTTGTCTGTGATATTGATATAGTACTGATAGGATAAATTCATGTCCACTGGGGTTTATGTCTATTTTGGATCAGACATATAACATATAGAAATATGATCCATTAAGATTCAACAAAGCATATGATGCTTGAATATTTCTTTTTGTTTACAACCATCAGAAATATTTTACAAGCCCATATTTTAAGTCTGATCATGCTGTAACACGAAATATGTTTGTCAGATTGGAAACATACTCAGAAGGAAGATTACCGATTAGTATTATTGATCTAACTCGTACGGAAGATATACGACGGGATTTTAATAATGCATACATAAATTGGATAAAATAATACAAGTAACCTTCAGACCGATATGAAGTCCCTCAATGCCAAATTACGGAGTACATACTATAACACAAGCCGATTTAGAGTTAGGCGAGATACTAATGTCCAAAATAAAGAGTGCATAGAATGAAGGATCATAAGAATATATCCATTTTTTTTACTGAGGTTGCTCTGTTTATATGAAATGAATTAGCATTAAAAGTGTAGTGCACGTATCTAAAATCTAACTTTAAGAGTTACAAAAATAGATACCTGGACATTATTTATTTGTCAATAGTGTTATCAGACAAACATTCCCAGTAACTCGAATGTTGAATACAATATGTTACTTTAATTTACAGCCGACTATAAAATAGACAACGCAATATAGTCATTTTATATTTCATCCTAGTATACATCAGTAGACAATGGTAAATTCCATGACGTAAATGGTATATATGTATAGATATATATATATGTGTGTGTGTGTGTAGATAGATAGATAGATGAATAGATAGTTAATTATCCATGTATCATTTCAGGAGGAGGATTTGTTATATGCAGACGGTCCAACTGACAGTCGGTATCACCCGTTGATTCACTAGTTTACAAAAATTGCTTTATAAATGAATGATAGTTTAACAGGAGTTAAACATATATGTTTTTAAAGTGCGTAAGAGCGAATACCGTCGTAACAGGTTATAGTTATTGCTATTTTATCCTGGTTTGTTTATATAGTGCATGTATGTTAATTTGACTGTCCCACTGTGGAACCGTCAGCATTGGAGGGCCTATCATCACCAACCTCCGCTTTGCAGACAACATTGATGGGCTGGCAGGAAGTGAAGATGAGCTTGCCACCTTAGTGAAGAACGTGGATGAAACATCTTCCTGATTTGAAAAGGAGATAAGTGCCGAGAAGACAAAGCTGATGACAAACAGTGGCAAATAAATATCAACCAAGATTAATGTCAGAGGACAGGAACTGGAAACAGTGGGCCAATTTAAATATATTGGTTCCATAATCACGGAAGAGGGATCAAGAGCAGAAATTTTGTCACGAGCAGCACAAACAACGGGAGCTATGTCAGAGTTAAGACCCATCTGGAGAGACAAGAACATCTGTCATCTCAATCGTTCTGTATTCATGTGAGTTCTGGACCCTGACAGTAGAATTACAACGAAGAATGTAGGCACTTGAAATGAGATGCTACAGAACCATCCTTGGCATCTCTTATATGGACCACATCACAAATGAAGAAGTACGCGACACCATCAGGCACAAAGTAGGCCATTATGAAGACCTCCTCACCATTGTCAAAAAGAGAAATCTGAAATGGTATGATCATGTCACTAGAGCCAACAGTCTATCCACAACAGTACTGCAGGGTAGTGTCTAAGGTTGTAGATGGAGATGCAGACAGAGATAAAAGTGGAGTGACAACTTCACATAATGGATCAGGAATATTTTTGCAGAGACACAGGCATTGACACATTATCGAGTCAAGTGGAGGGAACTGGCCATATGTTCAGGAGCACAGTGCCTCAACGACCACACTAGGTCAAGAGACTAATAATTAAATGATGATGATCATGTTAATATATTACTTGCAAATCCTACTCTCTAAGTGAATGGGTAGATTAATATTATAATCAGTAGATTACATAGAGCGAAACAATTACTATAATCAGATTGCACTTTTCACAAGGTATATTGTCACGATTGGATTATTTATTTTCATGCATCAATCGATATAACTGCACGCCGAAAATGGTATCAACCTATGCAACTGTCAAACGTTTGTCGGTTTTGACGAAACATTAAATAATACCTGTAAACTAGTCATGTAACGTTACAACACACCTTGATTGTTGTTGGCGTATCATCTGTCTCTGGGTTTACAGATGTCTCGTTTGTGCTATGCTTGTTTGGACCACTTTCAGATGATTTGAGAAAGCTATCTGGAATAGAGCAACTTTCTGTTGAAAGAATCCTTCTTTCACCGAGTGGTTTACCTTCAGTAAATAAGAAAAGAAAAGTAGCGTTAAGTCGTGGTATTAATTTGTTCTGCTCCTTAAATGATGTGATCAAAACGTGTGCTTAAAGAGCAGTCAAATACCAGTCATCACAAACAATTTTAAAGCTCCCACGCAAACCTTGCATTTTAAAGGATGAACGGAAACAAGTGAGACATAACTTATTAGTAAGATATACATGTTATCCCATTAGTGATATGGATAGACAACATATAACAATGTATCAAAAACAATGGCCATAGCGTGACTAAACTTATGAAGAAATAATGCTCTCCCCCAATGTTTACTCATCTGCTCTATAAATAGTAACTTTGACAGAACTGAGACTGTGTAGAGAACTCCAAACAGTGCATTGCTTTGTCTGGTCTAAAATCAAAACAGATAGTATCTATTAGAATATATGTGTACCAGTTATTTGTGTTATAAGCATATAATCATACATATTAAATATACTCTTTAATGTAGCAGCAGGGGGGGGGGGGGCGAATCGGACATTTGCTCCAGACATCATTTGCTCTAAATCTAACAAACATCTCCAGAGAATTAATTCGAATCCTTCTTTATCAACCAAAAAAAAAAAAGGATTACTTGCTCGAAACATAAGTTTTTCGCAAATCATACTTCAAGGCCGTTTTCATCGTTTATTCAAAATACGGTATCGTCGTGATGTCATCGCCCCCCCCCCCCCCCGCTGCAATGGGTTTTACAATTTCAACCGAATATTTGATCAAGTCCTTAGGACTTTACAAACAAACTAATCGCTAACACCTCACCTTGTAGATTAATCAAATTATTTGATTGTTTAGTGAGTCGGAAATTAATTCTCTTTAATTATTATGGCATCGCATGTAGACAGGATTAATCATCGCATGTATACAGGATTAATTGGGTTTTCAATAATTAGGAATCCTGGAGGAGCTGTTCGTGCAACCGAATAAAGAATATATCCTTGCTGAGCCTGATTTGATTGCTCTAGATTAATTTTATAGCTTTCTACGATTGCGTCACATGTTAAATTGAGCGCAATCACCGCTGAAATATTTACATTGTGCGGGGCAATATGCCTACCGCCGCCATCTGGGTCATTATTATATTTGAGGAGGACAGTTGAATCTAGTGTTTGTAATACCTAGATATTGTTTCTTACAATTTGTTTTAGTTCCTCAGGGTTGTAAACTTAAAATTACGCAGATCGGTTTCTGTGATATTGTAACCGGTTAGGAATCGTTGTTTATTGTCGCTGTTGTCATTGGTTATTGTTTGAATAATTAGTTCATTTATATATTCCATGTCAGATACAAGCTGATTTAGTATTTCAAGGTGTTTTTGTGAATTTGTTTGCCGTAGTTGTTCTAGTTGTGTTTTATGTAATTGAATAATTTCATTAAAATAACCAGTGACGTCATTTAGAGAAAATGAAATAGTAACAGATGAGTCAGCTGTTCTTATAATGATAAAATCCGATTGCAACGTGTTTTTGTTGGTGAATATAAATCTATCGGTAATTTTTCCTTTTTTTACATCAGATAAATTATCTCGATATATGGGATTAATTTCATGATATGATTGTACGTCAGTGGTTAAGTCGGTGGCGGATTTTTCCGGTGGTTTTTCAGGCCATCCTAACACTGTTCTTAACGACCTGTTATAGATATCTACAATGTAGCCCTCTGTGCTTATTTCGATCGACGACGAGAGCGTCGGTTCATGAACTTTAATAGCTATTTTTGATTCTTTTCCAGGGATTGATTTTATTCTACGCTGAATTTCAGAATTGATTTGCTCAATTTGGTACCCCCCAGTTGGTATCGAAACAGTTTCCCACGCAGGAGTACCATCGTCTTTATTCCACAAAAATCTTAACGAGTTATTGGGTTGCTGACTGCCAAATGCAACCGATCTGATATTGGGCCAGCTATGATATACTCGTAATTTTGCCAGCGCGATCTTGCGCACTGGAATCGGAGAAGGGAAGTTCACACTAAATTGTGGGTTTGTTGATGTTATTGATATCATGCTTGTTCGTATCGGAGTGGTATTTTCCGCGATTCGTTGAAGCAGTTCGAGTGACATTATTGTTAACGCTGTCTTCAATTTCCAATTTCAACATCGCGGAGTTATACAACTGGGTCATCGCGGAAAATTCAACATCGGATATGAACGAATTATCTATCGACAGCGAGATCAACTCGCATAATTTCGAGTACGCGTCAAATACCACCCTGAACCGAGCTGTATAATCGGCGAGTTTTTTTCTGAGAACACGATGATAACATTTAGTTATCGTGGTGGCGACTGCCGCGATTGTTGTTGCCGCGGAGATAGCGATTGGAACTGCAATCGGAGCCATCATGGTCACCGTCGACAAAATAACCCCGGCGCTGGCCATCACACCGGACACCGAGTACACGGTTATGTCGATGATTGCTACGCTGCGTCGGTAGTTTTTCATTTTTTCACGTTAGCGCTCAGAAAGTGATTTAAATTAGCGGAAAATTCTTTCACGGTATCATATCGATATCGATGCGATTGTGATACCTCTGGGACTATTATCGGTTCAATTGATTTCATCGATGTCATTACTATTTTAAACCTGCTAGTGTTTACAATTATTCGATTGTGTACTCGGCTTTATGGCTTGTGGGGGAAATACCGGATACAAATTCAAGCGTCCAGGGTATCGATTCCCTAACCACTGACTTGTCGGATGTAGTTATATCAATCCTAAAAGGGTATCTTATTCGGTCGGGTACTGCTGGTATCATATCGTTTATATACGTCACTGTGTTAACACCGCTGATATATCTTGCATCCTTGTTAAAAAAGAATAAAGATAGAAAGTTTTTAATTTTAGCGAGAGTCATGCCAACCACAAGCGGATTTCCAAAGAATTTATGTACGACATATTTGCGAAAAGTCATATAACCTCGTATATAATCATCCAGATCACGGCCGTGGGCGGCAATCGCGTCAGAGATCGTAGACACAAGTGCGCCTGGTTTAAGTCGCCCGTCGCTGGAATACACCGCAATAGACTTTTCAGCGGCGTCGCGCTGACGTATCAAAATGTCATCCAATGTCACATTACTGGTTTTCAATTTACCCTGGAGATCTTGAAATACAACTATTTCGTTCGGGTCAACACTTGCTAAATTTAACGTCTCAGCGATTTCATCTTCAATTATTTTTTTTACATCCTTGATAGAACCTGCAGATGTGTGAGTTTCGACATTGACAGAGATGAATCAAAATAAACAATTCCACGTGGATCAATCGCGTATGCAACCCAGTGAGTTCCCGATCCGCAGCTGTTATCAAGATTGATGATACTGGTTTCAAAGTTATTTGGTTTTCTCGGTAATTGATCTTTCATAAAACCCCTCTGAAGTTTTTTATCCCTAGTTTTTTATCAGCATCAATTAAATCAAAATTGGACATGGGAACAATTGGATTTTCAACTAATAAACCGTTCCTGGTATTTTCAGACCCTTTCCGCTGTACCGTGAATACGGAGTTCCTGGTAGTCTTAGACCCTTTCCCTTTTTTCATATCCTTTCCCAGTTGCCTTTTTCAACGCCATCCCTGCCGCGGTACCATCGACTCCAAACTCAGCCGCTTTCGCCACCGCTGGGGCAGCCGCGGCAATCAATGCTGGTATTGCAGCTAACAATGGAAATATACCACCTGATTTTATCATGTTGGCGACTGCAGCCTTTGAAAATACAATTTGAACCCCTCGCTGTTTCTTTAGCGCATCATTGAAATGTTTTATTTGACGATCCGTCAATGATATTTTATATGTACCGCCGAACATCTGCGCTGGTTTCAACGTTATTGTGGTTCCACATTCTTTAGCGGATTTTGATCGCAATGTCTTGACCTGACCATCAGTCAGCTTGACACTAACAACACTATGGCATTTTATTGTAAAATATATTTATGCTTTCAATTGATCTAATTGTGAATCGTTTACATATTTTCCACTGGTGCATCAATAAGTCTCATTCGTCCACCAACGCCTTCAAGCAACATTGATTTATCACTGAGAATGACAGCAACCGCTCTATAATTAGCAATAGTGCCACGAAGGACATTAGCTCTGAAGTGTATATCAACGACGGATTGCCTTGTTAAATCAAGATGTTCCAGCGAAACGTAGTAGATCGGATACAAGTTCTTAAAATCAAATTGCGATATTTGCAAACCAGTATCAACATTTTGATCACGGCCCATATATGACAGCATACGATGGTACACGCGCGCAATACGGTTTTGACCGAAATTAAGTTGTATGTCTTCGGATGGATCCTGCTGGCTATTTATTCTCAACGAGACCTCAGTAACTCCTAATTGATCAAATATCATATGACTGTGCAATTGTGAATTCACTCTTGTCATATCCTGCAACGTGATAAATATATGACGTGGAGCTGAAACGCCTTGTTGTGATGCCAAGTTCCATGTAAATGTACCATTGATATTTGATTGCTTAACATCTGTTGTTGTTGTTAGCCAACTTAGCACTGATTTGCCACCCGCATCCATAAATGATAGTAGTCGCTGTTCTGTGGTAATTGATGGGGTCATTACTGGCATCCACAAGACCAATTTTGTTAAAATGACTTTAATAGCGTCAGCATCTGGATTTGCAGGATCCGCTGCAATTCTCCAGATTGCATCATCATCACTACCCTTTCGCACGAGTACTACTGTACGCATCGCTCCATAAATAACTTTTCGTACATTTCTACAGAATCCAAATATATGATGCAACGGAATCGCACCTGAAAACAATTTACGTTTTCCTGCCAACATTACTATTCGTGTTGCAGCTCCTAGATTGTACTGGAGATCAGTATTTATAATCATATTCTCGATAGCAGCAGGGGCGGGAGGACCAGCACGATCATTTGGTCTATAGACTCAATCTCTTTTCCGTCAATGAGATATCTCGCGGATTCAAATAGCGCCATGATACCATTATTGACTAAGCCGACTTTAGCACCATCTGGATACGGTGCGGGTACAGCAGGAGTATCAGTAAGTCGTACAAGTTCTCCTTCTACTTCGATAAACGCTTCAGCGGGTAGAAAGTATTTGCTGGTATCATGGACTTAAAGTTCAATTCGCGATCGAATATCTGGTTGAATTGCATGATAGAAATAAAATTGATAATGGCGGACATAATCATCTTTGCGTACTTGGGCTTCCATATCTAACGCTGGATCAGCTGTTCTTTTGAACATTATTATTATTATTATTATTATTATTATTATTATTATTATTCACATCAGTATTTTCAATTGTGAAATTCTTTGTAATCATCGTCGTTTTTGTTTTCGTTTCAAACCACTTCCTGCTATCATGTTTGCGGTATCATCTTGGTTACTATTCGCCAGCGGCGCAGCCACGGATGACGGAGTCACCGAAGCAGCCAACGACGCTAATTTTTCTTCCACTGCGCTATTTATTGCTTTACTCACACTTGCAGGCATCACTGTTGTAGATGGCAGTACAACTAGTTGCTGTTTTCGTCGTCTCACCAATGATGTTATTTTATCTTTCGCGGCAGAAAATGCCTTTCCGGCAAGATTTCCAACAGCGCTGATTCCCTTATCACGAATAATATCAATGGCTTTCATTGATAATTGTTTAGCTAACGGCACCACCTTGGGAGCCATTCTTGTAAAATAACCTCGCAATGGTATTGCCGAAACCATCTCCGTAATATGCTCTATAAACAGGCAATCGTGAGTTCACCACGTAGATGCTTACGGGTTTATCATGGTTGTAGTGTATGATCATCTTGTTATAAAACTAGTAGTTTTTCAATTAGTGATCAATCGCTAAAATCCATAGGATTTTCATCAATGAGTTCTCGATATACATCAATGCCCATGATACCGCCGGCAAATAATCGTCTACATATATCAGCTGCTTCATTAATTATCTCGACGGAGTTGTTTCCGGCTCGTTTTCCCCCGATAAGTACTTCTAATCGTGATATATCACTCAGAATATTACCAGGACATGTCACGGTTGCGTTGAAATCCAAAGGATTTCCAATCGAATATCCTTTTCCGCTTGTTTTCTTTGAACCGGCCTCTTGTCTTATGTCTATTTGTTCCGGGATTGGATCCTCCGTATAAGGTGGTGGTTGTGTACTGCCTTTAACCACAGCTAGAAAGCTATTATAACCAGGGTGCCGTGACGCTGAGATTTTATCCCCGTCGTGTTTCGCCAAATATATTTATGATGCCCAAGTGTCTCTGGTTTTTATAAAACTTTCAAACCCGTCGTTTAATAAATTCTCTCTTTTACCCTTTGGAAAATTTTCTCTAGTAAAATCAGCTAATTCGGAATCCGTACCGAGTTCTCCAATTCTATTTAACGTTGCGACTGTAAATATATTTTCAGGTGAATAATCTTTTCTTGCTGATGCATCTTGTTGTTATTCTTCGCGTTCTTCAATTTCGCCCGGTCGATATACTTGTGGGTGGGGTGCAGAATCATCAACATCAAGTAATCGTTCATACTCGTGTTGGGTTTTTATATCACTGGATAGCTGTTGTATCCCTGCGTGTGTTTGTTCGGTCTCTGCTGCTATATTTTCAAGCGTATCAAGCAGCGGCGCCATCGTTGCTCGTTCTTTTTCAGGAATATCTCCGTATATCGCTGCTTCAGTTAACTTTTTTACATCTTTGGTCGCACTTGTTATCGGAGTAAACAGTTGTTCACTTGACACAGAAAAGTCAGTTTGCGCTTGTTGTCGTTGTTGAAGTTTTTCGCGAAGTTTGTCTCGAACCGGTAAAAACTTTTTAATTGCTGCTAGCCGCTCTCGGGCTAATTTAGTTGTAAGCGATTCACCTATCATATATTGTTCGTGAACTGAGTTTTCAAATTTGAAACTATCACAATTAAAAGCTGAGTTATTAAATAATGTACCATCAAGCTAACGTATCCATCTCCGACAGGGTTAAACTGTACGACGCTATCCGCGAGTGTTTCAGAAATAACATCGCTGGGGGTTTCAGAATTGTAATATCTGAGAACGGCGATGAACGATTTGTGTTAACGACGCGGCAACAACAACAACTACGTGAAAATGGAGGCGTCGCGGTGATTACTTGCTACCACAACCAGATCATCCAGTACGCACATAACTGCATGAGCAAGCCCAAACTGCTGAGTATTCTTTCAGGAGAAAATCCTATGTGACAAGTGTTACAAAAAACGCTAGTTTTTTTTTTACTGAAAGTTTATTTTTTATAGTAACGCTCACGTGGTTAGGATACTGGTTTTTCTTCGTTTAACATTTTTCGAAGATCACGAACCTTAGAACTAATTTCAGTTCGTTTTTGATACTCTTGGCGGAGCTTTAGACGTATTGCTTCAACGGTGCTAAATAGCGTTATAAATACATTAATGTCGTTACCGTACAAACAAGCATTGATGGACTTTTGAATTCCTTTCACGAGCTTGTTCATCTTAGGTAAAACATAACGACCCTTACTAGACTGATACTCAATTTCTTCATATCCGAGGTAATCCTGTCGCAGTCGAGATCTTTAGATAATACTATCCCTCGATTTTTTAAATTTGAAATTTCAGCAATTATAGCATTTACATCTTTGATATCCATATTTTTATAGTATACTGTATCTCTAATTTTAAAAAAATAACACTCATTTGGCAATCTCGCTGGCGCCCTATGACGTCAGAGAGACCCAGAGGTTACTTTATTAACTTAATTAAGTATCCTTAAAGAATTTATTTCCCTTGAATCGTTTCAGATGTGTACGAATTTTATTTTATGGCCATTTTTCTTTGACAGAGCTAATTTAGTTATATTTTCTGCAACAAATCGTATTGAAGGACTACAAATATCGAAGTATCTACTGGATACTTTTATTGACTGAAATATTTTTTCTTCGTTGGTTTCTGTATCAAATGATTTAACATGTTTTGCCTTTTTTGCGTGTTTGCCGGTTCCACCTAATTTTGTCTTTTGACGCTGAGTAACAACTCGTAAGTTATCCAATTTGTTATTTTGAGGGAATCCATCAACGTGATCAATCACAAATCCGTCTTCGATTAATCCGTAAAATGCTTTATAGATTATTCTTTGATTAAGATATGTCTTCTTCCCGGCTGTAAACATCAAGTATCCCATATTATTTACTCATCCAACCGGTTTCTTTAGTCTGCAATTTCTAACAACACCATCACGGGATGCTCCATAATTAAGAAGCACTGGGTGAGGTCTGAAATCTTGGCTCATATGTATAATAATACTACTTGTCTAATATATTATTTGCTTTAATTATAAGTCTATCAATGTAGTGTTGAGAGGTTTTTATGACTTTGTCGATGACGGAGTCATCGGTAGGATCAATGACTGCATTTTTTATTCGTTTGTCATTGTAGCGTTTTAGTTCCCTGTATCGTTTGCCGCCACAACTGATACACAACTGCGATTTCCTCCTTACCCCCACCCCACATCGGAGGCACGGGAGGGGGCCAAAGGAACCGTTGCGAACGCTTTGTAAATGATACCCACAGAATTCGCTTTTGCATGTTTTGTTACACGGTTCTGTTGATCCAATCATTAGCCACTTGCAGTGATTCATTATACTATATTTTTCTATTTAAATACTTGTTTAAATTATATGAATGATGAATTCGAGAGATTATCAGCAATTAAGCGTTACAAAAACGTTAAATTTAATCTCGATAGAACCCTCAAAGATGTGCCAAAACAGGCAATAACGGATAGAGCTCTGATAAAAAAAATACGCGATTGTATTAATGAATTCAAACACGACGGTGCATCTCATAGCTGGTCAACATTTCTAATTGATGGCGTTGTTGATGCCACCATGAACAAAAGAAACGCAGCGTTGATGTTATCACAACTTGGCATCAAAAAGTATTTTTTCAGAGTGAAATTCATTATCCGTGTAGAATCAGGCGGTTGGATTATACGAGACGAATTTGAACCGGTTCTCAAAGACAAGAAAACAGTCGTTGTTAGCCGTGATTCTAAGCCGGGTCTGTTAACTGGAATTGACAAACCATACTATGAACGAGCATATCCTGAAACAGCAGTTGTGTATGGGATATATCCGTTAAATGAAAAACCCGATATAGGAAAACTAAAACCAACGAAACAGTCGTCGCTGAATTGTGTAGCAGCATGAATAACAGAACATTTTACAAATGCATCCCGAGGAAACAAACTTACCGATCTACGGCGTAGTAAAATAGCTCAATGTGAGTTAACGGTGAAAGACCACGGAGCAACTATTAGCGATATAGCAAAATTAGAAACGTCGCTGAGATTTCCAATAACCGTTACAACGATAACCGGATCAGTTTTATACGAATCAAAATATAAATCAAAGGGAGCTCCAATCAAAATTATTGATCATAACGAACACGCATGGACGTCCGCGGTCACAATATTTCCACGAAACAGAACAATAAAGTATATGCCCGACGAATTCTTACGAGAAGAATTCTCCAGGGATGGTTTTCTCGTTGAAGAGAAACTATTCGATGCTATTGCGCATTTGAGTAAATACGACCCCGTGTCGGTGTGGTTACTTCGCAGCACTGAAAACGACACGGATACCTTTGACCAATTTGTAAGACCAAACGGTGAATTATACCGCACTGAAGCATTTCACAACAAAATGAAGAAAACAGCTAGTGGGTTTTTAACGGCGTGTGGCGAAGCCAACAACAGTGGCGATGCCACCGATGAAATCATCAGCGATGATGAACAATTATTGACAAACTGTTTTACAATCCCGTCGGTTGTAGCTCATTTTGCGAGAATAAAAAACGCATGGAAACCAACACGCGTAGAATTCTTGCCAGACATTGAGGCTAGTTGTTTAGAATTTAATCATGGTGGTTTATGGAATAACAAATACGACCATGATAATATCATTTCAGTTGATATGGTTGCTTGTTATCCAGCGAGTTTTCTTGGTTATGGAGAGTGTACTGAGTATTTTAAACGATTTGGACACCCCGTACATGAAATGACTCGTGTTGCAATTAATGGTCCGCTGCCTGATTTTGATTTAATTGGATTCGCCCGTGTAGTATCATTTGAATTTTCAGCAGGACTTCATCGTTCTTGTTATATTTGGATTGGTAGACACATGTCTGAAAAGAAGTGGCTGCCAATAACGTTATTACGATTTATGATTGATACAAAAATGTTAATTTCGCTGACGGTCAGTGAAGCAATTATATCATATCGGAAACAAATCAATGTCTGGTTACCAACATCGTAACGTCTTGATAGTATAATTGACGAATCCAGAAAACATATTGATGCCGACGAAGAATATATCATTGAGTGGTCCAAACGGGTATTTAATCAACGAAACATCGAAGCAAAAGATCTCGGCAGAAGAATAATCAGAAAATTCACTCAGGGAGGAAACAAATGCGACTATAAACGATATTGTTCACGGCTGATTATGGATAACAACGAATATGACTTCGTAGTATCCAAAAACATATATGTGGATCGTAAAGATGCTTTTTTGTCCGATGGAACAAAATTGGGTAGGGTTGTTACTTATAGCGACGGTTACAGATCCCCGTGTACACATTTGAGGTCGTCGATGCTGGGTTATTCTTGTATTAATTTATTTTCAATGATAAATGGATTTCCTGACACTGCGGTTAGAGTTGCCGTTGATTCATTTTACATTAACAGCGAGTACAGTTGCGCAGTTGCTGAATTCACTAATTCGGATGAAAGCTGGGGATCATGGAGGATTAAAAAAGAAATGCTGCGTGAGTATTCTGAATCAGCAGACGTTGAAAGTAAAAGTAATTACTTACGCGGTGATAATTTATCAGAACGTTATAATGCTCCACCGATATCAGATCCAATTTGTAGATATAAAACAGTTTATTTAAACGGCTGTGGCGGGTCAGGAAAAACGACACGGGCGATTGAATTATATCGAGGTCGAGCAAATATGATTGTGCTGACACCGACCCATAGACTAGCGCGAGAGATAAAACAACGAAACGTGGACGCTTGCACATAGCATAGTTTTTTTCGATACAACGGCGACAAATGGACCCCTGAACGAATGGATGAAAAATTCATCCCTGCGGTTATTTTTTTGGATGAGATATGTACTGTTTCAGTAGATGTATTAAAAATGTTTCTTGATTGGTTGCTGCAAAAGAATACAGCGGTAATAATGTGTGGAGATCATGGCCAACCACCACCTTTTGTCGGCGCGGGTCCACATGATTGGTTAAAAGGGTTTGTTGACTATTATGAAGAAATCGATACTGACTATAGAGCACTTAATGAACAATTACGCGAGGTCAAGAAATTAACTGGATTACAACTGGATAGAATCCAATGTGAAATAATCAGAGAAATAATTTCTGAAACTCCCGTGGAGGAATTTTGGGAAGCATGGAGACCAAACGATTTTGTAGTGGCAAGTAGAAAGATTGTCAGAGACACACTTCAGAAAGAGTTGTTTAAGCTTCACAAAGAAAAATTCCCAACGCGCCCAGTGCCACTGTGTTATAAACTCTGTGATACACGGCGACAGAATATTGAAGTTGAAATTCCAGGACAAAACGAAAGACAAACACTAGTGTTAAATGATATTGTGCTGGTTGATATCAGTGTTGTCGAAGACGCATTGCGTGCTGATAAATCACCATGGACACTGGGTTATGTAACAACAATACATTCCTCGCAGGGATTAACCATCGCGGATACAATTGTTTGGATAGTCGATAATCGCATTGAGTGGTCAAATTTAGTCTATCTTGCAGTGTCCAGAGTACAGCGAATAAATCAACTTCGAAGAATTGTTTTCGATGATGACACCACAATGGATGATATTGATGTTAGCGTCATTAATAAAAAAAAACTCTGTGGTTACAAACAACAAGACAAAGGAAAAAACAACGAGAATTTGATATTGATGCTGAATTAATAATCGCGTTGAAGCAACAACAAAATAATCACTGCGCGAGTTGCAATTGTATAATTCGTTGGCAGTATTCGGATAAAGATCCTCGCCAATTTACCGTAGACAGAAAACATAACAGTCTCGGTCATGTCAGAAACAATGTGATGTTGACTTGTCTTGAGTGTAATAGACGCAACGGCGCTAGACCATGCGGTGGCAATTGAGTATCGTCAGGAATCACTTGTAACTGTTCACGTGTAAAACCCCGCTGAGGGGCAGTTGAATCCAATTTATAGATTGGAGGTCTACCAGTTGATCGTGTTATAGTAGATATGCTATGCGTAGTGACACTCCAAATAGGATCAGTAGCCCTTTTTTTACCACCTTCGAGTTCTCCTGGTTCATATAAATATCTCACGGTGACATTGCTGAGAATCGGCTGAGAAACGCTATCCCGCTGTGGTTGTGGTATATACTTTTTTTTATTGCGTTGTTAGGTTTCATATTGATTGCTCTGGTAATCTCGTTATTTAACGCTGAAACTACCCCTGGTAACCTTTTGACCCATTCACGGGATCGCTTTTCTTGGATGAATTCTTTTGCGTATTGATATCCAAATAACCGCTCAGCAAGAGTCCGATTAAATCGTACTACAATTGCCTGATCGCGATGTAGTGCAGTATGCCCCCGTCTGATGGTGACATTGTAATGTTACATCGCTGATAAAACAGCGCCTTGAAATTCCTTGCCAGGATCAACTTGTAACAGATTTGGCCAGCGTAGAGGGCCTCGTCGATAAATCTTTTCAAATGCAGAAGCAACTTCAGGTGATGATTTTGTTTTAGCGGTTCCGCTTGTTTGTATCGACTCGCAGCGTCAACTACGGTTAGCGCGTATTTGTAACCGTTATCATGTGGTAAAAACAATAAATCAGCTTGATGAACTTCATTGGGTCCGGTAACATCAAAATGTGAGAAATTGATTTGTTTAGGACGCGGTAGATAAATTTGCCATATAGCCTGTTTGGATAACCAATTAGCCGCAGTGGCCTTTTTCACTTTTGCGGCGTTGGCGAGTTTATTGATTGCAGCGTTACCCTTCCAGTATCCCCTCGGAGAATAATAAATAGATTCCATATTATTAATTACCAGCGCCCGTCATCAATTTGCCTTTCATAGCTGATTTTCCAACCACGAAGCCAATTTTTCTTTGAAAGATTTATCAGGAATAGCATTTAACGCATGAATTAATTTCACATCCACGAGATGCCTGTGTTGCAAATTGCTGCTTTTATAATATGCAACATCTTGAGCATGACACGCCTTATCAATAGCGTTTATCGGATACTCGCAGGGTCGGGGCTGATTTTGATCATCAAGTCTGATATCGAATCGTGTTACAGGGCCACAGTAGATATATCCTGGAAGGTGCTTTTCTCCGGGGTACTTTGCCCATGGGGTTCCAGGGAGCTTTGCCGATTTGGCTGCGATATCACCTCCTCGTTTTTTTTTTAAACATCTCCGGATATCATAGAAACAAATCTAAACTTTTTTATACCACATGTTGCACATCTACCAGTAAGTGCTGATCTGTTATTTCTAGTTGTAATCGTCGTCACATCATTTGTGCCAGTACGCGTTTTATACTTCACACAATATAGATCCATTATGTATGTATAGAGATATGAATATAATTGATTTTTCAGCGACTAAAACAAGAGAACCAGTTAAGCACCATGCAGCGCTACCAAACTCTATCCGCGCATTTATAATCGGGCCATCTGGATCCGGCAAGACGCAATTGATGCTCAATTTAATAATAAGATGGATGAAGTGGGATAAGTTGTATTTAGTTACTCCTAGCGTAGATGATCAACGATGCTATGAAGTGTTAAAGGATTTTAACGAGAATGCATCAGAAATTAAAGGTGAAAACGTCATTGATTTTATAACTGATATTGACGAGGCACCATTCGTGGATGACCTTGATGGGAACATTAACAATTTAGTCGTATACGACGATGTGATGTTAGACAATCAAAGAAACCCAGCTAGAATATTTTCCAGAGGCAGGCATAAAAACACCGACGTGATATATGTCACTCAACGCTACACTCAGATTCCAAAAGTGATCAGAGACAACTGTAATATTCTTGCTGTGTTTAACGGCGTTGATACACATCCGTTACGAAATATTTGGCAGACATGGTGTTCAGATATGGACTTCAATCAATTTAGAAATTTCTTTAGTAACGCTCAGTCAACCCCGCATGGATTTATAACAATAAATTTACATGATCCTCGAACACGATATCGTATCGGACTTGATCAAATATTCGGTTGAAATCGTAAAACCCATAGCAGCAGGGGGGAGTGGCGATGACATCACGACGAGACCGTATTTTGACTAAACGATGAAAACGGCCTGGGAGTATGATTTGCGAAAAACTTATGTTTCGAGCAAGTAATTCTTTTTTTTTGGTTGAAAAAGAAGGATTCGAATTAATTCTCTCGAGATGTTTGTTAGATTTAGAGCAAATGATGTCTGGAGCAAATGTCCGATTCGCCCCCCCCCCCCCCCCCGCCGCTAATATGAATTAAATTTGTCGTTATATGTAGTTCTTTATTTGGCGCTGAAGTAACGTCTGATTTCCATTCTGATTCTATTTTAAATTATTACTGACCTTTCCAAGTAGATTCTCAAATAATACCAATGTTTAATAGGTACATGGAGGGGTGATCTCATACAGACAAAATAATGACGGTACCAAACAGATTACTTAGAATGTTGCCAAAGAACGGTATATATATATATATATATATATATATATATATATATATATATATATATATATAGAGAGAGAGAGAGAGAGAGAGAGAAGAGGGAGAAGAGAGAGAGAGAGAGAGAGTGAGAGAGAGAGAGTGAGAGAGAGATGTGTGTGTGTCAATGTCTATATCCGTTTCATATTCCAGTGCTTTTGCTTATCTGAAATACTGAGATAAATAGGTTGACTTTTCCCTTTCTTGAATCGAGTTCAATTGATTGTGCAATATTCTTCTAAGTTTTATATCAATGGCAGTGTCTCTTGTTGTGAAAATTACTTAAGCTAAGACAGTCCTGCACACAATGCGCACGTAAAGCTTTGGGAAGTGAGTGCAAATGCGTTCATTAGTCAATCATGACTATTGTATGCTTTTGTTGAAGTTTATATTAGTGCTATTGTCTTTGCTATAAGTAGAAAGAGAACACTAATGACTTGATATGTATTCCCATATATCCGCTGTACGATATCTTCGAGGCTAGAGTCTTCTAAAATAACAAACTCATAGCGCAATTGTGCGGACTCTGATAAAGATGCTTCCATAAAGAGTAATCAGTGTTTGTTCTTATACAAGTTTAGTAAATTGGCTGTTTAAGCGAATATTGTGAAGACCCACGTTATGGCAGGAGAGACAAGTCATTTCACCATTAAATATACGAAAGTGTATTACATCATTCCCGGTGAAAGACCAATGCAAGCTTTTCACTGAGACAATACAGGACACTAAATACCAATTTTGAATCAGGAAAATATGCATATATATATATATATATATATATATATATATATATATATATATATATATATATATATATATATATATATAAGTTGTACCTTCCGTATCGACATCTGTCTGACCAGGCGCATTTATCTCATCGCCTTCGAGCATAGCGATTATTTGTTTCACTTTGGGTATAGTTGAAACATTTTCATCAGTTCCATCTTTGTTTTTGATCTGAATGAATAAAAACATATTTTTGAAGGGATAATCGGTTACTAATCTTTTTTTAAGACACTGTTCATAAATCATTGGTAACAACACATACGTAGCTAGTCTAAAGCTTACATATGAATCCACGGTCATTTTGTAATATATGGAACAAAGAGTTTTTTTAACTGCGGATGAATAATATATCTTACTAAACGTGAAACGAAAAACACTGAACGTATAACAAGGAAAAATCATTTCTTCGACTCTAAAATTAAATATTTTCTCTGCGGATGTGCAAAACGTATTGTTCAATATCATTGTAATATATATACGGATGATGCCAATTTTTTGACAAGTATTTCCCTGGGGATGGGTATACATCATGAAGTAAGCTAGTATAGCTTGTATTTTATTTACTTCCAACATGCTTCAGTACTGATCAGCAATAATTTGTGCGTCTACACTACCCCCTTGTAAACTTGTAGATTTTCAAACAACATTTTAGTATGTTCAAAGGAAAATATGTATTGTCCCAAGCAAGCGATTCACACCGATCAGTATTATCAAATGTTTTGAAACTTTACAAGTTTGGAGAGTTTGAGAACATGGATGCAGAAGAAACTGTCCCATGTACTCAAAGTTGCTTCAAACCTACTAAAAAGAAACACACTCGCGGACTTCCTCCAAACAAATAAAAAACAACACAAATTTCCTCCGCGAATGGTCTAACCTAGCTCTAGAATCTCCAGTGCAACTTTATAATGAATAACACCGTCATACAAAGGAACTGTCGAGGACTTCAAGCTAACTACAATGATATTCTTCTGCGTTTAAATGAACACGATTCTGCAGTACTATGTTTACAGGAAACACTCCTGAAAGGGAGACATAAAATTGCATTGAAAAACTGTTTCCCTTCTTAACTAGTAATATCAAATTGCTGACAGGGCCTCAGGTAGAGTCTCTGTAGTGGTGAACAATAGAGCCCTCACATATTCATTGCTTTAAATACAAATTTACAAGCCATGCTGTAAGCGTCACTCTACATCGAGTCATTACCTTTTGCTCTATTTACTATTTTGGACTAAGAATGGAAGGTCGTTGATGACCTTCACAGCAGTGATCACTTTCCAATCACTCTTGAAAATAACTCTAAATTTCATGACGCAATTCCACAATGGAATATATAGAAAGCCGGCTGGCCTACCTTTGAAACATTGTAAATCTAGACCAAATGATTATACAGTTTTCAACGCTGTTAATCCCACACAGTATTGCTAATTGCGACTGCAGAAGAATTTATTTCAAAGTCTTCACCGTAGAGAACAAACCCCTAAAATCCTTGGGTAACCAGACAATGCCAAGAATCCATTAGACAACTCCGAGAAGCATGCAAACAATTAAACAATCGTGCAACACCCGAAAATGTACACACATGTCGACGCAAAAACACAGAATGTAAACGTGCATCATGGAAGAAATATATTTCTTCTTTAACCTATCCTTCCTCAATTAAACACGTTTGGGATACCATTCAAAAAATAAATGGAAAAAGAAAAAACAGTTCTCTCCGACACCTGAAAACAACTAATGACAGTTCGAAAGGTAACATAGCAAATAATCTTGCAGTTTCTCCAATGCTCATCATCTAATTATTCAAAGCCTTCCGAAGATTAAAAGCACAAAAAGACAAGTTACATTTAAAATTCATATCCAGCAACTCTGAAAGCTAAAACAAGCTGTTTTCACGATTGAAACTTAAGGAAGCTATAGATAAGGCCGATGACACATCCGCTGGGCCTGATGAAGTACATTACCAGTTCATGAAACACCTCCCAGAATCATCACTAACATTTCTTCTGAAAATCTTTAATGATTTAAGGAGTGTTGGTATTGTACCTAAGAGATGTAAATAAGCAAATGTAATACCAATTCCCAAATCAAAGATCCTAACAGCTCTCGGTCCTTTGCACTGACATATGTGTGTGCAAAACAATGGAACGAACGATTAATTCTCTACTTTTATGGTATTTCGAAAGTAACAATTTAATATATCATTTCCAAAGGGGCTTCTTTTCTGGTCGTATTATGATATGGTTCAACTGGAAACATCTATTCGCGATGCATTTATCAAGAAGGAACATTCAGTAGCAGTTTCCGTTGATTTAGAAAGGCCTATGACACAACATGAAAGTACGGGATACTAAATGACCTGCATGATTTCGGTCTAAAAGGCCGTCTGGCCACATTCATCTCTAATTTTCTTTCCGACAGAGAATTCAAAGAACCAGTGGGCTCTACCCTCTCCGATAGGCACCAGCAAGAGACAAGTGTGCCCCAGGGCAGTATTTTATCTGTGACGACATTTAATATCAAAATCATTAGCATCACCAAGTGTTTAGCTCCCAGTGTGGATTGTTCATTATATGTTGACGATTTTTTCATATGTTATCGATCAAAGAACATGCATACATTTGATAAGCACCTCCAATGCATACCTATGAAAGGCACCTCCAACAAAATATCAACAAGATTAAACATTGGGCCAGTACTAACGGTTTCACATTTTCAAAATCGAAAACAGTATGCATGCATTTCTGTCAGTTGCGAAGACATCATGATGACCCTAAACTCACTGTGGTCGGAACACTTATTTCCGTTGTTTAGGAAGCACAGTTTTTTAATATTATCTTCGACAGAAAACTTACTTTTTTCCACACATCAAGTATTTGAAAGCTAAATGCTTACAAGCTTTAGATATACTTAAAGTAGTTGCGGACACTGTCTTGGGTGCTGATAAAAAAAATTCATCCTTAATTTGTACAGAACATACATACGCTCCAAACTAGACTATGGATGCGTTGTTTGTGGTTCAGCTAGGAAGTCATATTTTAAATTGCTTGACCCAAATCATCACCAGGGAACAGGACTCGCTATGGGAGCTTTTAAGACATCTCCATCTGAAAGCCTTCTCGCGGAACCGAATCAGTCACCTTCATCAGATCTCAGAGAAATGCTTTCTGCACAGTACTCTCTCAAATTAAGATCAAACTCTCCGAACCTTCATTTTTTGTCTGTTTTTCAAGCCAAATAAAATTTTTTGTATAAAAACAATCCAAATGCCAGACCTTCATTTGGTATCAGAATATCATCCAGCTTTAACATTATCAAAATTAATCTCTGCACATTTGAGAAAGCGTTTTTTCTCGATGACACCGCCTTAGATCCTAATGCAACCCAAAGTGGTTTTTACGTTACACGATGGGATAAATCTGAGACAAACCCTGCCATCTTCCAGAACTATTATCATGAACTCCTCAATGAATACAGAAACACTTAAATTTATATTGATTGATCAAAGGTTGAGTAAAAGACTTATGCAGACTTCGTTAGTTGCAAAACACATAACAAAAGTTCATTTGCCTAACGATGCGTCCATTTTCAGCGGAAATCAGAGCAATAGACCTTGCTCTGAAATGTATTGAGAATAAATCTATTTCAAATAGCATTATCTTATATGACTCAATATCAATGCTTCAGTCAATACACAATAGAAAACTGAAAAACCCATTATTACCCAATATTCTCGTCAAATATGCCGGGTTTATTACCTCGTACAATATAGTATACCGTTGGTTACCTGGCCATATTAGTATTAAAGGTAATGAAGAAGCAGACCGCGCTGGTAAAATCGCTCTATCCATAGAACCATTGGATTTTAAATTATGTTTACTGATGGTAAACCTCGTATCCGAAAGTACCTACGCCAGAAGTGGCAGGCATCATGGAATGATGCAATTAATAACAATCTTCATGCCATCAAACCAATCTTGGGGGAATTAACTCCTTCCTACAGAATTACCCGTAGGGAGGAGGTTGTCATTGGAAGAAGCAGAATTGGTCTTTCATACATAATCAACTACCACATACTAAAAGGTGTATATCCACCAGAGTGCGTTTCTTGCAATGAACCATTCACTGTGACACACTTTATGACCGAGTGTTCCAACCTGCAACCTACGCGTGATAAGTACTTTAATATAAAAGTACTTGACATGAAAAAACTTTAAGATACTATACATATCACTTGAAATTTAGATTTCCTGAAGGAAGTAAATCTATTTTTGAAACTATAACTTGTATGCCATTGCCTAGAGCATTTTTATCTAATGCAAATACCCCTCTTATTGTCAACATCATTTCAACTGTACTCATCAACATCCACCATTCATATCTTCTATTGATAGGGAAGCTTCATACTTAATGCTGATAACATCTTACCATTTTATGTTGAACTATTTGATATTTTATATCGCGGGTCGATATTAAACCTCTTAGTTTTATTAGACGTGTATAACTACAACGGATTGTGTGGCGTTGAATAGCCAAGATGTGCTGGTGGGCCGTTAAAAAAACAATCATTCAATCATACAATTATTCTGCAACGTGTTATAAATTATTCCAGAAAATTATTAACGACTCTATCTACACGTCATCACATTTTTATGCGACCATTTCATTTCCGGTATTAAAACTTATAAGGGAATGTTTATTCGTTTAGGACTTTCATAAAGACTAATTTGGAGTCATATCAATATATTGCAAGTTCCTCTCCTATTTGTTATTTATTAATTGAACAATTAAATTGTTAGTGAAGTTCTAAAAACTAAGATGGTTTCGCTAACTTTCTGTTATCAAATATTTTTACAATAAAGTCGTAACGCAACCAATAAAATTCAGAATATATGAAAGTATTTGAATCATTGTCGATCTTGTCTGTGATATTGATATAGTACTGATAGGATAAATTCATGTCCACTGGGGTTTATGTCCATTTTGGATCAGACATATAACATATAGAAATATGATTCATTAAGATTCAATAAAACATATGATGCTTGAATATTTCTTTTTGTTTACAACCATTAGAAATATGTTACAAACCCATATTTTAAGTTTGATCATGCTGTAACACGAGATATGGTTTCCAGTGTGGGAACGAACTCAGAAGTAAGATTACCGATTAGCATTGTTGATCTAACTCGTACGGAAGATATAGGACGGGATTTTAATGATGCGTACATAAATTGGATAAAATAATAAAAGTAACCTGCAGACCGTTTTTAAGTCCCTCAATGCCAAATTACGGACTACATACTATAACTCACGCCGATTTAGAGTTAGGAGAGATACTAATGTCCAAAATAAAGAGTGCATAGATGAAGGATCATAAGAATATATCCATTTTTATTTTACTGAGGTTGCTCTGTTTATATGAAATGAATTAGCATTAAAAGTGTAGTGAACGTATCTAAAATCTAACTTTAAGAGTTACAAAAATAGATACCTGGACATTTATTTATTTGTCAATAGTGTTATCAGACAAACATTCCCAGTAACTCGAATGTTGAATACAATATGTTACAGCCGATGATAAATATGCAACGCAATATAGTCATTTCTTATTTTATTCTAGTATACATCACTAGATAATGGTAAATTCCATGATGTAAATATTAGATAGATAGATAGATAGATAGATAGATAGATAGATAGATAGATAGATAGATAGATAGATAGATAGATAGATAGATAGATAGATAATCCAAGTATCATTTCAGGAGGAGGATTTGTAATTTGCAGACGGACCAACTGACAGTAGGTATCACAAAATTCCCGTTGATACACGAGTTTACAAAAATTGCTTTATAAATGAATGATAGTTTAACTGCAGTTTAAAATATATGTTTTTAAAGTGTGTAAGAGCGAATACTGTCGTAATAGGTTAGAGTGATTGCTATTTTATCCTGATTTGTTTATATAGTGCAGGTATGTTAATATGACTGTCCCACAGTGGAACAGTAAGCATTGGAGGGCGTATCATCACCAGCCTCCTCTTTGCAAACGACATTGATGGGCTGGCAGGCAGTGAAGATGAGCTTGCCACCTTAATGAAGAACCTATATCAAACATCTTCCAGATTTGACATGAAGATAAGTGCCGAGATAACAAAGCTGATGACAAACAGTGGCAAACAAATCTAAACCAAGATTAATGTCAGGGGACAGAAACTGGAAACAGTGCTCCAATTCAAATATATTGGTTCCATAATCACGGAAGAGGATCAAGAGCAGAAATATTGTCACGAGCAGCACAAGGAACGGGAGCTATGTCAAAGTTTAGACCCATATGAACAGACAAGAACATCTGTCATCTCAATCGTTCTGTATTCATGTGAGGCCTGGCAGCAGAATTACAACGAAGAATTCAGGCACTTGAAATGAGATGCTACAGAAACATCCTTGGCATCTCTTACATGGACCACATCACAAATGAAGAAGTACGCGACACCATCAGGCACAAAGTAGGCCATTATGAAGACCTCCTCACCATTGTCAAAAAGAGAAATCTGAAATGGTATGACCATGTCACTAGAGCCAACAGTCTATCCACAACAGTACTGCAGGGTAGTGTCCAAGGTGGTAGATGGAGATGCAGACAGCGAAACAAGTGGAGTGACATCACAGAATGGATCAGGACAAGTTTTTGCAGAGATACAGGCATTGGCACATGATCGAGTCAAGTGGAGGGAACTGGTAAGATTTTCAGCAGCACAGTGCCTCAACGACTACACTAGGTCAAGAGACTAATAATGAAATGATGTTGATGATGCTAATATATTACTTGCAAATCCTACTCTCTAAGAGAATGGGTAGATTAATACGATAATCAGCAGATTACATAGTACGAAACATAATCTGAATCATATAACCAGCATGCACTTTTCACAAGGTATATTGTCACGATTGAATTTTTTATTTTCATGCTTCAATCGATATAACTTAACTACGAAAATGGTATCAACCTATGCAACTGTCAAACGTTGGTCGGTATTGACGAAACATTAAATAATACGTGTAAACTAGTCATGTAACGTTACAACACACCTTGATTTTTGTTGGCGTACCATCTATCTCTGGATGTATAGACGTCTCGTTTGTGCTATCTTTGTCTGGACCACTTTCAGATGATTTGAGAAAGCTATCTTCAATAGAGCACCTTCGTGTTGAAAGAATCCTTCTTTTACCGAGTGGTTTACCTTCAGAAAATAAGAAAAGAAAAGTAGCGTTAAATCGTGATACTAATGTGTCCTGCTTCTTAAATGATGTGATCAAAATGTGTGCTTAAAGTGCAATCAAGTGCCAGCCATCATCACAAATCTTAAAGCTCCCACGCACACGTAGCATTTTTAAGGATGAATGGAAACAAGTGAGGCATAAATTAATATTGATATCTACATTTTATTCCATAAGTGCTATTTAAAAGGGGAACATATAACAATGTTTCAGAAACAATGGCCATAGCGTGACTAAACTTATGATGATATAAAGTTCTCACCCAGTGTTTACTCATCTGCTCTATAAATAGTAACATTGACAGAACTGAGACTGAGTAGATAACTGCAAACAGTGCATTGCTATGTCTGGTCTAAAATCAAAGCAGATACTATCTGTTAGAATATCTGTGCAACAGATTTTTGTAATATAGCATATAATTGTACATATTAAATATACTCTTTAATGTGAATTAAATCTGTCGTTATATGTAGTTCTTTATTTGGCGCTGAAGTAACGTCTGCTTTCCATGTCTAAGGTGATCAAATAATTTCGACCTGACAAACATTCTATTTTAATTTGCTGCAAACGTTTCCAAGTAGATTCCCGAATAATACCAATGTTTAAAAGCTACATAGAGGGGATCTCACAGACAGAAAATATAATGACGATACCATACAGATTACTTAGAAATGTTGCCAAAGAGAGAGAGAGAGAGAGAGAGAGAGAGAGAGAGAGAGAGAGAGAGAGAGAGAGAGAGAGAGAGGTGTGTGTGTCTAAGTCTATATCCGTTTCATATTCCAGTGCTTTTGTTTTTTGTAAATACTGAGAAATCTTTTGACTTTTCCCTTTCTTTAATCGACTTCATTTGACTATCTTGATTGTGCATCATTCTTCTAAGTTTTATATCAATGGCAGTGTCTCATGTTGTGAAAATTACTTATCCTAAGACATTTCTGCACACAATGCGCACGTTAAGATTGAGGAAGTGAGTTCAAATGCGTTCATTAGTCAATCATGACTATTGTATGCTTTTGTTGACGTTTATATTAGTGTTATTGTATTTGCTATAAGTAGAAAGAGAACACTAATAATCTGATATGTATTCCCATATATCCGCTGTACGATATCTTCGAGGCTAGAGTCTTCTAAAATAACAAACTTATAGCGCAATTGTGAGGAATGAGATAAAAATGCTTCCATAAAGAGTAATCTGTGTTTGTTCTTATACAAGTTTAGTAAATTAGCTGTTTAAGTTAATATTGTGAAGACCCACGTTATGGCAGGAGAGACAAGTCATTTCATCTTTAAATATACGAAACTGTATTACATCATTTCCGGTGGAAGACCAAGTCACGCTTTTCACTTAGACAATACAGGACACTAAATACCAATTTTGAATGAGGAAAATATGCATATATATATAACCTTGTACCTTCCGTATCGACATCTGTCTGACCAGGCGCATTTATCTCATCGCCATCGAACATAGCGATTAATTCTTTCACTTTGGGTATAGTTGAAACATTTTCATCAGTTCCATCTTTGTTTTGCATCTGAATAAACGAAAGCATATTTTTGAAGGGATAATCGATTACTAATCTTATTTTAAGACACTGTTCATAAATCATTGGTAACAACACATACGTAGCTAATCTAAAGCTTAATATGAATCTACCGTCATTTTGTAATAGATGGAACAAAGTTTTGTTTTTACTGCGGATGAATAATATATCTTACTAAACGTGAAACGAAAAACACTGAACTTATAACACGGAAAAATCATTTCTTCGACTCTAAAATTAAGTATTTTCTCTGCGGATGTGTAAAACGTGTTGTTCAGGATCATTGTAATATATATATATATATATATATATATATATATATATATATATATATATATATATATATATATATATATATATATATATTGCCATTTCACTGCATTCACTTCGACAGAGGCTGACAATACCACAAATCCATTTGCTGTGATCTTCCAATATGCATTATATTTGCTCCTTACGTTGTCAATGTGAACATAAAACATAAAAGCTCATGTCATGTTATAGCTCTGTTTGGTCATTTAAAAATTTTAATAGTAACATTCTGCATCAATATTTTGAATGCTTTGATTCATACCATACAAAAGTTAATATTTTAAGGTAATTGCATCAATTGAAGGTGATTAAGTTCTTCCTTATCGTATTCGATCGTGTTTGAAGGTGTTTTATAAATTATCCATAGCATGAAGTCAGGCAATACTTTTTGAGTGACTCTCCAATGACGACAAAACGAAAACTGACAGAAATATATTGGCTTTAATACGCCATCGATTAACCTTTATAAGTAAGTTTCATGGTCCCATCCTATATATATATATATATATATATATATATATATATATATATATACTCCTACGTTTCCAATTAAATGTAACCAATATGCCTTGTGAACGTTCTATTACTCCCATTGTCGTAGATATAATTGGTCAACTGTACATTAAAAAAAACATAAATTTGCATATTACTCGGATTGCACCTTAGTTTTATGAGAACATACTTTTCTGCCTAGTAGATATCTTAACGTCCATAAAACGTGTAAGAATTTCTAAACATAATATATTCATTCAGTTTGTATTTCATTTTACTTGCAATATTGCGATAAAGCTTTAAAATCATATTGGGAATTATCTCTGCAGGTGAAGAAGACACAAAGTTTAGAAGAAAATGAAATCATCTTTATCACCATGATTGCATTGTTTGATACGTTTGGGATATGTTACAGTATGTGTTTATTACCAATGATCGCATTGTTTCGTACATATTGCATACGATGCATTATATGTTTAGTACCAAACATACATATATAAATAAAAAACTTACATAAAAGCATACATAGATATATACATATTACATGCATGTATGCTTGCATTCATACATACATACGTACGTACATACATACATACATACATACATACATGCATACATACATACATACATACATACATACATACATACATACATACAATACTAAAACAGATGCGTGTGGTTAGAATTCTTTTTTCTTCAATGTATTTGCCTTCTTATACATTTATTTATCTATGTATTAGTATATATTACAAGTGTATCATATGGGAACCTTTCTAGAAATGTATATTTAGTAATGTTTCGTAATGTAAAAATGTATCCAGCAGAACCCCAAAATTGCCATGAAAGTTCTGATTATGTAGCAGTAAATTACCATAGTGATGACTATTATTTCTTTGGTCCACTATTTGAACACGTCCGATCAACAATTATCCCCCAACGACCCACGTTGTGATGTGAACCTGCAAGAAAGGAAAATTAAATGCATAAGAAACCGTCATTATAATAAAATGAGAATGGTAATATTAAATATGTCCATACTTTTAATATTACTTTGCAAGAATGTGGTCACAATGGGAAAAATACATCACTATACCAGATCGTAATTTGTGTACAACAGAGACTTCAGGGGAATAGAGTATCAAGGAAAAAGCAAATATGTAAAATATGACCAGTGACTCCACCTGCATCCACATTAATTTATAATTTTAGAAATTCACTTGCAAGTACTCTTACACAAACAAGTCAGTGTAAACAAAGGCGGCCAAGCAAACGTTAATCATTTGTAAACAAAGATAAACGTCCTACAATTGCATTATGCACCTATAGCCACCCTAACTTACCTTTTCGGAGGTGTAGACTGGATGAACCGATAAGTACTATGGCCAATTAGTCCGTCGCTTGGAAGTTAACTCCGGATGGGCTTTCGGCCTGACTTCGGTTACATTCAAGTTAGGTCAGCATCACATTAACACTTGGCTGGCTGAGACTACGATTTAGTTGTGTATACGATAAATTATCCTGGGGTCATTGGGTAAATACTGGTACACGAATATTGTGTTACAACACGCACATTAATTGATTTGTCATTGTTTCAACTAAATGACGATTTCAGAATCAAGGTCCAACTCGCGTTCTGGCTTTTTTTATTTCGCTGAAAAACAGCAAATTTTGTGTCAGTATAAAAGGCTGCATTACAGGTAACCTGAACGTAATTATCTGAATCTGCCCCCTTGCGGATATCTATGACAATCCCTCATGGTTGAGACATTTTTAAAACCATTTGATACTGAAAAAGTAAACCACTTTTCACAGTTAGAAGACATCATCAACTATCCTTGTACCACCGTCCGATATTATTAGACACTGTGATGAATGAATGTTTATTACGTATCCCAGAGATACATTGTGATTTGCAATCACTCAGTGGCACCGATAGCGCTTTCGGAACAACATCTATAGCGACGGCAACGACGTCATTGTAGAATTGTAAATGATGTTAGTATTTTGGGAGCTAGGACACCAAGATCATCAACATTAAATTCATTAGTCACATAAATCACATTGACGACTGAGGTCACAGGGTCACACACTCTTAGTATGGGTTGTTAAATTGCCTAGAGTGTCTATCAAACACGACAACACTCTAGCTACGTTGTGACCACCGTACAGAGCACGCTTTAGCAACGGAAATAAAAGTGATGACAGTGTCTCCACCGAAGCTAACGATAACGATAACGTTTTTTCTTAATAAAGTATTTTTTTTGCGTAGATTGACTAATATTGGACGTTCAATGTACCATCAAGGAAAATATCTTGCCTCTAAGCTTTGACTACGCATGCGTTGCATTATCGGTATTGTTGTTAATGTCAGTTATCTCATGTTCAATGCTTGGAAAAGTATTACTTCATTCAATGTATTTACGAGTGCTTTAACGGCACGATCAACGGTGTTACTGTTGTTGACCACATTGTTGGTGACTTCATGATCTTTCAGTAAATGTTCAGGCTAATAATAAGAGCACCAATTGTTCGAAAAGATGGAACATGATGGAGGCGGTATCCACTTTTAGAACTGTACATACCCAGACAGGTGAAATGCGATATATCAGTCAATATATGAAGATGGAGGATATTTTAATAGTCAAACAAATTCCATACATCTTGTCACGGATGCATTAACCAACTCAACGTTATCAAGCAGTATAATTGGAGAATAAAACTGTAATATCTAATGCAGAACGATATCATCCAATCGGGTATCGCTAGTCATATAGAGATTCACCGCGAGGACCATAAACTGAGTTGCAAGCCATACGTGACAATAGTGTACAACATTTTCTTGTATGTAATAATTACTAATGAGGTTGAACATAACAATTACATAGTTAACCAATGACCGCTAGACTGCGAACGGTCCAACTATCCATAGGTAGAAATACAATTCGTACTACTGGCTAAATTTAATATTCAGTAAAATGGTTTAATTTCACATAATGTACTGAATGGTGTATGAAGGGAGACAACTCCGCTGGGATGAAATTCACTGTTTAAACAGTACCTCATACATATCTCTAAGCCACGCCCCGGATTCCAAGAAATCGTTGAGAAAGAAGCGTTACGTGTTCTAAATTTGTCTGTTACACCGTGATACAAAATTAGGATACGTGTTCCTCAATGATTGCGCATTGTTAAGCACTTTATGACCTGCATCCTACGTGTGATAAGTACTATAAAGTACATGACATGAAGGAGCATTTATATACTATACACATCATTTGCATCTGAGATTTCCTGAAGGAAGTAAATCTCTATTTTAAACTATACTTATATTCCATCCCGATGATTGGTAAGCTTCATATTTTACTGTTACCAACATCTTACCATTTTGCTTTGAACTATTTGGTTTCTTATATTGCTGGTCTATATTAAACCTTTTAGTATCTTGAAACATGTAGAAATACAACCTATTGTAAGGCGCTAAATAGCCTAAAAATGCTGGTGCGCCGTTAAAAATCAATCAATCAGTCAATAAATGCTTGTACTTTGCACATCCTTGTAACCATCTATTCTGTTGAATAATTCCCAGAAAGAAACTAGTGTTTGGCCATGAGGGAATTTCGAGTGTGGTTCTCATCAGTATAGCTAACGGGCTATTTCATGTCCACACCGCAGACTACAGATTTCAAATTGCTAGCGTAGAAATTACACTGACATAATATTTTCTATATAATTGATGAGATGACTGAACAGATATCAGATGTTGGGAGTACAATTTGAAATCCAGCCTGCTATAAATACTGATCGGTGTTAATTGCTTGACTGAGCAATACACATTTTGTTTTGAACATACTAAAATGTTGTTTTTAAATCTAGGAGTTTACAAGGGGGTAGTGTTCACGCACAAATTAATGCTGATCAGTATTGAAGCATGTTGGAGGTAAATAAAATACAAGCTATACTAGCTTACGGCAAGATGTATGCCCAACCCTAGGGAAATACTTGTCAAAAAGTTGGCATCATCAGAGTCTACTTCTTTTTTGTTGTGCTAACACATTAGAGCGTGTTACATTCAATCATGTATATTAAAGAACACGATTTGTATAGCGAATTATCATAATGAGAATATAATTTCTGGATTGGGTGATATCACCATGTACGTAAAATTTACTGACCAACTTAAACGTAAGATACACACTTCAATTGGAGATCCAGATCCATCAAATTAGTCCAGGGGTTACGATGATACACACATTCAGCGATTCGTTCCACTAGCAACAGTGATCTGAAAAAATTACTGTTGGAGTTGTAGGGTGAATATCAAACAAAACGATTGTATAAGAGTGTTGACGTTCGGAATTTTCACAGTGGGATTAGACGCATCGTGATAAATCTCGTTCATTTCTGAGAATGCGATATCGGATAGCATTCCTTCTTTGAAACCTGTTCATAGCAGCAATGATAGTCGCTCATGAACGTGTGACGTCGTTGATATCTCTTCTGTATGTTCATCTAATTTCTCATGTTTTGGCTAGGATATTAAGAATACATGCGACCCAAGCGAACACAGCAACGCTGGCTCAAATCACTAGCGATATCAGATATGTCGCCGATAATGTCCCAAATACCATCCTTGTATTAGCAACTGGGGCCGATGACATATAGAAAGTCGATAACCGTGAATCGCCTGCGTTGTTTTGTTTCTGCACCCGTATGCCTGTTGATAATAGTTACACAGCGGATTGCCACGATCTCGCTTATTTTATCAGTACGCGTTTACAACTTCCTGAAAATTCATAGAATCATGCTAAATCCAATCGCGGTTATTCACAAGATGGAAAGTATTCAATTCTTGGTTTGTGTCTAATGGATCCTGACCCGAAAAATACATTCGATGATGGATGCTACTTTTTGACCAAGAGTAGCCTGATTTTCTGCGAAGACGTTGACGTTTGGAGTGCTCCTTATACGAGTATACCCTACGCAATTAATTAAAGTGTTGTGACTACAAATTCGCTAATAATATGTAACTGCGGTCAGGGTTCCTTAGTATTTTGATTGAACACCTCTTACACATCATGAATGGTAACCTCAGGCCTTGCAAGATACATGTTAATGGCCTGATTGTTGCAGGCCTTAAATGTTCAATCGCAAACAATTATATCATCCAGGTATTTCAGGCATGTTGTACATAGTAAAGCTGCCACAATAGTCTCCATCAGTCTCTCAAAGGTGGATCCTGAATATCATAATCTAAAAGATATTACGCGAAAGCAATACAGCTGATTTGATGTTACGAATGCACTTTTTTGATCATCCTGCTCTTCTATTTCTATTTCTGCTAGCCAATATCCACTTGGTAAATCAAAAGGCAGAAAACAATGATACACGTCGATCCAATGAATTGGTTATACATAGTAGGAGATACGAGTCCTGACCTAGGAATTCAGTGACTGATCCATATTACAATAAGTTTGGGATAGCCCAAGGGCTAGATCACTACTCTTTAATGCCTTGACTCAATATATTTTCACATGGTTTCAAGGCTCATCTCTAGCATGAATAATAATTCTAAGTAGCGTTTTTTTGTACGGGAGTCTTCCGTCGTAATAATTTTGTGATAAGCTCATATTTATTCAAACCTACGTGGATATATTGCGATTTAGAAAATCGAAACCAGAATATTCGGAGAAATTAGAAAACATCCTTCCACTGGATAGATCTCAGACCATCATTTCTTTTCTTGTAATAACTTTTTTCGGATGTTCAGGCCTATGGATGGCTACCTCGCAGCCAGTACATCTACAGAACAATTATCATTATCATCGTCATCCACTAATATGTATTATTAACACCATTAACACCAGACGTTATTTATTTTATTTAAATCGGTCCTCTGCTTGCACAGTACGTATTTGTTTTAATTTACTATTAAAGCTCCTGTCGTGATTTGTTATATTATATTAACGCTTTTGTATTCGATTGCATTGTTGTTGTATCCAGTATCTGACTTCGTTATGGTTCATATATTTCTTCCCAAATAATGTCTTTGAACCTCATCTTTATTAGAAAAAGCTCTTACTCGACACTAATTTGTATTGATTCATAAAGTTGACAGACGCACCTGCTATATTCCTACCCTAATTTTTATGTCAGTTAAGTAATCGATAAAAATTGCTCCGTTAACATTATTTAAATTTGGAATATGTTGGTGCAACGATGTGGAGTACCGATTGTACCAATTATGGGAATGTATAATGTTTTATCATAAAGTGTATTAGTTGTACTTGTAAAATAGTTCGACTTGTTTAGCACAAAACCTTATCCAGCGAGTCCATGTGCTGGTTGTAATCCGGGATTCCCAGTAGCTGTAGAGCCTGACCTACAAGAATCACTGCCTGTTAAAGACCCTTCACATCTTGAGCCCATTAGTTGATCTCATAACATGTATTAAAATGCATTTGAAAGTCCATCTGTGGTGTGGTACCGTCGTACATTCAAGGTGTTACAGGTGGAGGTTTCAGTTTATCTTGTTCCAAAATGTTAGATCATCTTCGGAGAGATTGCTTTCATTCATGATGTCTGAATGTTGTACCCTGATGTTCTAGGTTTCCTTTCATACCATGTTCAATTCCGAGACACCTTACACTGTTTTCTTTCTCTCTACACTTTTTGCCTTTCTTGATTAATTATTTGTTATAGAACCATCATTTATGATATGGTCCTTTATTCCTTACGATTCTCCAAGATCCTTTACAAAAGAATAATCCTGCCGCAGCCATCATATTTTGAACCATCGAATGTTTTGATATCTTACAATGGATTCTATTAAACGGACACAACCTTCTAGATTGCATGTTTCATATTCTCTCTGTATATTGTCCTGACAATGACATTTTAGAATCCCATACACGCTTTCCATGTGATTGTGTATATGATGGAGGCCTAAAACAATGTCCTTCCCTAATGAAAATGCCCTAGCCAGCTTTTGATTTTAACATTTAATTTTACTCAGTTTATGATATTATTAGGCAAACACGGACCTCGTTTGATCTAAAACACTTACCCGGTTAATTTTGGGACACAATTACAATGTCACCTAATTTTAGTTTCCTAAAGTACTGTATAAATGTCCTTTTCAGGGCTATAAAGATGTGCCATGCCATTTCTTTATTTATATTATTATTTTTCTCCTTTATTATTAATATATTTTTCGGGGAAGGTCGTGATCTACTGCTATAAAACAGGCTCTAGGACATATACTAGAAAACGCCTGGATTGGGCTCACACAAGTGAACAGCCTGGTACACCTCTGTGTCACCCCAGTCAGTAATGCAGAGATACCGACTAACCCCATTTATCCTTCTTGCTACTATTTTTATTTATCACTTATTCCGGACTGGTTGGTGCCTCCTGCTATAAAACAGGCTCTAGGAAATATACTAGAAAAACGCCTGGAGTGGGCTCACACAAGTGAACAGCCAGGTACACCTCTGTGTCACCCCATACGGTAATGCAGAGGTCCCGACCGGTCTCATACATTCACTCTTTTATCCTTTATACTTTTATTTCCTTCGGGGCTCGGGGAAGGCTGGTGCCTACTGCTATAAAACAGGCTCTAGGACTAGAAAACGCCTGGATTGGGCCCACACAAGTGAACAGCCAGGTACACCTCTGTGTGTCTCCCATTCAGTAATGCTGGGTTACCGACTGATCCCATTCATCCACCCCCTTTTTTGACTGTAATCTATTCTTCTATTTTTTTCTTATTTCTATTCTTATTTATTTATTTTTATATTTCCTGTTTGTTCGTCTGTACTGTCTTGTTTGTTTTTTTATGTTTCATGTTCTTAGATATTGAATTCTTGCCATGACGATTGGTATGAGAATTCTATTCGGCAAACCAACAAAAAACTAATATGAACAATTTCGGATCTCCACCAAATAAATTCAGAACTCCAACAACCTAACCTGAAGAAACCATCTGGTCACTCTGACAACCCTAGTATAGGTTTTTTTTTTTTTTTTTTTTTTTTTTTTTTAAGGGGATTTGCCCTTGTAAGAAGGGCCTATCCCAGGTAGGGACAAATTATGTACACATAGTACTAATGTAGGGCATAGTGTTAGGAGATAGGAAATTCTGTAACTCTAATGCTTGAAATAATTGCACAGGTGGCCTACACATTATTGATATAGGGAGTCCACTAGCACAACTGGACTGAATTTGACACAAGTAAGTAGGGCTCTTTTGTTTCAGGTGTGGGCGGCGTTCGTGGCTGTGCTGTCCTTCTCTTTGCGTGCGTGCTGGCCGACCTTTCCGGACCTTTCCCTCCCTTCCTCGATCAGGGCTCAGCAGAATTTCTAGCGATATGAGGAAACTAATTTTCTCTCGCTACCAGTGCTATTGCACACTGCTTATTCAAAGCAACATGATTGGTTGATAGGGTGGGTGTGTGACGGTACTATTCCTACCCACCCTGTGGGGCTTACATCTATGCTGACAGTTACTCATTAGTAATTCAGCATAACGCCCAAGTAAAGAAGTGCACCTGTTTGCACAGAATGCCTGTAGGGACGTGGCTCCGTACCGTCCCTATGGGAGAACTAAATGTCCAACGACATGTTGGATATAAATAGTGGGCCATATGACCCTTCGTGGCCGGTGCCCACTTAAAACTCCAACTTACTACTACTATATCTCTTATGTGAGTAAGTATAGAAACATATCGGATATATATATATATATATATATATATATATATATATATATATATATATATATATATATATATATATATATTTATCAATGGGATTTTAGAACTGTATGCGTCAGGCAAGTAAGAACTGATCTAACCGGCTTTGCCTATTTCAACTTTATGCAAATGACAGGATATTAAAACTGCATCTCATTCGTTAGTAGAATGATGCAGCATTTATCTAATCTACAACAATATTATATATCCAATACATGGGATATGTTATAGCCATTGTCTCTCTCTTTCTCTCTCTCTCTCTCTCTCTCTCTCTCTCTCTCTCTCTCTCTCTCTCTCTCTCTCTCTCTCTTGAGATGGTTATAATTTCCATTCAGAAATCAATGGCAAATATTACATAACTGGATGAAATCGAAAACTGTTACAGAGATACATAATTATGTCCCGAATAAAGTCTTAATTTCTCTCTCTCTCTCTCTCTCTCTCTCTCTCTCTCTCTCTCTCTCTCTCTCTCTCAGATTTCAAAGCGACACTATCTTTGTAATGTCGAATAAAGCGGTCAAATCGCTGCTTGGATTTAAAACATATATACGTCTGTTATATCTCTCATTTTTGTAATATACTATCTGCAACAGCGTTTTGTTGAAGACTATGCAAAAACGTTTATTTTAATTTTCTTCCAGTTTTCTTAAAAAATATAGTCGTTATGAAGAATGGGATGGTCAACATCTCGATCGATATATACACGTTATATCATGATCTACACATATATGTTTACATTCCTCTCTCTCTCTCTAATTCCAATAGAACAAAAAGAAATTACAGATAATGCGAAACGTGTCTTACCTTAAAATTATTGTGAACCGCGCTAGCTCAACTAGCAGAGAGGTGGACTCGTGATCTCATAAAGGCCGACTATGTTAAGATTATCATCTCCATAGGTAATGCCTTAGTGGTTACTTATTGACTGTTACTTGTTACATCACGCGGTAGCTTCCTGATTCAAATCAGTTCATACATGTGGTTAGATGCAAGTACACGACGGAGTTTGTGCCCAAGTTCATTTATCAAGAGAGCAGCTATGCAAATATAAAAGAGCGAATATATGATCCATCTTGCCATAATCATCCACTATATACATCATACAATTTAAGAAATTTGAATCTGATTTTCTTTATATATATTATTATTGACTACGGTCAATATTTTTTTCAAACCTTTTGTTGATACAAATAACTCCTAACGCCGAGTTTACGGTGCATGTGGTAGTAGTATACATCCATGGTCTGTAGCTTCGAGGTCATGCATGCTACACTAAAGTAGGTGGTATTATAGGACGTTAGATAGATTTAACTCTTCAAAGATATCAAATAATCTGGATATTTTAGTTGAACTACAAAATACAAAGAAAATCAAAATCTTTGGAACCCGCTATGTTCCACCCACTTTTAGGCTATTTATCGCCATACAATAGATTGTATTTATACATGTTTAAAAATACGAAATGTTTAATATTGTCCAGAGATATAAAATACCATAATAGCTAAATATAAAATAGTAAGACGTTGGTAATTGTAAAATATGAAGCTTCCCAATCAACGAATTTGTGTACAAAAGGGACTTCAGGGAAATAGAGTATCAAGAAAAGGCAGATAAGTAAAACATGCTCAATGATTCCACCTGCACCCACATTAACGTATTAATTATACAAATTCGCTTGCAAGTACTCTTACACAAACAAGACAGTGTAAACGAAGGGGGCCAATCAAACGTTAATCCTTTGTAAACAAAACTAATGTTCCCCAATTGCATTATCCACTTATAACCTCCCAAACTTACCTTTTAATCAAAATTGATAAATCCCTGCTACTATCCCCAAAACGCTAGTATTAAATTGTACGGAGTGCAATGGTAGAAATATACATAGGCACAACCTTCATACACAAGGGCAGCGGGGCCTCTTATAGCGTCACAAAACCCATGTGTTTGTTTTTTTACTGGTGCACCAGCGATTTTAGGCTATAAAGCGCCATGCATTAGGATGTACGCATGTTTAAAAATACTAAAAGGTTGAATATCAACCAACGATTATCAAAAAACTAAATAGTTCAAAGTAAAATAGTAAAATGTTAGTAACAGTAACAAAGACAAGTCAATGGTGTTATGTTAAAGAGTACAGATGAAAAAATGTTGAAAATAATGGACGGTACTTACATTACATACAAATCCTCAACCTTTGTATTGGAACGGAACCCTTTGTAACATTTAGATTGCTCACGGAACCACATGCAGTGACACCAAAGAACACCGATTGATACATGTGTATGTGTGTAACACTGTAATTGTAGCCCGAATAGAAAATAAACTCGTGTGGCCAGATTAGTCGATATTACTAGTTACTAAGTTACTTTATTGTTTCCCGTTAGCATCAGTTTGCAGTAGCGAACATTTCAGTGCGAAACGTGTGCTTGGTGATTTCTACAAAGCAGTTAAATTCGTGGCCGAATGTTCGAGACAGACACTCGAAGTTCATCTTCGACAGCCAAAACTCGTTCTTGTTTCTTGTATTTGATGGTGGTCATACTTGAAAATCCGAACTCGGTCATGTAAGAAGTTGAAAACTGCAACAGAAGTAGCAAAACGTTCTCAGCGATAGCCGGGTACTCGTTTTCAACTAGTAACCAAAACGCATCTAAGTTCAACTCTGCACGTATTAGATCCAGCGTTCTGTCACTCGCAATGCTAACGAGCTTCCTTCAAAGTAAACTGTCCTTGTCACGGTTCAAGTTCTACAAACAGGTTTCTATCCCAGTCGTACTGGTCAACATATATCGACGGAAAATATTTGCTGAGACTATTCAATAGAACATCCAAATGGGTCACAGTAAATGGAAAAATTTTTTGGTAATTGTTTTGAACAGCACTGGGAAACATTTCCAAATTTCCAGCAGTTGCGTTCTTCTTCCAAATTGCAAATTTCTTCAGAAAAGCGTTTGTTCTGTCAGTTAAAGTCAAGACGTTTTCATACCTGCCTTGCATTCTACTGTTCAAAATGTTCAATTCATGAAATATATCGGCCAGATAAGCTAGTTTGGAACACCACCACTCGCTGCTCAGTACTTCTTCAAAATCCTTTAAGTTTCCATGAAACCAGAATATCAGCATTTCCTCTCTCAGCTCAAAAAACTAGATAAAACGTTTCCGCGAGACAGTCATCTTACGTCTGTGTGTTGGATGAGTGTAAAATGGTCCGCTTCCATGCTTTCACAAAGTTTGGCGAACTGGCTACATTTCAGAAGTCTCATCTTCATATAATTAACCATGTCCAGCACAAACTTTAACTCGGCTCCTATTGTTTTAGCAACTAGTGCTTCTCTTCGGATGAAAAAGTGCGTGTCCATGATAGCTGGAGTCATCTGTCGCACCAACGAGACAAAACCTTTGACATTTTCCGTCATGGCAAGGGCGCCATCCGTACAAATGCCAACGCAGTTTTTCCAGTTCAAGTCACATGACTGCAAATATGAATTGACAACGTCAAATATGTCTTGTCCTTTTGTTGCTTATGGTAACTCCTTAAAGCAGAAAAAAATCTTCAACAAAAGCTCATTGTCAATAACACGTAAAACCCCATAAGCTGTGATTTACCGCTGATATCGGTGCTTTCATCCACCTGCAGTGCAAAGAATCCACGTGTCTTTATCTTCGCTAACGTGACTGCAACGTCGCTAAACATGTCTGAAGTACGTCTGTTGATCGTATTGCCTAACAGTGGAATTTAATTGATGTCAGTTACGGCACTCTCGACCAAACATAATTCTCACAATTTCTCGGCATGCAGGTAAGATTACGGTTTCAGCGAGAGTATGCGATTTCATTTTCTTTATACCGATCTCCGCGACAGTATAACCTGCTTCTTGAACTTTGTCACTTATCTTGAACCTTTTCTCGAATGTAGCGGTTTGCTTTTTATTCAAGCATAGTGCCCTCTCGAAGTACGCCACATTCTTGTGCGCTATATCCAGATGTTTAGTTGTGAAGTGTAGCTTCAATTTAGCTGGTGCCATGGCACTATTGGCAAGTTTTACCCCGCAGACAACACAGAGTGGTAAGGGACAGTTTGGGCCTCCTGCCCAAGTGAATCCCTTAGCTAAGTAATTGTCAATTTAAGATTCCGATCGACAACGTCAATTTGTAGTTCGTTTGGCTCACATGACGCGGTACTAGCTGTAACTTCAGTCGACTGCTCCTGAGTTTTAGTTTAGTCGTCACCTGTGGCATCGTTTAATTTTCCCTTCTTCATAAATAGGTCCATGGTCGCGCAAAAACAACAGTGTTATGAAAATTAATTAAAACGCTCAACACATTTTAGGACAATAACGAAAACAGTAATTAAGTGGATAAACAACGACTAACAACGTCAAAGTTCCGGTAATGCCAGACTTGGTCACTGGCAATTTCGGCCGTTATTTTTATATTTTTACTGGCCACCGGCGGAACCCCTGGCTGGCGCTCACGGAACCCTTAGGTTCCGCGGAACTCCGGTTGAAAAACACTGGCTTACAATTTATAGTTAAACAAAAAGGTTTTCTTCCTTCAGGAAATCTAACATACAAGTGATATTTATTGTATCAAAAATATCCTTCATGTCATGCACATCATAATATTTATCACGTTTCAGTTGAAGGTGGGAACACTCGGTCCTGAAAAGAAAACCATGCGTCTCCCTCCACGTCGCCAAAACATCCATGTGACCCCATCTGTACCTTTGAAAAGTAGACTTTAAATCTAGTTATATCCATGTCACCGGAACACCACATCGCATGAATCTTTGGCAGCGCGTGTGTATCAACGCCAATGCAGATCGTCAAAATGATTCCAGTTATCTCTGACAACTTTTTAATTTTAGTGTATCGTTTTGTGATGTAGATCACATCGACATATTTATTTTCGCCTCTTGATAATATCTGGGCTGGAATTGTTAGTCTGTCAAGCATGACAGTACCGTCCACTAATATATTGTTTAAACCACCATCAAAATCTACAGCCGATAAAGCATCATCGATATCGGTGATTAAGTCAACACTTGCATTGCCGTCTCGTCCTCTACTTTGCATTTTCAGTGCAATCCTTTTTTACAATTTGAGCCATCATGTTGGTAACAAAAGGGTTTTCTGAAATCCAGATGGACCGATGATAATTCATCAAATGTAGTTTGGCAATAGCAGCACGCTCACATCAATGACGACAAAGAATCGTCGTCGTACGCTTAAAGACATGTGGGACAATGTAGTGCTAAAGATGCAAATTTGTGTCATCGTTGTAAGCATCGCGTGGTGCTGATATCTGCTGCATTCTGGAAATTGATAGAGACGACATCAGTTAAGTGGTCTGGTGAGAAGCATCTTCCGGGATATAATTTTTGTGGTCCTGGAACTCGTTCTGAAATCCGAACTGACGAAAACAATCAACCAAGAGCAGGAGAGCATACAATACATGCGATCAATCAAGCATGTTATACGCATGACATCGCGCAGAAGCATCGAAATCTACAACGACATACAGCTATCACCAAGATGGTTCACAGGATGAAGCCTGTAAAAAGGTATATCTGATTATCACTCGCCTACTGGTTGATAAGATCAAATAGCGATTGGAGATGGCAATTAATAGCCAAAACGTATGATATGCAGTCATCATATTATAGCCTAAGAGGATAACTGGTGGAGGGAGAGAGGAACGATTAGTAATCTCGCTAATGCGGAACGTGTCAAACCTTCTGGTGGTGTAGACTGGATGAGCCGTTAAGTAATATGGCCAATTAGTCTGTCGCTATTAAATGAAAGGACCAGCTCACCGGAGTTAATTCTGGATGGGCGTTCGGCCTGACTTTGGTTACATTCAAGTTAGGTCAGCATCACATTAACACGTGACTGGCTGAGACAGCGATTGAGTGTGTCCACGATAAATTATCCTGGGATCATTGAACGAATACTGGTACAAGAGTACTGTATTACAACACGCACAATAATTGATGTGTTATTGTTCCAAGTTAATGACGATTTCAGATTTAAGATCCAACTCGCATTTTGGCTTTTTATTTTTTCGCTGAAAAACAGCACATTTTGTGTCAGTATGAAAAGCTGCATAGGTTACCTGAACCTGATTATCTTTGTTTACCCTTTTGCGGATATCTATGACAATCCATCATGGTTGAGACATTTTTAAAAACTTCGATTCTGAAAAAGTAAACTACTTTTGACCGTTTGAAGAGATCATCAACTATCCATGTACCACCATCCGATATTGTTATACCTTGTGATGAATGAATGGTTACTTCGTATCCCATAGATGCATTGCGATTTGCAATCCCTCAGTGGCTCCGCTAGCTCTTTTTGAACAACATCCATAATGACGGCACCGACGTAATTGTAGAGTTGTAAATACCTTTAGACTTTTTGGAGATAGGACACCGCGAGCACCAACATTAAATTCATTAATCACATAAATTACATAGACAACTGAGGGCACAGGATATGCACACTCTTAGTATGGGTTGTTAAATTCAGTCAGCATCCACTGTCTAG
Organism: Unio pictorum; assembly: GCA_030141615.1. Taxonomy (NCBI): domain Eukaryota; kingdom Metazoa; phylum Mollusca; class Bivalvia; order Unionida; family Unionidae; genus Unio; species Unio pictorum. Next base: position 8,236,314 of record JARLTB010000061.1, read on the forward strand.
AGTTTATATCAAACACGACAACACTCTAGCTGCGTTGTGACCACCGTACAGAGCACGCTTAGCAATGAAAATCAAAGTGTTGACAGTGTCTCCACCCAAGCTAATGATAACGATATCATTTATTCTTAATAAAGTAATTGTGCGTAGATTGACTAGTATTGGACGTTCAATGTAGCATCGAGGAAAATATCTTCCCTCTAAGCATTGACTACATATGAATTGCGTTGGGAAAAGTATTACTTCATTTAATGTATTTACGATTGCTTTAGCGGCTCGATCAATGGTGTTACTATAAAGAGCGCAAATTCTACAAAAGACGAAACATTATGGAGGCGATATTCACTGTTAGAACTGTAGATACCCAGACAGGTGAAAAGCTATATATCATACAATATATGCAGATGGAAGATATTGTAGTAATAAAACAAATTCAATACATTTTGTCAAGGATGCCATAACCAACTCAGCGTTATCGAGCAGTATAATCAGAAAATAATACTACTATATCTAGTGCAGAACGATATCATCCAATCGCGTATCTCTAGTGATCTAGCGATTCACCGAAAGGACTATAAACTGAATTGGAAGCCATAAGTGATAATAGTGTAAATATTGATTGGTAAGCTTCATATTTTACTATTACCAACATCTTACCATTTTGCTTTGAATTATTTGGTTTTCTATATTGCTGGTCTATATTAAACCTTTTAGTATTTTTAAACATTTAAAAATACAACCTATTCTATGCCGCTAAATAGCCTAAAGGTGCTGGCGCGCCGTTAAAAATCAATCAATCAATCAATGCTTGTACTTTGCACATCCTTGTAACCCTCTATTCTGCTGAATAATCCCCAGAACGAAACTAGTGTTTGGCCATGAGGGAATTTCGACTTTGGTTCTCATCAGTATAGCTAACGGGTTATTATTTCATGTCTACCCCGCAAACTACAAATTTCAAATTGCTAGCGATTCTTCAGTAAATGGTGTATTGCGTTTAAAATTCGATGTTTCGTCACAGATTAGTAACTACTAAGAATAATCTGCAGTTGATTGCATTATAGTAGTTAATCGCGATCTTGACATGAAATAGCCTCGGTTTAGATATGGAAAACGCACCATCCGATGTTACTGATTGGGTTAAAACGCTGAATAATAACAAGCCCATATAAAGGGGGATAAATCATCTTTTCTCTGGCGGCGTGATCTTATATAACATCGCATCCGAGAAGATGATATTGAAATTAAAAAAGTGATACACTTGTAGAGCTTCTAACTGCCACTAACAGTTGAGGTTAATTAGCAAGCGTAGAAATTACACTAACCAAATGTTTTTTATATAATTGATGAGACGACTGAACTGAGTTCAGATGTTGGGAGTACAATTTGAAATCCAGCCTGCTATAAATACTGATCGGTGTTAATTGCTTGACTGAGCAATACACATTTTCCTTTGAACATACTAAAATGTTGTTTGAAAATCTAGGAGTTTACAAGGGGATTGTGTTCACGCACACATTAATGCTGATCAGTATTGAAGCATGTTGGAGGTAAAAAAAAATACAAGCTATACTAGCTTACGGCAAGATGTATGCCCAACCCTAGGGAAATACTTGTCAAAAAGTTGGCATCATCAGAGTCTACTTCTTTTTTGTTGTGCTAACACATTAGAGCGTGTTACATTCAATCATGTATATTAAAGAACACGATTTGTATAGCGAATTATCATAATGAGAATATATTTTCTGGACTAGGTGATATCACCATGTAGGCAAAATTTACTGACCAACTTAAATTTAAGATACACACTTCAATTGGAGATCCAGATCCATCACATTAGTCCAGGGGTTACGATGATACAAACATTCAGGGATTCGTTCCACTAGCAACAGTGATCTGAAAAAAATACTGTTGGAATTGTAGGGTGAATATCAAACAAAACGATTGTATAAGAGTGTTGACGTTCGGATTTTTCACAGTGGGATTACACGCATCGTGATAAATCTCGTTCATTTCTGAAAATGCGATATCGGATAGTATTCCTTCTTTGAAACCTGTTCATAGCAGCAATGATAGTCGCTCATGAACGTGTGACGTCGTTGATATCTCTTCTGTGTGTTCATCTAATTTCTCATATTTTGGCTACGATATTAAGAATACATGCGACCCAAGCGAACACAGCAACGCTGGCTCAAATCACTAGCGATATCAGATATGTCGCCGATAATGTCCCAAATACCATCCTTGTATTAGCAACTGGGGCCGATGATATATAGAACGTCGATAACCATGAATCGCCTGCGTTGTATTGTTTCTGCACCCGTATGCCTGTTGATAATAGTTACACAGCGGATTGCCACGATCTCGCTTATTTTATCAGTACGCGTTTACGACTTCCTGAAAATTCATAGAATCATGCTAAATCCAGTCGCGGTTATTCACAAGATGGAAAGCATTAAATTCTTGGTTTGTGTCTAATGGATCGTGACCCAAAAAATACATTCGATGATGGAGGCTACTTTTTGATCAAGATTAGCCTAATTTTCTGCGGAGACGTTGACGTTTGGAGTGCTCATTATACGAGTATACCCTACGCAATTAATTAAAGTGTTGTGGCTACAAATTCACAAATGTGTAATTGCGGTTAGGTTTCGTTAGCATTTTGATTAAACGCCACTGACACATCATGAATGGTAATCTCAGGCCTTGCAAGATATGTTTAAGGCTTCCTTGTTGCAGGCCTTAAAAGTTTAATCGCAAACAGTTATATCATCCATGTATTTCAGGCATGTTGTACATAATAAAGCTGCCACAATAGTCTCCATTAGTCTCTCAAAGGTGGATCCTGAATATAATAATCTAAAATGTATTACTCGAAAGCAATACAGCCATTTGATGTTACGAATGCACATTTTTGATCATCCTGCTCTTCTATTTCTATTTCTGCTTGCCAATATCCACTTGGTAAATCAAAGGTAGAAAACAATGATACACGTCGATCCAATGAATTGGTTATACATAGTAGGAGATACGAATACTGACCTAGGAATTCAGTGACTGATCCATATTACAATTAGTATGGGATAGCCCAAGGGCTAGATCACTACTCTTTAATGCCTTGACTCAATATATTTTCACATGGTTTCAAGGTTTAGAAAATCGAAATCAGAATGTTCGGAGAAATTAGAAAGCATCCTTCCATTGGATCGATCTCAGACCATCATTTCTTTTCTTGTAATAACATTTTTCGGATGTTCAGGCCTATGGATGGCTACCTCGCAGCCAGTACATCTCCAGAACAATTATCAATATCATCGTCATCCACTAATACGTATTACTAACACCATTAACAGCAGAAGTTATTTATTTTTTTTTAAATCGGTCCTCTGGTTTCACAGTACCTATTTGTTTTAATTTACTATTAAAGCTCATGTCGTGATTTGTTCTATTTATATGAACACTTTTTTATTCGAGTGCATTGTTGTTGCATCCAGTATCTGACTTCGTTATGGTTTATATATATCTTCCCAAATCATTTCTTTGAACCTCATCTTTATTAAAAAGCTCTAACTCGACACCAATTTGAATTGATTCATCAAATTTTGAAAGACGCACCTGTTATTTTCCTACCCTAATTTGTATGGCAGTTAATTAATCGATAAATTGCTCCGTTAACATTATTTCAATTTGGAATATGTTGGTGTAATGATGTGGAGTACCGATTGTACCAATTCTGGGAATTCTGGGAATGTATCATGTTTTATTATAAATTGTATTAGTTGTACTTGTACAATAGTTTGATTTGTTTAGCACAAAACCTTATCCAGCGAGTCTATGTGCTGGTTGTAATCCGGGATTCCGGATCCCAGTAGCTGTAGAGCCTGACATACAAAACACACTGCCAGTTAAAAACCCTTCACATCTTGAGCGCATTAGTTGATCTCATAACATGTATTAAAATGCATTTGAAAGTCCATCTGTGGTGTGGTAACGTCGTACATTTAAGGTGTTACAGGTGGAAATTTCAGTTTATCTTGTTCCAAAATGTTAGATCATCTTCGGGGAGATTGCTTCCATTCATGATGTCTAAATATTGTACCCAGGTGTTCTAGGTTTCCTTTCATATTATGTTCAATTCCGAGACACCTTACACTGATATATTTCTCTCTACACTTCTTGCCTTTCCGGATTAATTCTTTCTTGTAGAACCATCATTTATGATATTATCATTTATTCCTTACGATTGTCCAGAATCTTTTACAAGAGTATAATCCTGCCGCAGCCATCATATTTTGAAGCATCGAATGTTTTTGATATCATACAATGGATTCTATTAAACGGCCACAACAATATATAGAAACATATCATATATATATATATATATATATATATATATATATATATATATATATATATCAATGGGATATTAAAACTGCTTCTAATTCGTTAGTAGAATGATGCAGCATTTATCTAATCTATATACAATTGATAGCCTATACTTGGGACATGTTATATCCATCATCTCTCTCTCTCTCTCTCTCTCTCTCTCTCTCTCTCTCTCTCCTTCTCTCTCTCTCTCTCTCTCAGATTTCAAAGCGACACTATCTTTGTAATGTCGACAAATGCGGTGCAAGAAAATTTCGGGGGTAAAACATGCCAAATAGTGTGACTAATTTCTACCAAATACTCAACACCTGGAAGTCTTATTCCAAAAGAGAATGTTCAAAACTAACAGACATGAACTTCTAATTGGTTTGCATCTTTGTCCTTCTTCAGGTCCGAATTTGGAAAGTGTTTTGTTAATAAAGATATTTCGTGAATATATAGGACGCTCTAAATAGACTAAGGGTAGATGATTAGGTTTCTGTCTAAGCGCTTTGAATTTATATACATTCAGTAAATACATCAAAGAAATGTGTGTGTGTGTGTGTGTCTGTGGATGAAAAGTGCGAAATCGATTTCGTACTTTTTAATTTTCTTGATAACCCGTTACCAAAAATAATCCTGTTTCTTCCAAAATATATCAACGCCGATAATCATATAGGTGCATGTAATGCTTGCTTCAAATACCGTCGATATATATATATATATATATATATATATATATATATATATATATATATATATATATATATATATGCATGCATATATATGGGCTTGAAATTGAAAATAAATCCTAGTAATTTTAAATCACAGTAAAAGATTTCAAATCGCTGCTTGGATTTAAAACATATATACGTCTGTTATATCTCTCATTTTTGTAATATACTACCTGCAACAGCGTTTTGTTAAAGACTATGCAAAAACGTTTATTTTAATTGTCTTCCAGTTTTCTTAAAAATATAGTCGTTATGAAGAATGGTATGGTCAACATCTCGATCGATATATACACGTTATATCATGATCTTCACATATATGTTTACATTCCTCTCTCTCTCTCTCTCTCTCTCTCTCTCTCTCTCTCTCTATTTCCAATAGAACAATAAGAAAGTACAGATAATGCGAAACTTGTCTTACCTTAAAATCATTGTGAACCGCTCTAGCTCAACTAGCAGAGAGGTATACTCGTGATCTCATAAAGGCCGACTATGTTAAGATTATCATCTTCATAGGTAATATTTAAGGGTTACTTATTGACTGTTACTTGTTACATCACGTGGTAGCTTGCTGATTCAAATCAGTTCATACATGTGGTTAGATGCAAGTACACGACGGAGTTTGTACCCAAGCTCATTTATCAAGAGACCAGCTATGAAGAAATAATGATCCATCTCGCCATAATCATCCACCATATACATCATACAATTTAAGAAATCTGAATCTGATTTTATTGATATAGTATAGTTCCATGGTCTGTAGCTTCGAGGTCATGGATGTTACACTAAAGTAGGTGGTATTATAGGAAGTTAGACAGATTTAACTCTACAAAGATATTAAATAATCTGGATATTTTAGTTGCACTACAAAATACAGAGGAAAACAAAATGTTTGGAGTTCGCTATTTTCCACCCAAAATTCGCCCATGGTCGAAATTCGATTTTGTGTCGAGATTTTAGACAGTATCGCCTCTGATCTAAGACAGACCGGTCTGAAGTGCACACAGATGATTCTATTCAAAACTTGGTTGTGGTGAATATTTTGAATAGTCTTCTTTGTTAATATTATTATGGGTCCGTGAAGCCGGAAAAAAAGAGCTCCAACTTTTCACCTTCTGCTCATGCGCCAGCAAAGAAACCAATGGAAAACATTTTTTAAGCACAACTAGGCATTGGTCTAATGCAAAATTGTTTGGAAGTCGATATAGTAGGATGTATTCAGAAATAGTCTTTAAAATGTGAACTACCCGCATTTCATGCGCAAACAGCAAAACCCAGCAAACTGAAACATATCAAAATCAATATCATTTTTAGCAGGTTCACCCTGTGAAAACCATTGCGGGGAATATATAGTTAGCCTTCTGATGCTCCTGATAATGAAAGATTTTGACAATTGACCTTTCAAAATATATGTCCATGTACTTTACAACTCGCCCAAAACATTAATTGAATATGACAAATATTCATATTTCATTTATAGTTATTTGTCACTACATAATTAGAACACACGTATTACTATATTGTTGTACATGTTCATTAATACATTTTGATACAACTATCTCGAAGCCTAAATATTGTACCATGGTGTTCTAGGTTTACTTTCATATCATAAATAACAATCGTGATACTAAAACTCTGTCCATAGACGAGACACCGCATTTGTCTCGGTTTCACTTTCCATAACTTACAAAACCATGCACTTTTATATGACGTACATTTGTCATAGATTCCCACTGTATCCCGTCCCACCATTCTTGAAAAAAGACACGTTAGAACAAACAATTAGTGACGCTCTTCAAGCTTTCGCGGCGTCCACTTTTATATGGCGTGCATTTGTCAGATTTCCACAGTATCCCCACTTTGTTGAAAAAGACACGTTAGACAGAATACACAATTGGTAACGCTGTTCACGTTTTCGCGGCGTGCATAAACGGTTCTTTGTAAAGATGGATTTAAGTGTCGGATACTGAACATGCTCTGGAAGGTTTGTCTGATTTGATTTTGCGCCAGCAATTTTTAGGTTAGTGCCTTTTTTACATATTTACTGACATGGGTGAAAATCAGTTCTGTAACTTTCCTGATATGATAGTAACTGCTGACAAATACAGTAGGACATCTATAAGGAACCGCAAGCTAATGATTGAAAATCAATTGGATTCATTTTGTTTGCTGTCCAACTGGAGTCGAAATTTATAAATACATTTTTTTGCCACATATGTGGAAGGGTTTTTCGTATCACATAAGCGAAAATGAAACAGCGTACACATCGAGGGATACAGCACTTTACAGTTCAACTAAGCAGGCTGATAAGAACAATTATTCCTCGTAATACTATTTAAGTGAAATCAGCCAGGGCAGTTTAACACAGAGTTTACGAAAACACTTATCGTTAACACTGGAATTAGGACAGGTGCTTTTGATGGATGCGCTGGATGTGATCAATTCAAAACGGAAATGAAGTTCATCAAAGCATTTTTACAATTAATTACATTTGCTTGTAGCTAATTAACATGACGGTTTAAAATCAATCCCGATAACAAAGAGTAGGGCAGGGACCCATACCGTTTATCTTTTAATGGACACTGAAAAAACAGCGCTAGAGTAATTTCGCAATTAGTACTTGCTTTCAATAAGGCCACGATTACCACAATTGAACAAAGATTTTGAAGGTCTTTACAAGAAGTGTTTGGCCACTTTAGAACAAATTTCACAGAAATTAAACTTAAATCAAATATTGGTACAAATCTCGCAGAAATGATTCTTGTTTAGTAAAAAAAATATGCTGATCTGCCATTCAATAGAGCATTGTATACTAAAAGTGGATTCATTGACTTTATGTGTAGTTGCTGAGCCAGTTGAGATCAAAATTGATCTTTGCATAAAGAACGTTAAAATTCCACACAAAAATGTTGATATGCCATTCACTGTAGCTGCTTACTTCAACGAGCAGCAACATTAAATTGACTTGATTTCAAGTTTGTATAAATATAGTTGATTCTAAATCTAGAATGGTTGATGTTAGATACAATGTATACAAAGTATTACGTCAAGAATAGATAGGCCAATGGACCTTATTCAGATTGTCTATGCACAAGGCTGGTGTTCTTGAAATAAAAAAAAATCCAGTGAAATTGTTTGATATTTAATTATTGGAGACAAATTAATCTGCAGGTCACTGATGAATTTTTAGAAAAGAATAAGCAAACGCACCTTAAACTTCTATTTTGTGCAGCATTGCTTCATTTCATGTAAACAATTATAATACTAGTATATAATTTACCACATAATAGCAAGTTTTAATTTCATTGAAGGCATCATAAGCAAAAAGACATCAGCTGATTATGTCCGCCGAGAGTTGTTAGCGATCGCATTTCAATGAAATGCTTTGCACATATCAAAGTGTACTAAATAAAAACCACTACAAATAAATACGAAATAAACAGCTTCAATATAGTTCGGACTATTATTCCAAACTCTTTCCTTTGGGGGAGGTTACTTACTGATTTCACTACATAAATAAAACGTGAAATAAAGAGTTACATGGTGCAAGGAAAACATGTTTTCCATTTGACCTTATAATCCTACACTCTTCAAGTCTCGGTACAGATATATATTGCATGGTTTGGTGTCGCATAGCTTTGGTCCCTTAGTCTTGACTCAAGGAAACGATGACTGTCTTAGCTTGCTATGTGCACTCAATAAAAGCAGTAATGCTGGAAATTGACAACGTAATTGGCTGAAAATTCGCTTCCGAAGCTGTGAACACTAGCTACCGCGTGCATTGGGTTAGTGACTTAAATGTTCTCTAACAGTTGCGAAACAAAAATATTTAACAGTGCACATATAACTTCCATATTTGAAATGTTGATGTTTAGAAATGATATAATTAATCTACAAGTGGCTGCTAAGTTAAGGTATAATTTAATATAATTTTATATGTATAATTTTAGACATCCATTTTTCAGCCCTAAATACGCATTGCAAAACTTATTTGAATATCTCGTTCTGGTTGAATATTTCATCCGGCTGCAGTTTGTCCTAATTTTGTATTTGATTTTTATGTTTTATTTTTCTCCAAGACCACAACATTGTTGTTACTAGTATGCAAAGGCACTGATTTGTATTGTATTTGTATGATTTGACGATGACGGTGTTATTGTCCGAATTTGACAGAGTTCATCCATCTTCTCTTTCGTGACCTCAGGTTCATTAACACTTTACTCCCCAGATACGTTAACCTTTGCCCCACCCCGTATCTTCGTATACCTACGATTTTACCTTTGCTCCCATTAACACATCAACTATAATTGTGATACATCTTCCATTCAATGTTGATTCGCTGCGAGGTAACCAAATGCTGTTTAAAAACATAAATCATCTTTAATAACATTTGATTTGAATGACGCATTTCCGAACATGATATAAATCTAAATTCAACCGACCATACGTACTTTCTTTTTCAAAATGGAGTAGTAAACCGATTGTATTACCTCAATCCAATATAAATATTATGGCCTTTTAAACATGTTCAAGTTACTCATATCCGTAAGGTTTTCAAATATCACGCTAAATTTTACATTTTTAGTATCAATAAATAATGAAATTGTGTTCTTTATGTGGATCATCACATTCTCAGACTGCGCGAGCAATACGCCAAGCCTTCATCCATACACTATCGTATATCGCAACATTAACGTGTTTAAAACACAATATTCCGTAACTGCGGGGAATTTAAAATAACATTACACAATTAAGATTGATTGATTGATTAAGTTAATTTTAACGGCGCACAGGCACTTTAGGCTACTTAGCGCCATACAATACGTTGTATTTTTACATATCTAAAAAGTTTAATATCCACCAGCGATAAAATTAAAATAAAAATAGTTAATCAACGGGAGATGTAACTGGTGCATGTTGATGATAAGATGTTGAAAATAAGGGGCGGTATTTGCATTAGATAAACATTCTCTAGGGAAAGGCATATAAGTTATAGTTTAAAATAAAGATTTACTTCTTTCATGAAGTCTAAAATACAAGTGATGTGCATAGTATCAAAAAGTTCCTTCATGTCACGTACATTATAGTACGTATCACGCGTAGGTTGCAGGTCGGTAAACTCGGTCATAAAGTGCTTAACAGTGAATGGTTCATTGCGAGAGACGCACTCTGGTGGATCTACACCTTTTAGTATGTGGGAGTGGGTTATGTATGAACAATTCTGATTCTCTCAATGACAACTTCCTCCCTATGGATAGTTCTGTAGGAATGAGTTCATTCACCCAGGGTAAGTTTGATGGCATGAAGTTTGTTATTGACTGCCTCATCCCATGACGTCTGCCACTTCTGACGTAGGTACTTTTTGATACAAGGTTTAAAATCAGTAAACGGTAATGTAAAATCCGATTATTCTTGGGATAGAGTCATCTTAGCAGCACGATCTGCTTCTTCATTACCTCTAATACCAATATGGCTAAGTTACCAACAGTATACCAACAGTATACCATATTGTAGGAGGTACTAAGCTCCATATGTTCGGCGAGGATATTGACTAATGTTGGATTCTCCAGTTTTCTATTGTAGCGACTGATAGTGAGTCACATTATGCTATTTAAAATACGTTTTTGTTCGATAAATTTCAAAGCAAGGTCTTTTGCTCTGACTTCCGCTGCAAAATGGACGCATCGTTTGGCAAACGATCTTTTGTTATGTGCATAATACAATTAAGAATGTTTGTGTTATTCATTTAATATGCAAAGTTTCAATCAAATTGTGTAACAGACGATAATGGAAGTGAATTCCTCGATTTTTTCATAGCAATGTTGTCGTCATTTGTTGATTACAGTGATTTGTCTGGAAGAGAGAAACATTTTTCTGGATTCAGTTCCGATGAAATACCGATTTGTTTTAAACAATGATGGATTTATTTACGTAGGATCTGAAATTCTGTCATCAGATATCGACATTGAAATGTCATCAGACTTTAGTGACACTCGTGATGATCAGCCAAATTGGTTTGCAGACGTGCAAGATATTGACATTAATCCATTGATTCAGCGGTAGGGAAAATCACATAATTTGCAGTAAACAGCACCATAACTTGACTATCACTAATTATATTTTCAGTTGGACTTTTTGAAAAGATTGCAAGTGAAACAAATTTGCAGCTGAAAATATGTTGGATCATGAAATCATTGATGTTAACTGGACAGAGATCAGTATGCCTAAAATGGCTGCCTTTCTTGGCATGTTCAAAGCTCATGGTTATAGTTTTATTGGTCAAATGACAATTTTCAATCCAATGAAGGAATCACAAATGGTATGCCATGCAGAAGGTTTGAAACACTAATCCAGTACCTTCACCTAAATGATGACAACACAAAACTTCCTGCCGATAACCCTAACCATGACAAACTTCATAAAATACGTCCTATACTGGATGAAGTTCTGATGAACTTTGATAAAACGTACAAGCTTCGCATACATATTTTAGTCTTTCATCATTATAATAATCTGATAATTGTAAAAAAAAAAATAAAAAGCTCAAATTATATTAATGATTCAAATGATATTCATAATAAAAGCCACTTATGTGTGTATCATATACACAAAAACATACATCATAAATCAATAACTAAACAACTCCAATCTGCCACATCTCCATACATAAATCTAAACAATAAATTCACGAATATGTGACATGTAACGCATACCGTTTCATAATAATTTTTAAAAAGTTAACTTTTCATTCACTGATTCTGTCTTAAATTTGTTTAAAATTTCATACAAGACTTCGTTAAATGAGTTATCAAGATGTTTCAAGTGCAGAAAGATTGCCATGTATTGAAAATATATAGCCCCAGTAACACAGGACAATATTGAGACAAACAGACTGCAGACACTTGAAATGAAACAATCCACCTGCAAATACTGTACCAAGCATGGAGAAATCAGACGTAAAGAAACCAAATTTGGCAGTGTGATTTGCAATGTCCATCTCTGCTGCAAAGCATAGAATGTCACATCTGGTTTCATCAAAGCGTGTTCATTGTAGAGGAATAACTGTCATGTGCTCCAAAACGAATTAGATAGTTTTATCTTATTGTCATGTTTGTTTGTTTTTCGTCGACGATTATATGAATTATTAAAGTCCATCCTTACATGAAATAAAGTCCTATATCCAACTAAATTACGCTACGGCCGAGTACAATGGCTCCACGCAAGCCATGTGGGTCTCATTTTCCAAAAATGTATACTATGGGCCAAACACGGCACTGGCAAAATATGATTGGTTCAAACGGATATACTGAACAAAACACTCATGCATCAGAGAACCGTGTCACGAGAAGACTAATTGTACCCAGACAAAACTAGATAATAACATGATCACATCATGTTAACAAATATTTGAATGTGTTGAAGTAACGAGAGTAACATTAAAATATAACCGCTTGAGCCAATAATATCTCGCCCTTGCCGTGTGTGCCTCAAAGTGTGCGTTTTAAACATGAGAATCGCTTGTAAGTAGGATTCCTAAACGTGAATAGAGTTAATGGGAAGTATAAACGTGCCTTAGAATCTGCGACTGTCCTGTAATTAATTAATGGATGTATCGTAGAGTTGCAAACGTTGTGTGTGTAGCTCTTTACACCGATTGTCACATGAGCGCGCACTTATCCACGTTTCGGAGCCGGAAACTTCAGTTTGGTACAACTTAGAAAAATCAATGATGGCTTGGTGAATAGAACAATCTCTCAGGGGTAAAACAAACCAAAAGGTACGGTCCTTTACATACGGAAATAGCCGTATTGGTGAGTCCGCTGCATCATGCATTCATCTTGCGTGCACATTATTGAAAGACATGGAAAGCGTTAAAGTATTGATCGACCTGCTCAAAACCTCGGCAAGGATAATCTCAGATCGAGACCCAACACGTCTAGTATAACGAGTTCAGTATTTTTACTTGGAAAGCTTAGTACACATACAAAACAGGTCGGGGAATTTAAACCGCATCATGACAGTGGAAGGTCGCAGACTATCAATCTTGTCTTACAATTTTATTTCGTCCTGACAGGCCAGCTTTGTTTCATAATTATGCTAACCATCCCTATCAAAGGTGTCCAATACATTAAATAATGAAAATGAAAGAAACCGGTGCTAATTGGCATATTCATCATCGTCATCAGTCTCGTGACCTAGTGTGGTCGTTGAGGCACTGTGCTGCTGCTGAACATCTGACCAGTCAGTTCCCACTTATTTCATACATGTGTAAACGCCGGAGTCCATGCAAAACTTTTCCAGGTCCATTCGGTGATGTTGTCAGTCAACCTTTCATCTGTCTACCACTCATTCTGCCACCCTGGACGCTGCCCTACATTAATGTTGTGGATAGATTGTTGGCACTAGTGAAATGGCCTTACCATTTCAGTTTTGGCAGTGGTGAGAATGTCTTCATAATGGCCTACTTTCTGCCTGATGGCGTTACGCACATTTTCATTCGTGATGAGGTCCAAGTAAGAGATGCCAGTGATGTTTCTGTAGCATTTCATTTCAAGTGTCTGAATTATTTGTTGTAATTCTGCTGTCAGGGTCCTGGCCTCACATGAATAGAAATTGATCGAGATAACTAGTGTTCTCAATGGTCTGATTTTAGTTTTCAGAAAGATATTTCTTATCTCTCCAGATGACTATTTGCTTTGAAATAGCTGATGCTTTTTGTGCTGCTCGTGTCAAATGTATGCTCTTGATTCATATTTGGTGATTATGGAACCAACATATGTGAATTGGCTCACTGTTTACAGTTTTTGTCATCTGACCTATTTTTTGGCTGAGATATGCTTGTCATTATTTGTTATTAGCTTTGTCTTCTCGGCGTTTATCTCCATGTCAAGTCTGGTAGACGTTTCCAGATACTTTATTAAAGGGGCAATCTCGTCTTCACTACCTACCAGCCCATCAATGTAGTCTGCAATGCGTAGGTTGGTGATGGTACGCCCTCCAATGCTAACTGTCCCACGGTGGTTTCCCAGGGCTTTGCTCATGAGGCGATGCATGTAGATGTTGAAGAGCGTGGGTGACAAAAGACATCATTGACGTTCTCCAACTGTTTTCTTGAACCAGTCCCCCACATAACCTTGATAAATACTGCACTGGTAGCATTGGCGTACAGCTGCTTCATGCTATTATCAACTTTTGAACAATGATATAATACTTCATTGTAGCAAACAGTGCCTCATGCTACACTCTGGCCAAAGCCTTTTTAAAATATATAAACACATGATAGATGTCTTGTTGATATTTTGAGTACATTTCAGACAGAACCTTAAGATCAAACATTTGTTATGTTGTGTTTCTCTCACTCCGGAACCCTGCCTGTTCTTTAGCGGTTATTTGTTCTGCTTTTGGTTTCATTCTGTTCAAGATGATCCTCAGCATCAGCTTACTTGCATGGCTGATCAAACAGATAGTTCTAAAATTTTGGAACTGCTGGAGATCGCCTTTTTTGGAGTGTTATAATTAGTGACTGGGTCCACTGTGCTGGCCTTTCACCTGTCGGCCAGATCTTGTTGCAGATTTGTGTTAGTAGTTCTATCACTGAAACCCTAACCCCATTCTTGAAAAGTCCAGCTGGGATGTTGTCTACTCCAGCTGCCTTCCCATTCTTCAAGGCTGTTATTGCTGACCCCACCGCTTCTTTGAGAATGGGGAAATCATCATCATTTGTTGAGCGTGGAACCTCAAGTACCGCTGGGTCTCCTGTGAACGGATGGTTTTAGGGTTCTGTACAATACTTCGACCATATTTCTGCAATGTCGCTTGCTTCTGTGAGGCATTTGCCATTTTCGTCTTGTATGGTACTGACTCTTGGTTGCTTTTTTCTGGTGAGGTCTTTCACAATTTGGAATGCATTTTTGCTGTGATTCTTTATCAGACTGCTCTCTATTTCCGTGCATTGTTGTCAAATCCAGTCTTATTTTGCTATCTTCAAGTATTTGTCTGATATTTTTGTTTTTTTCTCGGTACCCCAATGCCCCTGTTGTATAACTGGTGTTATTTAGACCTCTTCGGGCATCCCAGATTTTCAGAGTCTCTTCTATAACCCAGGGTGTTTTCTTTGGGCGACGGAAGCCAGTCATGTCCTTGGCATCTGCTGCCATGACTGTTGAATGTGTCTGTCATCACCTTTACATCAACATTCATTACAAGGAGTGGGTCAATATTTTCTTCAATCGTGACTTGGAATGACTTGCATATGTTAGGGACCTTCAGTTATTTAATGCTGAATTTGAACCTGAACGTCTTTGACTTGTTAATTTCTTAAGCTTCACTCGGAAGTTCATAATCACGAGGTCGTGATCATTCCCATCATCAGCATGTTTGTACGTTCTTCGCAAAATACCAGTAGCACACTTGTCACCTCAGTCCTGATGAACAACGGCAGGTGCGGTCCTTCTTGACGTGGATGACGACCGATCCTGTATGGTAACTTCAGAATTATCCAGCCTCATCAGTGTTGTCTTGGGCAAAAGTCGACTGACGCTCCATAGCTCTCCAGACCAAGGAGTTGCTAGAAGAGGATGTAGTACATCGTCCAACTGCATTAGGGTCTCCACTCTGGATTTTCTAAGGGTTTACTCCCTAAGCCTTTGGCTAACTAAATCCAACCTGCATGGCATATTAGTGCATTCAGAATCGAACAAGAAAAATCTGTTAATAACCGATCCAAGTTTAAATGGGGAAAACAACATCGCTTAACTCGTATCTGTCAATGCTTTCAATATTGTAATTATAATATCTGTCGAGGGCGGAATTCATACAGTTTTTATTTACAATCAATGATAGTAGTGTTACTCGGCAATTTTGCAAGCAATGCATGGACACAGCACCATATCAACGCTCTTCTGGCAGTTCTGCACTATTAACGCTGATCCATACTGTGTGTCATTTGGACATTATTTCCTTTATTACAACACTATATTGTACTGTATGCATTTTACTCAATTCGCTATGTAAGTCAGACAATGCATAACATTCCCCACCAATACATTGTACGATATATGTTATAAAATATGGTTGTATATCATAATAGAGAACTAATTATTAAGTTACATCAGCTGTAAATAATTAACTATGAAAATAATGTAGTCTGGATTTGAGTTGGATAACACATTCGATTCCATGCCTTTAGAAATTGTTTGCAACGGTTAAATTATCGCGACTAGCAAGCCATTTATATTTATCTGCATTAATTTAAGGAATATATTGTATTGTAACATCGAGTCGTTCTGGTGTTTACTATATGTTTCTTTTAAAGCTGTACCACTCATATATGTTTAAATATATGTACATTCTTAGTACCATTGCGGCAAGAATAAATGGTGGAGAACGAACCCGGGAAAAGTCAGGAAAGAACCACCGACACAGGAGAAGCTACTGGCAAGCATCCTCACATACTCACCTTGTCTAATTTATGATTTTAATTGTCTTAACATATGTGGAAACACCGACACAAATTTCAGGTTGATCTTATGAATATGGACGTAAATGTCGATCATTGTGTAAACTTCAGATATAGACAGACGAAAGCACATGCTTAAAGGGTTAGCAGCATAGTTTGTGCGACTTCAACTATTAATGGATTTTAATACAGTCTCTCAATGCAAAATGATGTATGCAACATAAAGTCAGACAAAAAAACATGAATATGTATTTTGTATAAACTAGAAAGCATATAACTCAACAAATATTTTCGTTTGATAGCTAACTACTCAGTCAACGATTAATGCTCTTTAGTGGATATATCAACTTAACTACAGGTTAAATCTAATGTGGAAACTACCCGTCAACATATAAAAAAGAGCGACAGTGGAAAGTGTATTACACGTAATGCACATTTGATGTTATTGTGCCTAAACACCTATCAAATAAAATAATAATGTGGCAATTCGCTCTAATGTTTCAGTACCTACAGCCCATTGGTTAATTTAATGCATGTAAGTTAATGGGAATAAACTGAAAATACATCGTATCCGTACTGGTGTCATTGCTTATTTCCCCTGCTAAGCAGATGATCGTAATATAATGAATTGTGAATCTGAGCAATACACAATGACAGGATAGTAAAACAAGCCCTTGTTTAAACATACACAAATAGCATTGTTTCTTTATTTATATGCACTACTGATAATATATGGAACTGAATGTGAACCATTTGTATAAGAACCATAAGGGATACATGCTTTATGAAAATGTGTACCAAGCGAAACAATAATGCCAGGCTCAAGTTTTGGTAAATGATATGGTATGATTCACGCTTTATATAGTCTCGTTGGAAACAGGAACTGGTGAAATAGAGGCTGCTTGCGTTATTAAAGCAGAGGATAGCATTAAAACATATAAGGGCGGATACTGGGCGTGTATTTGTTAATTTTTTTATTGTCTGGGATTGTTCCCCTTACATTATGGTTCTCACCAGGCTCAGACGTATTAATTCATGATGCATAAAGACCTGAAAATATTCCATTCAACTCCTCCAGCGTATTCTTGGTTAAAGAGAGATATGACATTAAAACGTCATTTGACGCTAAACTAAATCGAACTCGAAGGGCCTCAGATCATGTCTGCAATTGCTGAATGACTCTGGTGAACTTAGAAAAGATACTGTTCTTCCGTCTCTCACAGCCTTTATTATACGAGGTTCATAACGATTGACATGTATGCTTGTGTAGTATTTCTGAGTGGTAACTTGCACTTAGAAAGTCTCACCTCTTCAATGTCGCGTGCTGCTTTCGAAATACCACTTATTCTGTCAGCATTGATCATATGTTCCATCACAATGAAAACAGGATGATACGCTGCATAGCATAATGAGTTAAGTTGTAACCTAAACGACCACAACTATTTGTAGCATACTAATATATGTATATATTATGTGCTGTTGCACTGATCTTCAAAGTTACAAAATTCTGCTGTCTGTATCCCTGGAATCATCCAGAGCGCAAAATAATAAATTGATGTTGAGGAGTCTTTTTATTTATTTTCCACGTTTCACGTGTATTAAAGCTGCCAGACAAAAGAGCCTCCATAATTACTTTCAGGATTAGTACAGTAGCAGTTATATTATATCGTAAGTAGCAGTTATATTGATATACCTTGTTTTATATATTATTGAGTAAGTGCTTCCAATGGGATATGTGTCAGCAAGTCCGCCTCTGACTATACTATCTTATAGCAACCATATACCATATACAGATCTACCAAGGAAACTGCAGATTTTAAGGTTGCTTGATTCTATATGCTTGATGGTTTGTGGTAAAACAAATACGCTGGTTTTACTGCAAATCGATCGAATACCAAGATGTATATGTTCATCTATTGGGGACCTTTAAGAACTCAGTTATTTATGAGCATATAGATCGCATCTAAAGCAGCGTATCCTGGAAGATCCGTCAGCGATAGCATTGACCCTTTTGCGCCAGAATTCAATAATGAAATCACAAGTTCTGTCCCGTTCTTGCTATTTGGGTTTTGTAATTCTTAAATCGCATCATCCCGCTAAATGTAGTATGATTGGAAACCAGTCTGAATATGCTAATGCATAATTAGTAAGGGAAACGATTGCCTACTGTAATTATGGATCCAATTCATAGGAATAATATAGTATTGCCTCTGTTTTAGTGATTGCCTCTGCTAATGTCTCATTTCTATCTGATGTACTTCCATGTCCTTGTGCAACAAAAAGCATTCCTTGATTATTATACAAGACGTATGTCATACATAAGATGATTCTTAGAAAATAATGATACCAAACACAATAAACAGGCTTCACATTTTAGGTCTATTAAAACGCTTTCCATCTAGAGATGCAGTGTTTGTAATACATTCCAGAACCTAAACGGTAGAACAAAAAAAATGTATGCGATGAAAACCAGATCATTCCATTTTAACTAGCCAGTATCCACTAGATGATCCAACTCGGAAATCTATTTTGGACTTCGCAATGTATCAAAAAACTAATTTGGAAGTGCCAGTTTGCTAAAGATCTTTAAAGTTGCGATACTAAAATTCCAATAATCAACACATAGTCGCAGTAATTCATATTTCGTGCGGACTGCTGCTATATGTTAATCCAAGGCACTTTGGAAAGGTTCAGTAATTCCGTTGTTCAGCATACGTTTTATCTTTATCCTTACTAATATCCTGATAGCTAGGACCAAATCTTCTTATTCGTGTTATTCATAGCACCTTAACTTTTCATATGCTTTTGCGACGGTAAGCAACATATTTCCACAATAATTGCTTGACCGCACGAACACAGGTAACAACTACATTAAGTTAGCTTTGCGAGCAAAATACGTTAGTTTCACTTTAGATTCAGGCATTATACTTAGTTTCGTTGTATACTTACTTTTTTATAGTCGTTCGTCGGGAACACAGCAACGTTAGTGTGCTGGACAATCGCCATACTTGTATTTCAGTCTAAAACCCCTAATAAAATCGAATACCATCCTGGCACCCAGAAAATCATGGATGGCTTCCAACGAAAATTTACAAATTTTTGGTTTCTCTCCTTCAAAGTTTGCATTTAAAATAAAGGAATCGCACACTGGTTAATAATGTTGAACTGGAGGAAACATTTGGAAGAGTTCCCCAAACATGAATTGAAATTTAATGTAGTGCCAGGAACTCTCTTGACAGAATTCAGCCCAGTTATCTAATCAGATTGTGTCTTTTAAGCAAGTATATGCTAGCCACAACCTCAGCACGGTAAAAAATATCTTTCCATACACAAAATAGGTTCACATTTCGTGCATAAGATTTACTTACATTATTCAGAAAATTTTTAAAATTCTGCCTAATGGACAAGTTTAATTTTTTGGAGGTGTCAGATAGGTTAATATTCCATTTGGAACGGTGGATATAAACTTATGCTTGTTGATAATAGTATAATCGTATTGAGAGTCAACGCCAAACTGAAAATCTTTTTTAGCAGATTTGTAATTATCCCTTAAATCGGCTGCGGTTCGCACCTCATGTGAAGGGAACATGAGCACCTAGCTGTAGGTGTTCTGGTGGGATGAACATCTTCTTCACCGGACTTTTGTTGCCATTTAGAGTCGTTGTGTCTCCCAGCATCATATCCTTAACTAGTAAATGTTGTTGTATGGGTTAAGTCTTGATGCAGTGGACTTCATATATCCATTTTAGCATTAGTATCAGCATAAGAATCCATATATTTTGTCCCAAGGTTTTATGTTAACGACGCTTGTGCTCTCTGCAGATATTAAATTTCATTCGATTTGTGCTGCTAAGCGTTTTATCGTAATATATTTTACGATCCCGTTCTATGACTGGTTTTTGGAGTTGCGTGTGCTTCAGAGTTGCCTCATCATCCAGCTGGTGAGTGAAGCCCCAATTCTTCATTTGGTCAAAGCTGTAATCGACTGCAGCTGACCTCTGTAGAATATCTAACTGCTTTTACTGGTGTTTTGCTTGTCTTGTTTTAATTAGTGCTTTTTATTAGAGGACTGTTGTTCCTTTAATGTTGTTAATGATGGTTTATATGATGTAGATGTTCTTGTTATTGTTGTCGTATAACCTGCTTTAATAAATGTTGCTCTGTTCGCTACCGTTTTAGTTATTGCTATTTTTGTATTTCTTATCATGTGTGTGTGGTTGGGGGGGGGGGGCTGTTGTTTCAGCTATAGTTACAGTCACAAGTGCAGACGTTTGTCATTTCTGTAGTGAGTTTCACATAGTTTGCAGTAGAAGGTCGTATTTCGTTTGTAGGAGTTATATATGTAGTGTGACGTTTGTGGCAGGCCGATATTATGAATATGTCGTATGGTCCCTTTTGTCACGTCACAAGTGATCCTTCTCGCAGCGGTCTTCTCCGCGGGTTTTTCACCATGAGGAGACACTTAGGCCCATCACCCTTATAAAGACCTAAAGGTATTTACATCTCTGCCTTTCCCAGTAACAGTTCTAATGCAAAGTTCTTTCTTAATTTAGAATTTCCGGAATTATATTTTATGGAATCTGGAATATATTAATTGTGTCAGTAAATTCATTATGTCTTTATTGGTTTACCAATAGAGCGACAACAGAGTTACAACTGCGGAGATCAATAATATATAAAATTGAGAAAATATTCTCACATTTTTATCATGTTGGGATACAGTTTTGCAACTCTATGGTCACAAACGTAAGTAATGAAAATAAGTAAAACTTAAAACAAAACGTTGAAATATTTAATAAATCAATGAAACATGTGAGAGGAACTTACATTATAATGATGTAAACTCGAATGAGTCCCTATAAATGCATATTAAAATCCTAAACCAAAGCAAAGTTCCTTATAATTTCAGTATCAGAAACGTGCTAGTCCTCCAAGAGCCGTGACGTTGTTATGATGGCGTTCTCTAGAATACTTCATAATAATTGATAAAACTTCCAGAATAATATTACTGCCCAAAATAATGAGTAATTTTTATCACCACTGAACAGTCAAATGAACTCACGCCAACAATGAACAGTCACTGAGCAAATATGCAATATAAATAATTGTATGTCTAATAGTTAAGTGTATTATTATCAAATGTCAAAATGTTCGTAAACAACTGTGCATAGATCGGACGGAAAATGCGTCGTTAATAAAGCCAAATTAGGCACATAACTTATTAAACAGAAAATATTCTCTACAGTTTAAATCCTGGATAAAAATTACCAAAATTAAAATAAAATCATATACAACAAGTTAAAAAAAAATATAGATGTACCTAAACATTTCAAATTATTGATTAATTTCTCTGGAAATACAAATGTGATCTTTTATTAAATAGAGTCCTTCACTGGAATCTATACTGAATTAAACCTGGATTTACATTATTGTGAGTCAACGAAAGACTGATTGCACATCAACACTCTACAAGCTATAAAATAACTTCATCGCCATAGTTATTTTATTTCTTAGGAACGTGAACTAAGTTTCATTCAGGACTTTCAATTACTATGCCCTGTGTCTGTCACTCTTGGATTATTCTGGGATTTAATTCCAATACCGTAAGTTTTTTCTTCTAATTTTCACTTTGTATTCAAGAGAAATATATTTTGTGTTAATTTGTAGAGGACTTATTGTCTTTCACTATTTTCTGTCATTTATTTTACGAGCATAGTCTCGTAAAACTACATACATCATACATACATCATAAATACATACTTACATACATACGTTCATACATGGGTATATACATACATACATACATACATACATACATACATACATACATACATACATACATACATACATACATACATACATACATACATACATACATACATACATACATACATACATCTCTTTTGAATAGCAATTGGTATTTGTTTACAAAGTACACCGCGATAAGCAAATAGGGACTACTGGATGTGAATTATTATACATTATTATGATGGCTACAGGCAGAGGTACACTTACCTCATTAATTTATACACCTTTACCACAGTCTGTTCATTGGCGACTCTTGTCGCCATTGTCGCCTATTGATGTGCGGCAAAGAAAACAAGTGTACGTAGACCGTGATGTCCAGTTATTTGTTACTTTGTGACTCCGTGTGAGGCCGATACATCTGATGGCAATGCACGTGCATGTAGTGGCAGGTCTGAAGATCTTAGGCTCGAAACTATAAAGGAGAGTGCGACTGCTTGAGATTCACTCGTTACAGAAAAGTTCGACAAATTAAGCAAATCCATAGGTGATTTGTTAACAAAATGTTTGATAGGGAACCGCAGTGAGATTAAAGATGTAAGGGTGACGCCAGACTCATAGTTGACCAAGAGGGTCGAAACTGGGAAAACAGAACTCAGTTCTTCTGCGGCTCTAACTCGACCTACGGCAACAGTTAGAGCTGACACTTATGATGGTTCTTAACCTTTTCTCTACTACATGACATTTTTGAACACTGCGCAATGACTAATTATTGGATCGAAACTGAAAAGGGATTGCGCATAGCAGCGTGTTTAAGGAGAGACACTCTCCAAATCTTAACATATATCCATGTCCAGCCTGGTCAAGACAAATTTGAGAAGTTGAAAGCTTCATTGGAAGCTCGCTTTGCGCCTCGTAAACAGGATAAGTGCTTCAATGAACTGCTCTGAAGCCGTTTCAGAAAGAAATGCGGAGACGCTCTCTGAATTAGGTCAAACGATACAAAGACTGGTTTGGTTGGCGTATCCCGGTTGCCCACCTAATACCCACGATAGACTTCCAAGAGACCATTTCTTAGGAGCAGTACAAACTGAAAACCTAAATCTTGCAATTTGGCGGCATCACACAAGTATTTTGCAATAAGCCATCAGATTAGGGGTCGAATGTCAGGCTTTCCTGAGTGCTGGCGTAAGGCAGAAGCCATTAAGTTCTGCTTGTCGAGGTTTTGAAGAGTCTGAAGACAAGAGCGAGGACAGTACATATAGAACTGTAATAGCAAAGATTGAAGAAAAGGTAGAAAATACAATGGAACAAAATAAGAAGTTCACTGAAAAACGTCACGAAACAGTAGGTCGTTGGCACCAGTCGGAGTATAAGCAACGCGATTCACGGCGAACAAAGGTCCAGTGTTGGAATTGTAATGGTCGGGGTCATTACCAAAGGGAATGCACCAAGCCTTTAAACAGATACAATGAATGGTGGAGAAAAAGAGACCAAGGAAAGGGAAACTCTAAGAAGACCAATTCAGCAAATGCCAAACCTGTACGTTATGTAAACGAAGAACAGGGACTGTAAACGCAATGTTATTTTAATGGAGTTGAGCTCGCTTTGCTAGCAGACACAGGCGCTGCTGTTTCTATTATAATCAAGAGGCGGTATGAAGCACTTAGTCATCTATATCCAAAACTCAAAACTACGGATAGCCAACTAATCAGTGCATCCAGTAACGAAGTTGAAACGTATGGTCAGCCTGAATTTTGTATTGCTTGGATAGGCGTCAGAAGGTGACATGTTTTCGTAGTAGCTGCCACTAGACCCGATGTAATACTTGGGTTAGATGTTTTCCGTCTACATAAGTGCGACATTAGTATTACATAGTGTACACTGCAAATGCATGGACTAAAGCTCCCGTGCTACTTTGCGGGGTATTTGGGCTGTCATCGTATCACCTTGGCTGAAAACATCATTGTCCCGGCAGAGATGGAAGTTATCTTGCGCGGTTAGATGGCAAATGTTGGATATGGGAAGCTAGCTACAGAGTCAAGTGCTGGAGATGAAAACGAAATCCTCTTCGCGCGAGCCGTCATTAAGACTATGGACGGATCAGTGCCATTACGGTTGCTAAAACCTATTAAAGAGGTGGTAAACTTGCAGCTGGTGTTTGTCGTGCTGAAGCCAGTGCAGCCCTATCAACAAGAATTGTCGACAGTTCCTAATAATATTCGAACAGCAGTCTACCTGCATATTCGACAGCATTATTTGAGAAATCAAGCGTTCATTTGATTCCGGATCAATCATCCGGCCATAGCAAACAGTGAAGTTTGCACAGTGCTTGCTAAAGATGACGTCGACTTGTTCAGAACAAACTTTATCAAGCACACTGTCAAGACCATGAGTCCCACCTAGAATATTACCGTTCCAGTTCCGACAGGAGATTAACATACAAGTTGACGACATGCTAGAAAAGGGGGTTATATAATCGTTTGTAAGTCCTTTGGATGCCACCGAAGGTATTATTAGCTAACACAGATGGGAAGAAGAGGTTTTGCGTGGACTATAGAGCGCTGAATGCACGTACGGGTGTTTACCAGTCTTCTAGGGGCCGGCCTAACGTTGAAACCCAGCAAATGTACACTACGTGCGAGAGAAGTTCGGTATCTTGGTCATACTATTTCAGCGTCAGGAGTGGCAACTGATCCCGAGAAAGTAGCTGCTGTTTTGAAATGGCCCACAGCGAAATCAATTACCGTAGTACGGATGTTCTTTGGGTATTGCAGTTATTATAGGCGTTACGTAGGACACTTTGCTGATATTGCAGCTCCCTTATATCAGCTAACAGCAAAGAATTAAGTTTTCCGCTGGACAGAAGAACATCAGGCGGCATTCGCAAAACCACGTAAAGCGCTTGCCTCTGCACCATTGTTGGCTGTACCGGACTTCAATAGCCCCTTTATACTTGATACAGATGCGAGTGGTGAAGCCATAGGTGCTTTCCTGTTCCAAAACATAGATTGGAAAGAAAGAGTAGTAGCTTACGTTAATCGGTGTCTGGACAAGGCATAACGTAAGTATTGTGTCACTCGTAGTGAGCTGTTGGTCGTCGTACATTTTATTCGCCACTTTAATACATACCTTTATGGCAGAAATTTCAAGGTGTGCACTGACCACAGTAGCTTGCGGTGGCTCATGAGCTTCAAAGAGCCCGAGGGACAGTTGGCCCGTTTGGTGGAGCAGCTGTTGGAATATGATTTTGTGATCAAACATCGCAATGACACTAGACATGCCAATGCTGATGGTTTGAGTCGCTTCACATGCAACGGTTGCAAATACTGGAGCAAATGTACCGTGGGGTTCTCTGCTATACGGATACGCATCAAAACACCGATAGCCTGGAAGAAATGCACGATTGCGGTGATGAAACCGATAATGAAGAAGAGACATTACCATATCCGATTACAGCACAAAAGACCAATTTAATTGAGCAAAGAAGGACGCGACGAAGAAACGCCAATGTGTTGAACTAAGCTACACACTTAATTTGTACTGGAGTTCAGTTGTTTCATCTGCTTGTAGCACCGACGGTGATAAAACATACAAATTTGATATCAGGCACATCTGCTGAGCCGACAGAAGCGGCAAGAAAAGTTAAATGAGTGGGTAATAATCTTCCCCGTGATTATTAAATTCGCTGGGTTAGGACACATTGTCAACTGGTGATATAAAACGCCGCGCAGTTATAATCAAATTAAATTGCGCCTATGGGCTATGTAAATAATGTGATTCTTGTTTATTAATTCTGTGCAGACAGATGTCAATTTTGCTTTATGTGTTTTTTTTAATAAGTTGTATACATTATGATAGCGTGCGGTGTTAGATCAGAAAACTTTTAGAAGTTATTTGCTGCTTGGAAATAGAGTTTTGTAACTTAGATCTATTTGTTTGGGTGGATCTTGGAGTGAAGCAGAACTAAATTGAGAAGGGGAGTTGGTAGTATTATGTATGGTTGTTCGGAGGTTAGTGGACTGTTTTTTTTTTGTTGCTGTCGAGTTCGTTTTAGTGGTGAAAAGATGATAGAAAATGCAGTGTCAAGGTTAGCTTTCTGTGGATGACAATATGGGATTTTTGAGGTTCGTAAGAGGCATGTTCTCTCTAAAGAACGCATTACCTAACCTCATGATGAGTACAGGAAGGATCCTGTGTTTTATTGTCATAGAACTGCTAGCGACGTGCCATTTGAGAATTGCTTCGTACAGTGTATATTAAAAATTGTTTACAACCATCTCCACAGTCATAGTTTGAATTGTCTGCATGGATAGAATAGTGTCCATCTGGAAAATTGTGAAGGACAATTCAAAGCACATGTTAATTAATTAGCAGCATGAAGAAATGGTATTGCACACCGCAATATATTTGAATCGTTTATGTGATTGTGTGTGTTTCAAACGTTTGCGTTTGGGAATAGGTCTTCTTATGGCTGTGTTTGGTCACTGTTGCAGTGGTTCATTAGTAGTCAGTTAGTTGTAAGAAAATATGATCGTCTGACACAGACTAAGTCGAAAAATATATGGTGTACAGATGTACTAAGGTATATTCGTGGAACGTGTGTCCTGGTTGAAACGCAATATCTAGACCAGAGTTCATGTAAACATGAATGGTTCTGTCTTGCATTTGTTTTCTTGTTGTTAGAGACCTATGTGTAAAAAGTGTTTTCCTACTGCGAATTCCGAGGATACTCGTGAAGGCGTTTGAACCAGACTAACTGGTTGGAACACTTTTTTATGTTGGATTCAGCTTGGTTAATTTAATTTATTGTTGACATTGAGGTTGCTGGTAAGCAATCAGTAATTCGAAATAAAAGTTCAGTTTCGGATGTTAAGTGACGAGCTATTATGAAAAAGCCCATTGATTCAGAGTTTTCCCTTGTATAATAGTTTACTTTTAAGCAATCAGTGATTCAAAAGAAACATTTAGTTGCGGATGTTGAGTGACGGGCTATGTTTGTCTTATATAATCATGATGGGAATCATTAATAGGGATGGTGGATGATTTTGGGGAAAGTCATCAAATTTTGATTAGACCACATAAATGTGACTTTTGTGTCACTCGAGTGATCTTTTCAAAGGTGGGGGTAATGTAATAAATTTGATAGCTCCCCTTTTAAGCAATTTCTTCGATTTGTGTGATTATTGGGATTCGGTGCAATGGAAATATTCTTAGCCCCAAATAATTGGCCAGTTAGTAGCAACAACGTCACGGAGTCAAGAGTTAGTGCGTTTAAATGATGCCATGGTTCGTTAGTAATGAATTCAGGTCCAAACCGATTGACTGACCCTGGAGTAAGATAGTCCATATTAAAATTTAGTGGTGTACAATAGTGTTGTGGCTGAGGTGGCATTATTTACGGTAGGAAGCCGGTAAATTACACAATTGAATCAATACGATGGGTCTTAGTAGATACCGTTTATGTGTCCGTAGTGGTAAATGGGCTCAGTTATATTGTTGTAATGTGCCTGGAAAAGTATACATTGATTGGTCTAAGGAGACGGAGTTAAGATAGTTCCCAGTGAAAATGTGGAAATTCGTTTATTTTATATGGTGTAATCGGCTGTTGGTACGAAATCCTGATGTTGATGAAGAGAAACGATGCAAATATGCAATTGATGAACTCTTGGCAAGTTGTTTTATATGTGGTTTTGTATTGATTCGAGTAAAATTAAGTATATCAAAACAGACACGTCTGGATTTCTAATTTGCAACTGAAATTGTATGGAAGTCTTTATAAATTTGCGGAAACATCACTTCAGTGGATATAGCGCCGGGGATTGATACCGCTCGGTCAAGTTATACGCCTATGTGTCAAAAATTTGTTTTCATGAAGAAGTATGTGTATTATATCTTGTATCAATTTACGAACTGTCGAGGTATGCCATCGTAAGATTTGAGACTAGTTTCAAGCAGTTATTAACGCAATTATTGGCATTCTGTCGAGGTATGCCATCGTAAGATTTGAGACTAGTTTCAAGCAGTTATTAACGCAATTATTGGCATTCTGTTATCGTGACTGAAGACATATGGTGCCCAAATCCATTTGGCAAGCTGATGAAATTCAAAGATCGTCGTGCTGAATAACATTAGATATAAAATAAGTACATGATATTTTGGTAGCGATTTCTAGAGACATTATTTGTAAACATTTGACTTTCTTGGCATCAGCTTTGTACAAAATTTGTACGAAACCTCCAAAAACTAAGGATAGTGGGGTTTAAATGAATGAGTAAATACACCAGTGGGATTGAGTGGCATAGTCATACGGATAATGTAACCATGGAAATCCTAACAGTTTGGCCAACATTTGATTTTAAGATGTATCTCTTGGATTTTAGGACACCACATAGTGAGCAATGAAACTGATTGCTCGAGGGGCAGTGCTTCAAGGAAATAAATCATGTATAATGAAAACAATACAGACATTATGATGGTGTTCTTTCAGTGTAAACTAACTCTTCAAGACCTATAAAACTACATACTATGTTTGTGTATGTTATAAATTCTTCACAAAATTCAGTCGTCATATACTCTGGAACAAATGACAATAGCTTTATTACTGATAAATAATGTTGAGTTTGCGTCTCAATTGAATCTTGACAAACTCTCTCTAAATGCGTTTTCTCTGATGCAAAGGTAAATTTTGAATCATCTCCACATCCAAAGTATTCGAAACGAGCGATTGTCACATTTGGACGAACCTGACGAACGTGGACACATCAGGATACCATCTGGAACGTTCAATAAAATTTGTATCTTTATATTCCCATTCGTGACGTTTCACACCATAACTACGACATTGTACCTAGCTTCCTTGTAGACCAATCATGATTTGGCTATAGATTGTTGAGTATGACCTTGATATATGTATTCCTCTTAATGTCAGACTGTAGGAACTATGCGTCCCTCAAAAATGACATCAGTGGGGGTTAATTGAGTGATTGTCTGTTCTCTGGGTCTAGTTGCACGCAATTTACTGTATTCATTGTAATATATGAAAATGAATATCCTTTGGCAGTGCAATTAAACTTTGTATAAGTAAAATAAGACCTAAATAAAATGAACAGTTTGTGAGCTAGTGTGACAACAAATTTCTACATATTTCCTCCATTGACAGTGATGACATTAAATAACCATATCCTGAAGGTTTTCATAGGTAGTAGTAACATACATGCATATAAATCACATAGTAGACAAATAGGTCACTATTGCCTAAAGGCTTGACAAATAGGTCACTATTGTCTACCTTATGAGACATTTGAGTCCGTCAATTGTGTATAAACTATTAGGTTTTATAATTTTGCATACAAGATCGTTAGATAAACAGGGCACGATACACACACCTAAGCTATAAAATATGGTGTTAAAAGTGACCATATGTTGCCTCTGGGGAGTGTATAAAATAAGAGGCATATTAATTATCATGGCTGCATGTACATAAACGTCTGGCAAACTAATACGAATGTAACATTTAAACATTTTTACAACAATCAGTTTGATATCTTATCTTGCCAATGCTTTACAGAATATATAAAAGCTGTTCTGAGAACATTATCCGCTTTAATGTATTCGTTTTATATACGATATAGGCTGTAGTTCATTTAGTTGCATTTTGTTTGATTCAAGTTAACGAGGTTTTCTTTATGTTTGTACATAAACCATTTTCTTATGAGGTCCATTGAGTTGAGTTCGGTGTGAAGTTTTTTACCATATTTTGGTAATTTCTGATTGGTTGGGATTGTTGTAGGCTGAACGCCATTTTTCAGCACACGATAAATTGCAGCCAGTAATAATGGTGGAGGAAGAACCCAGGAAAATCCCCAAAAAGAACCACCGACCCACGAGAAGCTACTGGCAAGGTTTCTCACATACCAACATTGGCTGAATCTGAGACTCGAACCCATGCATACAAAGGTGAGATGGCAGTGTTCGGTAACGGTAACGGAGAGCTCTTCAGAACACTCGGCCACTCGGGACCCCTTTGATAATTTATTATAACGTTGAAAACACTAAGACAGTATATATGAAGAAAGGATACATCTCTTTTTGAATATGTTATTGAAACCTTGTATGCGAGGCAGAAACACGTCACATGTTTATTATGTTTGATAGGGATCATTTAGTAGTTTAAGTTGCAATGGCATGTGACGTGCTTCACATTTTGTCTGATACAAAAGAAGCAAAAACATAACGAACTAATATAATAATGGGCAATGATAAATCAATCAACAAATCATCAGAAAGTTTAAACAAGATACATTGATTCACAATGATTCCAAACACGATATATGAACTTATTTGCAAGATATTTCAAGCATGTAAACGTGAACGTTATTATCGTGGATAAAAGGGTAAATGTTGTGCGACCATGGTATAAACACATGGTTCGGATAAGTCTCTATTTCAGACGTCCTAAACAATTTGAAGCGCTTAGTTATTTTCTGAGATGTGTGGCAGAATCATTTATCGACTTAGAAGGTGAGTGGTAGGGCACCCCGCATAGGCAAAATGTACGATTTAGACATTAGTTTTTCCAACAGCTCCGACTGCAGGTGACTTAACTTACTCTGTCTAAAACCTTGAACACACATCCCTTTCTCAGTCAGACACTCGAAAGCTTCGGAACCAAAAATAATATTTCATTAAGGAAATAACACATACACATTTTCTGTTTTCCTGTCATGATATCGCTTTTGCCACTGCATGATACCATTGGTACAGCGTGAGCATCTTCTATTCACTCACTCAGTTACAAACATTTGGGAGGGATATTTTTTCAGAAACAAAACATATTGCTGTGTGTGACAATTTTACTTTGAGGCAACACGTTTACAGGTGCTGCCAAAGCTTATCTAAAACAATCAACCCCAGAACTGTCGCTCTTCCTCATGATAAAGTCCAAACTCTTTATACACATGCGCTGCAAGGATGGCCGTGACCTTTCACCATGTATACTATATATTACAGCCTGAATAACGTTATATTTGCGTTCAATTGGTTCAAATGCTGTGTATGCAGAAAACACGTGAATATTGATACAGTCTGGTTTTCTCACATTATATGTGCCATCATTTCTTGTTATGATCTTGCACAATGGGGGCCCCGAGAGGCCGAGTGGTCTAAAGAGCTGTCCGTTACGGATCAATGCCATCTCACCTCTGTCTGCGTGGGTTCGAGTCTAAGATTCGGCTAATGTAGTTATATGAGAAAACTTGCCAGTAGCTTCTCGTTGGTCGGTGGTTCTTTCAGGGGTTTTCCGGGTTCTTCCTCCACCATTAATACTGGCCGCCATGTATAGCCTATATTGTGCTTAACAATGGCGTTATACGATAAATAAAAAGATCTTGCACAATCGTAACGTGTGTACTACTTTTGTCACGCGCTACGACGTTATAGAGTATTGGAGGAACCGAAAACGCTCGTGATCACCGGAGGAGTGCATCATCACACCGCTATGTGTGTCGAGCGCTTCTCGTGCGTGAACTGCTATCAACCATCCTGGAATTTGCGACGAAAGATTCGTCAATCATTGCAAATTTTGCACTCGCTTCTATATTATCATCATTTTGTTTGCGCTTTTCTCAGGCAGTTTTACAAGCCATTCATCTTTTATTATTGTGTACATTATGATCCCAAACTAATTAAACAATCAATACGTGCAATGCTCACCTCATCCTTGCAGATGTATTTCTTTGTAGCTTGTTATTAACAACATCATTATTAGATGTCTGCCACCTACTAAATACGAATATTTTGGATATCAAGTCTCAAATGAATTGGTGGTATTTAAAAATCAAATGGTGGTCTGCTCTTTCAATAACTTCAATACCTACATGATCAGGTGTACCTCTGAAAACAGGCCAAATGTAAAACATATTTAAGCTTTTTCCGGATATAATTTAGTTCCCTTTGTCGTTGTCGTTGGTAAGAAATGAATTTGATAATATGGATTTACAAGTCAATATTATTTAACTATATATTTAACTTAGCTATTGCAACTTCGAAGATCATACATTATAAACAGTCTTTTCAGTTACACTTCTCTGAACATTAATTATTTGGTGTATCATTTAATAACATCTTGCTCAGTTGTATTGCTGCATTATTTCACAGTTATGTCTGTGTGATAAATGTATTTCTCCGATACAGATAATCGAATTTATGCATTTTTCTTTCAGCAGTGTTTTTTATAAGTCTGTTTGGATGGAGAGCGACACTTTACATAACAATAATACTTTTATTTTAGAATTTACGTGTCATTATAAGTAACATACAGTCAGTTTTGCAAATATTTTGTGCTAAAAATGATGGCATGCGTTTCTTGCACTCCCCAGTATATGACGAAAGAGATTATTTAATATAGCTCAGTGTTGCCAAATTGTGCCCTTCATTTCAGATATTTGTATATTCAAAGTTTGCGCAAACAAAATTCTGATTTTATTTGTGAGAGGAATGGATTTAATCTATGTATGAATTATTGATCTCTTTTGAGTGGTTTTGCAGGGTAGAATATAAAAGTATATTAGAAGTCAGTCAAAATAAATATCACTCGAGGCGTTATTTCAGTCTAGTTACGTGGATAAACTGCGGGATGGACATATTACTTGTTGCCAATTAGTTGATACACTAAGATTAAAATTCAGAATTTTTCGTTGATCATTATGTATGAATATCACATCTACATATGACTTGCCATTGTGCTTAGTAAACCGATCGGTTTGCACGCCTTGATATGGGTCTCATCAGTGGCATATTTACCGTCATTGTTAAGTTGGCTATACCCAACCAATACGAAACAAATGAGTATATAATTCGGCACAGGTGAAGTATATCCGCTTTTGTTTCACATTAGATTTTCAAGCCAGCGTCTCGAAATGTTTTTGAAATTACTGAATTATATTTGTGCTTGAATGATTTGAACATAAGGCATTATTGACATACAACTCAAGACTTTAGATTCGATACGTGCTGACGAAGACTGCTATATGCATATGTAATTTACCATGTTCGTCTTGAGTTTTAGACAAGATTAGTTTTGATATGGAACCACATTATAACTAGAACTTCCAGTTCAGTACTCAACGAATGTTGTTCTAGTCAATTTTTAGATCATTGTTTCTTCTCTCATGTTGGTGCTAATTCTGCATTTTAGTAGGGATTTAAATGTTATTGTTTATTCTTAAGAATATGATCTGAGGGAGTGTTTGTCTGTGTCTGTGTGTATTACGGTGACAGTGCATAGTGCGTAAAAAGGCATTGGTGATGCTCCGGAAGTGAAATCTGTGTTCTGTTTACATGCTGCTCTGTTTACAGTCCAGCCTCGCAAACAAAATGCCGGTGAACCTTTGATAGGATTTTCACCGTGATGTCATCTTTGAAGGTATTTTAGACTAACATATGACTTGTATTGATTGTCACATAGTGGAAAAGTCAGTACTGAGAAGGAAATGTAGAGAACATATAGTAAAATGATTTCTGCTATATGTCCATATATCCAGTAAATCAAAGGGAGGCTACTAGATTAAGTCCAAATATAGCCAAAAAGGAAAGCTTAGCACTCTATAACGTAACGGCGGCAGTGGCACATTTTTGATGTAAACAGAGCGCCCTATTTAAGTATGTATTTACTTAGATGTGTTACAGTCAGGTCGATTCAAACGGTTTTCAATTATTTCGTACAAGCAACGCATTAGTTATTTTTAACTACATTTAGTGACACTAACATGAGCATTCATTATTCTGCAGACGTAGATATCATTCGCGACTTCATTTTGGTAGACATGCATAAAAAATAGATAGTAGTTAATGGACACATTTTGTTTATAGTCAATTTACAGTTACGTAATAAGAAACCTTCGCTCATTATGCTGATTTAAGTCAATCAAAATTCACTTAATTATAAATACATATATGCATGCATGCATCAGTTCATACATACAATGCATTACATACTTGGTTGCATGCATACAAATTGGTATTGTTGCTGCAATTGAGTTTAACGCTACCTTTTAGCACAAGATATGCTATACATGTCGAACAGTATAAATTATGAAGGAGGAACCAGGGAAAACCCCAGAATGAATCACAGACCCACAAAAAGCTGCTGGCTACAGTGGAGCATGTATATAGATAAACGTAAGCATATTTACACTACAATATACCCATGGGAATACTTAAGATCATTTGCATATATACATAAATATTCATCCATAGGGGGTCGTTCATTAATTATGTCAACACAATTTGGGGGAAGCAGGGGGTTTGAAGAAGTTTGACAATTGTTGACATGGGAGGGGGGGTGGAGTTCAAGATAAATTGACGTCAACAATGTTATATTTTACAATAAATTTAATAACTCAGAAATAAGAAAAATGGTGGGAAGATGATATAAGCTAGAATATAAAGTTTCGATTTTTCATGAATTCAAGTTATTATCGTCAATCTGAAATCTGTTCAACAAGTACAAAAAAGTATTAAAACGTATTTGTAGATCTTTTTATTTTCCATAATTCTTTTTTTAGAATAAAAGCCAGCCGTATAAAATATTGTTAGTTTGTAGAAGGGAGGGGGTTGGGTTACAATTTTGTGAACATAATTGTATTAGGGCGGTCATGGAATGTTTGACAGTTGTTGACAAAGAAGGGAAGGGAATTTGTCTAAAAATAATTGACATCATTAACGTATTATATAGATATAATAGACTAATTTGTTTGCTTAGGTTGCTAGTAATGTTAAATACTGTAAGTATTATAGTGGGTCAATTTATCGTCAATGTAAATTCCAGTCGAAAAGGTCATAGGTCACTTTGTCGTCAAGGTGAATTTAACATGGTGAAATATAACAATGAATGAATGGGGCATTGAACATAGAGATAACGGATTGGGCCACGTTAGCGTCATCGGAACCTTAATGTTAAAAATGGGTAAATACAAATTGCCATCAATGGGAATTTAAACTTGGAATGTCACCTGGAGGTGAAAGGGAATTGAACATTGGTGACATTATTGTGTTTATAGGGTCAAAACCATTATAACGTGAAATATAATTGTTGGGAGAAAGAGTTCGCAGACATAATAATAATAATAATAATAATAATAATAATAAAAATAATAATAATAATAATAATAATAATAATAATAATGAGGACTTTGTATAGAGCCTAATCTTTAAAAGCTCTAAGCGCTTTACCAAATTTACAATGATATGACTATATTACAGAAAAGCAAATAACAAAAACGATGAAATTGGAACACATAAAACATGCTGAGAACATGTCAAATATAAACGATTAGGTCTCTAACTTTGGTCCTGCAGTTGATAAAGGTGAATTTTAAGAACACTCTTAAAAAGGACCCACTGTGTCATTCTGTCTAATTTCAATGCGCAATTCGTTACATATCACCGGAGCCTGGTATTCAAAAGAACGTTGTCCATATGACTTCGTTTTTATGGTGGAAACAATGAGTCATAAGTCCAAGTTAAAGAGTCGAAGTCCATATGACTTCGTTTTCATAGTGGAAACAAAGAGTATACGATTGTCAGAAGCGGCGCGTAACTATATTACTGGCGTGTACACATGGGTGAGGCCGGATAGGTATGTTTGAATAGAGTCTTTCAGTGAAACATAGCACATAGAGCAAATTATGTGTTAGATTTTTATCCAATTGATAGCCAGTGTAGGGTACAGAGCATTGGTGAAATGTTCTCTTATCAAGGTACTCTAAAGATAATCCGAGCAGCTGTGTTTTGAACATTTGGAAGTTTCTGGAGTAGATATTGAAACGAACCAGACAGAATTGAGTTACAATAGTCCAGTCTTGAAAGTACTAATGAACACAAAAGTGTTTTAGTGGCATCAACTGAAAGATATTTGCGAATGGAACTGACGCGTCTTCGTTCAAGATATGCAGCCTTGCATATGTTTATGACATGTTGGTGCAATGTGGGGAGTTGTACTAAAACCTCTGTTTACTCCCTTAGATACTTCCCATCATATTAGATGATTTGGACTTTAAGTTGACACCCTTGTTTTCTAAATATGTTTGGGTGATTGTTACCTTATCCCACCCTTAGATTGTTGAAGGGTTTATTTTAGTTTCGTTTGTCAAGTTTTTAGAGTGTATTATCCCTCATTAGCCTTAGGTATGCACGCCTTTGTCAAAAGAGCTTATGGTTAGGCATGTATTTCTTTAGCTAGAATCTGGGCTAGTACTATCAGGCTCAGAGACTATTATTAGTAGTGGGTATAAATCCTCCGACATGTCACAAGGCCAAATTCCTGTCCCATTTAAATATGCATTTTAGAGTCGCGAAGTGACTTTGCCAGATTTATGTTAGTCCGTTTAAACAGACAGTACTATTTGTATCAGATGTCTTTTACTCGTGTCCTTCTTTAATATCCTATTGTCTTTTTTGTAAAACGAAAGTCTAAGAGGTAATGTGTGTGTTAGCTCATGGTGTTTATTGTTGTGTTGTAAGTAACTTGCACCTTTGATATTGTCCGATTCCATGTATTCATTACTAGTGTTAATAAATAGGTTGTTATTGCTTATATTTTATGTTTCTTGCTTCTTCACCACATGTTTGGTGTGTATTAATAACGTCGTTGACTGTTGTTTTGATTCGTTTAGCTAGAATTGTACTTAATATCCTATAATCTGGGTTAAAAGTGATATCAGTCACCAATTATTTGATCAGTAATTTCTCCTTTATATATATAGAAGAAGTGTAATTTATTTTATTTGTGTACTTTCAGTCATTTCTTGCATATCAAATATGCCATCAAATAAGGATTTTACTAAGAGTGTTATTGAGTTACTAAAAAATTTATAGAATTCGGCTGTTAATTCGTCTTACCCTGGTAATCTGTTATTTGCTAGTATTTTAATTGCACCTTCTATTTAATTTTCAGGCACTCTTTCTTCACATAAATATTTATCAGCTTCCTTTATATTTGGAAAATGTAGTTTTTTAGTATATGTGTTTATTTCTTCTTTTGATATTTGTGTGATGTTTATTGCTTTTGGTAGAAGAATTTGGTTCTGATTACTGCTTAATTGACGTATCCTTTTATATGTGACAGCCAAATACTGGGTTGTTCTAAAAACGTCAAACGGAAAATGGATCAGTTGGGACGGGCAATTTTCAAGGCGAACTGGAACAGGGTGGTCTATATTTATACCCTGAAATGATCTAGGCTTAATGACGTCACGGTAATCTACATTGTGGAAGAATTGGCAACAATATTGAAAGTCACTGACCTCAGTCGAGCAGTTGCTGAAAAATGTGTTGCATGTGGATGACCTCAATTGGCGTTACTCAAGGTAGGAATGTGAAATAAATATCATAAGGACTAAAGGCTTTTTATAGGGACATAGATGTTCGATAGCGACAAACATCATGTGATCAGTTGTCACAATATCTACATGTATATATCCATTTCTTTTGAATTTTCTCTCAAGAAACATACAGCCCTAAATGTTTTACAACGATTTTGTTTTCCTTCGTAAGTACACATCTTAGAATGTCAATGTTGTATTGACTTAAACTTATACACTTCTGGGATCATATTTGCAACTGCCATATCACACGGAAAAACAATTTCTAGCATTAGATCTACCATCCTTCAAAATAAAAACAAACACATTGGTTTCGTAACAATAGCACGAGTTTCACTGAACCCTAGGACCCTGATTATCGTGAACTCATATTCTGAAACCAAAACATGCGTTCAGAAAATTGTTACATTGTGCTTGAGCTATTCATTCTCTTGCTGTTTAAGAGCGCAGTAGAATCAGACTTTATTTAGGTGACATCCTTAGTTATCTTGGAAACTTTACCACAGTGTTTGTAGCGTGTACTGCCACAAATGATATATCCCAAATTGAGATATCCAACTAATACTATGACAGAATGAAAACAATTGCCTATCAATTATGTACCAAAATTTTAGATGATCATTACATACCCAGCGTTAGTAACCATTGAATTAAACCGTTTAATGTATCTGAGTAGGTGTATGTCATCGTTCTAATTTTTTTCTCGAAGTCATATTTGGGCTACTAGATTTTGTAAAACATAATCTTCATCATGCAACAAACAATTATATTTCTTCCATTCTCTTGTTTGTTCTGCCATCCTATCAGACTTAATATTTCTTCTTTCTCAACCTCTCTCTTCAGTGCACGCGGATGGCGTAAGATATGAATCAAATAATATCACAATGATATCGAGCAAAACCATCTACCAACGCAGTTTGAAAAGCATTATGTGATACGGATCACTATTGTCGCTATCTCCATTTCATGCGACTTGAATTATATACATGTAGTTGTAAGCTTGCAGTTTAAAATTTTCTGAAAGTGTGTTTGTGATTATCACTAATTTGACAATAATGTTAGGGGCCGAAACAATCGTTTGGGACTGCATTATGACTCTAGATTTTGAGACAAACGTGGAGACATTGACTCAGACTTGCTCATGTAGTCGAAATTGCTCGCATGGATTTGAAATAACACTTCAGATACCGTTTATGTGTATTGGGTAGGGAGAGTTGCTTACTTCTGTTTTATGACGATTTGGAACGATGTTGAATCGTTTGAGTATATTTTAACGCAGCAGGTCCCTATACATGGTTAGTATCTTAGATTTACTCTATTCAGTACTCAAACAGTTAAGTAGATAGATGAATTAGCGCATATCGATGTGTGCTTAAAGATTAGCCTAAGATTATACGAAATCATAAGTCACAGGCAAAAGTGTCTGCATAACTTACCCTTTTGGTCGATGATTTGATGAGATTCATACAAATGTAAAAGTGCTGATTAGAAGTGTTATATCTTTAAGGTAACTGGGCATTTGTTGTGGAAATGCCGGCTGCGAACAAGAGAGACAAAATCCAGTCTATATTATATCGCTGAGAACTAACACTGGGCTACAGTGTGTCCATAAAGAAAGATAAGAAATAAGACGAGAAGGATATATGTTCAGAAGAAAAAGAACGTGACGATGCAAAAGCTGGCTGTGAAGAAAGTTAAAGAAATGAAAAGAAAGAGTGACGCAAGAAGCAATTAGACCTTATGGGCTGTGCGAAATTTAATTTTAACTTCTGAAAGATGACAATATACGAGAAATTCAACGTTTTTCTTGGTCTTGATTTTATTTAATAAGGATAGCGTATGTGTTTGTATTGACGTTGCATAAATATATGCTCTTTAACCTCTCGCTATCCTTCTGGGTCATGTTTTTAGTAAGAATTGAATTGAAGGGAATACTTTGGTTTGTTACAGGGAGAAAAGGTGTTAATTTGTTCATGCAAATAATCCCACAATGCAACATCATCTTCCGTGAAAACTGGTATCGCAACCGCTCTGTGCACATTAAATAAACAAACTAATTAACGAACGCAACCTACTGGAGCTCTAAGTTGACCAACACAAAATTACTCTCAGGCAACACATTGGAAGGATATCAAACCTATGTTTGACACAACCGCCATCACCTACGGATTTAACTAAGTCTAGGAATACAGCATCAACACATATATACTACTTAAATATGACACAAAATTCTTATGATACACTCAGATCTACACAGATGCCTAAAATAAATACCAACCCAAACAAAACTTCAGTGGCAGAAACAATACTAGCTAAGAACCAATAATTTGGAGCGAGACTAACGGACAACTGCTTCATAGTCACTGCTGGTCTAGAGGACATTAAAAAAGGACTAAAATGGGTTCAGCAGACAAATTACACAAACAGTTATCATTAACGACTCGATCAATGTCGTCAACACATAAACAAGTCACACCATCACTAGAGAGAATTTTCTTCGAGAGGCCAACCACATAAATGAAACTACTAAACCTCAACACCCAAACAATAAAATGTCATGTGGGGTTTGTCACCCATAGCAATACTATGCAACGATCAAGGCGATAGTCTGGCTAAACAACACGTCAATGAATCAACAACAACAGCAATACCCGACAGCGGCACACGAACTGTATGGCTATATCAGAATAAACATTGACAACTCCTGGCAACAACTCTAGGGCAACAGCAACAATGGACGCACCAATGGCTTTACACCTCACATGGGTTCACTGAGGTGTAAAAATGTACGAAACATACAAAAGTTTTACAAAAGAACTACAAAGAAAAATTCCTTCTAATTTAATTTTTTTCAAAAATCTTATTATTTATTTTATAAAAAAGTATAAAGGAAAATTAAAGAAACAAATCATCTAGGATACCAACATCTTTTAACCCAAATGCTACTACATATTAAAGATATGATCATCCAAACATCACCTCACACAACATTAACAATCACTCTACACTAAAGTAAGACCCTACAACTCAGAACATATAAGATGGTCTAAACCCAGGGCCATCAGGCCCCGCTGGACAAAGCAGCAACATAAAACTGCGTAGACCCAATGTATATTGGGTTTTCATATAACTCGAGCGCTTAGTCATGGACAAACCCAGAATATATTGCTTAACACAATGACCAATAAACCTATGGCTCAAACATGCATAGGCGTACCGTCGCCTTGCACACAACAATAAACCCCTCGCGACAAAACTAATGCAGTAACCGCAGACTCAAGTGATTGCGCACTGGGCATAAGCCCACTCACGTAATGACCTACATACAGGTCGATAGCGTCTATGATGGCAGTTAAATTGACCCAAAACCTGACTTCAAATTAAAAAGTGCTCCTACGCACACTAAAGTGCGCGTAACGTGGCACAATTCTGTCCCCAGCGATCAATTCAATAGTCCGCCACCGCACAGTAACCAGACGTGCATGCCCACATGGGCGATTACGTCTTAAATTTAAATATGATGATGATTCTTTGTTCATCCCTCATTGTTGTGAATTGATTCTTTTGCACTTTAGGTAAATATTCACACACGCAGACACTGACACTGAAGAATGTTGAGTAGATGAGATTTGGCTTGTGCGTGTGAGTCCCAGTGTGTGTATGTGTGTGTGTGTGTCTGTATCTGTGTGTGTGTGTGTGTGTGTTTGTTTGCATCATTTCGTTTCATTTAATCTGTTGGAAGTGAAAAAGGATATACTTGCGAATATACATCCAGGTTTAAAAATATATGGAATATCTTTACCTTTTTTTTTTCTTGTTTGGAAAACGTTTTCTATTTAAAAAAATAAATTTGGAAGAAGAAGGACATTATGGCAATTAACTGAACGTGAAAACCCTCAATTTATTTTTTATGTTTATCCTATCATTGTCATTAGTGATCTTCGCTATAAAATTATCATGATGTAAATGACCTTCATGAATGTGAAAACAGGCATAGCGGCGATTCCGTGTAACTGTGAGGCTGCAACCAATGCACTGGCCGTCAAGTAAACATTTGTCTTTGCATTTCGATGATTTGTTTCATTTACCTAGTCTCTATGACGCGTTTAACATTTAGGTGTGTCATGCACATATAACTGTCAGCGCAAAATTGGCAATACATTGTTAAGAACTAAGCATCATTTATTATGTCAATGTTAGTACTTTGATTGTCACATATATCGCAAGACCATCATTACTTAGAATTTTGGTAACATGACATCACACGTAGCAAATAATATGGGATCTAAATATATAAACAATGGATATGTCATGGGAACAAGTTGTACTTTAGAAATCAAATAATAGCACTTCCATCATATACTTACACGCATGTTCATTGTGTCTTATTTTCTATAAGTTAAGTGACAAATGTAATTACTGCGCTTGGACACTTGATGACATTTTACTACCTCCATAATTCTTGCACGTGTACTTCATGTATCTACATTTTACAATCCTGTGAGAATAAACGTGAATTCGTGTTATCAATTTGCTGGTCTGTTCAAATATTTGGAAGAAAGAAGTTTGAGTTGGATTAGCCTGAATGCGCTGGAAGACACTTTTACTGATATAAATTCTTCATTTTTTCGTATTAGAACACTAATATAGTATCTTCATCCCATAGCATTGGTCTTCATGTGTAATATCAACACATCTTGTCAGTAATGAAGTGTGTCTTTGCAAGTATATATTCCTAGTACAAGGTAATTCACACTGAAACGTTTTACATTCTTACCATTAAAACTCGAAACCATTTCTACTGAATAATGGATGAGCCAGCATATGTACCAACAACCCGATGAAATCGGACAAAAAAGGATTTGAACATCCCACCTTTCACTATTACTGTTGTATGTAAACTATAAATTTGAACAGGTATTTTGCAATGAGCCTCCATGTACAGATATTTTATACGTTGCACATATTCATTCTACGTCACATCTACAATATCATTCTTTTGCTCAACTGATTTGTTAAATTGCCAGTTTCTTCTTTAACATTTGCATAAAAATGTCGTTTAACTGTTCATTTTGTCATTAAGATTTAACTTGTTATTTAAACTTATTTTAAAAACAAATTTATAAATATTTTTCTAAATGAGACATTTTAAAATTAAATATAAAAGTTTAGCCTAACTTTAAATTTACTGCCTTCACAAAGACCTACGGATCATGTATCATATTTATATATGATACGCATAAATTCTAATACATGCACATTGATGAATACCAACACTATATAGTTTCTCAACATTGTCACATTGAGTAACGTGTCATGCAAATAAAGTCATTTAACTAAAATTAGCAATAAATAATTTGTGATACCAGTTCCCAAAAACATTACTTCATGCTAGTACCGATAATATCGTACTAATATATTGTTATGATATGTACCAGCTCGGATGGTGGAGAATATTTCAGATTATAATAAGACTTACAAGGATTTGGACAGTACTTCAAAGTTATGTACTAATTTACAAATTTATTTGTTACGTAAATGTACAGCATGTGTGTGCATTATATATGATAATCAACTGAATGTGTCATTCAATAAACAACATATTAAATACTAAAGTTGTTTAGAGTTATATGTTTGTACATTAATATAAGGTCATTTGATGAACCGTACATTAATATACGGTCATTTAAGGAAACATTACTAATGTTTCAAAATCAAAACAGACGGATATACTTCCTACAGTTTCGCTACTACAGCACTTAGGCTTGCTGACATTTAGATCAAGTGAGTATTCTAACTTCTGCAAATGTGTCTAAGATTATGATATAAGGGATGGTAACCTAAAAATTGGTGATTTCAACCATAAACAACAATCGTAAGGGAGACAATCTGCCCTGCTCACAACAGGTTAGATGATTTAATTTATGTTTTAAATTAGTAATTTAAATTTGGTTGTGATAAGATTTTATTATCTAGTCGGTGTGTTGGAAATGATGTGAATCCATTTAATGAATGTTGTGAATTATATCAGTTTGATACATCAAGACTATTGACAC
This sequence comes from Unio pictorum, assembly GCA_030141615.1. Taxonomy (NCBI): domain Eukaryota; kingdom Metazoa; phylum Mollusca; class Bivalvia; order Unionida; family Unionidae; genus Unio; species Unio pictorum. The sequence goes on from JARLTB010000061.1 coordinate 8,280,049, forward strand.
ATCGGCACAATAGTGAGAAGTTCGTTCCTAATACCACTAGAATACATTTGGATAATCGATACCTTTGGACTTTTGATAGGACGTTATGAATATTTACGATTAGGTTAAACTTGCTGCAAGATAGTTTTAAATTGTCACTTATTTAGGGCATAAATTATATGTTCTTAATTATACACAATTAGTTTTGTATAGCTCCTTTCTGGTACTTGGTTTAGGATTATAGTTTTGTAATAATGTTACTGATAACTAACATAGTTTTAACTACAGTCCCGACAGTTTGTTTCGCTTGGTAAAAGATGACTTCTCTTTCAAAACATCGTTACATCAATAAATCACTCCGTGCAATATTCTGAGTTTACCAATAATACAACGTAAGGTAGCACATATATTTCATTGGGTACATTTGACTGATTTTAACTTCTGTTTTTTTTAGGGTGCATTGATGTGTCCTTTGAGTTTCAAAAGAACTTTACCAAAATAGGTTGGTGTTTTGCTTTTCCTTAATTTAAACAAAACAATTTTTTAATGAGTGTCTGTATTTCAATTGAGCCAAATTCCTTTACAGTGCATTACTACCTGTAAATAAACATAAAAAACAAATCACACAAGTGCCTTCTAATATAATATCAGCAGTACTATCAAATTAAATCATGGTCTGATATCTTAGTCAATACCCATTGTCCCACGTAAATTGATGCATACAACGGTTTGCTGGACGTACCTGAAAATATTAATAATAATTATTATTAAAGAATAAAATGTTCACCTTGAACCAGTTCGATAATACACAATATAGATGAAAATAAACAATGAGTGAAACAAAATCATACACACGAGGGAAATACACACACTCATGGGAACATATACTACTAAATCGCTTAAAGAAACATAAATTTATTCATCATAAAGTACATTAGTGAGAGGCAAGCGAAAAGAGAAAATGTTTCTATTTCGTACTCTATACGAAATAACTCCATAAACACACGCATCATTTGTATATAGGTATGATTGAAATTTGTATTGGTCTATTTGATCATAATTATGCGTACAAAGTAAAGCAATACATATTAATCCATTGAAAGAAATCACAATAACTCTATGCGCTATTAATTACATACAAAGCTGAACGATACGAACATAAATGAATTGTAATATATATATATATATATATATATATATATATATATATATATATATATATATATATATATATATATATATATATATATATATATATATACTTTTGATTGAATACTCTATCACCAACGATATAGAGAAAGATACATAAGAATCGGGGAGAACATCAAACACAATTAAACGTCATCCTGGAACTTGAGCGCTTCAATTCACTTAAACAGAAATACACTAATTTCTCCAAACATCACTCGGGTCAGCGGCAAACTAAACTGGAAGAGATATTATTGCTCAATGTGAAGAACTAGCATAACTGCTTATATCGGAATTATTATGTATAGTTCTCTTATAAAGCCACATTGTTAGGTCAAAAATGTGTCTATTACGTAAAAGAATGTATACTATTGCCTTTAAAAATAAATGTGTGTGCACATTTATATCGTAAAATGGTTAAGGATACAACACAAATAGATTATAAGGGCTGTCTTAAATATTTAGTTGCCTTTGCATCAAACTTTAGAGTGTCCACTAGACTTCCGAAAAGGTTTTCGTAATACTTTCAGCTCAAAATATTAGTGTAACGCAAGGAATTAGAGATTCCATGTAATGAAAAAGGTTAAGATATCAATTAAGTCACATTTGGATGTTTTATTATAGAAACGTCTATTTATTTGGCATTTGCCTTGATGTTCTCTGATTGTATGGTTTATTACCCATACAATTACTTTGTGAAATGAATAATTTGTATTCTTTATTAGTTTGCGTACCAATCAGACCTGAAAACGACTCATATAAAACACTTGGTTATTTCATCGTGACATGCACCAGTAAGTTATTTGGCGCATCCTTAGTCGCAGTGGCATCGAATGGAGACAAACTTTAATGACAATTCCTAAAGAAACACATCCTATAAAAATCAACCAATCTCACCCCATATGGTCTAGTGTATACGCACTTGTTTTCTGACATGGTAATCTTAGTAAAATATGCTAATAACAATTTGATAGAATATCCACCAATTAATTTTAAGAGAACATATGCTTGTCACAAATGTGAAATCCTCGTTGATAAGCATGTATATAGCCAAGCGTCCAACTTTTGCAGAGCAAAATGTCATTAGCCTATATAACAGTTTTGAAGTAAAATGTTTCAGAATGCAGCTTCACATGGTGTAACAAGTTGAGCCAATTAAATGCTACTACTGCTAGTGATAATAATAATAATAAAAATAATTTTACCAATACCAATCCTGCACATGCCCATGGTGACCTAGTTTACGTCGTAGACCTGCAGTTAACATGTAGAGATGCATCACGTATATAAATATGCGATGTTAACATCTACTGCATGAAATAATACACATACAACATAAGCTAATACAAGTTGTTCAATATTTGTATGCATTTATTTCACACACACACACACACACACACACACACACACACACACACAAATCATGTTAATATATATACGTGAATATCTCTCAGCATGGACTTTGCAACAGACGTTGATGCTCTACATGTTATGTTTGAATAACTTTTAATTGGAGATAATTCTTCTTGAATCTTGCCTAACAAGTGTCGACGAACGCAGAAACATTATATGCCATTAGTATATATACAGATACATATATATCTTAGATACCTGGGGAGTGTGATGCTACCATGATAGGGCCATTCATGTTTTCCTATATAATATACAGCACTGGTTGAATGAATTACAGCTGTTAATTACAAAGGAACTTACTGCCGGAGTGAAGGGATCCAAAGGAACGAGAACCTCATCTACTTTCGTGTGTCAAAGCTTCAGGTTTTAACTAGACTACATTATGGATTAGGAAAGTGGTTTTACTAAGATGCACAGACTTAAGAGAGAAGGGAGTTTTTTTTAGCTTTATGGGTGCAATGATTAATTGGATTTACTTTCTCTCTGTTCTAGTGGATAGTTAGATTGCAATCCTACACTGAAACTGAAGTATATATATATTAGGTTGCCTATTTTGGACGAACTATTTCTAGCGTTATGACCATGGCAATCATTGCAGCTAAAATTTACGTATATAAATGCTACCAAAAAAATTAATACGATACAAAACCTAATACAAATGCACATGCAACCTTTAATACAGTATTTCTTAAACGCATGCCTTTGCAAAGGGTTATATAATAAGATTGAAATAATCCGACTGACAATAGTCAGACATATTTCAGTAACTCTAAGTATAGTTTCAATGAAAATATTATGCTAATCAAATTCAAGCTGACTATATCAAAATGTACTTGTCAATATATGATGTCTACTTAAACAAGACTACATACAACAGCCAAGTTTACATCACATTCCGTTAGTCAGAAGCATTTGCCTTTTGTGTTGTGGACAGATTAGTCCTTATTTTGCAATAATCCATTTGTTTATCATTCATTTATTTATTTCACTTATTACTTTTATTACTTTATGGAACTTGCAGCTAGTGAAAGTATCTATTTTATGTTATGTATATTATTATTATATTTGGTCGCGTGAATTTCTGACAGCACTTGATCTAAGTGACTGCATAATGCGAATTCATTCTAATCAAGGCATGTAAGCTTCAAAACACGGTAAAAAATAAAAATGTTCTATTTGACATAACTACTATTATGCATGGAAACATATTATCTGTCTCAATATCTAACACGTTTAATTAGGTCAACTATTTACAAAATGAATTTGAAATCTGTTATGAGTGATCTTTATTGTAACGTTGCTAACTTGATTCTAGGAAGGTAAAATTGTTGATCTGCATAAAGGACGCGAGAACATTGATCATATTCATCTTTCCATAACAACGTGAAGACGTATAGCATAGGACACACCCTACTCCTCAAACATAATCGTACGTTTCACTTTAATCAACCGATTCAAAGAAGTTATATGTATTTTCTCTTCATATAAGCCTTCAGTGTCCATTGACCTTGATCAACCCAAGAGCTAGAAAGATGCAGATTCAAACGGATATTTATTTTTTGGAAATTTCAAGTGTCAGTATAATATATCTACCCTCTGAAGACTTTCAGAATCTAACCATTGAGAACAGAAAAGGAAACAAATAATTAAACTCAGTAACAAACAAGCAACAACAAAGATACAACCAATCTCCAATATTGTCAACAAAAGTGTTTGTTCTCTAAGTATTCTTGATCTTGCAAGAACGTTAGAGTAAGGTTGCATGCATATGAACGAACTATGCTACTGATAGTAAAGTGCAAACATGATTAAATTACTTCCAAGTTTCAAAACATAACTGTACATAAAAAGTTCAAGAAAAACGTTAACTAAGATGTTCACAAAAATCACATGGACATTGCCATAGCATCTTGAGAACGGTTAAGGTGTATGATATCCAGCGACGGAGTTACTTAATTATATAGTACACATATTCAATATTTTAATTAGATTGTTGGGCACATACTACCAAAAACAAATATTAACCTCACAATAAGTCCGAGTACGGCAAGGTCTAAACCGCTTAGATAGTGTCCTTCATAAGCATGTGCAGACATTAAAAAAGAATAATATATTAATGTGACCTATATTTGCCCGTTTGCGCATAATATCATATTTGAAGAATACAACCATACTATTGTATGGTTATCAGTTAAGAAAGAAAGAAAACAACTACAAACAATATCCTCAAATTCCATGTAATTATTGTATCGATTAATCTCGGTCCTTGTGCCCTAATGGTGTCATTACATATGAATACACCTATCGCTATTCATTACTACAGAGAAGAGGAGATAATACAGATTCGCAACGTAATCGGTGGACGTGATTACATGTCATTGTGACTTTATTTTGCTTGTTTTGTTAACACATTCATTACATTAATTTGTAACGAAACGAAATTAGATAATCGCATGTCGATTAGGTGTGCACGTTGCAATGTAAGGGTACATCAAAGCCTCTGCTTGGACAAAATGTTTAAACAAATGGCTACTGATATGGTTTAGCTTTTGATATTTTGACATTTAGGTAAATGCCCGGCAAGGGCAAGATTCCAAGTATGGTTTTTAAATGTCCTTTTCCAATTCGTGTAAACGGTTTGAGCATTCATTTAACATTGCTTGAACTGTCTTGAACATATGTACTGAGTCAATGTTCGTATACAAATCTATCTCAATGCGTACTATACATGCACGAGTTGATGATATTATATGTGCAGCGTCCTGATTCAGTGCATTAAGCCATTTACAATAGTGGCTTGTAAACGAATCCGTTATAAAGGTTTTCAGACGATTTTCCGATACGAGTGTATCGATAGCTTTTTCAGTCGTTTTACTCATCTGATGGATAGCTTTTTTGTTGCCGTTTGACAATCGATTGATAATCCGGTTTAATCCCGGGATTAGACCGACAACATGAGCAATACGCGCAACTTTCATCCAAATGGGAGATGAGGCAAGAGCAATCGTAATTCCCATGTTAGATATGATGCCAGTTTCATTTGAGCTAAGACTTCCAAATTGGACAGAACGTTTAAAGAAGCTGAAACCGAGTTCAAGGGTATTTAATTTACCGATCCTCGAGTCAATTTGCGATTTCAGGTTCATGCAATTATCTGTAATTCTTTTTGATGCCTGATTAAATGGGCCATCATCTGCAGAAGCCCACTCCAGAATAGCATCATGAATCCGTGCTTTGATTAGTGAAGGTCCAATATCTGGTAATCTACTTATTTCTGTAACACAGCTGGTCCAGTCGAAGAATTTTCTATGCGTATCTGCACTTTTCAAATACTCTTCCAGGTTTTGTAATAGCGATTGCTCTTCTTCGCCGAGCATTGCCTCCAGCGCATTGATCTATAACAAATCAATAATAATAATAATAATAATAATAATAATAATAATAATAATAATAATAGTATTATTATTATTTTATTAAATCTGGAGTGTAATATAAAGCTGTGTATTCGATCATATGTGGCTTTGTTATGTCTAACTATACTTTTAAAAATGCTCTATAGATCAGACATTTCTTCTATTGATATGCACATTCTAAAACATAAGATAATCGGTTTGCAATTTTCAAATGATCTATCTTATCCTGAACAGTATAAGATGCATTGCTTTACATAACGCATGCATATGCGATCATTATGTCAAGATTATTGCTATCGAGAAACGCGGACGTCTATAAAAATATGAATAACTGAAGGAAGGAAGTGAAAAATGTATTCATGCAAGTATAACACCCTCATCTTACATTTGGGCCGTGTGATTGACATTTGTCCATCATGATGTGTCAATCCAATACTGGCGGCCTAAAACTTTAACTAATATAAGCAATAACTTGGAATCGTACGGTGTTTGGGTAGTGCAACATTTATTATTCCATCACATGATATCCATGTCTTTTGTGAAGCATTAAAGACACTCATTGATAAGGCAAGACTATCGGAAGTTAGAAAATTGTATGCTGTATTCTCCTGTATGCTGAAAAAGGCAATAAATCTGGCAAATCAAAAAGCTGGCTTCCTGATGTATGCATCACATATACAGATTGGATAGATCATTACATTTACCAACCTCCAGAAGCCAAGAATACATTTGTGGACAAATTACCTCAAATATATAGCAAATAACTACAATGTAATGTATGTAAGTTGATGCATCGCAAGAATATATATGGCAAGTTCATACTTGGCAATTAGCTACAACAAATATGAATGACGAAAAACATCTGTGCTTAGCTTGTATTCTCCTTCGCTGAGTATAGCTCTATTTCACTTGCGGCATAAAATGGTACAAAGAATAATAAAGTGAAAACGGTCCGTGGCGCAAAGAGAGAGAGAGAGAGAGAGAGAGAGAGAGAGAGAGAGAGAGAGAGAGAGAGAAACAGACAGACAGAGAGAAAGAGAGAGAGAAAGAGAGAGATAGAGAGAGAGAGCGAGAGAGAGAGAGAGAAAGTGTGTGAGAGAGAGAGCGATTGCATTTCAATCGCAACTGATATAGTTGGTTCTTGAACTGTTATGTCTATTTTGATTCTTTTACTGTAATATATTAAATTCTGCTCTGAAATGTATCGTTGATTTTCTCATCTGATAACTGCCCGTTGAAAGAGAAAAAAAAAAACTAAACAATCTGGATATCCATCTGGTTTGTTTGAATTTTCAAATAGAGGCCAATTATTCGCCTGTAATCAACCGAATGAGTTTGATATAATATTTGTCAACTATGGTATACTCGAAATTGTGTAAGCGCAGTTTCTATTTCTAAAATGGCAGTTTGAACGTTTACGACTATCGGTTACAGCAGTTCTTACAATACTGACAATATTATTTTCTGTCTAAGTTCGACGTATTCATAGAATGTGGGAGTGGGTAAAGTATGTATGACCGAAACTGATTTTTGCAATGACAGCCTCCTCCCTACGACTAGTTCTGTAGGAAGGAGTCCATTCTCCCAGGGTTGTTTTGATGGCATAAAGTTTGTTATTGACTGCATCATCCCATGACGCCTGCCACCTCTGGCGTTTGTACTTTTTGATACAAGGTTTAAAATCAGTAAACGGTAATTTCAAATCCGGTGGTTATTGGGATAGAGCCATCTTAGCAGCCCGATCTGCTCCTTCATTACCTTTAACACCAATATGGCTAGGTAATCAACAGTATACTATATTGTACGAGGTACTAAGCTCCGAGGTTTTGACGAGAATATTGACTAATAATGGATTATCCAGTTTTCTATTGTGTAGCGACTGAAGCACTGTTAGTGAGTCACAGAAGATAATGCTATTTAAAATGAGTTTTTGTACGATAATTTTCAGACCAAATTCTATTGCTCTGATTTCCGCTGAAGACATGGACGCATCGTTTGGCAAACGCACTTTCGCTATATGTTTGCTACTATCGAAAGCTGCAGCCGCCTTTTCGTTAAGTTTTGATTCATCAGTAAAACAAATTGTGTAGTTTTTAAAATCGTTGAGGAGTTCATGATGAGAGTTTTGGAAGATGGCAGGGTTTGTCGCAGATTTTTTCCCAACGTAAAAATCACTTTGGGTTGCTTATGGAGCCGAGGTGGTGTTTTCGAGACAAACGTTTTCCGGACTATAGACAGATTATTTTTGATATTGTCCAGGCTGTTTGATGTTCTGATGCCAAATGAAGGTATGGCATTTGGTTTAAAAAAATTGTATTTTGGTTGAAAAGCAGACGATAAAGCGGAGTTCAGAGGGTTCAATCTTAATTTGAGAGCATACAGTGCAGAAAGCATTTCTCTTCGATGCGATAAAGGTGGTTCATTCGCTTTTGCGAGAAGGCTTTCACATGGAGATGTCTTAAATGCTCCTAGAGCGAGTCTTATTCCCTGATGATGAATTGGGTCAAGCATTTTCAAATAGGACTTCCTAGGTGAACCATAAACAATGCATCCATAGTCTAGTATAGAGCGGATAAATGTTCTACCCAAATTGAGGATGACTTTTTTATCAGCACCCAGTCAGTATCGGCAATTACTTTAAGTAGATGTAAAGCTTTTAAGCATTTAGCTTTCAAATTCTTGATGTGTGGAATAAAAGTCAGTTTTCTGTCGAAGATAATACCCAAAACTTTGTTTCCTCAACAACTGGAATAAGTGTTCCGTCCAGCGTGATTGTATGGTGTCTTCGCAACTGACAGAAATCCATGCATACTGTTTTCGATTTTGAAAATTTGAAACCGTTATTACTAGCCAAATTTTGGATCTTGTTAATATTTTGTTGTCGTTGCCTTTCAATTGTATGCATGTGCTTTGATCGATAACAAATTAAAAAATCGTCAACATATATTGAGGAATCCACACAGGGAGATAAACACCTTGTGATGCTATCGAGTTTGATATTAAATAGCGTCACAGATAAAATACTGCTCTGAGGCACACTTATCTCTTGCTGGTGCATGTCGGAGAGAAACTTTGATATGAAAGATGGCAGACGGCCTTTTAGACCCAGTTCATGCAGGTCATTTAGAATCCCGTACTTCCATGTTGTGTCATAGGCCTTCTCTAAATCAAAGACGACAGGTACTAAATGTTCCTTCTTGATAAATGCATCGCAAAAAAATGTTTCCAGTCGAACCAGATGATCGATGGTACTACGACCAGAACGGAAGCTACTTTGGAAAGGAGATATTAAATTGTTTCTTTCCAAGTAACAAAAAAGCCGAGAATTAATCATGCGTTCCATTGTTTTGCACACACAGCTTGTCAGGGTAATGGGCCGATAGCTGTTAGGATCTTCGATATCTTTACCTGGTTTGGAATTGGTATTACTGTTGTTTCTTTCCAGCTTTTAGGTACATTACCATTAATCCATAAATCATTAAAGATTTTCAGAAGTAATGTCAGAGAAGATTCTCGGAGGTGTTTCAAACACTGGTAATGTACTTCGTCAGGCCCAGCGGATGTATCATGGGCATTGTCTAATGCCTCCCTAAGCTCCAATAAAGAAAACAGCTGGTTATAGCTTTTAGAGTTGTTCGATGATGATGAGTTTCTTGAGAAACCATCTGCAAGAACATTTGTTATGTCACTTTGCGAACTAAAATTGCTATTGTTTGTTTTCAGGTGTAGAATATAATTGTGTTTCCTCTTTCCGTTTATTTTTCGAATAGTATCCCACGCTTGTTTCATTGAGGAACGAGAATTATAGAAGAAATATATTTCTTCCAGGATGCATTTGTACTTTCTTTGATTGTGCGTCGAGTTTTAGCCTGGACAATACGATATGTGTTTCAATTTTCGGGCGTTGGGCGATTGTTGAATAGTTTTAATGCTTCTCTTCTCGGCGTTTTCTAATGGCTTCTTTGTATTCCTTGATTACCCAAGGTTTTTGCGGGCTTTCACTGTTCGGTGAGGACTTAGGAATAGATTCGTCTGCAATTTCAAATAGAACTGAAGTAAAATGCTGTATAGGATTAACAGCGTTGACTACTATATCATTATTTAGTCTAGTTTTACACAGTGTTTCAAACGAAGACCACTAGGCTTTATTTATATTCCATTGTGGAATTGCGTCATCAATTTTAGAGTTACTTTTAGAGTGATTGGAAAGTGATCACTGCTGTGAAGGTCATTAGTGACCTTCCATTCATAGTCCAAAAGCATGGATGGAGAGCAAATTGTCAAATCTATGCACGTGTACGTACCCGTTCCTGGGTGTAAATATGTTGGTGAGTTAGTGTTATATAGACACAGATCGTGTCTAGAAATGAAATCTTCTACTTTATGGCCTCTGTCCTTTATGTTATTTGCTCCCTATAGAATGTTATGGGCATTAAAATTCCCGAGTAAGACGAAGGGCGTGGGAAGTTGTTTGACAAGATTGTCCTATTGGTTTAGTACTAGGTTGGTGTTTGGTAGTAAGTATATGGAACAAACAGTAATCACTCGATGTAGAGTGACGCTTACAGCAATGGCTTGTAAATATGTTTTTAAAGAATGACTGGGTGAGGGTCTCTATTGTTCACAACAATAGAGACTCCTCCTGAGGACCTGTCAGCGTTTTGAAAGTACGTGTTGAACAGGGAAAAGTTTTAAATGTAATTTTATCTGTCTCTTTCAGGAATGTACAAATCTTTGTCAAATATGTAAATATTTTATAAAGCATATGCATCTTTTGTTAGTTGCGTGCCAGAAGGCATATGTGAATGTATATGGCATGGATTACAATTAATACAAGTTTTAAACTGTCTTGCTTATAAAATGATTATTAATTTTATTAAATGTTAACTTTCCATTGAATAAATTTTGATATGCTATATACAGTATAAAGTATGTAATTATCCAAACAATCATCCTTAAAACTATTTTGAGGTTTCAATGTTTCATTGCATTGATTTGTTTCCAGACATAAGTCACTTGATTAATATATTTTCTCTTGTTCCTGTGTTCGGTTCATACATAAGGCTTCAGTTGCAGTATTACAACTAGTGGTATATAAACGCATTAGTAAAAATGTGACCGTTTATTTTCTTGCAACTGTTTTTTAATAATATTACTACCTTTTCCAATTCTTTGGCAACATTATCAAGGTATGTCCCTGCAGTCTTCATTTCCAACTGTGCTTTTTCTTTCGACAGTTCCGCTGCAGTAATCCTCACGATCACCAATCCATTTACCGCCCGTAAGAAATTGTGAAGCCACCTTTGAATGAATTTGAAGAACATACATTAATATGAGAAAACAAACCCGATATTAAATGTGATCATTTATTTTTTGTATGGTGGGTGATAATACTGCCAGCTGCTTATGGTTGTCACTTGTTACTTTCTTTTCCATCGTACATTTTCATGAAAGTATCCGCTCTTTTAATAATGCGTCATTTTCCACCAGATGGGATGAAATTAAATCAATATCGTATGAAGATTGATCAATGCTAAAACGTGATTCGAAATGCTATGCAATTAATAAACAACTATTGTAATACAGTTTAGCAATATCTTTTTGTGAAGTAGAATCAATGGCAAAATCTGATGTGACTTGTCTTGATTTTCAGAATGTCATTAGATGTGACCTATTTATGCCCTAATCGCCTACCGGTTCTTTTAATAGAGATGCATGAATAATTGTATGCACACGGACTGAATCATTGGTGAATGATGCAACATTGTATTATAATGCCAGTGAATAATAACATTAATAATGTGATAATTAGTGCTCTCTCTCTCTCTCTCTCTCTCTCTCTCTCTCTCTCTCTCTCTCTCTCGTTTCATCCGTTGAAAGATCAGATTTAACCTATATTTTACTTGCTCTGATCAGATTTGATTGCTTCCCAAGTTAGTAGGATTATTGTTGAACCTCTTTATTTGTCGATATTTATGTTACCTTACCTTTGATATGAACCCCAATAATAGACGTCATTACATATCAAAAGCGATTTGCTCCTCCGTACATGTTTGCATTTTCTTCAAACACATTTTGTGGGCTAAGCATTGGTATTGCTAGTCTGGAAATATTTGCCAATTAACTGTTCGTTAACAAGGATTGCAATAACTACATCAATTTAATTTTTATAATTTGTTTGCATAATTAAGATGCGAGTTAATTTGACCGAGAATGTATGTCATTAGCATTAATAGAGCCTGCAAGCCGCAATGTAGTTATTAATAGCCCTCACGTCAGGGTAAATTTGCAACGGCTTCTGAGAAGACATGGCTGGGCTATATACTGATTAGCGCTATTAACTATTCTGTCAGAGAGATACGATACTTTCTAATGAGGTAGTATGTATACCGCATATTCTAAATCCATGTAATAAGGACCTAACACACTATTTGGAAGCCAATTTATATATAATTTTTCTAAAAAAAACCGATAGTTTCAAACAACGCCATACAGCCAAGGGACGCAACAGGGACGAAGAAAGTGGAGACGCGTAAGAAGTTGAATGCATGAGAGGCAGCTTGACTGATTGATTGTTTTATAACTGCGCACCAGCTCTGTTAGGGTATTTAGCGCCATGCAATCGAATTTCTGTATAAACGTTTAAAAATGGAATAAATGTTTACTAACGACCAGCGATATAAACAAACAAATAGCTCGAAGTAAACGGTTAGATGTTAATAGTAAAATATAAAGCTTCCCGATCAACGGGAGATATAAATGGGGTATGTTAATGAAGACAGATGGTATTTACATTATATACAAATACTCTAGGTGAAGGCATATAATATACAGTTTAAATAAAGGTTTACTTCCTTCAATACATCTATAATGCAAGTGATATTAAGGTATCAAAATGTTTCTTCATGTCGTGTACATTATAATACTTATCACGTGTAGGTTGCAGGTTGAAATATTCCATCATACAGTGCTTAACTGTGCAAGTAACGCACCCTGGTGGATCTTCACCTTTTAGTATGTGGGAGTGGGTTATGTATGAATGACCAATCATGATTCTTGCAATGATTACCTCTTCCCTAGGGATAGTTCTGTAGGGAGGAGTCCATTCTACCAAGGATGGTTTGATGGCATGAAGTTTGTTATTCACTTCATTATCCCATGATGCCTGCCACTCTTGGCGCATGTACCTTTTGATATTAGGTTCAAAATCAGTAAACGGTAATTTAAAATCTGATGGTTCTTGGGATAGAGCCATCTGCGGTCGGCTTCTTCATTACCTTTAATACCAATAAGAAGCAACACATATAGGAACTTGTTACCTTTGTCAGAGTGGGGTCGATATGAGGAAATCGAGATAATCGGTCTTGCTATTTCAATTTAAGTCCCTAGACGCTGCAGGTTGTTGTAGAGATCGTTCCTTAATTAATTTGCCAAGAAGTATACTATAATCAAAACTTTTCTAAACAAAGCTACCACTAATGTTAAATCTTTACTAACCGGTACTTGTCTCGCAATCGTGTTTCTATTGCTCTGATCATCAATGTATCTAGGCTTTCCAGCAACATTTTAAAATTATCCGTCGGATTGGCCTTCCACTCCTGAAGCTTAAGGTCCTGAAAGTTGAAAATCATTAATATGGCATGATATAAACTCTATACTTAAAGTATATATGTTATAAAGAACCAAACATAATTAAAATATTAAAAGTATGACATAACTAAATGCGTTTAAATCTGACGTCATTATTATTATATATAAACAAAAATTTTTGTGGTTCTAAATAGTCAAGTTTTAGTGAAGTCAAAGAATTAATGGTATATAAAAATCTTTCCTGATGTCAAGTAGATATGATGGCATGTCTGCGATAGAAAAACAAAAAATAAACAAAGTCAAATCCCATACATTCATTACTAGCGCTGCACATTGACATATATCGTCCACCGAGTTGAACACATTCAGAATAATACGACCGTATAATTTTGTTGAATAAAAATAATATTGCAATCTGTCAAGGTAACTTTCATGTTACGTTTTGTTCGTAAACTAATACATATATTTTTATGAAAAAATGTTGCAGACCTTTTGAGAAAATATGCTAATTTATGCTTCTTCATATATCTAAATAACTTTATTGATATATCCATAAAAAGTTTAGTTTTCAATATCTGTAATTTAATCAATTGTGATTGGTCATGAGAAATAGTGTCAGTGGTGTGAACGTAGCACAGGACATTCAGTCTTTCTTATGTTAAACCTTCTATATAGTTTTACCGAAGTCTGATAATAATTTGACCTACCTGAAACAAAATGGATGTAATATATGGATTTAGATACTTCCTGTAATGCCGAGGTACATGTACTCGTTGAACACAAATCATTTAATATCAAATTATTCAATCATTTGATAATGTTATAATCTCCACAGTCATACATAACACCAGATGTCGAACAGTTTGGAAGAAAAAAACATTGTCACTTATTTCGCAAGGAAAGGTAATAAAAACAAAAGTAAACATAAAATTGAGTGTAAGTAGTACAGGAGGATGATATGGAGACCTCCACTGCTATTATCAGTTAGGCTCTCGTTCTGTGTAAATTTAGCTACATTGTGAACTATGACTGTCACCTGGTGACTTTAATTGTGTAGGAGGCAAATTTGGATCTTGTTTTAGGATGCGGGAGAAGTAATCGATGTGACGTATGTTGCATCACTATAAGAACACTAATGGAGGTGGGCGATATGCTATTGGAGGGGTAGGAATGCTACTATTAAGTTAAAATGGACTTATACATTACGTGTAGTTTGATATATACTCCAATGGAGTATCGATGTGACACTAGCGACTTTAATATAAATATAATTTTCCATTACGGATAGCATCGTCGTAGCTAACTTTTAGCATGATGGATTGACAGACAGAGACACCTAATGACAGAAAAATACATGCCTCTAAGAACATGGAGAAACAGTATAAATTATCAGATATATTTCAAACATGAACATTCAGATTGTATTTTATCGACGTATTAGTTGACCTTCTTATACAAATTCTATTGCATTATTGTATCCACATTGCTAAAATAAAAGTTGCAATTTATACATTAACTATAGTTTATTCATGTACATGACTCATTATTGAAAAACAATGAAGCAATTAAAACTAAATCACATTCCACATATTTTGTTATGATTAATATAGTGTTGACACAAGTTCTGTAATTGTAAAGCCAAATACAGTATTCGAAGGTTGATGAAACGATAAACAGCTTCGTCTCACAACAAACATTAGAAGAAAAACCAACGAAACATTACACAAGCGGTTTAGTATATGATCTTTATTTTCATACAGTCGGTGAAACTAATGGGGTGTAATACAATGTTGGTTTCATATGCATTACTCTAGCTTCTATAGAGGCAAAGAACTATTCGTACAAAAGATATGTATTTTGGGATTTTTCAGGCAATTAATCGTTTAATGCAAACACGCATAACACTGAAAGTGTAGCAAAATAATTTTGATAACAGTGGTCTTCATATAAACGCACACTAGATGAGAGCAAGCCAGTTCACATACAAAAGGCAGTAAGGTATTATATTTGTCCAACAATCATTAGTTTATGCACGCATACAATTACGCACACAAACGTTGTGTGTATAGTGCGTACGCTGTCATATTCTGTTGTACAAACGTAACATTACGACTATAATGGGGTTTTGTTATGAAAAAGTTTCGTTTATACTAATAAACATAGCTGCAAAAGGAGTGTAATAGAACAGGTCTCATAGAAATACGCAATAACATATACTAATATCGAGAAAGTAGGACAATTATTTTCATACTAGTCATTTGTACTCCAGCCAATTACAGAATGGTACATACCTAAGGGGTTCGGGTATGATATTCTTTTTTATGCAACGCTATATGCAAATAACGATGGATTAATACATATTTTAAGCAATCGTTATATTTCATAAAAGCATGCATAGATTCATATTTTGGTGTACATTATATTTTTCATACAAGGAATAATTGTACATACAAAGGAGATGGTATGCATATTTCTAAAACAATATTTTCCTCGTACAAAACATATTTGAAGATATTTGGGGTCTAACATACTATATCTTTTCAGCATAATTGTTTGTTTCATATGCACGAGCAATTTTGCCCACATGTGGATTTTGTATAAAATATGTTTAATGCAAGCAAACATTTGTATTTACAAATCGAGGTATTGCATTGCATTCGATAAAGCATTCACGTCTTCATATAAAACATGTAATTCCGCATATAAAGGAGGTGTATGATGTGATTCCACATTTTTTCACACATCCTCACAAATAATGTTGAGGGCATGATATACACTGAAGTGCACATACAAGAGGTACGTTATATTTGGTAAATATAAACATACCAATGAAAGCAGTGTATCAAGCAAAACTACAACAATGTTTCATACAAATTTAACACAAACAAATGAAAGTGCAGTATAAACTCTCTATACCATGATTGTTTCTACTGACCAACACACAAATCACAAATACAATTATATGTAGGGAAAGATCTTGATTGTTCATATGAACACAACATTACACATGCAAAAGTAGGGTAAAGTATTACTAGTTTTACAACATACGTATATCGAGATAAGGACAGTGACTCTGGTTCCACAATACTAGCTTAGTTTGTGTACCGCTTTTAGAACATGTTGACAGTAAGTACTTTTAGTATTTATATTGGTTATATGGTAGATGGAAGATATATTTTTTATATGCAAAAGTCATCACATCGAGAAAGGGACATCGCAGGTTCTTTTGGGCACAACTATCCATGAACGGTATACGAAGTTAACTACCATACGAAATATGTAATACCCTTACAACCTCATCTGATTACTAGATATTTTAAGCATTAACCATGATTGTTACTTTGACAATTTATTGTAAATAATAACTGAACCGTCGTCATGTGAATCGCGTAAAGCAACCCTGCTAAGCTAGAACTCAAGACTATACCCAAGACAATCGCACCGCAATATCCACACCAAGTCACATTCATTCCAAAGATAGAAATATTCATGTCACATAGAGATTATCTTTACTTCAATATAAAACCAAAGCATATACCAATCGCAACGAAACATTTGAGCAAATGTTAATTTGCCTTTTGCATTGGAAAACAATTCAAATATAAATTAAAATACTCACCAGATCCGCATTAAATTGTACAATTTGCCAGTCTTCCAATTGTCCCCAGTATTTGCTTATTTTTCTTTTTGTATCTTCTAGTACGGCTTCCCGGTCCTGTTTTGGAACCAAATCCCATTTGTTACAGACAAAGAGAGCGTTGCGAAGGTCATTCATATGGTCTTCGTTTGAGGCAGATACTGCAATCGCCTCTATCAATTTTCTGATCTGGAAACATATGTTTCATTTGATTATCTGCATTGAGTGCAAC